>OX424506.1:10545434-11162522 GCA_949152395.1 Agrochola litura | reverse complement strand
TGAGTGGGTCCAATACGTATCTATTCCAATTGATTGACAGAAGGTTAAAAGCAAGTTGTGGGCGACACGAAACTCCACTTAATTTTACACAAAATATAGATGTCTCAAGTGGGAATTAATATTGTTTATTTGGATGGAGATCCTCGACTATTTCAGAAATGTTTTGGTGAACATTGTAATTATTCAAGAAGCGTAGAGTCGAGATCCTTTAAAAATAAACTTCTAATTTATTGCATGTGGTGGTGTTGACGCACTAACGGCAATAAATTGCATTTTTAGACTACATTCTCTGAAGTAAAATTTAGAGGAATTGTAAATCTATTTTATACCAACCTCATATATTGTTCCATAAAAAATATCGACGTAGAATCTTTGGTAACAACTGCTTCACCGTGAGCCAGCATACATCAGACTGCGATATTTCACCGCACAGTAACAAAACACAGACTAGACGAACATTTCGTTTGATGAGAACACATTTTACTGCTGTTCTACTACCTAATAAAGGAGACATAAAGTAGGTACTGTACATACCTAGTCGGTATTCTCGGGTACATACATATATGCGCTGCGGGTCACAAGCTAGGAATACTTTATGTTTACTTTACTAGCACTTTTTGTATCAGTGAAATGGTTATGTTAAAATAGTTGGGCAGAAATTGCATATAAAATGGAGATGAAAAGTGGATGGAAACGGTCTGACGTAATAAAGATGATGTCATGCTGATGCATGTTACGATACACATGGGGAATATTACATGGTATAGAGATATGTATGTATGTATAAGAACGCTTAAACGCGATAATTATAAAGTATTTGGAGAAGTGCCAGAAGAGATTATGATAAAAGTGACATCTCCAAGAGAAAAAAGTTGTCAAAAACCAATGAAAGCTTTATCGAATATAAAATCTGCCTAAACGGAAAAGTCGAGGTGACAAAGGATATGAATTTTAAATTGAAAGTTAGGGATGCTGTCAACAAAAGCGATTTGAATATTCGTTAAAAGTTTCTTGAACATATAGATTTTGTGAATATAGGTATCTTATACAGGTGACTGGTAAGGTTAAGGGGTGGGTTGATGTGATCCACGATTGTAAGGGCAATTGTAAAAGAAACACATTTTATGACGTCGTTAACGTTTTAACGCAGAGAAAGCAGAGATAAGGTACGGTAAGGGAGAAACTGAGGGTAGCTTAATGTTTCCGTGCGAAGCGTTTGAAAATTGATCCTAAATGGTGTCATGCTGGTAGTTGACTGGTTTTAGAATGTCTGAGAATATTAATTGAAAGTTAGTTAATATGTAGCACAGATAAACTTATTCTATTGTAAAATGAGATCAAATCTGGATTCACAATTTAGTAAAACGATGTGAGATTGAAGTCAGAAACATGTATCTAGATGTTTTAGAGTAGTATACTCGTATATCCAGTATATCTCTAGTCTAGAAACATTGCAACCAAATCGCCTGATATCGATAGCAGTTTCCATCGGTTAAAACCATTTAAGAAACCTTCACTTCCAGCCTTTCTATATTCAGGGAAATATTTAAGAAAAACCACCAATGCGAAAGAGTCCAAAGATCATAAATCATTCAGGTGGAAGTGACCGTCAACATCGATCTAAAACAATCTCTTCTAGAAAAATTACGAACAGTTTCGTAATGTTTGGTCCGACTACTTGTCAAGCCATCCATGTCAGGCTATGTTACTGTACTTCATGTTTTCGGTCAGATTACATTACAGTCAAGGAAAAAGTTACAGACGCTTTTCTTATTTACAGGTTTCAATCAAGAAAAGTGTGTAGAAGAAAAGAAGATTGAAAACCTGTTATTAATAGTGTGCGGTCCGTTTCTTTGGAACAAATAGCTGCCTATCGGTAATGGAATTTGTTATAAGTTACCCTTAAAATGCCTCTAAATGTTGCGACGTTCGCCCTTCATTACATATGAGTGGAGTTTACTTTTAATAATAATAGCCTAATAATACACTATTCAATTATTTAATTTAGATTTTTATTATGTACTTTATTGTAGAGATCCCCTGAAATGTTCCCTCAATTCATTTTGTGTACTTAATGTACAGATGTTATTCGTCTATACATTAGGTACAGACGCCAGCACATCAAGCTACCCGAAACTGTCAAATTTTCCGAATCAACTTTGAACCTTAAACTTCATAGATAAAATTGAAAATCTATTAAATAAATCTGACAGATTGTAGTAGCCTGATGTGCTGGCGTCTGTACACAAAATGAATTTTTATATTATACAAATTTTTATATTTTACGAAATGTCGTCTTTTTGAGGTAAGTTCTCCGTTTTAGAACAGAAATGGTTGTGAGCTTTTAACATTAAATTAGGAATTCCATTCAATTCTTAATAGCCAAAGTAACGGTTAACATTTAAGCTTGGCTGTGGTGAGAAAACAAGAGATTCGGTGCATTGAATTGTATTGTAAAAGCATAAAATCCTAGGCTATGCATTGTATCAATATAATATATTTTTCACTCCTCTTGCTCAAAAAGTCCGTCATTGTAGCGTACCAGAGCGGGAAAAAAAATGCATGTCTTGCTCTAGAGGAAAAAGGATTTTTTTAAATTTTTGTCTGTAACCAATGGCCTACAAAAACGAAAAGTCTTTATTCTTATGTAAAACTAGCTTTTTCCGCGGCTTCACTCGCGTGGAAGTCAGAAATTATCCCATGAAAACGTACTACCGCATACCGGGATAAAAAGTTTCCTTAAAAATTGAACAAATTGTATATTTTTTTAATTAACTAAAAGAAAGAATGGGAGAATGGAGAATGGGTTATTTTAGCCCCTCGTATAATAATCTACTATTTTGCATAGTTGGTAGATTACTATAGGTACATTAAGTGCCCATGTTTTCAATTAATTTAGATTATTATTAAGTAAATATCGGTGAGTTAAATAGCCGATAATATTGTTATATGTAAATTTAACTTTTAAAATTTTTAGTTGGATATTTTAACACGAATTAGCATATTTCATATACAACGTTAAATTCATAGAGATAACATCATTTAGGTAGGTAAGCGTATTTTCAGTATGACGCGATCTACCGTAGACAATTTATGTATTTTTATAGTAGTTAGTGAGATAGGAATAACCTTTAATAACTTTTAAATATTCCCTCGTATTGCCCTAAAATTATATAGTTGCTTTTGTAATTTTAAGTAACAGTTAATTAATTAGTGTAATTTTATTATGACAGGGAATTTGACATATTGGACAGTTGACATTTCAATTAAAAAAAGAAAGAAAGAAAGAAAAATATTTTATTTGGGACACGCACAGGAAATACAAAACAGTAATAAAAGATAAAAAAAAATAATTAACAAAAATAAAAAAGGAGCATATTTTAGCAATTATAATAATATAATAATAATTATATAATTATTATAATTATTTTTGGTTTCCGCAGGCAATAAAATATTCTCCAATAAATTACCTACCTTTACCTTTCCGATATGGCCAGGTTTAAAAATAAATAGTGTGTATCGGACCAAAACATTGAAATTTTTCGTATTTCCGTTTTATTGGCAGGGATTAAGTCCCTACATGAAAGCCCCACTCACTGTATATTCAAAAAGCTGACATATACGGTGAATTCGAAATGCAAAGGACGGACAGGGACGCGACGGGCCGATCTCAACAAACTTCCGACTTACGAGTATAAACGTACGTAACATACCTAATGAAAATTGGCAGTTCACTGGATCGAACAAACTTGCTTAACAAAATCTACACTCAAAATTGAATCTTTTGCTCCAGATTTTTACGTACATTTTCCTTTTGTTCGTGTTCAAAGGCTCACAGTAAATATACTGACGTTTGAAAAATACGTTTATTTGAAGGTGGAGGTTTATTGTATCGTTTTATAACGGTAGTGGGTTGTTTGGGTTTTGTTTTCGGTTTCCATCATTCCGTTATTTAAATGTTACTACAGTGATTTATAGGATGTTATTGTTTGGCTTACTTTATAGGTACCTATTACGAGTATGAAATTGCAAAGAAGTGGTCAAGACTATTGTTCAATAGATTTTCTTCACAATAGAAAAGTGTAGGTTTGAGGAGAAAATCTGTGCCAAGTTTTAGTTGATATTTAATAGAAGGGGATTATTGAGAATTATTGCATGAAATGCCTTCTTTATTTATCTTACTCTTTTGGCGTACTGCCAAACCCTATGGCAGTACGCCGAGCCTAATGCATTCTCTATATCTAAAGCACACTCAATTAAGACCATTTAAAACTTAATCATTCCCACAGTTACCTTTGTATTTACTTTACAAGGTAAGGGAACCGTCTGAAGTTTATTCAAATGGCTGGATGTCTCGCTCAACTTCAGAGTAATTAGCTACGTTCCATACACTAACTCGCGTTTCCAATTCAAAGTTACAACATTGCCGCGTAATATTTTAATGTGTTTCATCGTACAGGATTTCATGTGAGCATGAAGTTTGTGAGGGAGAAGTAGTTGCGTCTAACTTGTCATTACTCCATTACTGTGATTAGCTCGAGCTATGGAGAGGCACGTTCCCCCTTGGGTGTACGAGGAGAGCGTCGATAGTCGTCCCCCTACGTTCTCTAAGTTCTCCTCGTCCTCGCGACTAACGGGCCTCATCAATGTTTCACGGCAGTAAGCGGCGGCATCGTTTATTCGTAATTGGGAACTGAAAAAACAATCGCAGCGAGGGAAAGGTTTTACTGCTAATTTACTTGCGATCCTGAGTTTGCTTCGGGCCGAATGCCAAATGAGATAAGACGGGTTTTGGTCGTGATTTTCTTCAATGTTTGTTTTGTCGGTTGTGTGTGCTCATCCTTACCTCTAAGTTCGCAAATAGATACGGACTAAGGACTCGACGTCACGTGTAAGGCTGGTTACATAATCTACCGAAGTAATTAACCCATTGTGTACAATGCGTACAGAAAGTTTCTATCAACACGTGATTGAAGTGTATAAAATTTTCGATACATCAATAGTGATGTTCTAAACATTTAAAAGTAAAAAAAAAACAATAACAACTGAAAGCGAAAAGCAGCAGTTTTATGTGGCGAGTAACGGAAAAGGGCATAAGCCGACATTGTGGTTATGATGATTGAAATTTAAACTTACATTACATTAAACGTAGCTTTTCAATGACAGACATTTTGGGTCTTTCAAAAGCATTTTTAAATTGAATCATCACTGTAATTTTGTGGATACACTTTTGCTTCATTCTCTTTCATGTAAATGACCATCGCCGGATGCGAATTGCGAGGAGCAATTCAAAAGAATTCTGCTGGGGAGTTTGTTGCGCCACTTCTTCTTCCCAGCTAAAGGCACTAGGAAGTGGTGAAGGATGGGCGTTTTTAGGGGACTGTCTTATGTAATTTTGACGTTCGAAAAGTGCTGATTGTCAGCCTAGTTTGTATAAATGACTTTTTGAATTTTGAGGCTGGTATTGGAAAATAACAGTGTTAGTTGTTTGTTCTAATTCTTTATCTAAAACAATCGTTTATATTCGTTCGTCGTTTGTTCATCCACGTTTTTCTTTTCACAAAGCACCTACAGTTTGCGCTTGACTTCATTAGTAGCCTAAGGAATGCAAAGAGTGGTCGTACTGAACAGAAGTAGTAGTAGATCAAAGTATTTAATCATCGTTATTATAAAATTATATTTAACAAAGTATATAAATATAATCTATTCAAGTTTATATATCTGTGAATTTGGCTAATATATTATGCATTTAAAAAAGTTAAATATAATATTCATGTTAAATGATAAAATTCTAGCATATTAGTGAACTCATGATTATATTATAGCTCACCTACACAAGCAAAATAAAATTGAAGCCTACACTTCAAACCGAAACATATTAAAACCTTCCACCAACTCACCTGGTCAAGTTTAAGCAGTTCCTCCGGGGTATCGGGTAGCTGCCCAAGCATCAGCGGCGGGTTGATATTGACTTCCTTGCCCAGAGAACGCACCACCTCTTCACGGTTGTACCGGTCAGCGAACACGCAAGATGCTGGGATCAGACCATGGACCGTGTAGCTTATTGCCCGGACTAGGATCCTGGGTGGAGAAAAAGTTATGTTTAGTATAGCTTTTTGGTTGAAGGGGGGGGGGGGGATAGGGTCGTGTACCACGAGAGCTGATTCCAGGTAGCGCGAGAAATAAGTAGGTAGGTTAGGTCAGGTAACAGTGGGAGACAATTTATTAGGAAAAAATTGTTTTCTCTAAATTGGGCAAACCGAATGCAAGTGTTTATAAGGATTTCACATAGAACCAATGTCATGTTATTTCTTCATATTCCAATTTAATTAATAGAGATAACCGATGAAATTATAATAAACATCGATTGCTCTCAAATCTCAATATGTACTATGTAAGGTACCTATTTAGATTTGATAACAGATATCTCGTAACAGCAGCTGAACAGTACAAGTAGTACACGAGAAGGGAACTCTTGCTCTATTTAAACCTTAAAGTTCTGACTTCTTGCATCCTTTTAAAATTCAATGAATCTCTATACTTACGCTGAATATATGAATGGAAAACCGTTATTTGGCGGAAGTTTGTTCCGTCTCAATTTATTTAGAGCGTAAAGGGTTCTCGTAATTATAATATGGCTGATTTAACCTTCTATCACAGGTCAGAATGTATGTTTTGTGAGAAAAATGTATGTAGGATTTAGTATGTATGTACTATCGAAGAAATGCATATCTGTACACTGTAAGGACTATTCTTGCTTGCAGCGCTCGGCCGCTATAATATCGCTTACCTACGAAAAAAAAGGGTCGTGTACACGGGATTTTGTTTTCATAATGCTATATGCGTTATTATCCCGATGGTACACACGTACCTTCTAAGTCCTACGCGGAATATTTGAGTTTTTTATTTTTGTTTTACTGTTTTTGTTGACATTGTTCAAATGTGTTTAAATAGTATGGCTGCGGCCGTTCTATTTAAATAAAATAAATAAATCACAGGTTAGTTCTATTATACTATACAAACTGAGCTATTATCTAACGGCTACGAACGAGTGAAGAAATGTTAATTTCAAAATAAATTAGTGATAATGATCAGCGCATGTGTCTTGTTGATAATCAAATACAGGTTTGACTTGGTGTTCAGTGCCAAGAATTTGTCAATTACCGTACCCAATAGGTACCATATTTTTATAAGAATGAACAGTTATGTCAAGAATTTTACTGTTAAGTACGTACATGAATTTAGGGGAATATGTTTTATTGTACATCGTTAACTGCCTCATTAGACCAAAGAGTGTCCGCGAGCGCTACTGTGGAGCGTGAGGTCCGGGGTTCGATTTCCGTTTTTCGATCAGAAATTTCTCAGTAACAGCTCGGAGTCTGGGTTTTGTGCCCGGTTGATGGGAATAGGTTCGCCCCCTATATCATGGGCCTTAAACATAACTGGCGTTTGGGTATACTATTGGTACGCAATATCTTCTCGTTCCACATACCACAGTGGCTCAAGATGAAAGTCTTTGACCAGTGCGTGTTGACAGTGATTACTTATGGCACTGAAACGTGGTCGCTCACAAGGGCCTTATTAGAAGGCTCAAAGTCATCTAAAGGGCAATGGAGAGGGCTATGCTTGGAGTTTCCCTACGTGATCGAATCAGAAATAAGGAGATCTGCTGGAGAATAACATAGTCCGAAGAATTGCCAAAATTAAGTGGCAATGGGCAGGGCACATTGCTCGCAGAACAGATGGCCGATGGGGCCGAAGACGTAGCGTTGGAAGGCCTCTCACAAAGTGGACCGATGATCTTGTGAAGGCCGCAGCAATCCGCTGCATGTGGGAAGCACAGAACCGGTTGAAGTGACGGTGCTTGGGGGAGGCCTTCACAAGAAGAGCCTTGGTCATCTCTTAGCTGCCACGGCTTATTTTAATTTTTGAATTGTTTTTTATCTTTTTATTACAGACGCTTTTAACGTTCACATCTTTCTATATACATTGTTCTCACATGTATAATTTCAACACGAATGATGTAACCAATATTTTGTAACAATATTATGATTTAAAAAGAGTGTCCGTGGAGTTTCTTGCCCGTTCTTTTTCATAGGAACCTACCTACTACGCTTTGGAATGGGCAACTAGCTTCATCTTTCTGACTGACCGACCCCTTGACAATTCAAAAGTGCCTGTAAATTGTTTAAAACAAATTACTTAGTTGTTTAAAAAAACGAGTGATACAAGCATTGATAACACACCACCAGATATTTTTAATGCATCAAAGGATATTTTTAACCAATTATTACCAGAAAAGTGGAGAAAACAACCTTTTATAGAGGATTCATTTCATGGGTGTAGATAACGTCTTGTATGCAACTGTACATAATTAGGTACTAAAACACTCATGTGAAACTATTATAACCCAAATTCGTGTTTTAATACCCCTATTATACAACAGTTGCTTAAATAACTAATTTATACCTCAAAATTTAGGCGAGTTGATTTAAAAATACTACAAGTCTATGTGGTTTAATCCAGGTGCGTCACCTTTACTACTTATTCTTTTCATACCTCTTTCATATAACTTGAAACAAAAATACACAGACGTAGTAAAGTCTACACATTCTGTAACTAGTTCAATAGCGGCAAGGGCTAAGTGTCGATTCAGGGAAACGGGTCACCGTTCTTGAGGGTTGGTTAATATTTGCCTACTGTTGCAGTTCTGGTAAATGAACGTACGTTTTATTATTCTGGAAATGTTTTAAGATTAGGTTGGTTCGTAAACTAGAAGAAAAGTCGTTTTATAGTACATTTTTAATGATTGACCAACCTGATGGATTTGGCAGTCACATGTTCCTGATATTTTACTTTTTATCGTGTGTTAGTGACTAACCTCTGGTGTCAGAGTTTTAAAGCCGCCCATCATATCAAATATCAAATAAATAAAATAAATAAATAAAATCATGGGCCTCTGACTTGACTTCACATGCCGTCGAGAAATATCGCTCAGGCATTCCCGGTTTCCTCACGATGTTTTCCTTCACTTCCTTGAAGCAAGTGATAATTATACAATACGCACATGAATCTGAAAAGTCAGAGGTGCGTGCCTTGGGTTCGAACTCAAGACCTATGACTTGGCAGTCCGACGGTCACACCACTAGGCTATCACTGCTATGATATTTCACTGGCAACCCTTCAAGACAGATTATAGAAATGCTGCATAGCGACAAATTTCAAGGAAGAAATAGGTTTTTCCATGGATTAAATCTGCTATACGGAGCTTGATTAGAAACTATACGTACTAATGTCGTTGGCATAGTAAAAACCTCTTCATAGATAGACGGGTCAATTTTCCAAACCCCACAGTTTTTTGGTAATTACGATAACATTTTCTAGATTATTACCACAATCAACGAACTATTCCGATCTAGCAGACGGGCTACACAAATACGTACTATAGGACTAAAACTATAAAACAATTTGCAAACGGTTTGCAAAAGCCAACAAGTATTAAGCTGGGATAATCACATTCGAACCTCAAACAGAATTTGGTTTACACTCGCATTAAAACGGCTCGAAGCTTAACGTTTTGCCTGAAAGGGTTTGTCGACAAATTGAGGGTCTGACCAAAGAGTTTAGGTACTATCCATCGAGTAAAAAAGCAAACTATAGACTCTGTATAGTTGCTAAAATCTCAGGTATCCCTTAATATATGTATAGCTACAAGGATCATTTAGCGCGTGGCAAACATTGGATCTAACGGCGCCATCTTGTTTTTTCAATACATCTCATAAATGTTTACCAAAAGCGCCTCCCTGTCAACTTATTCGAGCGCCGAAAGATAGTTGAAGTACTGTAGTTAAGAGCAATGTGCAGGTATTCAACACAGAAGTTTTATCCAACTCTATACCAAGCAAACTGCTTGGTAGCTAGATTGACAAAAATGTAGTCAAAATCTACATAATGGACGCAATGTAATTACCAAACAAGGTGGCTCTATTTTAATTATAAAACAGACTTTGTCAAAAAAAAAAAAAAAACACACTTTCACGTATGTGTAAAATTTCTAGATTTTTGTCTGTAATTCTATGGTGTACATAATAAAGATTAGCGAGTATTTTATTCTATTCCATGTCCAACCCTGAAAGTTAATAATGTTGAAATACTAATACTTACAAAAAAAAAACTGCTAAATCTCATAAATTAAAGTATATGGCAGCCCTGAATTTAGTGTTTACTAAGGCCAAAATCGCACACTCACACTCTAACACTCAACTACTCCAGTGCACCGCAGCATGAACCCCAGCAGAGCAAGAGCAAACAGAATTATAATTATCACCAGTTCAGTAGTCACTTGTTGACACTCGACGCTCGGCACTGGTCACGGACGGTTGTGTGCTTGCGCTCTCCCGTTCATGACTCAGTGTTCTTGAGTCATATTCCGTTGCGTTTACGTAACGATTTTCGTAGTCTCCCGACTACTTCCGATCTCCGATCGTCAATCGATCGGGCAAAGATCCACCAAAAAAGTTTCTTTAACAGATCATTTTGTGTGTAGCTTCACTAAGCCCCTTCTGGGTAAAACCACAGTTTCGTGGTCACTTGGTGGATACCATACGGTGCCAACGAAGCCGAGTGGGGTGTTGACCCAACACACCCGCCGATCCCCTTCAGGGTGAGGCAGTTAATTGGCCGGGTCCCAGTGTTTGGCCTTGGGGGATCTCCTAGCCAACACGTGGTGACAGTATTCCCTTCACAGCTACACACCCTGTGTCGATCGGGTGTGTCTACACCCGGCGCACTAGACTGATAGGACCCCGTTGCACATTAAGATAGGCAACGGGCCAAAGCAAGCTCAGGGCTCACCGATAGGCACTCATCCTCCCTGTCTTTACCCGACAGGGAGGGATTGTTACACATCCCCGGCATACCCACCGGGGAGATAGGATTATTTAGGCAAACCCCCCCCCCCCCCCTAAAATGACTACCCCGCCAAATTACGAAAATGTCGTCAAGATGCTCGTCAAGCTTCTTGACATGTGCTTCGATAAGGAGCCTTCCCTCAAAGGACAATTCGGAGACCATCTCGCTTATGTCCTAGACCTAGTTAGAAGTCACCCCGACCCCGACCCCAGCATCGCTACTTTCAGCGATGCTTTAGACTCCCCTCCCACTGTAGAGTCACCCAGATCCCCCACCCCCCCTCCGTCGGTGTCAATGGATACTGACGCTCCCCTCCCCGTCCCCGCTTCTTCAAAGCGCCCCGCCACCCCGCACCCTCTTAACTCGGAAGAAGACGAGGAAAGGTCCGCTGCCACCTCCTCTACCTCTTCCTCCCCCTCCGACGACGGCTTCGTAGCCGTCCAAGGAAAGGGGAGAAAGAGGAAGAACAGGAAGCAGAGCTCCGCGCAGGCCAGTAAGGTCGCCGCGGTTGAGGACTCTGACTCCTCTTCGTCCACAGTAACACTAAAATCCGTCCCGGCAACCTCACGCGCTCGCGCTACCGTAGCCCCCCCCGCCCCTGCCCCCGTCCCCTCTACCTCTACCGCCCCCCCGACCGCATTGTCGTCATCCTCCGCGAAGGATACCCCCGCACCCCCCGCTCCCGTAGCCCCCCCGACCGCTTCATCCTCCGCGAAGGATGCCCCCGCGCCCCTCGCGAGAAAGATCGCCCCTCCACCCCCCTTGTTCATTCAGGACAAAGGGAAGTGGACGGACATCTCGAAATGGTGCGTCGATCACAAGATCGATTTCACCTCGGCCCGCAATACCCAACAGGGTATAAAAATCCTAGTCCCTACATCGCGCGATTATAGGGAACTAACCCGTCTCCTGAGAGCGAGAGGTGTGTCATACCACACCTACTCCCTCCCGGAAGAGAAACAAGTTCGCGTAGTCATTAAACGCATTCCCAGGGAAATCCTCCCGTCCGAAATTCTTGCCGACCTTCAGTCGCAAAACGTCCCAGTAGATGAGGTCCATCATATGCACCGCTCCAGAGGCGGTGACCTCTACGATATGGTCCTAGTCATATGCCCGCCCGTTGAGGGCCACCACCCGATCTTTCAAATTCGTTCTCTGTGTCGTCTCACAGGGTTCGAAATCGAAAAACCTCAAAAGAGTGGCATTGTCGGACAATGCCACCGCTGCCAGTTATACGGCCACCCGCACCCTCCGCGCCCCCCGCGCCCTCTGCGCCCACCGCGCCCCTCGCTAAACCCGCGCCCGCTCCTGCTCCTCAAGCCCCGCGTCCCCCGACTGCCGGTCCCGCGACCGCGCAGCGCCAAGGTCTTGATTCATTCAACATCATTACCTCGACCTATATGGCATTTGTCTCCCCGCGCGCAAAGGCAATGGCCAATTTAATCATCTCCGCTCAAGGCAATATCCCTCAGATACAGTCTATTTACAATGCGTATCCGGATATCACGCAAGTCCTAGATAGCCTAGCTATCACACCTAAAACCTTCAATGGATAATACGGCGATAGCTAGGTTCAAACCCCGATCCCTAACAATAGGCTTCTTCAACGCCAATGGCTTAAAAACCCAAAGGGCAGAGATAGGGCTCTTCCTCCGCGATCACGATATAGACGTTCTCTTAATTCAAGAGACGTTCCTAAAGCCCTGCAATCGTGACCCGTCACTTGCCAACTACCGGATTGTTCGCAATGACAGGTCGCGTTGTCACAAGGGTGGCACCCTTGTCTATTATAAAAAGCAGCTTCACTGCATCCCATTAGACCCTCCTCCCCTCTTGGTATTAGAAGTTTCCGCCTGTCGCCTAGGTATGTCAGGTCACGAGCCGATCACTCTCGTATCGGTCTATAATCCCCCCGATAACGCCCCGGGGCACTATCAATCCCTCTCAAACGATCTCTCGATCCTACTCGCTATGAGTAACTCGCTCATCATAGCGGGCGATCTAAATGCCAAACATCCCTCTTGGAATAGTTCGGTAACCAACCCCAGAGGTCAACACCTGTTCCACCTCTCAAACTCCCTGACTTTTGACGTCATCGCTCCGATGACTCCCACTCATTTCTCTCTCATAAATCCCAATCATACCCCCGATATCTTAGACGTGGCGCTCCTTAAGAACGTCAACCTAAAGTTAGAGTCAATAGAAACGGTACAAGAGCTCGACTCTGATCACCGCCCGGTAGTCATGAGACTATACCCCCGCATAGGTCTCCCCGACCCGAACGCCCCCCCTATCACTAAGAGGATCACGGACTGGAAGAAAGTAAGCACACAGCTGAAATTGACTCTGTCGCCGACACCACGGCCGCGATCGACTCACTCACTGATCATGTACAAACCGTCCTGAACGATTGTTCAAGGGAAGTGTCAGCGACGGACGACCGTCGCTGGCGCTTGCCGGACGATGTGCGTGCATTACTGACTGAGAAGAACGCGGCCATACGTGCGTACGATAGCTTTCCCTGTAACGCCAACAAAGCCCATATGCGCTATTTACAGAGATCTGTAAAGAAACGTGTAGCGGAGCTGCGGGACGCGAGCTGGGGAAAGTTACTCGGCGAACTAGAGCCAAACCATCAGGCCTTCTGGGAGCTCCAGAGGAAACTCAGGGCTCCCCAATCCTCCGGCATGCCCCCTCTGACCCGTCCCGATAAAACCATCGCATTCGACGATGCCAAAAAGGCTGAATGCCTCGCAGACAGCCTCGAGGCCCAATGCACTCCCAGTTCCCTACCAGTAGACCAAGCTCACCTATCAAAGGTCGACGCGGAAGTCGAACGTAGAGCCTCCCTCCCTCCCGTCGATGACCCTGACTGTCCGCTGCCCCCCATCCTCCCGGACGAGGTGCACGACATCATCAAAGGTCTTAAAGCCCGTAAAGCCCCCGGTTCAGATGGTATCACCAATAGGGTGATCCAACTATTCCCCGCCCACCTAATAATGCTTTTGACCACCATCTTCAATGGTGCCTTAAGCAACAATATCTTCCCACAGTCGTGGAAAGAAGCCACCGTCATCGGTATCCCTAAGCCCGGCAAGCCCAAAACCGAGCCTACCAGTTACCGTCCCATTAGTTTGCTCAAGGTTCTCGGAAAAATCTATGAGAGGCTTATTTATAAGCGCCTCAGAGACTTCGCCGAGACCAAGGGCCTCATCCCCAACGAACAGTTCGGCTTTCGAACTGAGCACTCTAGCGTGCATCAGGCCCACCGGATCGTAGAATTCATAAGCGCTGGTTTCCAGCACGGTTATATGACCGGTGCAGTATTCTTCGACGTAGCGAAAGCGTTCGATAAAGTCTGGCACAACGGCTTAATATACAAGCTGTACCAACTCGGTGTGCCAGATCGTCTCGTGCTCATCTTACGAGACTTTTTATCGAACCGCGTCTTTCGCTATCGCATCGAAGGAGCGTTATCCACTCCCCGCCCCATCCGTGCAGGTGTCCCTCAGGGCTCTGTAGTGTCCCCCCTCATATTCACGCTATACACTAGCGACATCCCTAAAGGATGCCGTAGTTCGCAGTTGGGTCTGTTCGCAGACGACACTGCCATCTACTGCAAATCTAGATCCCCCGACTCTATTCGCCTCACTCTCCAACGCGCAGTCGATAGACTGGCGGCATGGTTTACAAAGTGGCGAATAGAAGTGAACCCCGATAAAAGCCAAGCGGTTCTCTTTACGAAACTGCGTAAAAGGCTTAGATACCCCCTCCCCCGACCGATCACCATGTTCGGCAAGCCGATCCCTTGGGAGAAGCGAGCCAAATATCTCGGTGTCGTTATCGATCATCATTTGACCTTCGCAGAGCACATAAAGATGGTTCGTTCGCGAGCCGCTTTCGCTCTTGGTAGACTCTTTTTCCTGGTGAATGCACGTAGCAAATTGTCACTTAGGTGCAAATTGCGCGTTTACACGGCGTGCATTCGACCGATCATGACCTATGCGGGTGCCGTCTTTGCTCATGCAAAACCCCGTCATATACATAGGCTGCAAACCGTGCAGAATAGATTCCTTCGTAGGGCGACAGGTTCCCCATGGTTCGTCAGGAACGAGGCTCTCCACCTCGACCTAAAGATTCCCACAATCCACCAATTTCTAAAACGCCTTTCAAAGCGTTTCTTTGAGTCCGCGGCCAAACATCGCAACCCTCTGGTTGTTGAGGCCGCCAGTTATGTCCCGAGTAGAATAAGTAAAGTTCGCCGCCCAAGGCATATCCTAGTAGACCCCGATGACCCCATAACCCTCCTCCAGGAGAGCAATAGGGAAACAAGCACAGTGTACAAACACAGACGCCTCCCGTCATTCCGACCTCGCCGCCGAGGTCCTTTGCGTTCCCGACCGCCGCGCCCCCGAGTAAATGATACTCCCCCCCGACCCTTGCTCGAAAACGAGGTGCCAGCAGTTGTTGCAGCTGTGCACGTAGCTTTAAATTCCCCGTTTAATAATAATAATGATCAAAACCCTTTGATCCAGCCCGTCCCATCTTTTGATGTCCTCCCCCCGGATAACGCCCTAAGCCGAGGCTCGGACCCCGCAGGGGGTGCCCTTAGCGCGCGTTCATCCTAAGCTTTTTAGCTTAGTTTTATATATGTGCCCTGGCTGGAGGCTTTGAGTGTAGTAGCTTGAGGCAGCCACAGGATTGACCGGTTAAACAGCGAAGGTTTCTCAAAACCAGCTGTGAGATGCCCTACAGAAAAAAAAAAAAAAAAAAAAAAAAAAAAAGTCACTTGTTGACTCGAGATAATGGACGCGGCGAAATTAAACTAGTAATAGCTAGGGACTCTCATTTGTTCTGACTTTGTTTGGTTGTAATTAGGTTAACTGCGTTGCCCCACTCATTTCCTCTGTTTGGGTATTTTTCGTAATTTCCTTTGTAAGGGTGTGTGGTTTCCGGGTGGTTTAATTTCAGGGTTAGATTTGAGAGTGTATTAATACTGATTTCATAAGTTCTAGTTAAGAATCTGAATGACTACCTTTTTCAAGCTGATTACTTTTACCATTTTAGGTGCATGAGGAACAGGGTGTAAAGTTCACTCATCCACCATAGAAAAGGGAGGATCCTCCGACCAGACGGGTGTTGTGTCTGGCGGGCAACTGCCCATCGGTTGGAAGTTGAAATCTTGTATGTATGTCGATCGCTCGGTAAACTCTAACTGCGCGATGCAGGATTTGTGTGACGTCATGTCTTTGATGCGTAGTTTGTATGTGGCGGTGTAACCGCTACATCACTCCCCTCCGGAGACCGGAGGTCGATAGTGGGCTGAATCTTGCGATGCTTCACACAGTGCCAGCTGTGGTTCCAGTGAGTCGGAACCGGGTGCCGCATAGTTCACGGTGAGTCGGAACTTTCTGCGGTGATTGCGGCGATTGTGGTGATTCCCCAGTGAGTCGGGGTGATTGAGGTGATTGCTGTGATTCCCCAGTGAGTCGGGGTGATTGAGGTGATTGCGTTGATTCCCCAGTGAGTCGGGGTGATGAGGCTGAGGGTGATGACCAGGAATGCGCGTTCGCTGCATGCTGGTGGTCAGGATACCCGTTGAAGCCGTGGGTGCTGGCTGGCTGTGTGACTCGCCTCACGAAAGCTTGCGGGAGTGATGATGATGATGACGTCACGCCGAAGTAATTGCACGAAGGCTGCGTTGACGTTCATCACGTCGGGGTCACCAATTTAGGTGCATGAGGAACAGGGTGTAAAGTTCACTCATCCACCATAGAAAAGGGAGGATCCTCCGACCAGACGGGTGTTGTGTCTGGCGGGCAACTGCCCATCGGTTGGAAGTTGAAATCTTGTATGTATGTCGATCGCTCGGTAAACTCTAACTGCGCGATGCAGGATTTGTGTGACGTCATGTCTTTGATGCGTAGTTTGTATGTGGCGGTGTAACCGCTACACCATAAACGAAAAAAAACTAATTTTCTAAACTAATTTTCTTTATGGCTTTTGTTAAACGTCTAGGCATCAAGTTACTAAGTATATAGATAAAAGCATTAATGCTGATCAAATTAGTAGTGCAAATCAATAAAATTCCACGGCAGTCATAATAATGTGTACCTATTTTAATTGCATTGACATTTTATTCTATTGTTCTATTGTGTGTTGCAGTATAGTGAAATTTTATTTAATGTAATATGGGCTTTGCTTGAATTACATGTTTTTTTATATGTTTATCGATAACATACCATATCGATCAAATTAGCCCTAATTATCATTGTTCTACTTCTCAGATTAATTGCACTGCACTACATATCAATGGCTTAGTATTCAATGAACGAATGAATGAATGAATGAGTAATGGAATGAAAGCATTAATCGAGGATAATGGCTTCACAACCCCGAAGGTAAAAAGCCGACAATTAGCAACACTCGCTAATTACTATTGAGTAACTAAACACGCTTGTAACTCTACTGAATTGTTTGGAAAATGCCTACGAATTTTCATCAAAATAGTTATTATACTGCTAGGTATTTAGAACCGTAGTTATTTGTGTATTTCTTCGGTCTCACCGTAAATTTTCCTATGAAACATGGGTCTCCCCAACGTATAAATCTCGATGATTGATCGCTAACCACCAGGCAGTCACATTAGGACTGCCAAATAATTTTACCATTGTTCAAGTGGATGCTGATACCCATATCGTGGCTTATAACGAGACCCTTGGGAAGCTAGGGCGCGACCTATTCGCAGCTGGGGACACATAACACGCCACAACGACAATAATATCTAATAATTATAAAATTAATTCGTAATTACTATCGTTTTGGGTCACACACGTGGAGTCAAAATGACAGTATTTTACATTTACTCCCTACTTCGTATATCCACCAAATTAAATATTTAAATTATAGGCATTAGAGACAAGCCCACTTTACTAGAAAATTTTCAACAAATGTATGAGTCAGCGGCATGTTCGAAATGTGCTCATAGGAATTCTAAGAAAATCAATGTTACCACAGATATTCCTCAGTGGGTTGTCAGATATTCAACAGTTAATTATTCGGTTATCGTTATTAGCATAAACTTACATAATTGATATAATGTTTTCAAGCATCTGTAAATTCTTGAATTAAATTTTATGTAGGCCATAACGATGAATAATCACAAGTTACATGTTACATAGTTCATAGGCCCCCTTTGTTCTATGCTAAGCTTCTGATAAAAAACTAAGCTAAGGTTTCGTCGCAAAAGAAAGAAATCTGTTAATGGAAACGAACTCGGCAAATAATTAAATCTTCTACATAAAATGTATAATTACGTAAGCTTAGTTAATCTTAGCGATGAATACATATATTTTAATTCTGTGAAACCTGACTAAAAATTAGAACAGCCAACATTTTTAATTAAATGCTCCCGTTGTCTCGCTGTTTCAGTTTTCCTATGACAGAGAATAATGAAAATGCCGGAATTTACGGTGAGCAGCCGAGGAATCTCACTGCGAGCAATTCCTATGTAAAAAGGAGACATTTTTGCGGCGTGTCTTGATTTTATATGATGTAGTGTTTTGTTCTTTGTAGGCCCAGGGCTCAGCTCAATTTACTTTGACATGAATTTATTTACCAACTACCTCCTCGTTCTATATTCTACTCGAGAAGAAAACAGTAACTATAAACAGCAAAGCAAGTAAAGGTAAAACAATTTTTTTTTATAAAAAAGATAGATCTTGATCAACTTAACGATGCAGTTGAAAATGTATTCGAATTTCTGCGTACAAGAATGGAAATTCACGGAAAATTCAGGAAAAATATTACTCTTTTCCAACACGTCCGTTCCGTGGTACCCCAAAATGAAATCAACTTGATTGACAATAAAATTCGAGTTTCACTTGATTAGTAAAGGGAAATTCCGGAGTAAATGAAAATGTCGATGGGCTCTTAATTTTAACTGGGTGGGAATACAAGCTTTTCATTTAGTTGTTTCTTTTAGTTACGCTAATACCTCAGGGACCATTCCTGTATTTTTAGGAACGTTTGTATTCTAATTTTAGTCTCGATTTGTCAAAAATACAATCAATTTAACTCACTTATTAGATACATTTTTGACAAGTTTTTGACATTGATTGACGCTGAGATGAGATTGCGACTTGAATATAAACTTTATTAAGTAACTAGCTGACCCAGCAAACTTCGTTCCGCCTAACAGTCAATAAATATGCATGTTTAGAATTTTAACATTTCTACCCTACCTACCTTACCTGCCCTACCTACCCTACCTGCCCTACCACAACCTCACACAAAATGTATGAGAACGTGAATTTTCTTCATATTTTTTTTTTCGTGACTTTTCCGTATTTTCTCACCGTTTAAACCTTCCCTGGACTACGACAAACATTTCAAAACCAAAATCAGCTAAATCGGCCCAGCCGTTCTCGAGTTTTAGTGAGACTAACGAACAGCAATTGATTTTTATATATATAGATTACGAGAATTGACCTTCTGCTACTATTTTATAAAATTACTATACTCGGAGAGCAGTGGTGGCCCAGTGGTAACGGCCGCGACTTACGAGTTGTAGGTCGTAGGTTCGAATCCAGACAGGCGCTTTACTTTGTGTAAATTATTTCATCACCACTGCTCTCAAAACGGTGAAGGAAAACATCGTGAGGAAACCGGCATGTCCTAGAACCGAAAATTCGAAGACATGTGACATCTACCAACCCGCACTGGGCCCGCGTGGTGGATTACGGCCCACTCCCTCTCACAGAGAGGAGGCCTGTGTCCCAGCAGTGGGAACATTTATAGGCTGATGATGATGATGACTATACTCAGGCTAAGCGTATGCTGACGCAGCAAAGCACAGTCCAGATTTGGCAGGGTACGGCAGACGAGGCAGACACAGGCCGCGAGCGCATGCTGCGACGCAGCTACACAGACACGTTCGCTTCCTAGCTAGTACAAATAATCTGTCATTGAAACATCAGTGGTAAGAAACAAGTGAGGACCTGCACGCGCCGTGCAGTAGTCTGTGCCGGCTCTACAACGAGACGCAGAGCAGGACAGACACATGTCTGCGTAGCAAGTGCCTGCGCCGCAGCGTACGCAGCTGTCAGTACGTTCATATTACAAAATTTGCTCTGCCCTGCGCTGCGTGGACCTGCGTCACCTGCGTCTCAGCATACGCTTAGCCTCAGGCTCTATCTAGGCGATAAACTAAGTAGGTATTATGCCTCGAGACAGTCCACGTCTAGCTTTAGTTTGCATAAGGCTGAGTCTACATTCAACCTGACTTATGATAAAAAAATACAATTTGAAAATAGCATATTATTTCAAAGTATAGTTCTGTACGCCACTTCTGGATCCCAAAACACTTATTCGTTAGACAAATGATTTTATTTTTTATGGCTCTATTTTCAAGCTTAATAAATTACTGATGAGATCACCCAGCTTCGCCACAAGAATGTAGATAGTTATAATAACCTCGTTGCAGCTATTATTGAAGTCGACAGCTTATTTTAAGATCTCTTGACAGCTGTCTAATGAAAATTAATACGATGAGGGAAAATATTGTTGATGGAGAACAATTTCTGGGTATTTATTAATGTAATTTGTATCGTTCGCGAAGTGGCGCCTGTCAAGACTCTAGTTGACTTTTGTAATGCCAAAATAATTATTTCATTTTTGTATGCTTTGTGGCTTTTTGGTGTTGTATCTACATCGGAATAGAATTCTTAAATGTTGTCCAAGAATAAATTAGGTACACACGGCTACACCAGCCATGAAATGGCCCATGACCATAGATTTCCAGTTTATGTTGATTTCGCATTGTATAGGATTCCCGTACAATGCAAGGTCAGCTTACACTGGAAATGTAGGTATCTATTAGATTTTGTATGTTTCGTATTACGGGTTGCTCATCGCTTTCGTTCGTATCATTGGGGTTTTTAAATTCACATTACTGTAACTGTGACAGTAATTCATCAAAACATTTCAATCACTCTACCAGCAATGATTTTTCACTTGTAGCGATTCATAGAAAAACAATCTAAAGAAATTATTTTAACTTCCATTTATAGCCGACTCCAATTAAACAGTCCTAGTTTATTTACGGAGATCTTCAGTAAAAATGATTTTTAATTTCTCTTTGTTTCCGAAGTCTACATCAAAGTCAGCCACTTTTCATTTAATTAAATTCCATTGTATTCATACTTATTTACATTGTTAATGGTAGATATTGTTTTTTACCTAGAACCTGAAGGTTCAAAATGAACGAAGCTATTTTTATAACGTGGGCCTAGCATGATCTCGCGGAGTAAACGTACCTTACGTAATACGAACGCTTTTAAAATTGATAATAGTCGTTTCCCATATAGTATTTAGTACCTGGGCGACCGAGCTCTGCTCTGGTGAAAATAGAGAATGCTCATTTAATAATATAGGAAAGTTCATACTTTAGGGGTATAAGGAACAGGGTGTAAAGTTCACTCATCCACCATAGAAAAGGGAGGATCCTTCGACCAGACGGGTGTTGTGTCTGGCGGGCAACTACCCATCGGTTTGAAGTTGAAATCTTGCATGTATGTCGATCGCTCGGTAAACTCTAACTGCGCGATGCAGGATTTGTGTGACGTCATGTCTATGATGCGTAGTTCGTATGTGGCGTATGTGGCGGTGTAATCGCTACAATACTAATCCATGTATAGTACAAACTAATTCCATGCTGCCTTGATAGTACATATTAATTCCATGCTGCCATGATAGTAGGTACTAATACGCAGGTGGCTACAGGAGTTCACTCACACACAAGCAGAGAACAGGTGGACCTCGACACCGGGTTGCAGGCAGTCCAAGGAAGCTATGCCATCCTTGGATATCAGGCTAACCAGGCGTTTATTACGCCTGGACAGGAACGGCCTGCACCCGGTGACGGGGAACATCACGGGGCACTGCTCGCTAAACAAACACTTCCACATAATAGGCATAACGGACAGTCCTCTGTGCAGGGCGTGTATGGAGGCTGAGGAAACCGTAGCGCACGTGCTCTTTGAATGCACAGGCGTCACCCAGATTAGAACAGAAACCCTCGGGTCACCCAGATCCTACACAGATGTTCTGAACAGACCAGGAGATTTAATTAGCTTCTGGAGGGAGGTCGGCTGGTTGGAATAACCACCAAACGGCCGCCATGGCCCACGCACAATGGTCCACCTTAGGGACTAAGTGCGGAAACCAAACCCTATAACATAGAACATAGATAGTAGGTACTTACTAATTCCATGCTGCCATGGCATTATTTTAAGGTAGCCATCTTGTTCTAAACTTTGGGCGACCGAGCTCTGCTCGGGTGAAAATACGGAAAAACTAATTTTGCCCAGATATGAGACTTAGCTAGGTCGATTTTTCGCCCCCGTAAATCCCTATATTGTAACTTTCATCGAAATCGTTAGAGCCGTTTTTGAGAACGTGATTACAAATATATATATTGAGCATACATTCATACATTTTGAGCGCGTAGGTATTGCACTTTTCTATGAAACAGCAGATTTTTGTTTTATAACCGACGAAAAATTTCAACGGGGGGGTTCAGAATTATGTACTGAATCCATGGTAAAAGTTTTCGCGTCGATGTCCCTGCCACCCTGTACATACAAATATTGCTTGTTTAATAGTATAGGATAGGATTAAGACTTCAATTATATTATATGGGTGTTATTAATTGTGTCTGTCGCAAAAAAAAAAAAACAAAATGCTATAGAATAGTTATATTTTCAATTAAAAAATCGTTGGAATTTACGTCGCGAGTTCGTACTAAGGGGCGGGAGAAGTTTTTTGATAATTTCCCACCCAAAAAAAGGGGCTTCTGAGAAATGTAGTATATTCATGGAATTAGAACAATAATTTGAGGCCTAGTTAATTTTTCAAAGCTTTGAAATTAACACTCTAAAGTTGAGTTTGAGTATCTTCAAACACATACATATACAGAATGTGAAATACCGATAGCCAATTTGAATAGTCCAATATGCCCAACCCTTCAAACAAACCCTTTCCTATCCAATTGCATGTAAATCAGGCATCAGGGTCAATATTAGTCAATGTTAAATAATATCTATAGGCTTATAGTAAAACATCAAAGTCGATAGCATGATGACAGACACAGTGTAACTATAATACGTACAGTGGTTCAGATGGTCGGGAGGTAAGTGGGCGGAACTTATATCCCGAACTGCCATACTGCATTTCGGTACAGAAGTAGGTGTAAATATACTAAGGTATAAAGAAACCAAAAAAAAATATACATTTCTCGGGTCCTGTCAGATGTATGGGCGATGAACCACCAAGTAGTTACAATGTGGTTTGATTTTGCACAGCTATAATATCTATTGGGCTTTGCAACCAGTGACCACGCGAGGGTTAACGATGGCTGAACACGCGATAGTCTCGTTGAAGAATATTGCTAATCTGGATGGCGATCTCATGAAGGGTAAGTATGCCTATATTTAGCATTTTAAAGGTTACGTTTTATTTTGTACCTACTGAGATCAAGGGAAGATTGTTGTTTCTGGATGGCATGATAGGTAGTTAATCATAGAAGAGCACTTTCATAGCAATATTTAGGACTACATTTTGACATAAAACTTTATGAACTACAAATAAAATAAATCTAATTAAAACTTAGGTACTACTATGACATTTTGATGACACAAATGCAATACCGAATTTTCACATCTAATAAATAAATTGCGCTTTAATAATTACAATGGTTACGTGTGGACTTTATGTAGAAAAAAACTGGAATTGCCACGAAAATATCTGGAACCATTGCGTCGTTCTTTCAATCATTTCCAAAGGCCTGTAATAAAAATGCCAAAGTTTACGGAACCGAGGCCTTCAGGAGGGTGATGTATCACGATATTCACGATCAAATTGAATTCCATTTCTCTGAGGAAATATGACTTCAAAGGTAGAGGCGGGTGGGACTTCGAAAATGTTGTTAAATAAATAATTGACATCTACTTCTACAATCGTAATTGAAAAAAGATTTTACGCGTTTTGCTCACCCTATATAAACAGGTAATTTTTAGGCAATACAATATAACTTCTCCAACAAAAGAACTTAATTAAACCTAAAAGTATTTGATCATGAATGTTTAATAAAACCATCAATGGACGATCGTCGAAAATTCCAGAGATATTATATTAGGTACTAAAAATGATGGCACTGCTCTCTCATATTTCTGAGACAGGAATGTGATTACATTGAAGATACCTTGTTTAAAACATTGTACCAGGCATATCTGGTTGGTTATGAAAATTTTACCAACATTTTCTAAGTGCTGCCAATGTAACGAACTTTGTGATACGAATTTTGGTTTAATGAAATACCTTAAGGTATAATTAAAATTCGGTAGAATTGTAATAACACCTTTTACGTGTGTTAGGGTGAGACCACATTCGAATCGCCTATCAGCCCCTTTACAACTGCGCTCGCTGCCATTAAAGGCCGTTTGTGACATTTATTGCTTTTTGAGACTTACGAACGACTTGGCTGTAGGTCGGATTGTCTTTGCGATACGAGAAATAAAAGTCTAATGAAAATTACCTTAATTAAGGAAATGGAAGTGTGAAAGGGACAAGTGACACGGATAACTCTAAACATTTTCGTTGATGTGTTGTGTATTCACGCCGCCATACTAAACATTATTGAATGGCTTTAGGGAGTTTAACACCTTGCTTCTACATTATGCTAATTAAATTCTTGGTTTACGAGAGGGTCGTGGAGGTAAACCCGAGTGAGGTCATTGCCGTTACAGACCAGTTAATTATAGCTCCTACAAACACTATACAAAGCCCATTTCGTTTTACAATACCTTGCCATTTTTAATTAAAATGCACCCCACGGCGATAGATAGCACTCCCATTTATATGAGACTAAAATATGCGAAGGTTTATTTGTTTTACGAAATAGAAAAAAGAGAATCCTATACGCCTAAAAGATTTATTTTTAAAAGATTTTTAAGTGAGATAAAAACAAGTTGTTTGTATTAAAGTTAAATGTAAACAAGGCATGTTAAGTAATAGTTAAATCTTGTAAAAAGCTTATAATTAATAGGTGTGATAAAAACACCATCATATCGGCAAGATAAATCAAGAAGTAAAGCAGCCATAAAATTATTCTATTCAGCCATTACAATAATAAAACAGTAATTAACTTCAAAATGGCGCCGGCAAAGATGGCGGTCTTTGCCGCGATAGGAATTTCATATTTTGCTAATCACTCGTCGGCTGACTGTACAGTGGAATATCGGTTTAACATAATTATATTTAATTAAATTCCATTTCTGGCTGTATCCGTGCATTATGATAGGATTCAGTACATTCCGAGAGTTTCGATGGATACAAATATGCTGTATGTACCTCATCGATTCGCTGTGAACCTTATAATATTAGGTCATTGTTAGCGTTGCTGGAATATTCGTCATTTCTCCGGAGACCCGAGTATATGTTTTGAGTATTTGAGGTATTTTGCCCCTTTAGAGACCAGCTCTAAATAATGGTCGTCTGGAGTGTTGAGGCAAGATTAATGTTATGGAATGCTAAAATAATATTGCAGTACAATTATTTACAATCTCTTTTTCTGACATACTTCATTCGTGGTAGTTTTGACATAATCTCAAATCGTATTTGATACCTGTTTAATCAAAAAGGGTGCATGTTTGAAAATTTTCATCTTATTCCTATCTCTGTACGACATGTTTGCAATAAACTGATTCGAGGAAAAAAAAAAAAAAAGTAATACTCAAATCCACAACACCCGTACCCACTTCGCCAAATAGTATCCCAACCTGAAATCCCAAGACGTGCAATGAATTCAAAAAAATTGATTGCAGCATCATTTTTTTTTAATTCATTCATTCATTGATGCAGACAATTCTCTACCAGGTTGGTTATAATCTGTTTGTAAAATAATTATCCACTTTAAAAAAAACATACCTGAACTGATCCCTGCCATTGAGCGTCTCCTGCTTAATGGACAGTATAACAGGACCCAGGTCTTCATCATTCGTGAAGTAGTTCCAATGCTCAGTTCCATAGAAGTACTTCTCATACGTCTCCTGTTCCACAGAGGTAAGTTCGAAGCCTCCGGATCTCTCCCATTGCTCCTCAATGGCTGTTTTTTTTTTTGGTGTGCTTCCTCCATTGTCACTACTGTCTTCAGCTGCTTCGTCAAGTGACCCTGATCTTCTGTGGCGATCTGTTGGGCATCGAGAAAGATTTGATTATTGCCTCATTCGTCTTGTGAGAGTTCGAGTTTCAGAATGGAGAAAAACTTCTGGTCGTTTATGTGCAAATAAGTTCTGAGACAAAACCCGGAATTTGGAATTTGGACAATGGAAATTGATCATCCACTATTAGGAGGGATTGAATCACTTCACAAAATCATCAGGAGGTAAATTTGGTAAAGAGTTCAAGTTCAAGTCGCTACAAGTCTCGACTGTTCATGAAAAATGGCAGAATTCGGTAGAAATTTATTCAAGATTTCAGACCAGGACGGGTTAAAGAAAATCCTAAAGCCTAAATTCTTGAATGACAAATACATGCTATAAGTAAAGTATGTTTGTCAGGAACTACACAGATATAGGCTGATGACGTAGTCAACCCTAGCTTGTCGCAGATTAATGACGTCGATAAAGTTGTGTTGTCACGCTTCGATATGTCACGAGCGATTTCTTTGGAAGCATTTCAGTCACGCAACGCGGATAAAATGTGACTCACCCTTAAAAATGCTTCCTCAATTCTTGGAGTGTCGCAAGGAAACAGGAAAATTCTTGTTCTTCTTTTGGCTTTAGGTGTTCTACCTATAGGAGCTGAGATTTCGCATCTGTGCTAATTACGAATTTAACATCACGAATTAATTTGACAGTTGGTGCAATTCTGATTATCTCAATCAACAGATTAAGCGATGTTCCATCAGATATGAAGAAATGCAGTCGCAGAAATTCTGAGGTTCTGATTTTGGTAGTGACAGAAACGGTCTTTTGTAATGAAGAACACCGTTAAAGTGTTAAGTATTTTAGAAATGGTTGTTGAAGTGTGTTAATAATGGGCCATTGAATACAGAAGTCATAACAATTCTAAGTATGCCAGCCCGCGTTCCAGACAGTCATATAAAATGTAGGCAATGATAACAGGATTCTGCCATTAGATCTTAAAATAAATAAACAATGAAATTGGGCTTATACGCAGATGAGAAAGTTTGCATTATACAGGGTGTAGGAATAGTTTAAGAAGTACATTTGCGTTTTAAGAAAGAAATTCAGTCTTGGGACTACCATGCTCAAAACATTATAAAATTTAAAATAAAATCGAAAACTCACTACCACTACTTAACTATATTTTTATGTTTATTTTTGTGTCCCATACGTTGATGAAACAAGAATTTCACGTAAGCGTAACCATTATGTTTTGCCGAGGTCCTTATCTCATTTTTAATTCAGTCTCAGTCGAGAAATTATAATCGGATTAGAAAGAGACACGTGATGCTGCTGTAAAATTATGAACGACAGATGTCTTGCGGTTATTGCTTTTCAAGTTATTGTATTGGAAAGGAGGATAAATTAAATTAATTTTATTATCCTGCTAATATAAGTATATAAGTTACTCTGAGTATCATTTCGAAACTCGAAAGGTAAATCTGTTAATTGGCGTCCTGTTGATGGCGATCCCAGTGCAAATAAATTTAATTTATACCAGCGTTTCCGTAAAAACACGTGGCCTTTTTAAAGTTGTAGCAAAATAACAAAAAAAAAAAACAAAATGAAACGCTAAACACAGTACCTAACTATAGTGCTTTATAAATGATAAGCCAAGTTGTGTCCTATTTAATTTCCAACAAAATAGTGTCCTCCCTTGAATATTTACTTAATACGGGCTTACTATTCACACCGGAGACAGGTAGCTACTTTATTAAGAGATGTGACTACCTCCAGTTATCGGGCAAGCTCGCAACGTGTCGGCTGTCGAGCCAAAGCCGATGCTTACCATGTCATTGCTGCCTGAGTTCACATATTTGAACAGCTCAAATTAAATTTCACAGTAGATATTTCGCTGTCACTACAATTTACTACTGAATGGGGCTTGATTGCGTCTACATTGATGACGTATGTATAATTTACATGATAAGACGCTCTAATTGGGTTTGGATTTATAATAGACGGTTCGCGTTTATTAAATACGTCATCATGTCTGGGCGTAACAAGCTTGGTTTCAAATTGTTGGCGCCTTTGAGGATATTCTTGTTAAAGACTCATTGAATTTTGTGCTACATAAATTCTATGGTGCGTTATCACTAATATGGGTTAAGCGTATTTGTCTACTTTTTAAGAGATTGTGACAGAATAAATGTAAAGAAACAAAACAATATCTATTGGCGTTATTTGTGTTTTTACTTATATCCTTTTTCTTAAATCTATGCCATCGTTTACTTTTTTCCAAGACATATAACCATTTTGTCTTTTTTGTGTAGTTTTATCATATACTATTACAACAAAAATGCCTCCGTCATTATTATTTACGCAAACCTAACCTCGAATATGTTTGCAAAATACAAATGTGTAGGTATAAGCTTTTACATGTACAATATGTGATGTACATCCCTTTCACCGTCCCTATTTTTATCATATCAAAAGACCGTTTGTTTGCTTAAGCATAGCTGCGCTGTCAAACGGGCAAATTGCTATGAAACACAATCCCTTGCAAACATTGTATATGTGTTGACGAGTGTACCTACTGTAGTTACTATAACCTCACCTCTATCGGGAATGTCTATGAATGCTGTCGTGCAATGCTATATCCACATTTTGTAGGTAGAAATTGATATTTCGTAGAGGTTTGACTGACATAGGAGCAACCATTTCAATTCCTGGTACCTATGAAAGTAACGACGCTGCCTTTATGCCCATCTTGAATATTGTGCTTAGAATACTATTGACAACTTTGACTATTGTGTGTGATGGTCCCAGAGATGGTCGCAGTAGTTAGTTAGCCTTAGTAAATTCCTTCGAAATTTATATTTCTATAGTGCAAATGTAGCAATAGCACTGTCACAAGATTTAATATTAAAACATTCTCACAAACTTCATTTAAAAAGTTAAGGATTTAAATCTTAAGCCCAAAATCTTCATGTTTCATTTTTAAACTGACAATCAGCAAGTCGCACGCTTTTAGCCTAATCCTCCGACACAAGCTTCTGTCTTAGCAGCAGTGGAACAGTTACACCAAAATAATCTCATTTAAGCGCCCATTTGCACCTGACTGAACTTGAAACACAGTACTCTTTGAAGATAAAATTGGGCATAGAGGATAAGCTGCCTTTGAAAATGTTATTTTTGAATTATGAAAGCAGTTTCATTTGATTACTGTTTATGTTTTTAGTTTTTTCTAAAGATTCTTTCATAAAAAGTTAAATGAAGTTGCAATGAGTTTCGAGTAACTAATTAGAAACGTTGTTACCAATACAATACAGAAATTATCGGAAAAATCTCCAAGTGGAAGGGTTCTGAAGGGTTAAAACGGAATTGGAAATTGGAATAGGAAAGAACAAAGTTTGGAACATTCTCCGAAGATTGATGAAAAAATATTGAATGCAAAGTTATTTTTTTCCATTTGGTCCGGAATTTGGCTGTGCCAAAATACAAAATGTCACTAACGTTTTCGAGTTTCTTAAGTGTGGAGTCGCTACGAAGGAATGACAGGACGTCGGAATAAATTATCAGGAAAAATGTTTCTGAAGCACTTTTCTTTATGACATTCTCTTACTGGATAAGTTTATGCATGAATCATCAATTTGGTTATTCACATTAAAAATTAAATTCAGTTGTCATAATTTCCAGCTGTACCGACACTAGTGTTAGCATTAATCAAGATTTAAATTTTGTTCCAAATTCTAGTGTTATGTTTTCTATTACTCTCTAATACTCTAATTTAACTGATCAAAATGAAGAGAAAAACATCTAACAGGAATGTTCACTTACTACATTGGAGCTATAAAACGCAGCTTCTAGGGGCGCCATACAATTTTATCGGCGATATTTTTTCGTCATTTCATGCTTGTTATTCGACCTTACGAAGATCCGTTTCCAAGGATGATGTGACAATTTTATAATAATATCATCTAAGTAGATCAGATCACGTTTTATTCAATTCTTCGAATGATAAATTATATAAAGTAATATGCGTTTCTTATAAAAAGACTTCCCTCTTTTATTCTATCGATGAGAGTATTTTCAAGTTTCTTGGCAAATTTATTTTTCCTGACCATTGCTTGGACATAAGCCTTGGATAACTCCATTATGGACCTTAAGTGAAACTCCATATTTACAAGACATAGGTACATGAAGTGTGATTGCCTACATAGTATCCGAATCTGCGTCCGTGCAAATCTAATTAATTAAACTCAAGGAAAAGTATGTAGCAAGTAAGTATTCAGTGATTGATAACCTCTCGGGGGCCGCAAAGTAAAACAAATAAACAGCTAGTGGGATTGAATTCGATACCTATCTAATTTGGAAATGGATTCGCCATTGAAAGCATGATTTGTATGTATTGATTTAACTTCAAATTGATATCCAGAGAATAATGTTTAGTTAGATCGTTTTTAGTGGTTTTACTACAAGTACAAGATAAGGTCAGTGCTTCCTTTCCGACTAATCTAAGGAAAAACAAAGAAACTCTGAGGAGAAAGAAGAATGATGGAAAAATATTTTTAGTAGGTAATAAACTTAGTTTGCTGTCGGTTGTCTTTCTTCGAGACCAAGTAGTCACTTCCTGCTTACAGTAGTATTAAAATAAGCTAAAACGGGAGACCAAGAGTAGATCGTAATAGTTTAATTCTTTGTCGATAAACTAATTCCCTATAAGGTGTACCTATTATGATCGAATCTTCAAATCCTCTTCCGCGTTATATCTCGCTGAACTTACATAGACGTAATATTTGTTATCAATATTGTCTACACATACGCCACGTAGATATATAGCATTATTTTGATATTATTACGTAGTTAACCTGCGTATCATGGAGTCAGTTGTATGAGTGTTTTCGGTTTGTGGAAAACGAATTTAAGATTGTATTTTAACTGAAAAATGTTCTGTATATTCTAATGATATTATATACAGAACGGGGTAAATAGATTGATAGTGCTTTTTAGGATCCTAGAATGAAGATTAAATCAAAGTAAAATTATAGTTGACATTTCTTTTGATAACAGTCATAAACCACTCCTTGATTATATCTTAACAACGGGCATTGAGGTTAATTTTGAGTATTTCTCACTTGTATTTTCCACTTCATTATTTTTATTGCTTCTAAATTCCAAGTGGGTGTAACACCTAATTTGTGATTCAAAGGTGAGACAGAATTTACAAACTAGAATATTGTTAATCTTTCTTTCCCAAAAATAGATTCCATGACCGCGAGTGCTATGAAGGGCGCGTTTGTAATGAAAATAGAATTTTAATAATAAATATGGAATTGGGTTAGTAACATTCTGGAATATTCTTGTGAAACGATGTACAAATAAATATCTGAGTAGTTAAAGTACAATGTGAAACTTTATTTCGTATAAAGATGTAATAGGTACGTCTCATAAATTGATTAACTATTTCGGCGTTGAAAACAAACTTACAAAAGTATGTGGAAAATAAATATTACTGTTGTAGTTTTTACAATATTCGTCAAATTAATACTAACCTGAAACTATACAGTTATGGGTTTCCTTAAAATTGGTAGAATCGTAATGATCGGGCCTTCTCTGTGGTCGCTACAGGTAATGACATATATTTTCACACATAATTATTTTAATAATTATAATTACCGAGCCTTGGCATATAAGTAGAAAAAAAATGAAAGTTAGATGCAGATGTTGTCTAGACTCTAGACTATACGCCCTATGCAATTTGCAGTAGCTTTGTTACTCCAATGGCGTTTCAAATGTCTATACTTCGAGCCTTAATGGAAACGGATGGTTTTCCATTAACTGTGCCCATCCATCAAGTATTTATTTAAGTTTGTGAATGTACGTAGGTGTGTTATTCTAGTCATCTGCATTTTCAGGGTTGGATGTGGGAGACGATATTACTGCCCATCCTTAAGTTCTTAGTCATCATTTCATACACTCCCAGTAGGAGAGAGCTAAGAATTTACGTCCCAAAAACGCTAGAGACCATCCATCAAAACCCACATAGCTATCTGAACTGAGGGCCTAGACAAGTGGCAATTGCTTACAAAGCGTTTCGCATTTCTACAACGACTTTCTACAGGATTGATATAAATACAATAGATACGGCGTGTTGCCACACTGAGCGCTGAACGCAGAATGAGCCTTATCGCCCGTCACTCGGTGTGGCAACACGCCGTGTTTGAGTTCGCGACAAGTCAATCGTCATCCTGAGGATGCCTCGTTGAGAAGTGAAACACGTGTCGATTTCATTGAGGGTTTTTTTATGGCTCTTTAGAAATAGTTAAGCGGAACAGGTTACTAAATATATCCACGTCTATTGTATTTTATAATGGATTTCCGCAAGGTCACGCCTGAATTAATTAACTATCTTAAGATTGATATAAACTTTTCAGTAGCCTATGTCAATACATTTTTGACTTTTCATCATCGTTATCGCTGGTAGAATATCAATTTGTCCCTCAAAGATTTCACCCCTTTTGTCAATATCTTTTGCGTAATAATTGCTTCGAATTCGTTTCTGTTACTAACAAGGCGTATCTGTGTATCTATTTGTATATCTGTGTAACTATTTTAGTACATTGTATACCTATTATTTGCACCAACGACAACCCTATTTTATGTCCAGGCAAATCACTGTCCAAGAGATCGCGGAAAGCGATAAGGCCGCCCATTGTATATTTTGTAGTGTTTGATTTATTTTTTGTTATGTATTTTTGTGGTGTACCATAAAGTATATATAAATAAATAAATAAGGCGAGTATTTTGTTCCATATTTTATAAAGCCATTTCACTAGTAAGACAAAATAACAACGACAAATTATAGGGTTCAGCTACAAATTAATTGATTTAATAGATGCCTTATTGGATGCCATAAAGAAGGACTATCAATACACACTAAATTATAGTATCATATACACGTTACTGAAAGCCCTTCAAGATGTTATTGGAAGCCTGTTACCATGATTGAAGACAGCTTGGCCCGGTCAACGCGTGCTATTACCCACTACTTTAGACCCACTTAACTTCATGTCTTCATAATCAATTTCATTTATACGTTAAATATGAGTGAAGCACGCGAACATAACAGTGGCGTAGAAAATATTTTCTTTCATAATGGTTTATGAAATAATAATGAGAAATGTGTGGCTTGCGTTAATAAATGTTATGTGATAAACCAGAACATGTGTGCTTTATGTTCATCAGATTGAGTTGCTGTACGGTTTATTGTTTGTGCAAGTACAAATACCAGTAAAGCTCAGTTAGTGGTGACAGTTATTCTGTAGACTTATACCTGGTGTCTTTCGAATTCAGAATTTGGAATTAAGAGCTTGTCAAACTCTACTTTAGCATGAGGTTCTTAAGGTGAAAGCCCGGAACTCATTTCTTTGCAAAAAACGTAAGAAATGTTCATCACCTTAACTAATTCTAAAGGAGAGTTTTCAAATTCTCAACTTCAAGTTCTCATTCCAGAAACCGGGTACCTATTAGAAAACTAAATAAATAAGTAGCACCTATAATAATGAATGTGTGAAAAAACCCAAGCATGACATCGCAAATGTAAACAAACGAGGCGAGTCACGTACTGATTGTGGAGCAAAATGACCGGGTCACTGTGCCATTACAGTATCGCGGTACATTTACACATGACGTGACTTTTGAATACGGCCGCCGATAAGGGAGGAGACGCGACGGCGGGCGCCAAAGATCCTCTCACCATTCCAGACAATGAGGGGAACGCCGATAAATTGAAAACGTGTGTCGAATGAGACATCGCCGATGGACAAGGGCGTCCGTTTACACAACCCGGGTGTCCAAACATTTTAACTAGAAAAATACACAAACAACTTGTGTAGCGGTATCTGAATTGGGACAATCCATATGTTTGAATGCTAAATTCCCGGAAACGAATATTCCGGTTAAAACAGAAATATCGCGAAGTCATATTCGACATGAAAGTAATGAAGACGTCTTTATTTCGGAAAATTCCTCTACGTTTGCCGACGCAGCAATAAACAGTTATTAAAAACGCTAAAGTGAATATTTCATTTAAATGGTTTTCGCAATTTAAACGTTTTTCTATCTTAAAATAGTAGTAAAGTTCTTTATACAAGTAAAAGACGTTTTTAGAAACAGTTTTAAAACGTTATGCACGCAGGAATTGGATCGTTAAGTGTGAGGAGCAATTTCAATAAAAGGAAGATATTGTATTGTAATGTAATTTCACAGACTCTAAATTTTTTTGTCTGAAATCTTACATCAAACTTTTCAATAAGCTTGACATTTCGAGTTCACTCATAATATTATCTTGTAGTAACTTTTGTGTAGCCGAAGATACACGAGCATCAAGTTTGCGAACAACGTATTGTCACGAGCACAGTTCATATTTATATGTCGCAGTAAGATGGTTATAGCCGTGATATAGTTAAATTAGAACACTCCGACAGTTATGAACCGCTTTCATATAACTATATTACGGTATATAGCTACATTCCTAAGGATATAACTATATCATGGCTATAACCATCTTACTGCGACATATACACAAAGCAATTTTATGCAGTTAAGAACATAGTATTTTGGAATATTATTTACTATGAAATAGTGTCTTATTTCAATCTTGTAGTCGTTATTTCACGTGAAAATCGCCTTTGAATTTTGCTAAGTGTACTTATACATAGTAGTGCTCGTGACTGTACAAGTCAACCAGTAAAACATCATCTCTCAGTAGATGCGACGACGACGTCGTGTACTCTAAATAATCCGCTTTGCATAACCAATGCGTCCCCAAGTTCGGCGTCTTGTGCAGAACACCATTAATGCGTTCGTCGTCATACTAACTGTCATTATGGACAGAATACATACTAAAAGTTGCATAGAGTTTTAAAAATGCAACAATATCAAAACCGAGTAGATAACGCAGAATTAAATACTTGTGGCAAATACTCAGTGTTTGCAATTTGTTCATTACAGTAAGTTAATGAACCATTTTGAATAGTTACCATATTTACAAAGTACATAAGTTTAATTAGCTCTCAAACAACCGTATTTCGTGCACTCATTTCGCATTATTTGCGGTTAATAAATTGAAATTCTCTGTTAAAGTTATTTTTATTGAGCTGCGTTGTGGTGGTTGCGGCATTAACTTTGTAAAACCAACAAAGGCAATAAACATACGTCAAATGAGGTATATTTTCCACGTGAAAGCTCGAAACTTTTCAAAATGCTGGGAATTTTATGGCGTTCCATACAAACGACAATCGGCTTTATTGCCTATTTTGTGAGGCGCCTCGTTCTGATTGGATGCTTCTGTTCGATCTTGGGTGTAATAAGAACTATTTTGTCCTGAAGGCATGTTATCTAGTTGATTTGATGTCTCTACATTTCGTTGATATCGGTAATAGGTTTGTTATTCTTTTAGGATATTGTTATACACGAAGCTTTTGGTTTTTCTTCCAATGTTTTGTTTACACAGTCATGAATGACATTAGGCATCGTACCTACTTCTTAGAAATTAGGACGTGTACGATATTGGGGTGTGTTTACAAACGTTAAGTAATTATTAACCAGATATTTTTTTACTTTTAAACGTCTCTTAACTTTAAGCAACATTTATAAATAAACCTCATGAAATCATGATGACACTTTTATTACATCGAGTCGTTTAGAAAAATGTATTTCAATGAACGCAAAAGAATTGAGTATATTGAAATATATTTGAGAAATAGCTACACCTGCTTTTAAGGTAGATCTACTAGCATTTTATTTTCTCATTCGTCTTGGATGATGGCTTCTTTGGGCGACATATTCATCATCTTATTTGACAGTATCAATATTGAGCTAAAATAATACTCTTATAAGAATACCTTAGTTCATTTTGAATCAAAATAATCCTGATGCTTCGTGGAAAAAGATGTAAGTGTAATCCTAGGATATAGCAACAGAAATGTGCTCTTATTTCATTCGTGTTGTTTGTTCATTTTCTCAATGTTTCATCTTGGGGTGTGTGGAGCGAAATATCATAATAGTAGATGGTATGTGTCTCGAGCTTATGTGAACACGAAGCTATTTTATATAAAACTAGTTATATAATATTGGGTGTATGCTTTTCTTCAGTATATCTACCTACACAACGTTAGAACAGAATCAAGTTCAATGTCCGCGTAGCAGACACAATAAGTAGTTATAAAATTATCATCATGAGCCGTGGGTTATGGAACTGGAAAAGACACATGGATAACTCATTGTTGGGCTCCTAAATTCCTAATTAACTAAGTGATTCATATATAAATTTAAGTGTACCTACATACATAACATTAGAGAATAAATGCCGAGGTGTTGCACGGTGAAATTCACAAACTAAAATGTGTTATATATGTGAGATGCATACCTACATAATTAGGTTCGGTAATATACAATAAAATAAAAATAAAAACAGTGGCACTCCGGGAGTGCCGACAGAAGTGAAAACTTGAAAAAAATCGGCAGGTGATCAACGCGTTGATGTCTTTTACTAGATGCACCGCGGTAATCAACGCGTTGATGTCTTTTACTCCACGGTGTCGGTAAATTGCGTTACAGTGTCGCGAAATTAATGGTTTAGACCCATCTCAAAAATGCCCAACGCGACTAAAGAAGTTTTCACTGCAAAAACATTTAAGTTATATTGTAGATTTACCTAAAATAAGTAAACGGAGGGACCGCGATGTGCAAACTAAGCCCAGGTTCACATTGGCAATTTTTTTCTGCGGCGATTTTTTTTCGCACACTGGATTTTCGACGCGCTGGGTTGCACTCTGTTGGATTCTCAATGTTCAGCTCAACACCGAGAGTTGAAAATCTAGTGCGCGATAAAACCCCGCCGCGACATTTTTACGTCCGTGCGAACATGGGTTTAATCTCACAAATATCTGCCAGCGTTCAAGGCCCAACATAATATTAATCCAAATTATGGTAAAGTTATAAAGTTCAAAACAAACTTCGTGACATAACAAGTGTTTCAAGAACCATCTCGAGTTCTGAATCACATTCCACATCACGCTTCTATTCAAAATTGAACTGCGAATGTTCACGTCAGGATTTATAAAGGTCGCTACATATTGTATGAGGTTTTCCGTGAATCGATGCGCCGGAAAAAGGAGGCAAATTTAATTTTCGTCTCGACCTCGCTAATGTGACAGCAGAAGAATTATCTCACAACTCTTACGCTCAGTAGATACTTATTCACGGGAACGTTAACTTTGTTTCAGTGTAGCAGTGCCTTTTGCTTTTGCATTCTTTTTTTTTTAATAAGTATTCGTGGGAAGTGTTTTTTAGGGTTGACAAATAAATAAGTACTGAATAAATTAACAGACTTGGTTTTACATTAGATATCACATCTTTTTGCGGTAGAAGAACTGCGTTGCGAGACTTGCATTTTTTTACATGTTATGTTTTTGATGCGATATTCATATTCAAATTATAAGTTATTTAGTACTACTAACGTGGTTCTTACATACTTACTGCATGGGATATAAATTACTTTTATTAAGAGAGGATGTTAGAAAAAAATTTTTGAAGTGCAAACTTCTTTAGGCGCGTTAGGCATTTTTGAGATGGGAAAAAACAATTGAACTCGCGACACCGTTACTGACAGCTCAATTTTTGTAAACGCGACTGTGCTCTTTATTTAGATAAGGTTACGGACCCATGTTCTATACAAGTATTTTTCTTCCACCAAGGCGTTTTTTGTTCAAGTTTTAACTTCTGTCGGCGCTCGGGGAGTGCCCATATTTTTTTTCCTAATAAAAGAAGAATAATTCCTCTCTTAAAAAATACATACAACGCGTTTTACTCTCTTCACATTTCAACCATCCCTGTCATAATATATAGTTCTGCATCAAATCAACTTTAGCTGTCATAAAAACGAAAACAGAAAAGTAACGTAAAGTTACATACCAGCTAATGTTAATAATTTCATTCTAAGGTGGAGTTCAACCGCCGTAACCAAATGGAGGGAGACTATGGAAAGTATAAAATTTCATTTTCTTCACAGAGTTAATATGACAAGGGAGGAATCACTGCTGGTGCGACCCCTTATTTAATAAACGGTGAACCCTATTCATGTTTAGGTATATTATGTTCTAATCTTACTTAAATATTATAACATTTTGTTTTTTTTTACATTCTGTGATTACTTGAACCCACACACTGACTAATTAGTATCACTTGTAAATTTTTTAGGAATATAGGTACCTAAATTTACAATGCTTGTAAATATGTGAACACCATGTATCCATTACATAATTATTTTTTCTGTCATTGCTTCATTTTTAATTATTTTTACCTATTATGGTACTTATAGTAATCTTATTCCAGGTGCATCGTTTTCACATATAATTATGTAATTAATGTATACAAAATATTGTAAAACATTTTAAAAGAGTAACGGTGGAGTTTCTTGCCCATTCTTCTCCATACGAAAACTACCTTTTGGAAGGGGCGACTAGAATCAATTCTATTTTTTGTTTTTGACGTTCAAAAGTGCCTTTTTGTGCCTAATTGAAATAAATTATTTGACTTTGACTTTACTTCTTAGATGGGTTGAGACGCGAATTGATATCTGGACGTATATCTATTCCTTTAATAATTTTAGTAATAGTTTTCACAAAAATCTAACTAATCTGTATTTTAAGTACCTACATATTAATTTATTTTCCTATAAACTACGTAGGTATTAAGAGTTTTTGATTTAATGATTTTATTTAATTTTTTATTCAAATTTTATTTTTAAACTTAACTTTAATCGGTTCTCTACAAAATGGTTGAGCTGGATGGTGCTGATCCACGCGTCATGTTTGCGAACGGGCGCCGTCAAATTTGCATTGTATTTGTTTTTTTTTTGTACATTGTTCTCACGTATAGAAGCAACAGGAATAATGTACCCAGGATTTCGTAATATCCATATTTAATAGAGTGTCCTTGGAGTTTCTTGCCCATTCTTCTAGAAAGAAAGAAGAAAGAAAATTCGTTTATTTGCGGTAAACATGACGCAAAGAAAGATAAAAAAAAACACGTAAATAACAAATTGGGCGAAAATATGCGGCATATCCACGCAAAACGGCCATCGCTCAGCATAAAGCTGCAACCCCATGCAAAACAGAGCCCCAGCGCTGGTTTTCAGCTTCTCCATATATATATATCTAATCTATGTTTTGGAATGGGCTAATGGAACTAGCTTCAACTTTCTGACTAACTGACCGACTCTTTGACAATTCAATAGTGCCTGTAAATGGTTTAATTGAAATAAATGCCTTGAGTTTGAGTTGGAGTTTAATATTGCTCAATTTAAGTACCTAATATAATTTTATTAGGTACCTTAAACTTGCTTAATTGTAACCTCACTGAAAGATTTCACTGGCTCCTGCAATATCTATATTATATAATCTGGATTCAGGATTTCACATCTTTTCTGTAATCCGTGTTTATGCCAATAAAGAATTTATTCTTTATTATTTAAAGAGAAAAATAAGAAAACATCTACTTAGATAATGGCCTAGAAAACAGTAAGATAAAAATAATGTAGGTATAACTTAGATAATAAATTAGATTTAAGACTCTTTCCATCTTAGCTAATTATTCTGCAAAGAAATGATATCTTGGAAACTTTTACAAACTTTCTATTTGAGTTAGAAATAAAAATATTGTTTCACAAAGTGTCAGAAAGAAGGTGAAAGTAATTGCAAGGTCCACTTTACCGACCGGCTGCAGACTTCTTTGTGGAAGGCCATTGAATGTACGATGAAAACTTCCGTACAGGTATGTAGGTACTTAAATATTGAATTAGATAATGATTGTTTTCATGCAATTTTGATTTTTTCCTCATGTTAAATTATATTACCTACATTAGTTCTCCATTAGCATGACTGTCGGGAAGGCGATGAGGTTTTAAAGTTAGTTTTTCAAGTTCTAAAAAGTATGTACCTATCTATTGATGGATTGGTACACAAAAGAGCGAGTTCTAGAAAAAAGGGCAAAAAATTAAATGAAAATAAAAATGTATTGTATTCAAAAGTATACAGGGTGGCAGGGACATCGACGCGAAAACTGTTACCATGGATTCAGTACAGGAATCTGAACCCCCTGCGTTGAAATTTTTCGTCAATTAAATAAAAAAAAATCTGTTGTTCCATACATTTTGACCGCGTAGGTCCACTTTTCTATGAAAAAGCATATTTAAAAAATAAAAAACTGACGAAAAATTTCAACGCAGGGGGTTTCAGAATAATGTACTGAATCCATGGTAACAGTTTTCACGTCGATGTCCCTACCACCATGTATATTGTATGCAAATTACTAGGTCAATGGAAACTTGAATGAATCCGATTATTGTATTGGAAATTAAAAACTACGTCGCTACGAAGAGTCATTAATATTGCAAGGTTCACTTTGACCGAACGGTCGCCGAAGTACTGCCTGTGTTCGGCAATATTTTGATACTCTTTTAATAGGCTTATTTAATGTACAGACGAAACTTTGTTGAGAATACGATCACTTTGATTTTTGGCCAAAAATATTTTGAATTATAATTTTTTGCTTCAATAGAAAAGTTCTTGTTTAGTTGTTATCTATCGTTAAGAAGAACATGACAGTTAGGGAGTTTATAGCTCAGTTACTTTTATGATCCTTAACAATAATTTACATGCCTACTCTGCCTTCTACAATATAATACTTAAAACGTTAAAAGAATTTCAGAAGATTCAATATATCTGTGTATTTGCCGACTTCGATATTGTAAAAAAAAAACAAGAATCTTGGATCTTTTCGTTTTACGATTGGTTGAATCGCAGTAGAGTCTTTGGATTCTTAATGCCTGCGCCCACTGACAGGACGGCATAGCAGGGGATCCTTCGGTCCCGGGGTGGGAATCGCGAGCCGATTTCCGGCCACCGTAGGCGCGGGCTTGCGGACGGTGAGCAATGGGTAGCTCGGCGTCCGATAAGGACCAAGCCCGGGTCGACGGCGCGTTGTGTTCCACGCGCGCCTCAAAGAGATGTCAGCAGAATTGACGGAGTCCTCTAGGGCCAATGCCTGCTGGGGCTGCGAATATGCGCCGAAAGGGAAATCGTAGCCCCCGGCAACAGGGCAACCGAAGGAACACGGGTGGGTTTTAGTCAGAAAGAGTCTGACACGCCCTCCCGCTCCACCCAGAGCGGGAGAAGTTATTTGATAATTTCCCACCCAAAAAAGAAACAAAAAAAAAGGGGATTCTTCAGTATCACTACATGCAAGCGCATAATGAAGGCAATGATGCCGCGGTGTCTTCAGGCATATTAAGTTAGGTATATTCCTATTCCTCGCATAAAAATCCCTTGCCATGCCGTGCCGCCAGTGGACGCAGGTCCTTATAAATCAGTCCCTCGACTCAAGGTTAAAAACCGTGACCCAATTTGCATGTTTCTTCAAAGACAAGCTCCTCTCTACCAAAAGATCGAGAATATTAACAACATATTGACTCACCATTATCAGCGTTGTCCCTATCCGGTCCACTGTCATGTTCAGACTCTGACTCGTCCCAGATGGTGTCTGTGGCGATCTTCTGGCGCGAGCACTCGATCCAGTAGCCAGGAGTGGGGATCAGGCTGTGTGGATACTCCTCGCAGAATTCATCTGGGGAATGAAAAGAGCTGTTAGTACATTGAAATTGATATGAATTGATACGGTCTCATTAGGTACAATAAAAGCCCTATAACCACAAAACTTTACAAGTCTACAAAATTGTTAATTTGTAGAAAATATTGCGTAACATAGAAATAAAAAATATGTAATTTGTAGATATGTCACTGTCATCACCTCATTCAAAAAAAGTGTTTTTTTCGGCTTTTTATACTAAATATTGTACGGTGGTACGGAACCCTTCGTGTGAGAGTCCGACCCGCACTTAACCGGTTTTTTTGTATTTCGTTCTTTGTTCCGACTTAGGTAGATATGCAGGTAAAGTTATTACTACAAAATTTTTTTACAAAAAAAAAACAACCGACTTCCAAAAAAAACACTACAAAGTGAAAAATAACTTTAATATCGGAAGTCGGTGTCTTGGGTTTTGTATTTTCGTTTTTTGCCACTGACTTCCGAAATTAAAGTTATTTTTCACTTTGCACCTAGTGTTTTTTTTTTTGGAAGTCTGTTGTTTTTTTTTGTAAAAAGTTTTCATTTTTCACTTTTAGTTATGATACCTACCCCACACACATTCGAATACCACTACCTGCTACCAGTGACAGGAACTTATCATATCATCTACATACTAAGTGGGAAAAAAATACGTATTTTGTAGCTAACTCAAAAACTACCCAAGCATAGTTAATAAAATTTATCTGGGACCAATTCGAGAGCATACCCTTTAAAACAAAAAAATAATTTTCAAAATCGGTCCACAAATGACGGAGAAATCGGTGGACATATATATTTAAAAAAAAACAAACATACGCTATGAACATATAACCTCCTCCTTTTTGGAAGTCGGTTAAAAACTGCTTCCAAAGTTTAACTGTAGACTATATAGATGTTAAAGAAAATATAAAAAACATAATGTGGAGCATATTGAAAGACATGTTTAAAAGGATAGATTATGTTTCGTTACGATAGCAAATACTTAAATAACATCCAAATTAAAAAATACAGCTTTTTGCGTCTACGAAACTAAAACAATATTTTCGTTACACAGGTTAACGAGAATATTTTCTAAATTCTACTTATTAAAACAACCTCCAACGATCTCTTTGAGTTTTTCTGTGAAATTAATTTCGTTATCGTTGTAGAAGGCTCCGATCCGAGCCCTTTTATTGACTATTAATTTATTTAGCTTCGTTGAGTGCTCATTTGAGTGTAAATCAGACTGAGTTTTGATCATTACAGAAGTTGTCTTGTGTACTGATTTTACCTTCATTAGAAATAGAAAACATTAATATTTTAAAGACGAAATGAAAATTTAAATTAATCAGAAACGAATCCCGGAATTTAATGCAAGAGATGATGACTGCGAAGTGTAACGAAACATCAAACGGAACCGTTTAGCGCTTAATTCCGTAAAGCAATATAATCCTTTCAGTCGCTTTAAATTTTGCTTTGAAACGCAATCCAGCCAAAATCAAGCGGAATTTACCGACAGTGAAGCGAACACTTTATTATCTGAATGTTTTACGAAAAATTCAATCACAGGCGAATGTGAAAGTTAAAGCTTAGAAATTCATGTGCGATGAATATTGAACAAACTTGGGAGCCGTAACATTTTTATTAATATTTCTGCACTTATCCTTGGGTTCTTATCCGAAGGAAATCTGGTCCTGATGCTATTACCGGTCGGGGAATAAAATATTTACATAGAAGAGCGCATACGGAAGTGTCCGTCGCCGCGTGTTTGCTCGTGCCACGGAATAAGTCGGGCGATCTTTACAGCCACTATTACATATTCCACTATCTACGGATCTTGTTTATTGAATGTATACGCGCCTTTGGCCACGGCTTCGCTCGCGTGCATGTCGGGGACGTACATTAATCGAGGTTATAAACTACCTGTGTGCCAAATGTCACCCAAATCCGTTCAGCCGTTTTTGCGCAATCCGGAACATACATATCCAGAATAGACAAACGGACCAAAATTCTAAAAACTATATTTTCGGTATCAGACTCGTTCCCACGCCTCGTAGCAATTACTTCATTTTTTAGGGTTCCGTAGTAAACAAGGAACCCTTATAGTTTCGTCATGTCCGTCTGTCTGTCTGTCTGTCTGTCTGTCTGTCCGCGGTCTAGCTCCAAGACTGTTAGTACTAGAAAGTTGTAATTTGGCATAGATATACATATTAATCATGCCGACAAAGTGGTAAAATAAAATTATGAAAAATATTTTTTTTTAGGGTACCTCCCCTACACGTAAAGTGGGGATGTTTTTTTTTTTCTATCCCTTGTTGTGGGGTGTCGTTGGAAAGGTCTTTCAAAAACATTGTGAGTGTGTTAAAACCATTTTTCAATTCAGAGATCCGTTTGCGAAATATTAAGCTTTAAAGTGCAAATTGTTGTTAGAGTCAAGTGCCCCCCCCCCTGCCAGCTAAATGGCTGGTTTTAGATATGTGCAAAAATTCACGGCAGTAGCTTATATAACGAATTTAAAAGAAAAACTATCACAGTTGAGTAGGCTTTACAAGTTAACGAGTAATAATCGACCAACTTAAATTTGCGGTTGTAAAAACATGTTCATCCATACATTCTGTATGAAAGATTTTCTTTTTCAACTACAAAGTTAAGTTTGTTCTTGGGATAAATTCATACCAACTACGGAACCCTACATTGTGCGTGGTCCGACATGCACTTGGCCGGTTTTTTTTTTTTAATTTCAATATACCGTTTTGACTTCGTTACAATTTTTTTAATATTATGTATAGATTTTATGTAAGCAATAAGAGATTTTCAAAGTTGCGATAAATCTACTTAAGCGACACAAAGTTCACGCCTAAAATAAATTAAGCTTCGTGCGTGAGGTCGTTTTATTTTTGATCAAAAGGTCTTCCCTCGTAAAGATGTGTTTAGATATACTTTTATGAGCGTTTACATACTAAATTAATACATAAGCACGTCTTTATGGTATACACATAACCCTTATTTGTAGTCGGGTAAAAATATGAAGATCCAAAGTACAGTGAATTACAAAAATACCAATTTCTTCTTGACTTATCTTCTCTTTTGTTTTCTTTCTTCTGAAGCTTTGTTGATTGTTCAGTACTCAGTTCACTGTAAGGTAGAACACCAAACTCTAATCAATATGCTTGGCGTTCATACTTAGAGTGGACCGAACAACTGAATTTCTTCGAAGACTGCTGCTGAAATCCATCAGGTTAAGCTAAGCTTGCCGGGGTTGTTCAGTGGATGGGTTCATCTTTATATACCGAGAGTCTGCCGTGCCTCGGAAAGCACGTTAAGCCGTTGGTCTCGGCTGTCATTCGTGGATCTTTGACTGTTGTTACGGGTCGTCAGAAGCCCGAAAGTCTGACAACCAGGCTTACCAAGTGGTATCGTATAGCCCAGTTACTGGGTTGTGGAGGTCAGATAGACAGTCGCTCTATTGTAAAGTACTGGTATTCAGCTGCATCCATTTAGACTGAAAGCCGACCCCCAAAATAGTTGAGAAAAAGGTAGGCAGATTTATTGACTGCTGCTGAAATTCCTGTTGTCTTGAAAGTCCTAGATTTTACAAAACAATTGAATAGCGAAGAGTTCTGCCAGTAAAACAAATGAAAAACTTTATAAGTATTAAAGCAATTATGAAGTTATTCCTCCATAGTTTTAATAGGGTGGTCGGCAACCCAGGGTTAAAGTTATATTCACAAAGTTCATTTCGTGAGGAAATAATGCCGAGAAACATTTCATTTGTAATTACAAAATACGTTTGTTTTTAACTTTAGTCTTTTACGGACGATTCAGGCTCATGAATATTTCTGTTTATTATTATTTGAAACCCTCGAACAAGCCGTAATGTTGCACTCGTAAAATAAACTTCCCAGGATCTTGAGATTTGTTCAATGTGGCTTTTAGGATCTTGTTTGCAAAGAAAGAAAGCTTTTGATACGTTTTTATATGGCAATAGCCGTAAAAGACTCGAGTTATTGGCTAAATTTAAACACTAAGGCTGACTTTAAACGACAGACATCTTATTGAGTAGGTACGTAAGTTTATTTATTAAAAAAAAAACAAGAAACAGCTACAATGTAAAACATGGAAACAAGAAATACACAAAAGTCATAGACAATATTGCAGTCCACAAATCTGTTCACAGATTAGCTATAGGGTACGTAACAGTAAAAATAATCGCTAGGGTTACAATTACATGATTTTTTTATTGAAACTTCTTAAACGAGACGAGAATTAAGAGTGAAATTTCAAAGACGCGTCACGTTTATGCACATTTCGTTACATGAGTGAGAAGAAAGATATGACTCTCTGTCTCCAACTCTAAATCTCTCTTATTTTTTAACCCCCTACGCAAAAAGAGGGGTGTTATAAGTTTGACCGCTATGTGTGTGTGTCTGTCTGTGGCACCGTGGCTCTTAAACGGGTGAACTGATTTGTATGCGGTTTTTATTATTTGAAAGCAGGTTTTTTAGCGATGGTTCTTAGACATGTTTTATCAAAATTGGTTCAGCCGTTTGAAGATTTTCAGCTCATTTTTAGTTGATGAATGCATGTGAGTATCTACCACAGGTCTGATCGATTTGAAATTTGGTATTCTGTTACTTTAATGATATTAAAAGAACATAGTAACCTTGAACTATGTTCAAGGAAACTATTCAAATTGAACTATGTACAGCATCACCTGGAATTTGCAGGATACCCAATTCCCTTACCAACTTACAGCACAGGTATCGTGTTTGGGCTCATTGGAATGATGTCAATTAATAGGTTATAGATAGATGGTGATGGTGAAAGAGAAATAAGGAAATGTTTGTGTCAAGGGTTTTTAAATTTTAACTGTCAAAATTGTACTTTTTCAATTCTATCAAGTGTACAGTGCTTTTTTTTTTTTTTTTTTTTTGGGTGGGATATTATCAAATAACTTCTCCCGCTCTGCGTGTCAGACTCTTACTGACTAAAACCCACCCGTGTTCCTTCGGTTGCCCTGTTGCCGGGGGCCACGATTTCCCTATCGGTTTTCTTCGAACCCCCGGCAGGAAGTGTACGCGATTTTTTTTTAAATCGTTTTTGTCATAATCTATCATTTCTTTGCCTATATAAAGTAAAGTAAATCGTTTATTTAAACATTCAAAATTAAAATTAAGAGGTATCGTTGGTCCCAAACTAGGCACAGCCTGTATCTTGGGCACCATTGTATATGTACAACATTTTGGTAATTTTTTTATAAAATAAAAATTTGGAATTGGCTAAAGTTAAGCTAGTTAGCCTCATCGAGACTAAAAAAACAAAAAATACAAACAAATTAACTATAAGTGATTAATGGAAAACTAAAATCAAATCTTATACTAAAATTTAAATACAAAATTAGGTATAATTTCTGTTTATGCTGCTGTTCTATATTATGCGAGTGTGTGTGTATGAGGGTGTGAGTGTGAGTGTGGATACGGGTGTTTGTGTCAGTGCAGTGTGAGTTGATATTATTTCGTTATGCTTAGGATTATTTCAGTAGAGGTGTATGATTGTTTCAAGAGCCATGTTTTAACTGTATTTTTATTCGGGTGTAAGAGGAGTTATAAATCTTAAGAACAGTGTTATATCCTTCGTTAACCAGTTATACAGCTTACAAACCTTTTCAGCAAGCTACCAGTCAGGTGTTTTCCGGCCGTACCATAACATATTCTTATTCGCGTGTATAATAAATACATCGTGTATTATACAAGGTTTATCGTCCCAACTTGCGTAGTAAATGTAAAATGGCGGCCGTTCCGTCTTTAACGACACACGTGGGAAGTAAACCAGCTGATACATTAACATTTTACTTAGATGTACGAGTCCTTATTATATATGGATAAGTAAATATGTAACAATTTCCGTGAATACCTTAAGATTTCGATGGGCAAAACGTTATCACAATAGGCGCGATAATATTCTAAAGTATAACGAAAATATCCTGTTTTCCCACATGTCTTGTCGAGGCAACGTCAGTAGGTACCCGGCTGTATTTATATATTATACAGGGTGGCAGGAACATCGACGCGAAAACTGTTACTGTACATGATTCTGAAGCCTGCGTTGAAATTTTTCGTCGGTTATTTAAAAAATAATCTGCTGTTCCATATATTTTGACCGCGTAGGTATTGCACTTTTCTATGAAACAGCAGATTTAAAAAAAAAAAAAACTACTAAAAATATTCTAGTCGATGTCGAGGTTATCACAATATCATCAACATAGGGTGGCAGCACCCTATATCGATGATATTGTGATAACCGACCAAAATCATTTGAAACTCGTCCCATAGATAATTCCAGCACCAACACAATCTCCTGTATTTCATCAAGCCACAGAATACAGGTTGAAATTGAATTCATATGCATCCTCTTAAAGGGTCATTGTACTCATCATTATGAACAACTTTCACTATGGGACCAACCCTGTAACCGCGAAAAAATATTTGTTGTTCCCTACATTTATGTTCGCATAACTCGTCAAAATGTAAGGAACAACAGATTTTTTTCGCGATGTCAGGGTTGGTCCAATGCCATGCCCATGAATTCAATTTCACCCTGTAGTTTATCTTCAAGACAGTCCATTGGCTCTTCGTTAAATAAAACAAATTAATTCAGCATTATACAGGCGACAGTATGCTGGTAAAATTCAAAGATAATATTGTAAGTAGGAATGTAATTATCTTTATTAATATAGGTATCCCTTTCAGACAGCCCGGATCTCACCAGCTGATAAATGATTATAGAAAATGAAATTAGCAAGAACAATATGTTTTCATTACAAAAATCTCTGCGACCCACATATTCGTGTCTCTTTATCAAAGCACAAAGGAAATATTAATTTCCGTTTCCGTAAAGGGTTCCTTTTTGGACTAGACTGGGTTGGTACGACAATGGCGGCACACTTTTTTTTCTTCTCTTCACATTATCTTAAAAATAAGTTTGAATAAAAAGAGAGTTATTGTTTGACCGTCGATTGTGATCACAATGATAAAAATTCTGAGAAATGTGTTTTAAGGATCATGAATTCTTGACCATTTTGTTTGCATTATGTTTTTATAAAACAATGATACTGAAAATAAATTTCTGTTATGTTACTAGAGACAAATCCTACGTAGTATACAAAAAATTATAAAAATGCTACAAAGTTTCAAAATGCAGGTGAACATTGCCTTATTTTCACAAAACCTTGGCAAGACCGACGAAGGTCCCAAGTATCGGATAAACTTTGAACTCAACCTCACGTATCTAAAAGTTTTCTGTAATATAATACACTGAAGTCATATCAATCGTTAGAAGTTCCCTGTGTATAATAAAACAGACCTAAATATCATATTTTACACGCTACGTTCATTATTTTTTAATCTCGTTCCTATGTAATATTATCTGTCAGTCGTTCTTTATGGAGCCCTGTTTTAATAAAGAGGTGTTTGTTTCGGCAAACATGGCAACTTTGCGCGCCACCCGACTCGGCTCACCGTTTCATTATATGCTTGCACATATAATGATCACGATGCAGCAACGATGCGGCAAACATGGCAACTTATATATGTGCAAGCATATAATGAAACGGTGAGCCGAGTCGGGTGGCGCGCAAAGTTGCCATGTTTGCCGCATCGTTGCTGCATCGTGAGGAAACCGGCATGCTTGAGAGATATTTTTCGACGGCATGTGAAACCAAGTCAGAGGCCCATGGGTGGCTTTAAAACTCTGACACTAGGTTAGTCACTAACCACACGAAAAAAAGATTCATAAAGATTGCGATTCCCTTATTATTAAAGTAACGCCATATTTACGGACGTCTCCAACTCAAATATCAAAATATTATCATCTACGAAGATTATTTTAACACAATTTAGTATCAACTTCAAGCAAACTAAGCCCTTTATCGCCTGGGTTTTAATAAAACAATATGCAGGTCATTTCCTCAGATATTGCATTTCATCTTAAGCTGGTGACGCTATTTTACAGGACAGCAGATTTTAGCAACATTTTGCGAACTAGTGAGTGAATTTAATTTACCGGTGCAACAAGTTCCCGGAACCATTATGACGGAATTCATCCACTATTATCAACTTCAATAAGGACTTGGGTATCGTTAAAAGCAGACCCTATCCATGATCATCATATTAGCCGAAATATAACCACTGCTGGACACCCGACCCTTTGCAGTGTCATCTAGAGCCAAGATTCTTTTTATTGGAACTAACTCTGTTTCTGGAATTATTTCAGCTAACAAATTACTCAAAATAACTTCAAATGCATACTTTTTTAGAACAAAATGAATTACGAATAGGAAAAAAGCAATTTCCTTTCTGAAACCTTCACCTGTATTAAGCTCCATGCATAAGATATGCGTACACGCTGCCTATTTTATATCTCCTTTAAGTAAGTTAGCAGGGACGACATAAATTATGACGTAGAAGGTTGGTGACGTATGACGAAGTCTAACAAACTATGTTATAGACCCGCCAGGGGAATGAAGGTGGATGTCATTGTTTTTTCCCTGGCTTATTTTTGAATGGCTCTTTTAGGGCAAGGTTGCCTGAATGTAAAGAGGCCTGCTTCTCAACGAGGGTTTTCAACTCGGTCCCCGGAGGTAATGATAAAAAATCCCCGGGTATGTAAAACCGGAACCAGAAACCTGGTATGTAAGAATGTGACTTTTTAGAATTATTCAAAATTAATAAATAACTAAATGTTAATCTTCGACATCACTTATAGGTACTTACTTACGGAAAAGTAAAAACATTGTCAAGAAACCCGGACTTATAAAAAAGACATAGGTTTAAAAACGTTTCCACATAATATGCAACAGTGGACCCTTGAATGAGGTATTGATCCTGCAGGAGATTACAAGGTGCTGTTATATTTGATTTATTTTTGAGCATGAATTTAATTTTTAAATATAAAATTCAATACGCAACAGAGTTTTACGGAGTTTTTGTGTGTATGTTATCATGCTTTAAAAATATTATTAACATCCTATTGTTGGTTTTAGCTTCAGCAAACATCAAATTAATTTTTTTTATGTTTGGTTTTCAGCTGATAAAATTGCCCCTAGTGGTTAAATATGATGATGATTTATTTACAATCAAATATTGGTGCGAGTATTTTTTATCTATTCTAAATATAATTCTCACCACAAATATATTTTTATTGTTATGAATTCACTTCTAAATTGAATTCGATCCTACTAAAGATATATTATGTTACGGAAATAAATAACCATTTTACGAAACCACATAAATCTTTTTATCCCATACTTAATGCGGCCCACAACCCTTAAACATGTCCAACATAACTTGTATAACACGAAAGAAAAATTACTCCCGTTCACTATTTTTCACATTACCGAATCCAGGTTAAGCCGTTTCGGATACAGGGAAAGTTTGTGGAAGCGCCCGGGCGGGTGGAACTTTGCAAATATATTAGGTCCACAAAATGGGCCGGTACAAACACAATTTGGGCCTGTCGCGACCGCGGCTCCCTTTCCTTTAGGGCTGTAATCCACACGCATTCGTCTGTCTTAACTCTCGTTAAATACTGATCAAAATGATTTCCTAAGAAAATAGTAGATTAAGGGTGAATTCCACTAATATGAAACTGAACGCGATCAGCACGCACATTTAAACTATGTCATCATATTGACATTGACAGCTTTTGAGAACTGTCAGTGTCAATATTTCAAAACAATGATGACACTGACAGTTCTTGAACGCGGTTTCAAAATTCGTTAGAAAACAGCATCAAGATCTATGTGATTGCTGATGATATTTCCGTTGTTAGGTTGAGTGTTAGAAGTAGAGTTGCGTTTTTTAAACAATTTTGTACGGGTAATTATCAAATATTAAAACAAAAGAAAAACTAGAACTCCTATCAGACCATTGGTCAGAAAAGGTTCTATGATATTCAGTAACTCCCAGAAAAATAAAATTCTTTTTCCTTTTGCCTTCTGTGTAAACCTTAGTATAATGTAACAAAAATCTGTCAATAGAATCGAACTGATTGTATACCAATCCCCTAAACAAGCAATGGGGTCCTAATAGGGAACGTGGCGTGTGATCGATTCTTTTAGTTGTTAGTAACATCTTATTTAGCTAATTGATTAAAAGCTCTCCCTGAAGGGAACTAAGTTAATAACAGAAGTTCTGAGACGGTTCGTATTGAGTACGAAATGCTGGATCGAATGAGTTCATACCTTATTACATTACATGAATGGCATGTGTATATAGGTTAAACAGTTAAATTAACTTTTTTTGTGAGATTATAAAAAAAGTGTAACTACAGATTTTTTTTTAAATGGAAAATTTATGTTACTAAAATATTTTTAAATTTTCCATTTTCATTATTCAATAAGATATTATTTGGTTGTTTTGTTCTGCAGGTTGTGCAGCTTATAAGATAGGAGGTTCTACACAACCTGCAGCTTGCGAACATGGCACTTGCATATTTCATACTAAAATATTCCCACAAGATATCAAATTATAGGTATTAGGTTCTGCAAATGGAATCTAAATATAGGCATAAACATGACCTAAATGTGTCTGCACGGACTGTGCTGGACAGACAGACAAACGTTTCATTAGCAGGCATCATACAACCAACATCAAATGAGGACTGCAATTTTGTAATCAGAGATTATATTTCAGTGGTAAAAGTTTCCATAAGAGATGATTCAAAAACATGTGTTAAAAATCATAGATGTTTTAACACTCGCCATATTTATTAAAGAAAGTCGAAATAAAAAGTGTTCTAGGTGATTTTCTTACTTTGCGATACTGCTTCCTGTAAGTTGGATGAATCAGATTTTTTTAAGTAGATTACTTCGCTAAACTATCTTGCTTTCTATAGTTCTATAGTCTCCTAATCTTGATCAAGTCCCTTTCCAAAAGTGGAATAGAAGATGATGCTCCAGAAATCCGTAAACTTTATCCTGATTCCTGAATGACAATGTGATGATGATGCAGACTAAACTTTCAAGGACCCAAATAAGTTTTTAAGTTTCCAACCGAACAATGTCCCTCCGTACTCAGTACATATAAATTTTGCAAAACACTTCCAAAAGTCCCGTATCCCGGACTTCAAAACAACTCCTCAGCGAGTTCCACTTGCCAAAAAGTGTTGACAATGCATTACCGTATAGACACAGTACCAACAAAGGCCTACGTGCAAAAATAACGAGGCCTAAATATTGTATGAGTACATACCTACCTGTTTATTAAAACCTTCCTGTGTTCACGTGGGCGATTCAGACCGGCCAGCGGGTATTATTAGAAAAGTTTTACCTTTTCGCGGTTACAGGATTTTGATCTGCTTAAACAGCAGGATATGGCGGAAATTGAGTTTCCTTGCATTTCGTTTCGTGATCGCTCGAAGGGAGCTGTTGTCAAATTGTAGATAGACCCTCGGTTTGGTCGTCAAGGATTGGTATTTGAAGGTTTGCACGTAGATATGGACCCTCTTTGTGAAGATATTTGGTGACAGCATTATTCACGACTGTTTTTATCCCTCGAGAAAAGTTATCCACACAATAGGAATGAGGTGCTTGTATCTCAAAATTATAATTTTTGTTACTCTATACGTTAAATGCGCAAAACCTGAAAATTGTTTGATCATAATAACGAGCAGAATCAATTGAACCACTTTTTAATATAGGTCACATTTAAAAAAAAATCTTCATTAGGTAAAAACGTTGTCTTTATTTATTAATAGGTCAAGCCATCACATGCGCAAACCCGCCAAAATAGATAAACAAACACAAACTGTTGTCGACCAATTTAAATTTTCTCATACGCAGGATAATAATAGCTTTTATTTCAATGCAAATATGAATCTTACGAACTAAAACAGCACGTAAAACCTTTTTAATTTTGTTAATGATTTTTTTTTCTCTCTGATTGGTCAATTGAATTAAAAATCAGTTGGGGTGTCTGAGGTTTTGCGCATTTAACGTTATACGTTGTATAAGTAAGTTCGCCCTTAAAAAGCAGAAATATTTTCTACCATTATTTACGCACTAGGTACCTATTTAGTTCTCCATTATAACTGTGTAGTAATAGATACTTATGTACATTAGGCTGATTAATTTGTCGTGTCGTGTACACACTGTGTAGAGTAGATGGTAGGTAATAATCGTCAATTATTTTGTGAGTAGGTAGGCACCTATCCTAATATTACTTTTGAAAAGGAAATAGGCTTTTTTATTCCGCAGCTGCTTCGAATAATGGGATATCAAAATTATGACAAATTGCAAAATAGATTGTTGTTCTAGTTTGGCTTATCAAGATTTATTAGTTCAGAATTAGAGACGACAGAAATACTGGAAATTCGAAGAATAATACGGTTTCAAAGGAAATTATGTTGAAGTATGACTTGTGACTTTTTCTTTTGGTCAAATCAAAAATAAACATCCATGTTGTTTCTTAGGAGTATCTCCATATATTAGGATTATATCAATAGTTGAAAGATTGTATCTTTCTGAACGTTATATCTATCATGATCACCTTTATTTGCTGGCTAACATTTCCTTCAGGATATTGGCTTCCTACAAACAGAGGATGCCCTGAAGTGACTATGCCATTATCAACTTTCATAGCTGTTCGATGTTAGTAGCTTGCAAGTGAATGGTGACAGTCTTACTAACATTCAAAAAGGTGATGAAGTAAGTGAGTTAATGATGTTGAAATTGATGAGATGTGTGATAGAATTACACAACATACATAATCAACCTATAATGTTCCCACTGCCGGGACACAGGCCTCCTCTCGGTGAGAGGGAGTGGGTCATAATCCACCTCGCGGACCCAGTGCGTGTTGGTAGATGTCACATGTCTTCGAATTTTTGGTTCTAGGACGTGCCGGTTTCCTCACGATATTTTCCTTCACCGTTTTTAGAGCAGTGGTGATGAAATAATTTACACAAAGTAAAGCGCCTGTCTAGGTTCGAACCTACGACCTACAACTCGTAAATCGCGGGTGTTAACACTGGGCCACTACTGCTCTAGGGTATTATCTGTAGGTATTGCTGATTGTAAATTCAGTTAAAAGCCAATTGAAGAGTTTGTTCGACCAATAGAATTCCCTAATCGATCAAATTCCAATGCATCATACATTTAATTTGCGGTTGATATAATACAACGTTAGCTGCCTATATATTCTATGATGTTATTAGTGTGGAACACCACTCAGTTGAATGTCAGGTAACATGCATTCTCCATTTCGGCCGTCAGTTATAGACTGACCACGGTTATCTGCCTGGTTGCTGACAGCCACAACAAAATTGCTGTGTTTAATAAATTCTATTTCTAATACCCTCCTCTCTTGTTCATTGAATAATGAACTAATATAGTTACCAATATTAGACAAGGCCTTTAAAATCTGCAAGCCTCTTGAGGTGTGAATGGAAAGGACTGGGTAGACTAAGGTTATTTCGCGTTGTCGTCGGTTTATATATTTTTTTAAACAATACTTATTTTTAATTAACATTAGTATATAAGACCGTTCCAATGCTAGGCATATGGTTCTTGGCATATTGACAAAAAATGATCATTGCTCATAATGCTTGCTTACTGTATGATGAAGATATCAGAATACTTAGTTCCAGGACACGACAAATATCTTGTAGGTAAGTTATAGGCAGAGATCGAAACCGGTATTATCAATGTGGGTATTTTTTCGGTTACAAAATTTATATTTTTTACAGGTACTTTTAAAGGTTACCTTAAAATGAATACAACCAGTATTTAAACCAGTTACCGAAATAAAAATGACCTCTATCTTACACGTGCCGTCGGCATAAGTCAAAGGGCCTCTTCGCCTCCTCTTCGCCTGTGTAACAGGTATTAAAACGGTAACCTAAATAGCGTAACATATTTCTTCTTCTTGGTTATTCAGATAGCGGTAACCTTAGTCATAGAAGTAACCAAATTCTTCGATACCTGTACTGTAATTTATAAAGGTTTTCAGTCTCTGGTTATAGGAACCGGGAATTAGGTTCCTAGACGACACTAATAAGTAAGTGTTAGATAATCATGGTCAGGCTATTCTGGGTAGTAATAATTATGCTGTAATTAGAAGAAGAAGAACAAATTTCTGTCGGTTGATGATTGAACTGAGCTTGGTAATTACCTACATGTACAATAAATTAAGGAGCTTAATTATCACTGAGACAAGAGATGAGTCTAGAAGCAAACCAAAAAAAGTTTCAAATTTTTTGTATACTTAGCTATTATTTTAAAGAAATCTGCAAGTCTGGTTTGGGTTGAGTCACGAGATTTTAAGGTTATGTCACAAACTAAAATATTTATGCTAAATCGCAAATCATTTGCATGTCGTGCAGTTGATACAGTCGACAGTTTAGGGAAATTGGATTTCAAATACAACTTTTTAGAGTTTCATCGAGCAACGAAAATGTGACTCGTGTCATGGCTTTGCTTGGCTATGTTATATGGAGTGGATTGGTTTGGATATTATGGTCGTATTTCAGTTCAAATATTGAATTAAAATACTTTCTATTGAATTTTTTGCTAAATATCCACATAATTCTGGAGTCTGTTAATTACTTAAGTATGCCACTAGATTTTCAGCCTGTCGAGGATTTGCTTTAAGAACACAGCGAATAACCAAATTTTTTGTCCTTTTTAACTTGTACTATATACACGTCCCAATTTTTTTAATTTTTATTCATATATTTGTGGAACTCACTTACGCCTAGCATTCGAGATTTAAAATCTATTTCTCAATTCAAATATCGAGTAAAAGAGCATTACCTTTCTTCGTTCGTTAACTGTGAGAATTTTTAAAAGGTTCCTAAAACCAAAATATTCATTTATTGAAATATAATTTTATTAAATTTTGCATTTTATGTGTATATATTCCATATTTTAGTTTAAGATGTCACAAAATCATGTTCTTCTCTTCTTGTTCTCACACACTATTGTCTACATTTATTTTTCATTTCTCCTTTCGCAGATCTGCTGGAAGACATTTCTTAAGAAATAAGCAGTACCTTTGTACTCAATACTTATATGTCGTATCTGTAGTTATTTTACTGTGTGTACATAAATAAATAATTTTAATTAAATTTTCCTACAACACGCCACATTAAAAGGGAAAGTGCCAAAACATTACTCAAATATTTATCACCAGCAACCGTGGGTGGGCGAAAGCATACCTGTGTCTAATCCTCCGGGATTTAGATGCGTGGTCAAAGAGCAAAGTACATAAACTCCTGACAGACCTGTATCATTTACAACATTACAACTAAAAGTTTTAAACACGTGCTCTTTGAACATTTCAACAAATTCTCAAACCCAACCTGTGAAATTTAAGTAGCATTAAGATGAATAAACTCTTTACTTTCCAACAATTCTGCACGAACTTCGCAAAATCTTCATTTGAATAAAAGTAAAACTGAACGTAATTATTCAGTTCTGTGAATTTAGGAAACGTTTTAAAGGAAAAGCGAATGTTTCGCGCGTTTAATCTTGTCAATTATCCGGAAAATTGGCACGACCGGAGTCCATGGTGCGGTTTTACAGAGGTTTATCAGCATTAGCAGACTGGGTTGCCAGACTAATTGCGGTTACTGACCGATTAACGAAATATTTTTACGTGGTCACATTTTAGGGTTGAGCTTATTCAGCGAATGTTCACAGACACTTATTGGACACTTGAGAAGATATTTTGATAGAATTTAGATTGAAATCAACTAGATTGAATAGTACCAGTAAATGGGAATCTTGAACTTGGAAACCGTTAACAGAATGAAAAGGATTCCAGTTTATATTCGATCTTTTCATTTCTAATCGAATGATACTGGTTAAAAACGATGTAAATTGGCTTCAAGTGAACACGTATTGGAAATAAGTTTTGATTTGCACGTGAGAATGGTATCAAGACAATCTAGTCTAGTAGCAATAATTAGTTATTGTGTGGAAGATCGAGATCATGATTTAGATTTTTAGGTGGAAATTGCTGTAGAGTTTACTGCATCGCTCCTTCTCAGCATAAACAAAAAGTAAACGGCTTTTTTAGGGTTCCGTAGTAAACAAGGAACCCTTATAGTTTCGACATGTCCGTCTGTCTGTCCGCGGTCTAGCTCCGTGACCCTTAGTACTAGAAAGCTGTAATTTGACATGGGTATACATAGTTACGCCGACAAAGTGGTAAAACAAAATTAAGAAAAAAAAAATTTTTTTAGTTTACCTCCCTACACGTTAAGTGGTTATGTTTTTTTTTTCTATCCCAGTGTGTGTGGGGTATCATTAGAAAAGTCCTTCAAAAACATTGTGAGCATGTGAAAGCCATTTTTGGATTCAGGGATTCGTTTGCGAAATATTAAGTCAAGTTTCTCCCCCCCCCCTGCTAGCTAAATAGTTGTTTGTGTGAAAAAAAATCACAGCAGTAGTTTGTATAACGAAATTAAAAGGAAAATTATAGGCTCTACAAGTTAACGAGTAATAATCGACCAACTTAACTTTGCAGTTGCAAAAACATGTTTTCCCATACATTCCGTATGGGAGAAAATGTTTTCCAACTACAAAGTTAAGTTTGTTTTTGGGATCAATTCATCCCAACTACGGAACCCTTCATTGTGCGTGGTCCAACACGCACTTGGCCGGTTTTTTTTCTTGTGGTTAGAGACTAATCTAGTGTCAGAGTTTTAAAAAGCCGCCCATGGGCCTTTGACTTAGCTTCATATACCGTCGCATGCTCTCCGGTTTGCTATGCCGGTTTCCTCACGATGTTTTCCTTCACCGTTTTTGAAGCAAGTGATAAATATACAATACGCACATGAATCTGAAAAGTCAGAGGTGCGTGTCTTGGGTTCGAACTCGGCACTTGGCAGTCCGACAGTCACACCACTAGGCTATCACTGTTCTAAAGAAAACGGTGAAAAGTGTGCTTTTCAGACTGTCTATCATCATCATTTCAGCCGAAAGACGTCCACTACTGGACAAAGGACTCCCCCAAGCACGGCCATTTCGACCGGATCTGTCCGTCCCACATCCACCAGATTCCTGCGACCTTCAGAAGGTCTGAGACTGTCAAGACTGTCTATAATATTTTTGAAGTCAAAACTTCTTTAGGCGCGTTGGGTATTTTTGAGATGGAGAAAAAACAATTGAACTCGCGACACCGTTACCGACACCTCTATTTTGTAAGCGCGATTGTGCTTTTTATTTATATTACGTTACGGATCAATGTTCTATGCAAGTATTTTTACTTTAAACGTTTTGAAAGTTTTTTTTTGTAAACGCGATTGTGCTCTTAATTTAGTTAAGGTTACGGACCAATGTTCTATACAAGCATTTTTCTTCCACCAAGGCGATCTTGTTCAAGTTTTCACTTCTGTCGGCACTCTCGGAGTGCCACTGTTTTTTTTTTAAATTATGACATATCTTTAAAAAGCGGTCACTGCCGCTTATAATCTACATCTACAATACCAGGGACATCTCGGGAGCGTTAGCATTTCAGAGTCAAAAGTGATATGTGGATGTAGGTAATTATAATTATAGGACTGCCTCATCAAACCGGAACGTTTCTACCGCGCCGTACCGCTGCCTGCTTGGCGGGAGAAAAATGTAAGTATGGTGGTTGTACTTCCCCGGATGAACTCCTTCACAAAGAGTTGTAGGTATAAGTATCCACATAGATCATTTATCTCCAGTTTGTCTCAGATTTTACATATATTATTTAAATTCTCTGCATCTTGAGGAGACAGACAACGGTCGTTGACTTCATTATGTTATGTACAATCTCGTGCAGAAATAGCTGGGGCTTACAGAGTTGCTTCGCGACGATAAACATGACTCGCGTGGTTCCTTTTTATTTCAGTATCACGCACACGGGGGATGCTTGTGGTATATGTTTGTATGTTCTGTTCTTGGAGAAGGTGGTATCGAGGAATTTTAAAGTTTAATAAAGGAATAGAATACCGTAAACACTAATAAACTAGCTAGCCACCACACACGTAAAGATTTGCTTGCGCAAATTTGCTTGACGCCGGTATTGACCACACACGGCTCAAGAAATTGAATCAATTGAAGTTTGCGCAAAGCTTGAGCGTGTGTGGGGGCATGCGTTCAAGTTTCAGTCGAATTTTTGTATCAACAATAAAAATACTCACAACACACCTGGACGGTCACTAAACAGAAAAAATATCGTTACAAGCAAACTTGAGCCGTGTGTGGTCAATACCGGCGTCAAGCAAATTTGCGCAAGTAAATCGTTACGTGTGTGGCAACCATTAATTTAAATAATTATGTGGTAATTCTTTCGTTAGATTCTTGTTTTCAAGAATTCCTATTTAGTGATTAAGGTACAATGGCTCAGCTTACATAATTAATATTGATTTTAATGAAGTTAGAGGGGTGTTACTTAGCCCTGAGGATGGTGATAGATGGCCCTATAGCATCATCATGGCCATGCTATCGTCACTTTGGACATGAATGAATACTGTAATGCATGCATTGCACGCAAACACCCGGTAAAGAGAAAAATAAAGGAAAATCCTCTCGGATACGGCTTGTCATTATTATAAAACACTAGCTGCGTCCTGCGGTTTCACCAGCATAAGTCTCGATCCCATGGGATAGAAAGTATTTGATGTGTTAATTCAGGTTACAAACTATTTGTGTGCCAAATTTCATCCAAATCCGTTCAGTAGTTTTTGCGTGAAAGAATAACAAACATCCATTCATCCATCTTCACAAACTTTCGCAAGAATAATATTATTAGTAGGTTATTAGGATTAACTTTGACTTGCAGCTTCTTCTCAAATGCTACTGAAGGTTAAGAATTTCCCAAGGACTATATAGCATCTTAGCATCTGTAACACAAGGTCACTCGACCCCAAGTCAGTCTAATCAGTTATCAATCCACTTTATCAGTACTTTAAGGGATGTCAAACCCCCTCAAAAGAACCTGCTTCTCTCAGCTTATGATAGTGATCATCATTAGTACCACTTTCAAGTAATTATAGGCTTGTTTTCAGCACATTGTCGAGTTTTTAATGACCTGCGTAGATGCCATAACGGACAAAATTGAGTTGGGGAGAAATAAAAGATTGCTTGTTGCTTTTGTTTCAAAGTTTATGAATGAAACAAACAGAAAGTTTGGGATTAAAAACTGTTACAGTATTTTATTTGTTTTCTGAAGACTTGTTTGCTTATGATTGTAAAATGTGTTTTTACTATGTACAGTACCGACCAAAAGTCCATGAGCAATCTCACAAAGCAATAGACTGACGCTTCGGTTTGACTTACGACCTTCTTCTATAAGTTGTTACAATACTGTAGACACGCACATTACACACACACACTCACTTTGTCTGCAACCAATGACTAGTTCAATAATCATCATTCGTTTTTAGTTTCATTCGTCTTGTTCACATAAATATTAAAGTTTAGCAGGTAGACCACAAAAAACTAAGTAAATTATTTCGATTTCTGTGGGGTAGATGCAGTTTGTTACGGTATTTAATTAATAGAACTTTGTTGGTTCGTGGATAATATTGGTGACGAGTATTTAGCGCAGTGTTGTGGTTATTATTATCAAAAAGCAGGCATAAAATATATTGAAGAGATCAGATCAGATCAGAGAATATTATTGCGCTGCGTAAAAGTGAAGTGAATATCTAATGAAACCGGACTAAGTGTGAGTGTTATCATTTACATATTTCATATTTTACTAAACATAGATCTTAATCAAGGGTATTGTTGATAGAACAGAAGTATTGTTAAGACAGAAGATGCCTTTAAAGTTTTAAATTCATTGCGAGGTTTAATTCGATTAGTGAATAATAAATAATAAGGTATTATGTGTAATAAAAACAATGTTTTTCTTTGTTCTAGAGAAATACTGTGAGGGTTAAGAGATATGAGGAAGGGGCTTATTATCGAGTAGCAGCGACGTCAAATGGTGAATGAAACAAATGGTTTCATGCCAACGAGATATTTTGCTGAATTATTAAAAACACGTCATTATGAACCGTTCGCCGTGCACTCTGAAGGCTTGCATCACTGAAGACCAGCTAGAAAACCGTTTTTGACCTTAAAATATTGACCGTACCAACTTAATAAACAACAGATTCGTTATTGCATGAATTTATGGTAACGAATTTTTTAAGCACGTTTCAATAGGGTGTTTGTCGTATTTCTTGCAGATATACCGAAATTGTTTAATATTATTTTAGTAATAGTATTATTTTAGGATTAAAATTTGAGGTTTAGTTTCAATCTTCTTTTCGTAAAGAAAATGAATACTTAAGCTTTAACCTCAATAACAACCAATATTTACTAAAGTCAAATAAAATGTAAAATAATTAATACAAATAAAATATAAACAAACTGCCCATATTTAACCTTAAAATTACCTATTCTGTAAGTAGTTTTTTACATTTTAAGTAGTCTAATATTCTTATTTATTACTTACTTACTTCGACCATGATCAAAGCTTAATATTTATGGTGAAAAAATCCATTAAAAATTTAAAATATTTCATAATTTAAATATGTCAAAATAATACAAACTGCTTCTAAGTTTCTTGACATCTATTTCACATCTTATTCAGCTGAAGTAATGATAAATAATTGTAGCAGTTTATTAATTACTTATGTAAAATAAATATGACGAATAAACATATTTTTTTAAATTTTGTTATCATATATCACGCATTTTTATTCTAAAACCTTTATTTGCAATAACAACATAAAAAAGCAGCAATATTTAAAAAATATTATTATCGAAAACAAAAATAATAATATTTGCAAAAAACCGCACTGTGTTTCACGAGATTAGAACCTGAGGCAGTTTGAATTCCATACCAACGCTTAAAGCTTTCTGCTATCTGCACTTGTTAAGTTACTATCGAATTTTAGCAATGCCATTAACTGGTCAAGTTCACGCGCATAGTGCGTGTGTGCTAGCATGTTTAAAGCGACGGAAATATATTGTTGTTTCGTGTAGCGCAAAACTGCGTTATCTGTGCTGTGTGTATCGTGTTGCTTACACATACAAATGTACGAGCTATACCGCGTGTTCACAGCAATACGACTCTTAGCGTGCTCATGCACTTTTGAGCGCTTACTGTACATAAAGTTTTAACTAAAACTGTAACGAACGGGTTTTTACCAGTTGGATGAGTGCTGTCCAGAATCGAAGTATATGGTTGCATTAAGATAATTGCTATTGATAAAAGTTTAAAAACGTCTGTTCAAAACAGTTTTTACTACATTTTAACACTGAGTGGTTAACTTAAAATAACTTTTCCATGTCCGTCGGAAACACCTGTCCAGTTGGGAATAAGTTACACGCGCCCTAGATGTGTCAAGAGCCCTGAACTTTGCTGAGTGACACTTTATTCAATTATTATTATAAGTATACTTATTCTACAGAAGAGATTTCGAATAAATGATATTTGTTTTCTGTTGGCATTTAGATTCTATATGAGAACCAATTACCTGTCTTTTAAGGATGGTTTTTGTCTGTATATTTTTTTTTAGTATTATTCATTTATCTTTATAAGCTTTGAATTCGAAACTTCGTATTGCTTTCTTTCAAATATAGTAGCTTGAAGAAATTGATAAGATTGTGCTGATCGAATTTTATGATTTCTATATATAAATTTACGAAATCACTACACAGAAAGTAGCAGCAGCTCATAGACGCGGTGTGAAGTTGACCAGCTGCAGTAAACAGGAGAAAACAGAATCATACCTGAGCAAGCCTGCGGTGGTAGCGGGAATATGAGCGTAGTGGAAGACTTGCGCCTGGCGACGGCGCAGCCCAGAGACTGCGGTTTGAAGCTGCGGAGCTGCTGCATGAAGTCGCTGCACTCCATGAGCGCCACGTCAGCGAAGTGCAGGTCGCACAGGATCTGGTTCTTGAAGCGGCGTGCGCGTTTCTGTGGAAAAAGAGGTGGTTAGAAGATTAGATTTTTTTGAGCTGGTTTGAAGATAGATTAGTTAGCCGATAAATGGTGGTCCTATTTAAAGTATTGTGGCTAGTATTAAAAGGAGCTGTTCACGACTCCTGGTTGACAAAAAATCTAAGCATTTGTTCTGAACATGCTGTCCCTGTAAAAATGTCTATCGTATCCTGAAGATCCTATTGTTTAGTATCCTACAAATAATATTTTATCCACTATTCTTTAAATTAGATTGATAAGCCTTTACGCCCCTACGTTGGACACTGTTGTAGCAGGCATATTGCTGGTGCGTAATTTGTCAATGTTATGAATAAAATAATTTAAATTTTTACCTTCTGACATAACTTCACATACATCATTTCTGACATAATTTAATTCATTGTTCTATCTAATTTAATTTTTATTTTGTTGTGAGCTTTTGACATTTATTGATTTGATCTGACATTTTTCTGTGACACTTATAAAATTGACAAATTTGTGTATTGTTTTTTGTTTTTAATATGGGTCTAGGACCTGAAATAAATGTTTTTTTTTTTTTTCTCATTTACGAAATAGTGAATAAGGTTTAGGACGGAGAGACACTTAAACAAAATATTCTATCTCTGTAGGTACCTATATTTTTTTAAGAATGTTCGTCGATGATCATAGGAAAAATGAAGTACAGGTAACCACGACGAGAACTGATACAATAAAGTTTCCTAACTATCCGTCTTTAGTTACCGCGTTAATATCCGACAGTTCAAACCACTAGGGTGTTAGTATATATAAACAAAGTATTCAGACGTAGGAGGTACACCTCCGCTGTAAATGACATCGGTGTACGTAAGTAATTTTGAAACAATGTGTACACAATCCATCTCTTTCACCAAACGCGACAAAAAATGTGATGGAAAACCCATTAGGATAATAAATTCAACGATGAATAAATATTACACTTTGAATAAAGCACACATATTATAATTGAAGTGAAGGTAATCCTTTTGGGATACCTTTAAACAATAACAGCTGGACGAAATTACAAATTTATATGTTCGCAGTATTTCATTTTGTATTGAGAGCATTTAGCCTTTCTCTGTTTTTGCATATTGCCAATTTATTTCAACGTTTAAACAAGGTATGTTTATGGGTACCTACATATTTAGACTGTTGAAGGCAAGCAATCTTGTATAGTATTTCTATTTTCTTAATGTCCCTCGGGAATCATCGCATTTCCGAATACAAGCGAATGCAAATTTCCATGTTCATTAATTTATTAGATTTATCGTGTATAATAATTTGAATTCAGAACTAAGTAGTTTATTGTTGTTTTGATTTCCGTGTGAACTATATAGAGCTGTAAAACTATTTTCCTATCTGTAGTGCCTGCGACTTTAGCAGTTTTCCACCCATTTTTAAAATAAATTACATTAAGTTAAAACAGTATTAACAACTCTATATACTTCCAAGTCGATTGAGAGCGTCCGGTCTACACCAAGTGCAAAGGGCAACTGATTGAAATCCGACGACTGTCGAAACACGAAGTTTGCCGAGGGAGATTAAGAAAATAGAAATATTGTACACATCAGTAATAATTATTTCATTTTCGCTTTTATGTTTAGCTTACCCTAAACTGATGCCTATGCGCAAATTGATCGTTTATCAAATGTTATAACAATATTACTACAACTGCAATTGATCGTTTCCGGGACCTTAAACCTTACTACTTTAGAATCCTATCTTTCTCTCCGATCACAAAATATTGATGCCATATCTTTCCTAACAATTTATTCGGATACCAATTTTCTTCTATTGTTAATTAATAAATAGCTAAATAAATTGCTAAGGAACAAAGCACTCATTACTGTTACAAAGGTTTGCCTATTATCGGGTTCATAAGAGTCTGATAAGTAGGTACCTTAATCTCTTGTTTATCGAGGATCAGTGATTGTGCCCAAAAAACAATTTCCTAAAGATGTAATAGATGGAGTGTTGTCTTACTTTCCTATTACCAGCTTGAAATATTAACGGCTACGTCCTAAATGACAATCGTTTTTTTATAGACCTTACAGTCAGGCTACGTAAGCTTGTTACATGGATTCTAAGGTTTTAGAAGTGAAAACTTCTTTTGGCGCGTTGGGTATTTTTGAGATGGGAAAAGCAATTGTACTCGCGACACTGTTACCGACACTTCATTTTTGTATGCGATTGTGCTCTTTATTTATATTACGTTACGGATCAATGTTCTTTGCAAGTATTTTTACTTTAAAGGTTTTGAAAGTTTTTTTTTTGTAAACGCGATTGTGCTCTTTATTTAGTTAAGGTTATGGACCAATGTTCTGTACAAGTAATTTTTCTTCCACCAAGGCGATCTTGTTAAAATTTTCACTTCTGTCGGCACTCCCGGAGTGCCACTGTTTTTTTTATGTCAGAAGGTGCTTTGTGTAAAGATTTTATGATTTAAAGCCGTTTATTTAGAGAATAATTTGTGAATATTTCCTGGGTGAATATGAAATATTAAAATAACATGTTACAACTTTTAACTTGGCTATGTAAACTCACTCACTCCGTAATTATTCGAATTGTTGTTTAATATAAGTAATTAATTTAATTTTAATTTTTAAAGGATTGGCCCGTAATTCCATTTGATTGGGAAAATTGCCTTTGCCCTGCAGTGGGACATAATAAAACATATTTTTTTATAATAGCTATTGTACACAATAGGCCTTATCTAATACGTAGGTACTCTTTATTAAAATATCAATCAGTGCTGCAATACCTATTCTGCAAATTATGCAGTAAATAGAAGTAGCTCAGAAAAATGGAAGAAAAATGGTTTATAAACAAACAAAATAAAGAAAGAATAAACAAATTTTCTTTTCTTTTTTTCTCAGAGTTCACATTATTTTCGTACATTACAAACAAACGCAGCATAAAATGGGAGAAGTCATAATAAAATCGCAAAGTAACAACCCTTATTCAGGTAGTAGTAAACGAGCGTACAGGTGCGCCGCTGGGTGATAGGTTCGCGTGCCAGCCCTGTCATGCAACGCTGGGCGCGGGCGCAAGTAGGAAGAATACACGTTTGTTTCATAATTGGTCATCAGGAAAAATATATATTTTCTTTAGAGTACGTTGACTTAATGATCTGGTAAGGTTGTGTTAGTTGTGTGCATATCAAGCATCAATTATAGAAAAAAAAAGGAATAATGTAAGAGTAAAAAGTTGTAAAAAGTCTGAAAATATAATATTACTAGCTGCGACCCGCGGCTTCACCCGCATAAGTCACGATCCTGTGCGAATATCGGGATAAAATCAAAATCAAAATATTTTATTTCACATAAACCTACAAGGGCACTTATGAAACGTCAGAAGCTAGGTGCACGGTTCCAATTAGTCGCTTCCTATGGAGAAAAAGTATCCTATGTCCCAACCCAGGTCTATCAATGTGCCAAACATCGAATTTCACTCAGCCGTTTAAGTATGAAAGTGTAAAGCCGGGACAAAAATCAAACACGAACTGATTTGGGGGCGTAGTTTAGCAAAAACCACATACAAAATCGGCGCCATGTTTTCGTGTTTTATAAACATCAACGTTTATAAAACACGAAAACATGGCGCAGCGGACCCGGCTCTAAAAACATACAAAAAATCAAACCTTTTCTATTTATAATATTAGTTTAGATTTCAATACGTATTACCAAATAAAATAAAAGTAAGACGTAATTATATCCCCAGAAAGTCGCAATCTTATAGTTCTAATCTACCACAGTTTTGAAAAATATAGAGAAAAAGAAAAAGCAGGAATTTGTGACTTCGCTGAAGCTTGTCTCTGGGACTATGGGTACCTACTGATAACGCGAGGTCTACCATAACCTAAAAGCGAATTCAGACATTTTGCGTTTACTTGGTACCTATTGGTTCCAATCGCAGCCAACATATTGGTTCCATGGAAATTTATTGGCCATACCATACCTTATTGCCTTGGCCATATGCTGACAAATATTGGACCCGAAATGGAGTTCATTTGACTAAATTGTTCATGGCTGACACAGGCCAATAAGAATCACATTTTATTGATGTAAGTGAGGAAGAAAACGTGCATGGAAAGCATTTTCTATTCCACACGACTCGCTGAGTCTTGCATTCTTAAACAGTAAATTACGATGTTAGAAGTGGGTAAATGTGCATGTTAGAGCAAATAAGGTTAGTCTTATTTACGGAACACAATAATTTTATAAGTTTCAAATACATAGGTACCATCGGGGTAACGCAAATCTAACTACTTTGAAAACAAAATCCCGTGCACACGAGCCTTTTTTAGGGTTCCGTTGCCAAATGGCAAAAAACGGAACCCTTATAGATTCGTCATGTCTGTCTGTCTGTCCGTCCGTATGTCACAGCCACTTTTTTCCGAAACTATAAGAGCTATGCTGTTGAAACTTGATAAGTAGATGTATTCTGTGAACCGCATTGAGATTTTCACACAAAAATAATTTTGGGGTTCCCCATACTTAGAACTGAAACTCAAACATTTTTTTTTCATCAAACCCATACGTGTGGGGTTTCTATGGATAGGTCTTTAAAAATGATATTGAGGTTTCTAATATAATTTTTTTCTAAACTGAATAGTTTGCGCGAGAGACATTTCCAAAGTGGTAAAATGTGTGTAACTTAGAGGTAAAACAAGAGAATGATAAAACTAAAAAAAGTATATAATGTACATTACCATGTAAACTTCCACCGAAAATTAGTTTGAACGAGATCTAGCAAGTAGTTTTTTTTTAATACGTCATAAATCGTAAACCACAATTTACCTTTCATTCAATGTTACTTGCTGCTACGGAACCCTTCATGGGCGAATCCGACTCGCACTTGACCGCTTTTTAATTCGTAGGTAAGCGTTACTATAGCAGCCGAGCGCTGCATGCCAGAATAGTCCTTACAGTGTTGTATGCGTTTCTTCGATAGTACATACATAAACCCATGGCTCTTTCCCATGGGGATAGGCAGGTAGGCAGATACTACAGAACGCCACTTGCTGTGATCCTTGCTACTCCTTTCAAGTTTCGAATAGGTAATATTCAAGCATTTGTGGAATATAATTGAGAAATGATTTTTTCAAATAGGTAATATTCGAGCATTTGTGGAAATTAGTTGAGAAATGATTTGATTAATTTTATATGAAACATTTGCAGTGCCCTTACAAGCACGTCTTAATACTGTGTCATGAAATTTTAATGCATGCCTACTAGACCAGTGTACATGTTAGCAAATAAATAAATGACAAAAACTCAAAAACATTTCTAACAATCTACACATTCACGGCAATTTTCTCGATAACTCTCCAACGATTTCACTCGATTATTTCCAATCGACTCAACAAGGTCTCTTTAGCTCGCGAATCAAACTTGGTCGTTTCGTTGAGAACCACTTAAAGCACACTAGAAGCTACGAGTACAGTAACAGCCTCTTAATGATGATTAAAAAACTTTATTTTATGCCAAACATTGCCAGTTAACGTTCATTGTTATTTATGACATTATGTTGTAAAAGTACTAAAAAAAAAACAGAGGCACTCCGGGAGTGCCGACAGAAGTGAAAACTTGAACAAGATCGCCTCGGTGGAAGAAAAATACTTGTATAGAACATTGGTCCGTAACATTATCTAAATAAGGAGCACAATAACGTTTACAAAAAAAAAATCTTCCAAAACCTTTAAAGTAAAAATACTTGCATAGAACATTGATCCGTAACGTAATATAAATAAAGAGCACAATCGCTTTTACAAAAATGAGGTGTCGGTAACGGTGTCGCGAGTTCAATTGTTTTTTACCATCTCAAAAAATCCCAACGCGCCTAAAGGAGTTTTCACTTCAAAAGTATGTTCCATAATGACTCGCGTTTTTATTTTTCGAATTTCAAATCGACTGCCTCGTAGGTCTAGTCTTCCCAAGCGTTACTACTGAGCGTGAGGTCCTGGGTTCGATTACCAGGTCGATAAAGGTGTTGTTGAGTTTTTTCATCAGGAATCTCTCAGTAGCAGCCCGGAGTCTGGATTTGCGCCCGGTTGATGGCAATAGGCTCGCCCCCTATTACATGGGACTTGAACATACCGGGCGAAATGTATACTCTGTACTACCTATACATACCTACACTTCGGGGGAAATAGGCGTGATGTTGTTTCAAACAGAATAAAGATTTTTCGTCCCCTCTGAAGGGTTTGGTTTCGTGGCCACGACTACGAACCGTAAAATTGGGTTTTATTTTCTATATTCTTTTCTTTATTTCAAACTGATTGAGTTCGATTTACTGTGACAGATTGGAGATGCTCAAATCTCATTCAACTTTGCAGGTAGGTAGTCTGTTTTTATGTGTTTCATCGAATCATCTAAATACTATGTTAGGACAAAATATTTTGTGCTAAGTGGCGATATGGGCGGACGACCTTGTTATCATCGCGGGTAGAACCTGGATGGAGCTGGCACAAGAAAAGAGAAACCTAACCTAGACCCAGCAGTGGGTGAAGTCGGGGCTGTGGATGGTGAGGAACAGAATTTTCTTTAACTTTAAATACATGTTGGTCATAGCTCGCCGAGCAAAGGCGAGTACCAACGTATAGAAAGCCCATTTGTCTAGCCTCTCCTCGCCATTGTTCGTCGATGCTCGCCTAGTTGGCCGAATGTAGGTAAGCGCCAACTTGTATACGGTTCGTTTAGCCTGCCTTGCCACCACTCGGAATCGCTCGCTGCGACTCGCCTCACTTCGGAACAGTGTTGGTTTTTTTGTACAAATCAAAGGCGCTCACCTACTCTCGGAAATTACCGCCAACATGTGGATAGCTGCACGAAACTTGTGAACATTGGCAGTTGGCTCTTTCGAACTTGGCCAACATGAAGACCGTAGCACTCGCCTTGTATCAATTTGCCTACGCTCGCGTTGGCTGAGGCTTGGCCAACATGTATTGCCGGCTTTATAAGATGAAAAGTAGTGGTTTCACACAAAATCGAATTAGAATCACTTGCAGAAACCAATGCTGTTTCAAATCAAGTTGCCATAAAATTGTAAAAAGACACAATATTTTTCTACATAAGTAAATATAATCTCAATGTCAGGGACAGTCCTGACAAAAGGTAACTTTATATAAAACCTAATTCAGTTCAAACGCCACTGAGTTCGAAGAAATAAGGCAGACTTGACTCTTCCTTTGTTTACAAGCGCTGGGAATTTTATGCACTCTTTTGAACCCTGTCTCCGCGCCTCGAATATATTTTTCTCCTAGCGTACCGTCGTAGTTTAGGACCCAGGTTTATTATGCTATGTATTTCTCGTACATCTTATTATGCTCCAACATTTTGTTCAAGACTTTGTTTGGGGGTAATTTCGTAATTTGTGTTTCAGATTATTTGTTATTTGGTGCTTTTATACGAAGAATATTGTTGTATAAGTTTGTTACTTCTTGATCTGCCATTCAAACATTTTCAATTATTTTATCAGCATTTTACCAAGGCAACAAATATAACTGTTATAATTGAGAATCCCAAACAAAACAAAAATTTAATTAAAACTAGAGCCCTACTCAGGGCGAAGTTTAAAGTTTGATGGATTTATTTGATACCTGCCAGGGCTTTGTAAGCAGGCCTCGATCAAAGATGTCCAATACCGCTAACTTGGGCGGTTAATACTGAACGTTCACAATTTCAAGGAGACAAATTTTCATTTAGATCATTAAGGTGATAAGTGAAGCGTTCCAGACAATATTATCAGCGATATTTTAAATAGATTTTTTTTCTCAGAGACAAGTGCTTACAGTTCGGTTGAGAGGCTTTAGATTATTTCTTTAATTTCTTAGTTACCATCGATTTTTGGACTTTTGCCTAGGTTTGATTTAAATGCGGTAGGTAAGTTATCAAAATGATTGATTTAATCAGAAACATATGTACATTAAAACTTTTGTCATTATCTGACCCTCAAGCGCTGCTGAAAATTAATGGTTATCCCAATAACTACTACATAAATCTGTTATATTTCCAGAATTGAAAAAAATCCAAGAAAATAAACAGATGCCATGCAGTGAAACTTCCTACTGACCTAAAATAAATTAAATATTCCCATTGAGGTAGATTTAATTAAAAACAATTCAAAGATTTTGTAAACCAATCTAAATAAATAGAATGTCTTTTTAAAAAGAGCCAACGTTGGTTCCAGTGCCGCTTGGCTGGCAATCCCACCAAAATTTCCTTTAATTTATTGTGCAAATATGTAATGGACCGTTTGGGTACTGGTGTGGAAACCTACCTGACTGTTTGTTTGACAATATATGGAACGAGGCTTGGAATAAAAATTCCGATTGGCTTTGCGCAGAGTTAAATAAATATTGATACCATGGACTACTGTAGGAGACAAATGCACAAAAATATTTATTGCACGCGCGGTATATTGGTTTGGGTTCAGCAAAAAAATTATTGCCGTGCAAAATTAATTTACGTAAATTAAGTTAAATGCATATTTTAAGTATAAATGTTGTTTATTTTCGCGTAGCACTTTGAGGTAAAGGAAATGTATTGTTTTTCTTCCAAAAAAGCATAGCTACACTACAGTCGTTTACCGTTGTAATTAAATAATAGTATAATTAATTGATTCAGGCGTGACCTTGCGGAAATCCATTATAAAATACAATAGACGTGGATATATTTAGTAACCTGTTCCGCTCAGCGCTCGGTGTGGCAACACGCCGTGTTCGAGTTCGCAACAAGTCCATCGTCATCCTGAGGATGCCTCGTTGAGAGGTGAAACACGTGTCGATTTCTTTCAGGAGTTTTTTATGGCTCTTTAGAAATAGCTAAGCGGAACAAGTTACTAAATATATCCACATCTATTGTATTAAATAATAGTGTTATTTATTTACTCATTCCATAATTATAATTAGCCTATAATGTTCCCACTGCTGGGAAACAGGCCTCCTCTCGGTGAGAAGGAGTGGGCTGTATCCAACACCCGGGTCCTTCGAATTTTTGGTTCTAGGACTTGCCGGTTTCGTCAAGATGTTTTCCTTCACCATTTTGAGAGCAGTGGTGATGAAATAATTTGCACAAAGTAAAGCGCCTCTCTATCTATCTACTCATTCGCACATTTGAAAATGTTCTTCATTTACTTTTGTACTCCCGAAGAATGGAAAACACTGAATCGAGGGAACAATGGGCCTACAATAGTCTTCCTAATTAGCCAAACTCATTCATCTACGTTGAATAGGCGTATGAATGACAAAGGAATAGCGTTTCAGTGAAAAATCACTCACTCGAGTATTTTGTCATTTTGGACGTATTGGCTTATAAAAGCGGCCAAGTGCGAGTCGGACTCGCACACGAAGGGTTCTGTACCTTACCTTACTCGTACCATTTTTCTCCTTTTTTGCGTCGGTTAAAAAACCAAGTTTCTTATAAGGTAACCCCTTAAAAAATACATTAGACGTGGATATATTTAGTAACCTGTTCCGCTTAGCTATTTCTAAAGAGCCATAAAAAACCCTGAAAGAAATCGACACGTGTTTCACCTCTCATCGCATCCTCAGGATGACGATTGACTTGTCGCGAACTCGAACACGGCGTGTTGCCACACCAAGCGCTGAACGCAGAGTGGGAACTCCTTTTCATTTTTCATTTTATTTTATATTTTTTATTAGTTGTTGTACATATTTTGTAAAAATTTCAAGTGTCTATCTATTACGGTACTTACGACAGACGGACGGGCGGCCGTATGGACGGACTGACGGACAGCGGAGCCTTGGTGAGTGGGTCCCATTGTCACTCTTTGGGTACGGAACCCTAAAAATGTGACGAAAAACTAATAAAGGTGAGTTTTATTAAAATGTCAGTAGCCGTTGCCTTTGTATGAGTCTCATATGTAAACAAAATAAACGTTTGCTACATATTTATTAAGTTGACTAGCCGGCCTTTGTGTTTAGGAATTCGGTACGGTATGCTTTGTGTCCCGAGTTGAGTTGGTCGAGTCCATGAGTTCGTATAAAATTTTAGAAATAAAAAGACAGCGAGGACGGGACATAGAGTGATATTACATAATACATAACACCGGGGTAACGCATATCTAACCAATTTGAAAACAAAATCCCGTGCACACGACCCTTTTTTTACGTAGGTAAGTGATACTATAGCGGCCGAGCGCTGCAAGCAAGTATAGTCCTTACATTGTACGGATATGCGTTTCTTCAAAAGTACCTATAATCACACCTTCTTCCCATGGGGGTAGACAGAAACTACAGAACGCCACCTGCTACGATCCTTACATACTCCTTTTGCCTCGTTTACGTTCATACATCTGGTCATACACGCACGCCGCCGCCGGTTGCGAGTACTACGCACCTGACCTTTCTGAATATAACATAATCCTATATATATCTACTATTAAATGAGCAATAATTTGTATATATATTTGTAATCACGTTCTCGAAAACGGGTCTAACGATTTCGGCGGCAGCGAAAAAACGATCTAGCTAGATCTCATATCTGGGAAAATTCGTTTTTTCCGTATTTTCACCCGAGCAGAGCTCGGTCGCCCAAAGTTTAGAACAAGATGGCTACCTTAGAATAATGACATGGCAGCATGGAATTAGTAAGTACCTACTATCATGGCAGCATGGAATTAGTATGTACTGTACATGGGATAAGTATGAACTATCCTATACTATTAAATAAGCATTCTCTATTTTCACCAGAGCAGAGCTCGGTCGCCCAGGTACTATTTGTTAAATAATAACATGTTTTCTATATGTAGTTATGTAAACCAATTACTATGGATAATAATTCGTGTTATGCCTGTCATTATCTACTCGATTTCCCGAATTTGAATACAAATTGAATATTGTTAAATTGCTTTGATATGATTTGGGTTATGTGTAATGGTACGCGGCATGTTAATTTTAAGATAAACTTTAATGTTATTCAGCACATCAATATAACAAACTTAAATAATATTTATCTACAGTTTTATAACTTACCTAAACTTACTTACTTTAACTTATATACTTATTTATTTTAGTAAAAGTTAAAATAATCACAATTAAACGAAGAAATCGTAACGTAACGATTTCCGTGAACGTATTCCTAATAATTTACATTCCGCAGAAGAAATCGCCAACCCACAAAAAATACACCAAATAATAAAAATAAAAAAACAATCCAAAAAAAGTTATGAAACTAAAGAGAATGAGGCAAAGGCCTCGTATTACTTAAAAACAATCTTAAGTTTCTACAAATTACACGATGCACTAACAAGGCCATAGTTTTTTAGTTGTTCGTCGGTTGAAAACAATTATATTCATTTCTATTTCAATATTTCATTTAAAATGAATGTTACGATCTGTTTCAAAATCGTTGGATATTAAGGACTCTACTTCAATCAGAACGAATATTTACCTTGTTTCCGGAGAGGAGATATTATTAAGTTATCATTTTGAAGCCTTTTAGTGTTTTCAACTGAATTATTTGAATAAGAATTGAAATATTGAAGGTTGAATGGAAAAATACTTCAATTATTAGGACTTATTTGATATGATGAGTTTAAATTTCAAAAGATTTCTGTTTAAATATAAGAAGTGTATAAGATACTTCTCATATATTTATAGATAGAATATTCTTTATTATTTACGCCACAAAAATTACAGGTATAAATTTAGAAATTTTACATTGGGTGACAATGAATGCCTTATCTATTGTAGTAAAAGTTAAAATAATCACAATGAAATGAATAAATCGTAACGTTTTCTGCCCAATGTAAATGATTAGGAATACCTAATCATTTACATTGGGCAGAAGAAATCGCTAACCCACAAAAAATACCCCAAATAATAATAAAAAAAATCCTTTAATCATTTTAATTCCTATTCATTCACATTTTTTTATATTTCTTAAAATAAAAAGGATAAAAAACATTAAAAAATATAAAAAAATTGAGTTCCGCCGGTGTATAATATAATATAAAAAATCCCAAAAATATATCTACCCTAAAATTTGGATGAGGGCGAGAGAATTGCTAAATAAAAACAATTGCTAAATTAAAACAATTGCTAAATAAAAACAAAACATTACACAGATTTTAAGTAAAGTTTTATTAGAGTGACACTTACCTACTGCCAGAATAATATTATTACTGCCACAAATAGGGCTGCTAACACCACCTTTGAAGTACCTAATTATGTAATATCAACCACGTGTTAATGTGTATAATGGCTATTATGTCATCAAAGGCTTTTGCGAACTAACGGAAGGAAAAGCCTTTTATATCACCCTAGTGATAGCAACCCGTAATGTAGGGTGAATAGAGGTCATTATATGAAGAAGAATAGGGCTGAAATTGTTTGTTATGGTGACACAAAGAAACTCACATACATACATACCATACATGAACCCTAATAGAAACATTGCATTCCTTTTTGGGCAGTCGTGTAAAAATAACTAAAGTGATTTTTGATAAAATAGATGTAAATAAAATTCATAATAGGTATGGAGAGTAGCTAATCGATTACCTACACGTGTGGAAAAAATAGAATAGTGTTGAATGAGTTATTTCATATTTTTATCAATTACAATGAAAATGTCTACCTAGATTTTTTCCAATGAAAAAGATTTTCGTATAAAATACATATTATATAGAGGTATGAGGAACAGGGTGTAAAGTTCACTCATTCTCTATTGAAAAGGAAGGATCCTCCGACCAGATGGGTGTTCAACCATGAACAAGCAACAGCATCGCACCGTCAGCGCTAAGAACTGACCTACTGAGATCTTTGCTTCATCGGCTCGATACACACACAACACACATGTAAATAGATATCAATGTGTATTGACCACAAAACTAGTATATAATTAAGTTAATTATTGTAATAAATTAGTCATCAAGCTGGAGTCAAGTTTGATTCATCTCCTATAACTCCTCTTACTGTGGCCAAGACACCTTTAGCCATCATCGGTCCTATGAGTCTGTGGGATCGGCAGTGAGAAAACCATTTCCTGTGTACATTGCACGACGTATACAAAACCCTATTCCTTCCCAAATTCCGTCTGTTACCGTAGGTCTCCTTGTCTTGACTTCCCGCACGTATAACCAACGTAACTCACGTTTGGTATGGCTTGTATGGTAGGTTAGGGTGTTAGGATAACTAGGGTACTAGGTAATTCCATAAGGCTAGGTTTTTTAGTCAGTAGGGTCTTAGGTAGCTATTAGGTACCAGATTCGATTGTCTTAAACATAGCCACACTGTACGCATTTGGAATAAGGCCGTACTAAGCTGTAGTTCCTGGTGCGTACAACGGGTGTCGTGTCTGGTGAGCTACTGCCCGACGCTTGACGTCGGGACATTGTATATATGCTAGTCGTGCGGTAAACGCTGCTTGTGCGATGCAGGATTTTGCGTGACGTCAGTGTGGTGGACGCATGTGGCGATATAGATGCCACCACATCCGCACATACACTCACGCCTTCTTCCCATGGGGGTAAGCAGAAACTACAGCACGCCACCTGCTGTGATACTGCCTTACATACTCCGTTTAAAACAGTGTTTCTTTTAAGTCTTAGTTATCATTTCTTAGTTTTTAACCGACTTCCAAAAAGGAGGAGGTTATATGTTCGTAGCGTAGGTATGTTTTTTTTATGTCACTCCACCGATTTCTCCGTCAATTGTAAACAGATTTTGAATTATTTTTTTGTTTGAAATGGTATGCTCTCGAGGTGGTCCCATATAAATTTTATTAACTTTGCTTGGATAGTTTTTGAAGTTAGCTTCAATAATACGTATTTTTTGCCATTTCGTATGTGGATGGTATGATAATTTCCTGTCACTGATAATTACATAGCAATTAGTGGTATTCGAATTTGTGTGGGGTGGCTGCCACAACTAAAAAGTGAAAAATATTTAAAAAAAAAAAAACAATCGACTTCCAAAAAAAACACTAAGAAGTGCAAAATAACTTTAATTTCGGGAGTCGATGTCTTTGGTTTTGAATTTTAATTTTTTGCCACCGACTTCCGAAATTAAAGTTATTTTACACTTTGTAGTGTTATTTTTTTGGAAGTCGGTTGTATTTTTTTAATCTAAAATTCTCACCCAGCTGAAGCTGTCTGTGAGTGAGTCATAATAGAGTGCCTTCTTGTATTCATTGCAATACCAGGAAAATGAGGAAAAGCTGCCTTTTAATGTCCTCTTCTTTTTTATAATACTTAATATTCCTTGTCATTAAGAGGTCTTAAAATGATGGGACAAAGCTTTACTTCGTGAAAAGGTCATTACGTAAAAAAAAATGCTTTCTCGTTAATAGATGGCTGCTAGAGTCTGGGGAGCACTTTTCTTCAGCAGGGCATTAAATGTTTCATGTATTTAAGAAAACCTAGGTGTTATTGTGAAAGCTATAAGTAGATATTCATAATGCTTCAGTTTGAATTGGCTATGTATACTTAGGTACCTATTATTTGGAATGGGCAACTAGCTTCATTTTCCTGACTGACCGACCCCTTGACAATTCATAAGTACCTGTAATTGGTTTATTTGAAATAAATGCTTTGAGTTTTGAGTTTATTAGTGGTATACAGGGTGTTTGACAGACGGTTGAACATACGAAAATGGCGGATCAGTGTGGCCATCTGATTTTTTTAAATTGTCTTTTTTTATTCGAAATTCGTAGTCACTCAAACTTCGAACGTCAATAATTTCATTTAAAAATAACAAAACTGGCAACTTTTTTTTTAAATCCAGTATTATTGTAGAAACTAACATGTAAAAAAAATGGTTGCTTGTAAGTAATTAATTTCACTTTTCGCAAATGTACAATTCCGTGAAAAAAGGCCCAGGCAGTTAAAATTGACGAATTATTCTAGTTGTTTTAAAAGAAATTGTGCATATTGCAAACCGCTAGAACGGGCATGAACCAAAGATATTTTCCTTGAATTAGAACTGCTCTAGCTGTCACTCCTAGTTTTTTTTTAATGCAGTTCAAAGTCGGGTTTTCGTTATTTATTTTAAATTTGTTTGTAGTTTAAGGGCTTGTTTTTAATTTTCTAGCAATCATCTGTGTCAAATACGAATCTAATAAAATTAAATCGAATAGAATCTATTAAAAGTTTGAGCAACGACGAATTACGAATAAAATATATTAAAATTAATTTAAAAAAAATCTGTATGGTCTGGGTCTTGTTATTGGGCCTAAACACGTAGCAGACGGCCTCACGGATCAGTCATTTTTGTTTATTCAACCGTCTGCCTAGCACCCTGTATATTGTTAGTTTCCAAGTCATATTTTTTGTATATTTTGTAAAGAGAATTTAATATAATTGAGATATGCTTCAGCCAAACACCAACACCGATTACACCGGTACTCATCGGCCAAATATACTTCCTAAGCTGTCTATCCCAACCGGAATGGCAATTAAACTGACTTACATTAACCAAAGTTGACAAAAATACGTAATCAATCTATATCAAAATTGTGGCCAAATAAATCAAATAAAACCTCATTAATCTTGAGAGGAACTTCGAGACAAGGACTACTATTAACTCAATTAAGGATGACCCAGACCTCCTCAATCCCTACTTGATTTATTACTCTCATTATTTTCTGGATATTAAGACAATTTAGCTGTTATGATGAAGATGCTTTTTAATTAACTTAAGCTGATAAAGGCAATTCGAGTCTGTTTACAATGAAAATTGACAAATTGAAAAAGTACCTGTAATTCTAACTTCCTAACTAATATTATAAATTCGAAAGTGAGTTTGTTTGTTTGTTACGTTTTCACGCTAAAACGGCTGAACAGATTTGGATGAAATTTGGCACATGAATAGACCATGACCTGGGTTAGGACATGGGATACTTTTTATCGCGATATTCATACGGGATCGAGACTTATGTGGGTGAAATCGCGAGGTGCAGCTAGTACCAACCTAATGATAAAATACTAGAGTGCATTTAAATGTTTCAAGATTTGACGTTTATTTAGTAGTTATAGGATCGTGGGATTGGCACAAGAAAAGAGCGTAGGCTATGCTCAGCAGTGGGTGAAGCCGGGCTGTAGAGGATGATGGTGATGATGGTAGTAGCAGACCAAGTAAAAAACCAAGACATAATGCTGCGAACAATACAGTGAAGCATGCCAAAACTATACCTCCGTGCATAACTCACACGCACATATTTACAACCATTTACAATCAAACTACACCTCACCAAGTGCACACATATATACGAAAACAGGTTTTTAGGGTTCCGTAGTAAACAAGGAACCCTTATAGTTTCGCCATGTCCATCTGTCTGTCTGTCTGGCCGCGGTCTAGCTCCGAGACTCTTAGTACTAGAAAGCTGTAATTTGGCATGGGTGTAAATACGAAGAATACAAAGTGGTAAAATAAAAATACGAAAAAAAAAAATCCTAGTGTACCTCCTCTACACGTAAAGTGGGAAGTTATTTTTTATTTTTTTATCCCTTGGTGTGGGGTATCGTTAAAAAGGTCCTTAAAAATCATTGTGAGTGTGTGAAAACCATTTTTGGATTCAGGGATCTGTTTGCTAAGCTTTAAAGTGCTATTTTTTGTTAGAGTTAAGTGTCCCCCCCTCTGCCAGCTAAATGGTTGGTTTTGGATACGTGAAAAAAAATTACACAATAGTTTATATAACGAATTTAAAAGGAAAACTATCACAGCTAAGTAGGCTCTACAAGTTAACGAGTAATAATCGACCAACTTATATTTGCAGTTGCAAAAACATATTTTCCCATACATTCCGTATCGGAGAACATGTTTTTCAACTGCAAAGTTAAGTTTGTTTTTGGGATAAATTCATCCCAACTACGGAACCCTTCATTGTGCGTGGTCCGATTCGCACTTGGCCGGTTTTTTTGAAAATGGATTACTGCGCCAAACAATCCTGCTTTCTATAGTTTCTTAATCTTGATTAAGTCATTTCCCAAAAGTGGAACGGAAGATGATGCTCCAGAAATCCGTAAACTTTACACTTTAATCGTGGCCCCCGTCAACAGGGCAACCGAAGAAACACGGGTGGGTTTTAGTCAGTAAAAGTCTGACACACAAAAAAAATTCACACCCAAAAAAAAAAAAAAAAGGTAGTAGTGACCGAAAGATAGGATGATGACAGGGTTGCGGAAATATTACACCCAGGCATTGCGAGTATAACTATCTTTACCCGTGGTATCTCGCGGCATCCCACAGAAAGTGGGTGTTTTATTGGAATAAAAAGTAATGTAAGTATGTCACTTCCCATAACTATGCAGAAACTACATCGGTCCGGTGCAGCTTGAAAGAAGGAGAAACAAACCAACAAACTCACTTTGTCATTAATTATTATCTTAGTAGGTTTGCTAGAATGTCCACACATGGGTCTAATTTAATTATTGTTGAAGCTATTGATGTTACATGAACATTTCAATGAAGTGCACTATATCTAATAGATTTTGATCTATTGGATATAGTGCACTCCACATAACGGAGGAAATTGCAGATCGACCAAATCAAGATTGAGCCGGAAGGTCATGATAGCATCCGGGATTAATCACGCCAAGCTGTAGCCAGCCACTGAGGAGGTTCATAGCTTCGTGTACTATAAGATAATAAGCCAAGTGAAATTGCAGCCCTGATAAAAAATTGTGTATAAAAGTTTATCGTATAATAGTGTTACATTGGGAGCAGATACTATACTTCAAAACGTGTCATTTGAAAACACTACTTAAAGAGACGACAGAGGGCTACGATAGATAGCCTAGAATGATATATAACACTATTTTATCAGAAAGACTGGCAATGAATTCTATGGATAATATGGTTATAAATGCAATATCCCTAAAGTTAAAATTTTTCTATTTCTTGCAATTCAACTTTTATTAACCGACTTCCAAAAAGGAGGAGGTTATATGTTCGACGCGTATGTGTGTTTTTTTTTTTTATGTATGTCCACCGATTTCTCCGTCATTTGAGGACCGATTTTGAAAATTCTTTTTTGTTTGAAAGGGTATGCTCCCAAATTGGTCCCATATAAATTTTATTAACTTTGCTTGGGTAGTTTTTGAGTAAGCTACAAAATACGTATTTTTTTTCCCACTTAGTATGTAGATGATATGATAAGTTCCTGTGTGTAAGTTCCTGTGTGTGTGACATTCGAATGTGTGTGGGGTAGGTACCACAACTAAAAAGTGAAAAATAAAAACTTTTTACAAAAAAAAAAAAACTACCGACTTCCAAAAAAAACACTACAAAGTGAAAAATAACTTTAATTTCGGAAGTCGGTGGCAAAAAACGAAAACACAAAACCCAAGACACCGACTTCCGAAATTAAAGTTATTTTTCACTTTGTAGTGTTTTTTTTTGAAGTCGGTAGTTTTTTTTTTTGTAAAAAGTTTTTATTTGAAATACATTTGTATTCTGTAGAGCTTGTAATTTTTCACAATAATTACATGCTCATCAGTCCACCATAACACCCTTAATGACCACATCAATCCCAGATAAATCACAAACCCATCCAATTTCCATAAAATCTTGGCTCACAACCCCTAAATAACCATAGTCCATCCGAAAAGAGATTTCAGCATTTGTTTCGTCATTCTCGTAGTGATTGATTCGCCTTCACGCGGTAATAACTCTCCGACGGGCTTCCCACGTAATTCGTCTTTGATTAATTTAGATCAAAGTATCCGTGTCCTTGCCGTATAAGTACTGGGCTTTATTTTATATGGTAGGTACATCACGGTCGGTGCTGTATTCATTGAGACATAATGTTGTAATGTCAGACTTATAGATGTGGAGGGTTGATTTGGACATGTATGTAATTTCTAATATGTGGGAAAGAAATGATATTTGGCTTCCATTAGTAGATTATTAGTCTTTCTTGACTCTAGATATAGTTGTTTTTTTTCTTTAGAACTATGGTCGCTTTTAACTAACATCTTATCTGTGTAAAATTTGTCTTTTTTTCTTATTGTGTGTAGGTTAACGAAACGTTACTCAGTACCTACCCAGAAGTTGCGAAACAAATTAACTTTACATCGCTTCGACTAAAATAAGTTACCATTGTAATTTAAAAAGCTCTCAAACCTTTTTCATCACGAAACCAAAACACTCTAACAGATGCGTCAAGTGTCAACGAACATTAATTTTCTATGAACACAATCACTACATTAGATGGCAGGCACCAAAAAACCTCATGACGCAGGAAGGCAAAATCCAGACATTCTAATAATTATTTCATCAGGGCTGTGGGCTACCCTACTCAATGTTTCAGTACAAAAGAGCAGCAGTTTGCGTGATTGACAGCTCGATAATGTAGGGCACATTAGCCACACTCCATCCTGGTAAACATTTTCTGGGAAAAGTCTTAGAATTTATGACAAACCTGCAATGTCAAAATGTACTCTAAAGTTTAGTTTGAAAAATTGTCTACCCTTTTTCTGTTATTTATTAATTACTAGCTGCGCCCCGCGGTTTCACCCGCAGAAGTCTCGATCCCGTGGGAATATCGGGATAAAAATTATCGTATGTGTTAATCCAGGTTATAAACTATCTGTGTACCAAATTTCATCCAAATCCGTTCAGTCGTTTGAGCGTGAAGAAGAGACAAACATACATACACACTCACAAACTTGCGCCTTTATAATATTAGTGTGACTACTTTGACAGAAAGGCGAAAACTTATTTTTCCCAAAACTGGTATAATGTACCTAATTAAATACTCAAAACTTGCCATACTACGCGGGTGGAAAGAAAGGTAGGTGTGTTTGTTTTTGATGTGTCACATCTTTCATCATCAAAATCTTAAAAAATCAAAATATTCAAATATGTGGGAGTGATTTCGTGAAAAGGGACAGAAGCGTGTAACAGGAAGCCGGGGAAGCGCGCGCTATTTGATTTGACCAATGCGGTGTTAGAGTTGGTCAGAAACGACCTTGACGAGGCCCCGCCCCTTTAATTTTACTTATTACCAAAGTGAGCTGTCAGATGTTACATACACGTCATTGAGTACAGAAAGGCTCGCTCGTATTTTTTTTTTAACACATGGAATTATGGTCGTAGGTTAATGGTTAGTTCTGTGTTCTGTGGTAACAGTGTACCGGCGACCGGTGTCGTGGACCGGAATCGTGAAATGATTGATGCCTTTTTGTGGAAGCAGGTAAAATGTGCTAGGTTTACCTCAGAATGGAGGGTAATATTTATAAGGAGTAGCTTAAGTGGAATATAATACGAATGGGTTTCCGGATGCTAGACATATAAAAATAACATGGAAATAGATGGTGCTTTCTGCACTTAAAAGCGATATATTTATGGAGTCATCTGCCCATGAACTTGTAAAATAATTCAGATTATATTTTAAGTGAGTTATTAAATGTACACTGAGACAAATATTTTGAAAAGGGCAATGAAAGAAATATGATACTAACTATATCGAATTTTTCAGAAATTGACGGAAATTTTAGGCTCGTGCAGACAGGCGCGAATTGTCAACGACACCGGTAATTGTTCTGCCGTGAAGTTTTCTTAGAAATTGTTTTATTACAGTCACGTCGCGCTGTGGCGTCGCGCCAGTCTGCACGAGTTTTTATTCGTCAAATTGAGGTTTTAGTTAATGTACCTACTAGTTTTGTAGTTGAAATCTATCGACTAACATTTAACAATTAGGAAAAATAGAAAAGATTCTCAAACAAAATCTATAGAAACACTAAACATTCAAGATATAATAATTTATTAGAAACATTTCGATATTCCATAGTGAGTAGTGAGCGTATCTACTTGAAACCTATTTCGATCGTGCTTTGGAAAGGTGTTAACCAAAATGCTTCCAAACTTTACTTAGTTCAGGGCAATTTATAAAGGTAAGTTAGCTTTGTAATTCAGTGTTACGAGCTAACTAAGTATTGACGTAATGATGTGGTAATAGGTATCTAGGTTATAAATACCTAATACTCATCTCACCTTTAACACCCGGTTTCTGAACCTCAGTAGTGCTATTCTGTAAAAATCTAACCGTGATATCTTAGGTGAAGTGAGCTGCCAATAGTGTCAATCCTTAGCAACTGACAGCTCACTCCACGTTCACTTCACCTAAGATAACACGGTGAGATGGTTACAGAATAGCACTACAGTTCTCAATTTTCAATTCTCAAATGTTTAGTTGAGAACTTGTCAAACTCTAAACTCCATTTGAAATAAGATTAGACACTTAAATAATTTTTCGTTGGTGGCATGACAAATGGCAGCTGCAGTAAACAGTTGGTTTTGTAACCACTTTTTTGCTTTTGATACCATCCTTATGCCTACGGCATAGAAGTCAAAATCGGTTGAACGGACTGTCAAAAAGGTTTGTTTAAATGTCTAATCTTGTTTCAAATGGAGTATAGTTTAGCATTACTAGGTGAAAGCCCGTGAAATTCAAAATACATTTGACAAAATGTAAAAAAAATATATTTACGCGGGCTACATTTATACCCTCGTGCACACGCGCGATGCGACGCCGTTTTCTTAGAAATTGTTTTGTTAGTGTCGCGTCGCGCTGTCGCGGCTCGCCAGTCTGCGCAAGGCTTAAATTTTGAGCATTACTTAAGGTGATTCTTCCAAATCATCTTAATGGTTCATTTTTATTGACCGACCAGCTGATCGGCGATTTAATGATTAATAAAAGTCATCGGTCGGAAAAAAGCGTGCGGAGATTGAAATTGACCAATGAAAATGAGCCATCAAAGCAACTGCCGAATGTGCGGGCAGATATATATATACCGCAATCGTTCCCTATCGACTAATGAAAACGCTTCCCCGAATACGGGCCCTATAGTATGCTTTACAGAAATCTCCGGCACCCCCACTAACGCGCCCTATTGACCAATGAAAATTAGCCTTTATAGCGCGACCCCTAGAGTCGACTCCCCGCATTTATCCATGTCGCACGAGGCCCCGCGCCGCCAAGCAGTCAGTTGCTAACACCCAATAACCGCGCACGCGCTCGGCGACCGTACTCTTGCGCCTCGCGAGCCGTCCATTTGGATAAACTCATAAGTTCTGTGTTAAGGCGACGATAACCGACTTTTAATGATTTTATACTGAAGATGACGTCTAAACGAGTAGTGTTAATGATTTGGATTTTTTTTTGTTAAATTAGAGCATTTTCATAACTCATCACCTGTTAAGCAGCCTTATTAAGGCGGATAACAATTAAAATTCTATTGTGTCTCGTTAATGACAGGTGAAGGGTTAATAACTTAATATGGGAATATTTAAGATTATGTTTATATTATATACCTAGTGAAATTAATTTGTAAAGTAATGTCTAACGCGGATAAAAAACTGAGACTCACGCAAAATCTGTCAAGCGTATTTTTCGGAAACCATTTTAAAGATAATTATTTAAGTATCACACTATTTTCATGTACATTTCGTTTTATAACAATATAAACGGTTTACACGCACAATGATTGGAGTTTTCTTTGTTTAAAGTACCCCGACTATACCTTAAATAATGCTAAATTAGAGTTTGACAAGTTCCCAACTTCAAAGTCTAAATTCAATCATAAAAAAACTGTCAAAAGTCACTAAGCAAAGAACATTTAAATAATCCCAAACTTATTACAAATAGCTGTTAGGGTGCCATTATTCGTAATAGCATTTATTACAGTTATCACTAATTTGTTTACATAATTCCACACAACAAAAGTAAGTTTTAAGCAGATGAAATTATTATTTTAATGGGGGACATCGGTGCTCCCAAATTACTATAAAGTGGTTAAAGTGTCCCTTTGCATTTACATAGTATTTGCATTTAAATTTAAAATATCGTTAACGGTACTTTTTTTAGGTTTTGCCATATTTTCGAATACAATAATTATATTTTCTAGTCACAGTCACGAGCATAAATATATTACTATGGACAGCTCGGCAATAATATCTGATTTCATGATTTATACATTAATATCTGTCGCCAAGATGACGGCGAATATATGTGATTATTTATGGAACGCATATACAAGTGGCAGCAAAAATATGTGACATCGAAGGAACAACAAAACTATCTGACGAGACAAGCGACGCTAAAATATTGGAAGCTACATCTGTTTCGATGTCAAATATTTGTGACATCGAAACCAATGTACCTACACACACTTATATAATTATGTCTTCCACAAATGATCACATATTTACCGTCATCTTGACGACGCGACAGAATGAATGAATTGATGAATCATGAAGTCAGATATTATTGCCGAGCTGTTCATGGTAATATATTTATGCTCGTGATTGTACCAACGTTTACAGATCGGGGGAATCACCGTCTCTACCATAAGATCAGCTGTATTATATATCAATCTGCCTAGCCTTTTCCCGACTATGTTTGGGTCGGCTTCCGGTCTAAACGGATGCAGCTGAATACTAGTATTTTACATGCAGCGACTGCCTATCTGACCTCGACAACCTAGTAACTGGGTAATACGATACCCCTTGGTAGAACTGATTGTCAGACTTTCGGGCTTCTGACGACCCGTAACGACTGTCAAAGATTCACGAATGACAGCCGGGACCAACGGCTTAACGTGCTTTCCCAGGCACGGAGGAGTCTCGATATGTAAAGATGGTCACCCATCCACGGACCAAACACCGCAAGCGTAGCTTTACCTGATGGATCGACCTATGCGCCTGTTATTACTTAGCCACGAGCTCCTCATCAGTTGTGTTACACCATAATATTATTGTGTGTCATTAGAACTGTTTTGATTTATCATAATTATTGTCATTCGTTTAGTTTAGATTTGTTTACAATTAGCACAGTATTTATTACCTACTACAAATTAAAATATTGTAGCTCGAGTCACACATTGGTAAAGGAACAAAAACCTATTTCATTAATTTGTTTATCTTTGGCGAACGCATTACAATGAAAATAGGCTATTAGAACATTGGTTGAGCCTTGAACCGGTATCGGCTTCATCCTCATATTGGTTATCGTCCAATAAGGGTGGGTCCGGCCGCCATTAGGCTCTCCAAATGTATTTGTTTCCACGAACCCATTCTAAAAGGGTAAATTGAATGGAACACTTGTTCTAAATATAACTGAGAATCTAATTTACGAAAACATTTGTTATTAAAACGACTAAAGTTGAAATTAAAACTAAGTTGGATTGCAAGTAAAGTTTTAATATAAAATGTAATATTTTCTCTAACGACGACATTGAAAGTTATTTAAAAGTAATGTTATAATTGCAGGGTTTTACGAGTTATGGAATTCATCCTATTTTTTTTAATAAATATTTTTGGCTAAGAGAAAAATCGTCCAATCACGTTTCTCCAAAAATATATCTGAATATAATCAGAAAAATCGTGGTGCGTATTTAAAATTCTTTGAAGGTTGTAACATAACATAACATCATAACATCACGACTGTAATACCTGAAGGGTTAGGCAGAGGTGTACCTACATTTAACCAGTTATATTGAAGGTTGTATTCCCCTTTAAATAGCATAATTATAAATGTCTAAGGCCCGTTCCTCACTGGTCAGTACGTCATCGGTACGGGTCGAGTATCCCGAGCATGCTGATCAGCATGCTCGGGATACTCGGTACCGAAAGCTTACCGAGTGCCCATGTTTCAATAAGCGTTTCCTGATTGGTTCGGTATACGCGGGAGCGGAGCGGGATCGTTTCGGTTTACCGCGTCTCGGTGGAAACATCCAGTGCAGTTATATGCCCGCTCACGTCACGGGTTTTACAGCATGCTCGGTATACTCGGTACCGAAAGCTTATCGAGCGCCTATATTTCAATGAATTAAGCGGTACTGCACAAATTATACCGAAAACATAACGTCAGGTCCGTAAATGAAAGCAGGCGGTATCGTTTTGGTATACAGAGCATACTCCGCACTGGTGCTTACCGACCAATGAGGAAAAATAAAATCAGTGCGGTATCGTTTCGGTATACCGAGCATACTATGCCGAAGTGAATGTGAGAACGCTGTAGGCTTAGTGGACTGTAGATCTGTTGACCATTTTCTATTTTGCTAAGTACCTGGTGCTTATTGAAAGACCTACACTGTCCTCCCATACTTAGTAACACTGTTATTTGAAAGTCAATGAAAAGTGAAAGTCAAGCCAATTATTTTCAAAAGAGTAACCGTGGAGTTTCTTGCCGGCTCTTCTCCATAGGAAGCGACCAATTGGAATCGTGCACCTAGCTTATGACGTTTCATAAGTGCCCTTGTTGGTTTATGAGAAATAAAATATTTTGAATTTTGAAGCGATACCGTACCGACCAATGAGGAAACGGCCTAAGTGGTACACAACCACAGAAGTTACAAAGAGATTATATCATTTCGATTTAAGAGGTTTTCATAGTCGAGAACACAATCTATATTGTTTATAAACTTCTTACTTAATTCCATATTTTAGTAAAATACTTCAAACTTCCTCGTCCTCAAACCTTTCAAAAGCCTTTGCTTCAGTCCACAAAAGCGTAGAAAATCCTTTGGTTTACATTCAAATACTTCGCCACAACATTGCAGAGAGGGGGACGCAAAAACCTGATCTGCATATTTTTAGAAGTCGCTTGAGTCTATTCAATATATTTTCCGGTTTTCCTGCTTATTATAATGTAACCTATATATTTGTTTGCTTGGACTTTAATTTAAAGGGTGGTTAATTTCAGATGTCTATGGCACCCAAGAAAAAACAACCATAAAGTTTAATCATAAAAATAAAATAAAAATGTAAGAGTTTTTATTTATTTTTAGGGAAAAAAAAAATTGTCTCTTTTTTACAGTCTGTCAGTATGTATAGGACATTAAGTAATTTTTATGACGTGTCTTGCTAGGCATGCATTCTATAAACACCTATTACTTAAACCTAAAGCATAAAAGCAAGAAAATAAAAAATTACCCAGAAATAGCAGAAATTCTAAACAGTTTAAATTCAAATCATAGAACGGCAGGAATTTAAATGAATTTACGAATTCGAGTATTTTACTAGATCTAAAAGGATTGAACGAAATGGAGGAAACGGATCGGAGCAATTTCAGTTTGCAAACGTTACACACTTGAAAATGTAAAAAGATTAATCGGGAAAATCGCTAAAATCTTTTATTGAATACGATTTACTTTGAAGAAAAAAAGCTTTTAGTATTTAAATCCATTTCTTTATTTATTCGTAGCAATTGGAAGTTTTTACGTACCTAACCTTATAGTTCTATATACAGTTAAAAATTATGATATATGTTCGTATTTTTAATGATGTACGAGTAGGTAGGGATTTTTATTTCATTGGTATTGGTAATACCCAATAGGTATAGGTATATGTTCTTTCGCGGTTCGGATTTGATTTGTTTCCTAATAATGTGGTTTTTAGGGTGCCGCACGTTCGAATGAAAAAACGGAACCCTCATGGGATCACTCGTGTGTCTATCTGTCGTCTGTCACAGTCAATTTGCTGGTACACATATGCATTTCTGTGACCCAAATACGGACGTGTAACGTAAATAAAAAACAACAAATAAACTGTACCGTGTGACATAAACATGCTAATTTTTTTTGTTTAAGTTATTCATGAAAATAGAAGAAAATTGACGCTTCCCGCCCTTTATCTCCGAAACAACTAAGCCTACAATTTTGAAAACACAATACAGAAAATAGTTCTATACTTATAGATTACAGAAAAACCTATAAGAAGTAGGTATGTAAGTCATAAAATAACGTGGTAAATCTCTCAATAGTGTGCGTACAAACTTACTTTTGCAGTTGGAATGTATCGGGAGAATATGTTTTTCAACTACAATGTTAAGTTTGTTCTTGGGATACATTCATCCCAACTACGGAACCCTTTATTGTGCGTGGCCCGACACGCACTTGACCGGTTTTGTACGAAATGTTATTGGGCACTTACTCAGATTTCGACAGCGATGTTTTGCTTAGATATTTGTTAGGAAACTAAGTTTCAGCATTATCTACCAATATTATCTTTCCCTCTACTTTGCCAATAACGGTAACATAATATTGTATCAGTTCTCAAGTGGCTTCCTTTTGTTCTGATATTCATTTTATAGACGTCTGATTTATTTAGATTTCTTACTGAACCTATCTACACCATAAGTCTGTGAATCTCAGATTCCGATACAGACTTGGACGTACCGTCTACGTAGCACATAGATAAGAATGTAAATGGGAGAAGATAATTTTCTCATGCTATGAGAGCGATACAGGATCACTTACAACATGATTTGTAAATTGTAGCATGATCAGCCTACTACATTCCCACTGCTGGGACACAGGCATCCTCTCTGTGAAAAGGACTGGGCCATAATCCACTACGCGGGCCCAGTGCGGGTTGGTGGATGTCACATGTCTTCGATTTTTTTGGTTTTAGGACATTTTTTTCATTTCGTCGAAGTCTTTTTCTTTACCGTTTTGAGAGCAATGGTGAGGAAATAAATGTAATGTGGTTGCCTGGGTTCATATATATATATTTTTAAGCGAAAACTTCTTTAGGCCCGTTGGGCATTTTTGAGATGGGAAAAAACAATTGAACTTGCGACACCGTTACCGACACCTCATTTTAGTAAACGCGATTGTGCTCTTTATTTATATTACGTTACGGATCAATGTTCTATGCAAGTATTCTTACTTCAAAGATTTTGGAAGTATTTTCATTTGTAAACGCGACTGTGCTCTTTATTTAGATAAGGTTACGGACCAATGTTCTATACAAGTATGTTTCTTCCAGCAAGGCGATCTTGTTCAAGTTTTCACTGTTTTTTTTTGCTTTAGATGGTACTGACCTGGTTGGGCCCGGTGAGGTTCAGCCCGCAGGAGTTGCAGCGGAGACATTCCTCGTGGTAATGGTTGTTGTCGTACAACGGGGATGGTTCTGAAATATTACAAGTTTATTAGTACACAATACTTATAATATCTTACCTGCCGAGATTCATTCAAATGGCACGAATAATAATTGAAAAAGGTCTGATATTCAAAACGTCATGTTTATTTATGACTGTTATATTAGTTGATAATTCTTTGTAATTTTGTTTATAGGTCATTTTATTTTGAAGTGAAAACTTCTTTAGGCGCGTTGAGCATTTTTGAGATGGGACTAAACCATTGATTTCGCGACACTGAGACGATACCAACTTTTGACCATTAAAAAGACATCAACGCGTTTATTACCGCGGTGCGTTGAGTAAAAGATATCAACGCGTTGATTACGCGGTGCCAATTTTTTTTCAAGTTTTCACTTCTGTCGTCACTCCCGGAGTGCCACTGTTTTTTTTGGAAATAGTAGACATTGTGACTAATAACATGGCCTTGGATGATTTTGTAAAGCAGTTATAATTGTGGTTTAAATAAATAAATAATATTACATATCAGATCAGATTATGTGTAAACATGGGGTCTCTGAATGTTATGTGAAAAAGCAGCTTCATTTTTATGGCCAGAAAAAGTCGTCGGGCAACTAAAAAAATCTAGATAGACCAATGACCTTAAAAAGGTCGCTGTGACAGACTGGATGCGGAAGGCGGAGGACAGGGTGTTATGGCACAGCCTGATGTCCACCAGTGGACTGCAATACGCCAAGTTGATTAATGGGAGACCCCATGACATCTCAAATACATAGTACCGACTGTTCACATACTTAAAACTTTCAAGTTTACCCATCTTCAAACAGGTAAGTTAGTTGGTAATCAAAGTCATCGAATGAAACCGATGCTTCAACTTACCAACTTTGTCTGCCATAAGTTTTGAGTTAGAACTCGATAGGCTAACTTAACAATCAATATCTTGAAGCATTTTAAGTGTTTAAAGTTTAATCATGGTTTGATTTAATATTTCTTATTAAAGTTTTAGTACATTTTAGGCAGTTTTAAGAACGTCGGGAATGTTTTTTTTCCCTAAAAATACAAGGTGAATGAACTTACCCGTGTATTTTCAATTGACCCAAAAATTTTAACGAAAGTGATTAAGGTTTTGTAGACCGACACAAGGTGCGCTTATAAATCATAACAAGGGACTCTGAGGAAACAGATGGGTCTTTAATTTGCTCTCAATATGAACCTTTACCTCATAATAATTGAGCAATAATGATTCTATGGGCTACCTAAAACAGTTTGGAAGGAAAAATTAATTAGAATCCTAATATAAATAATATTATAAAGGCGAAAGTTTGTGAGTGTGTGTGTATGTTTGTCTCTTCTTCACGCTCAAACGGCTGAACGGATTTGGATGAAATTTGATACACAGATAGTTTATAACCTAGATTAACACATAGGATACTTTTTATCCCGATATTCCCACGGGATCAAGACTTCTGCGGGTGAAACCGCGGGGCACTGCTAATACATAATAAGTTGAATTAAAGCTGGCGCAGCGATTGGCTGTAGGTACCTATACTCCATTTGAAATAAGATTAGACATTTAAATAAACCTTTTTTACAGTCCATTCAACCGACTTTGACTTCTGTTGCGTTGGTGGCAAGACAAATGGCAGCTGCAGTAAACAGTTGGTATTGTAACCACTTTTTGCTTTTAATGCCATCCTTATGCCTACGGTGTAGAAGTCAAAATTGGTTGAACGGACTGTAAAAAAGTTTTGTTAAAATGTCTAATCTTAGTTCAACCCAACTCTCTAGGAGACCCAAGAATGAAACCCTTTGAAAAGTTTCCTTACAAATAATCTTCAGTGTTTGTTTGTCATTCACTTTGTACTAAGGGTCTACGTTTCGTAACTATAAAGAGATAGTTATTGGTTTGAATAGAAAGAATATAATCTCATTGAACACGTTCAGTGCCGGGAGCCCTCCTGGAGGGTTCACTCAAATCGCATATGGTATGCCGGGAGCCCTATGAAAAATGGGTGGAGTCATCGTGTATGGTAGAAAATATGTCGCGAATGGGTTGGAAAAACAATCCTGGCCAGACTGTGATTAATTTAAAATTCAAAAATGGCTTTTTTAAACATTGCAAGATATACACCAATTGAAAGAGTTTTTCAAGGAGAACTTTGCTACTAACTCGACTTTTGCCAATTGTTAGTCAATTCTTAGTTAATGACCTAAATAAGTGGCCTTGTCCACCTGAGTTTAAGAATATTCATGGCGCCCAATAGCCATAAGTGATTTATCAATGGATAGTGCTTTTTATGAGAAACATTTGTTGCTAAAACGAATTAATCGTTAAACGAATGAGTACAACCCCTGCCCTCCCCTGCAAATTTCTTACATCGCACTTTACACTTTTTATTTGATTTTATTTCTTTATCTGGTGTATAATTATATTATGTGCTTTTTAGTCTGTGCTAAATAATAGTAGATTGTTATACGAGGGGCTAAAATAACCCATTGTAACGAGGTAGTTTTACTCCCGAGCTTTAGCGAGGGAGTAAATAGAAACCGAGTTATAATGGGTTTTAGCGCCGTGTGTTACACTCTACTTTTCACTACGATTGCGAGAAAATAAAATAATCCAATACAATATTAATTTACCTTTATAAAATTCATATCTGTAAATGCGATTATCGCCATTTTGATGACAGTCGAGGTCGAGACTAAAAACATAAAAATTGGGGATTTCGAACATCCAAACTCCACCACAGGGGCAGTGAATACTACATCATTCAATTATTTGACGAGTTCATCCATTGTTCAAGTTAAATAAGTAGTGGTAATTAAGTTTTTGATATCCAAAGTCGAAGTTTCGCGCCAATCGTGCGAGTTTACATTTTAACTTTTCACAATGATACACATACACATGTAGATACGATTTAAAATGTGACAAATATTATTAAAAATATTATACACAACTAGAAAATGCCCAGATCTTAACGTAATATACGAACACAGGTCCAATAACACGTAATATTCATTACCACTACTCAATTTGTGTTAAAAATCGCCGATCATTTTTTTTTTTATTGTGGTGATGTGCGAAAACGATTATGCCAAACGATTGTTTTTTTCAATTTTGATCGACTCGATTAATTAATATGTCGAATATCAGAAATCGAAAAATTAAATAGAATTGTTTTAAGCATTAAATTAGAGAATTTTTTTAAAGATTTCGCGCCAATGCCTTTTTTATTTCTTCTGTAGCCGCAACGCAATGCTCGCATTCTACCGAAGAGATAGCCGCATTTTTTCAAAAATAAAATGTTCTTCTTTTTTTTGTGATCAAGTAATAAGTCGAGTCCATACTCATGATTATTCTACAAAAGAATAAAGACTTTTTAATTTTTCAAGGCTCGTTGGAAAACACAAAAATTAAAAAAAAAATACTTTTTCCCCTAGAGCAAGAAATGCAACTTTTTCCCCGCTCTGGTACTCTACAATGACGGCCTTTTTGAGCAAGAGGAGTGAAAAAGTATTTTCTTTCTTCTTTCGTTCTTAAATTTTTTGGAAAAAAGTCATTTTTGAATTTTTAATTCATAATCATAGTCTGGCAAGGAATTTTTTAGCTAACCAACTCGCGATATATTTTTAATATATTAAATCTAAATATATAAAAGCGAAAGGTCACTCACTCACTCATTCACTCATTCATCACGAACTCTCAAAAACCGCTTGACGTATAAAGATGAAATTTGGTATAGGTAGTTCATAGTTAGTAGACGTCCGCTAAGAACGGATTTTTGGAAATTCAACCTTTTGTTTGTATGAAAAATCTTATTCCTTGAGTTGATAAACTTTAAACTATGCCATTTTTAGTTTTTCTAAACTACCCCCTAAAGGAGGATTGTGGGGTATCAAAGTTTGTATGGGATAATTTTAACGCGCGTTCTGATTAACTCGAAACTCATTATTTATACTTAAGATTGAAAATAATTTAAAACGTATCTCAGGGATTTTTTAAAATCTACCCCTAACCGGTTGAAAAGGGGTATTCATTTTTACAGGGAAGGATTTAACTGTGTGGCTTGGTTAACTTGAAAATTGGTATCAATAAATAATCACCAAGTCAAATAATAGAAATGTCACAATAGACTTTTTAAAAATTACTATCGTGCTATTTGTTATGGGCGCAAGTTGTAAAAAGGCTATCCAAAAGGTTAGAATATTGCAGATAACGGCCGCTAGATAACGGCCGCCAAATGACGGCCACCATATAACAGCCGCTAGATAGCGGCCGCCATATAACGGCCTCCACATAGTGGCCGACACAACTGCTGCCAAAAAGGGTTTGGACTTCACGGAGCCAAAAAACGCTCCTAACACTACTCTACTACTAATTATATATATCTATTATTATTATTTATCTATTTCATATTTCCATACAGTAATATTGTCAAATTAATCAAAACTGGTAAATATTTGATAGCTATTTGCGACGTTGCCAACATTCGCATCAACTGACCAACTCCGTGACTTGAACCCGCGCATCATTTTCATGTGGCGGCCGTTATTTGGCAGCGGTTGTGTCGGCCGTTATGTGGAGGCCGTTATTTGGTGGGCGCTATGTGGTGGCTGTTATATGGCGGCCGTTATTTGGCGGCCGTTATCTAGCAGCCGTTATGTAGCGGCCGCAATTTGGCGGCCGTAAAGTGGCGGCCGTAATGTGGCGGTCGCAATGTGGCGGCCGCTGTGTGGCGGCCGTTGTGATGCGGCTGTTATGTGGCGGCCGTTATGTGGCAGCCGTAAAGTGGCGGCCGTAATGTGGCGGTCACAATGTGGCGGCCGCTATATGGTGGCCGTTGTGTTGCGGCTTTTATGTGGCGGCCGTAAAGTGGCGGCCGTAATGTGGCGGTCGCAATGTAGCGGCCTCTATGTGGCGGCTGCTATATGGGGGCCGTTATCTAGCGGCCGCTGCGTGGCGACTATCATGTGGCGGCCGTTATGTGGCGGCCGCTATGTGGCGGCCGTTTTGTGGCAGCCGCTATGTGGCGGCCATTGTGTTGCGGCCGTTATGTGGCGGCCGCTATTTGGTGGCCGTTATGTGGCGGCGGTTATGTTCTTCTGAATATTCTTTTCAAAATCTGTGAATGCAAAATGTTTCAAAAAGTTAAGCACAGTCTAAAACTGTAGCGACAACGGTTAAGGTGATGCATTTTGAGATGGGGCAATCCCTATCTCAAAATATCTTAACTTAAGATAAGTGACCCTGTATAAAAAAAAAAATCCGTAACTATCTGCAATATTCTAACCTTTTGGCTAGCCTTTTTACAATTTGCGGTCAACATTAAATTAGCAATATTTTGCTCATTCCCCATAGCAAATAGACCAATAATAATTTTTGAAAGCCTATTGTGACGTTTCCATTATTTGACTTATTGATACCAATTTTCAAGTTAACCAAGCCACACAGTTAAATCGTCCCCTGTAAAAATGAATACCCCTTTTCACCCGGTTAGGGGTAGATTAAAAAAATCCCTAATATACGTTTTTATTTATTTTCAATCTTAAGTATAAATACTGAGTTTCGAGTTAATCAGAACGCGCGTTAAAATTATTCCATACAAACTTTGATACCCCACAATCCTCCTTTAGGGGGTAGTTTAGAAAAACTAAAAATGGCATAGTTTAAAATTTATCAACTCAAGGAATAACATTTTTTATACAAACAAAATTCTCCCTTTTCACCCCCTTAAAGGTCGAATTTCCAAAAAATCCGTTCTTAGCGGACGTCTACTAACTACCAAAATTCATCTTTATACGTCAAGCGGTTTTCGAGATTTTGTAATGAATGAGTGAATGAGTGAGTGAGTGAGTGAGTGACCTTTCGCTTTTATATATTTAGATAAGGAGCAGGCTATTCTTGTGGCACACATCGTCGCAGCCTTTCACGCCCTTTGTGGCTGCCACGCAAAGAGAGTGGGTTGGCTGGATTGGAATCCATACAGAATCTGTTTAATTAAATTATCATGAACAGAGTCTTTTCATCTTGAATGTAATCTTTATAAGATTTTATGAGCTCATGTTGCGGTCGTAATACAAAAAGTTAACTATTTAAGTTTAAAGTTCCTATAAGATCCTTAGCAGAAACTGCACATTTTCGTTCCAGTAACTTTTCAGCTTTTAGCCTCACCACTAAGTTGTACTTGAAAACTTTTTATTATCTTAAACCAACGCTGCCTGGCAAAACCCATTTATTAAAAAGTGAACGTGGAATTTCTCCGTTGGCCCCGCGCCAAAGGGCATAGTGATGTATCTCGCAAATTTGCCAAGAATCCAGACATTTTAAGACCAAGTTATTGACGATCCTTGTCGTAACGTGTGACAACCACTTAGATATTCTTTGCGGACTCGCGGCACTTCCAAACATAATGCATTATTGATCAACCTTATTTCTTCTATAAAATATAAGGTAGACAATCTTGACATGACTACCTTCATTGATGAAAAGGGTCTCATCTTTTTAAAAAGGTTACTCTGACAGCAAACTGACAGCTCTTTATTTGGATGAATGAGATTTTTTCTTTGCTTTTTACGAAACCAATTTTTCTGCGACAAAGTTTTGATTGATCATAGATTAAACTATTCGAGACTTTAATGCCACTCGAACAAGGTTTGGGCCCTAAATGTTAGATAGTGAACTGTTCATTATTATTTCTTTGAACAAATTTTGATAGATGGGTCCCGGTTGAGATATATTATTAATATAAATAAAGTTATAAAACTTTGGCAGTGAAGTTAGAGTTTATATTGATTTAGTATTTTTGGCAATACTTTGTTAGAGGCTCCAAGTTTCATAATATGTATGTTCAGCAGCAGCATATGTTTCAGTACATCCAATTTCGGATGTACTGCTCCGGAAAGTGAATAACCATATCGTTGGCATAAGGTACACATCATGTTCGGAGAATTGAATCACTTTACAAGTTAATAAAATTTTAGGGCTCTTAAAGCCCGCGTTGTATAAGGACTTTGTATTATTACTGTCTCAAGACAGTAATCATACAAAGTTTCCTCGATTTCTATATTGAAATATTAAACGATGGCCATAGAAAACAGAGCGTAATTAATGTGATCATAGTACGTAATAAAGTGGGCAGTAAATAAGTATTTTCATCATTTTATAGCCGGGGAAGTAACAGCGGCGATAACATTGATGTTACGATAGTCTATAACAATGTTGTTTCAATATTCTATGCGTTTATCGTTTTCGCCAGTTCTGTAATGGAGTTTGTTATTAAAATAAGGCAGGCGTCGTATATTGGATACTGTGAAGATTTTATGTTTAGCGTATTTATCGTAAGGCTCTTTATGCTTATCTGATTCTAAGCATTTTGATTCTTTCGTATTGTTTCAGTTCGCAGTCAGAAAATTACCAGTGAGCAAGGTTATAGCAAAGTTGACTGCTTATTCATCATAATCAGCCGATAATGTTCTCGATGCTGGGACACAGACCTGAGAAGAATTCGGAAGTAATCCACTAAGCGGGCCTAATGCAGGTTAGTCGATGTTAAATGTCTTCGAATTTCTAGGACATGCCGGTTTCCTCACGATGTTTTCCTTTTTGAGAGCAGTGGTGATGAAATAATTTACACAAAGCTAATCGCGTGTCTGGGTTCGAACCTACGACCTACAACTCGTAAGTCGCTGTCATAAAAGTTATAAGGGTTTATTGGTGGCCGATCTGGGCAGCATTTCCCCAGCTTGGCCCAATTGAATCTCAAAAGTTAGGGCACCTAGCGAAGATCTGTTTTCTCCTAAATTTAGTTGCTAATTAGTCGCCAATTTTTCACCAAGTCACAAATTTAGTCGGGTCTTAGTTTAGAAGATATAATGAGTTAAATTTTTAAGTATAGTCCAAGAGCTAGATCGAAGAGTTTACGAAAAATATTCGATCTTGCTCTTCAACTATACCAAAAAAATTGCAAGCTGGGGAGATGCTCCCCAGATCGGCCATCTATAAACCCTTATAACTTTTGAACCAGTGACTGACAAATTCTGATATTTGGCGATCAATTTTGACAAATTAGCGACATTTTTTTGTGTTATCAAAATTAAAGTCCCAGATGGTGGCCATGCCAGTGTCAGCCACACGAATAACATAGAAACCACAACGATTGAAATTAACGAAAACATTAAACTAACGCCTGTTTTACGTCGTAGCACGAAATTTCGTCATGTTTGCCAAAAGGCTCCATCAATGCTTAGATATTTATATATTCACTATCAGGATAGGCTATACACAGGATAACTTTTATTCGCCTTGAATTGTGCAAATCTCAGTTTTCAATGTCGTCAGAGCCCTCAATTTCTTCATCAGATTTGCTTATTTAAGTCATAATGGGTTAGGCTGCACACGATCATACCAAAATCAAAGGCTCTGAAGATTACATTTTTGAAGTGAAAACTTCTTTAGACGCGTTGGGCATTTTTGAGATGGGAAAAAACAATTGAACTCGCGACACTGTTACCAACATCAGCTTTTGACCATTAAAAAGACATCAACGCGCGATACATTTTCATTGGGATTAATGACATTCCAAACATTGAGACATGACATCGACCTTCACAAAAGAAAAGTATTTCCTGCACAGTAAAATTGTTCAAGTTTTCACTTCTGTCGGCACTCAAGGAGTGCCACTGTTTTTTTTTCCATTTTCGAAATCTGAAATTGAACCTGACCACGGGGCTCCTGTCTGAAACTTTTTAAAAATATTTTCGGTGTTCTCTTATCATGTCGCACCTATTCAGCTATCAAATTTTTGCCCAGCATATGTTGCTCAAAATCCTTCTGGGCTAGACCATAGACTAGACTATTAATTGAAAAATAACATCGTAAGTATGTATTGTTGAAGTTTTTCAAGGATCTCATTATTAAGGTCTCTGTTGTACAATAAAACACTTCAATAGTAGTTTTTAAAACGTGTTCAGACGAACTAGATAAAGATATATTTGAAGTATTTTGTTGTCTGGCGATAAAAATGGCCTTTGTAGGCTGAATCTGAGCACTTAAAGTAGGACGCGCGATGGAAATAGGCATCCGGCGAAACACCTGGGACTTTTTCTAGTTATAAACTTAGTTTTTATTGAAAGTAAGATTCTGTTGGGTTTCTTTAATGTACTTCAAAGAAAAGATGAGTAGTTATGTTTAGGTTGGCAAAACGGTGCCTTCTTTCTATTATTTATCGCCAAGTCGAGCAAAACAAACACAAAGGCACAGCCGTACCATCTTTTCTCGAAGCCATTCAGGACATTTTCAACCCCCTGTAACTTCGTTGTGGATAAAGCTAGAAGCCTGAATTTTCAGTGACCAAGAGGGCTTTGTATAACTAGGTACATTCTCAAATTACAATCAATTTGAATCAGTATTTTAAGAACTCTTGCAGGTCAAAGTTCTTTAATTTTGTCAGTAACATACTGACTCACTGACTCACCGATCACCAAAATTCTAAGGTACTGCTAGCAGACACACAAGCTTAAATTTTTGAACACAATAGTGTTTAGTCTACAAAGCAAGGAAAAATTTAAATATACCGCAATTCCCGTTTTCTAGATATAGCGATTACCAAGTCATTATATTTATTAAAGAAATAAAGATGACAAATAGATAGGTACTGAATAAATTATCAGACTTGGTTTTACATTAGAACTCACATCTTTTTGCGGTAGAAGTACTGCGTTGCGAGACTTGCATTTTTTTACATGTTATGTTTTTGATGGGATCTTATTGACGTCGATATGTCCCGGATTCACAAGGGTTCAATTTACTTGTGAAGATGGTATTCTGTTCACGATACGTTGTGCACAAGTTCTGAACAGATGAGCAGTAACCTAACAAAAAGTACTAGGCTTGCATGAATTCAAAATAGTTTTTCATTATCCTATACTATTAAACGAGCAATATTTGTATACTGTTTGTATATATATTTGTACTCACGTTCTCGAAATCGGCTCTAACGATTTCGATGAAAGTTGCAATATAGAGGTTTACTGGACGATATGTTTGTTTCTATTTTCACCCGAGCAGAGCTCGGTTGATCAGCTACTTATTATTAAGTAGGTTATTTTTGTAGATATTTACATAGTATAAAGCCTATGTATCTGAAATAATGCACCTTTCAAATGGTAAAATAATTTTTCAAATAGGAGCTGTCCACATATACACAAACTCTTAAAAATCGCTCTCTCTCTTTTAATATAGATAAAGAATTTGAAATAAGAGAGCTAACTGAACATACTATAAAGTGAAAAATATACGTGATTAAAGAACTTATATTACCTTTGTTAGTTATAAGGTTTAAGGTTTGTATCAGCACAAGGCTTGAATTTGTCTGCCAGCGCATAATTTCGCTGGTTTGATTCTCGTTCAGAGCCTAATTCGCATCAAGTGTTGTATATATACTTATAGAAGAGCGAATTATCTTGTAAAACACAAAACCTTATTTCATTATTTATCTCATTGTTGCACATAAACTATCAAATAGAGAGTCTACGTGTAACATATGAAGTCTTCCTTCCAGAAACAATTTGACAATAGCAAACTTGCTTTCAAAGTCGTATTGCGTATTGAGACAAGAGTCGATAGGAACCACTGAACTATTGAACGAACGCTAGAACACGGTTGACAAGAGACCATCACAATATCTATGCCATTTCGATTTTCAAAGGGGTTCGTCCCTTTGTCGTTTTTCAGTGGGACGAACAATTATATCAAAGGCCTATCTGGATGTGACTGCTAAAAGAAAATGGAGATGTCACAGGCCGGTTGGAAGTTTTTGAAAAAGGAATTTTGGGATATTATAAAGATACTAGCTTTTGCTCGCGGCTTGGGCCTTGTCGATGTTCCACGGTAACTTACTACCGGGATAAAAAAGTATCCTATGCTCTAGCCCAGGTTTTGGTCTTTCTTTGTGCCTAATACATTCAGCCGTTAATACGTCAAAAGGTAACAGACAGAGTTACTTTCGCACTTTTATATTGTAGTATGGATTAGCTTGTAAAGACTTGCTGCCTACCCCGCCAGAAGTCAGACATAGGGCGTTGGGATTTTGAAAGAAGGTGAATAAAATAGCTTAAGGTTAAGATCACCAGGATCGTAATAATAGTGATTATTGGTTCCCGTTTTGTGGTTAAAATATTTATTCTTGTTATTGGGAACGATATAAAGCTGATATAAACCTGCCAAAAAAAAACAGTGGCACTCCGGGAGTGCCGACAGAAGTAAAAACTTGAACAATTTAAAAAAATACTTCCAAAACCTTTAAAGAAAAATGATTGCATAGAACACTGATCCGTAACGTATTATAAATAAAGAGCACAATCGCGTTTACAAAAATGTGGTGTCGGTAACGGTGTCGCGAGTTCAATTGTTTTTTCCCATCTCAAAAATGCCCAACGCGCCTAAAGAAGTTTTAACATGAAAAAAAAAAAAAACAAATTACATTCAAGATTTTTTAATTAAAATTAAGTTACAAATAACTACTCACCATATCGTTTCGGCTCAATTTTGATGCACGTGATTTAACTTGTGTGGAAAAGTATAAATATTATTTTTGAATTTTACAAATATTAACTACACAGGAAAATAGTTCTATATTTATTTTTACGCTAACATTTATTTACGACACGGCTACTATTTGGTGTTTTGTTATTTTACAGTACACTTATATTTACAGGTTATATTTTTAGTCCTAAGTTGATATTGTTTCCCACCAACACACTGGCTCTTGATAAGAAACTACTCTTATCAATCACGTAAACCTTTCCACGACACGAGAACAAAACATACCATAAAAATATTATTTTCCGAGCTTACAAACTGTGAATTGTCAAAAAATTATTTAATAACACAAACCGAGTTTCTAACACGTCTATTACTTTATTTTATAGGAAAACAAGATTCGTTGTAACGTCTACGTTGAAAAATTGCTCACGAAATTATTCTCGCGATTTTAGGCTGTCAATGTTATGTTATTTGAGGTTATTCGTTGTGTACGGCACGTCACTTTCGTTCTAGTAAACATGGCAGCATTCGGCAACAGATGACAGGGCGCGGGCGGGCGAGCCTGCGCCGATCGCGTGCGTTCATCTCATCTCGTGGTCCGCGCGACCGCGCTGCCAGTTCAAAGTGGCCGCCCGATATCAGCCGGGCTCGACGGTGGCGCCATTCGGGCCCCACTCCCTCGGTAAAGAGGGATTTTCACCCGTCAACCCTCTTCTTCCCGTCGGTAAAGCAGTACGGTAAGACAGAGACAAGCGAGAAGCGCGCGAATCGATTGGCTGATGAAAAGGGGCGGGGGCCGAGCACGTGGCAATGGCTGTTGTCAGTGAGTAGTGCTCGACTGCTCGTATGGCGATTGAGTTTGCTGTTGTAATGCGTTTCACGTTCCGCAAAAGCTCTTTAGCACGCGTTAGCGGAAAGTTGTTCGACGCCCGATAGTTAACTTTAATCAACATCGAGTACCAATTTTTAGACAGGAAGGTATAAATCTATCATGAAAATAGTAATTAAAAGGTAATATATTTAACTTTCTTTGATACCTGTTTTGCCATTTTAAGGATGTATTGAAGTGAAAACTTCTTTAGACGCGTTGGGCGTTTTTGAGATGGGACTAAACCATTGATTTCGCGACACTGTAACGCAATTTACCGACACCGTGGAGTAAAAGACATCAACGCGTTGATTACTGCGGTGCGTGGAGTAAAAGACATCAACGCGTTGATTACCGCGGTGCCGATTTTTTTTCAAGTTTTCACTTCTGTCGGCACTCCCGGAGTGCCGTTGTTTTTTACTGTTATATGTGCCTTAAAAATTGAAAAAGAAAAGTTTAAAACTCACCAGTTTGTGTACTGGAATCGAAGAATGTGCTAGTTGTTTCGACTGTCATGGTCCCAATAGTTCCATCTAGTATTTGCGTCGAGGAATCTCTGCGGCCCCGGGCTCGCATGCAGGCATCATCACTTTGCGAACTTTGACGACGAAAGTTCCGGCACCGAATCATTTCTTCAGTAGTTGACTGCCGTCGAAAGCCACGGGCTATTAGTATTTCTTCAGTAGTAGATTGTCTACGGATCATTGTTCTCTCTGTGGGTGGCCGAGCGCATGGACTAGGATCCCGGCTTGAGCAGGAACTCGAATCTGGACTCCGAGCTCGACCCAATCTGACACACGAAGCTTGTCTTCGCAATCGACTTCGTCGCCTTGCAGCTGATGGACTCAGCTCTCCACCGCCAGCTCGATCTGGGCTCAGTTGCGAGCGCTCCCGCCTCGGTCTTACTGCAGAATCAGGGCTCAAAGAATCTCTTCTAGCCCTTCCTTCGTCATCAGGGCCTAACGATGGCCCCGAATCCCTACGCCTAGTACCAGGTGGTCCTATTGGATCATCAAAAGCAGTAGCTTGACGTTGTAGTCTGCCAAGTCTGCGTTCAGGACTAGCTGCAGCCCTAGAATCCCTACGAGCTCGGCCGCATTGGGTAGTGGAGTCTCGACGGCCACCCAAGTTCGGTGGAGAGCGGCCGCCGGGAGTAACTTGAGTACCTTGAGCTGTTTGTGACGTTTGGCAAGTCTGTGCTGTTTGGGAGCCACTACTATTGGGTGGCGTAGGTGAAGTAGGTGAGGGTGTCACAGCAGATGTAATAATAGTTGGCATTGTCATCATAGGTTGACATTCGCCGTCAGAGCGACTTGGTTCATGGATAGCGACTACAGTCACGCATGGCATATGAGTGGATGGTCCAGGATCAGAAGACGCATCAACAAACGACGGTGGTGCAGGAGTTGGTGGTGAAGTTCTTCTTTTTCTGTGAGTCGCTACAATTCGCGGGGGTGCTGCGATAGAGTCACGACGATGGCGGTGTCCATCTACTGAGTCTCTACGTTCTTTGCTTTCCTCAGAGCCACGTCGCCTGATGCGCCGTTCTCGCGTCGGCATGATGGTTATTGAGTCTTTGCGATCCCAGTTTGTGAAATCAGCGTGAAAATCTTGAGGTGCCGCTTTTGAGTCGCGGCGCTTGGAGGCCATGGATTTGATGCCAGAGTCGGCGGAGGAGTCGCGTCGGCGGCGCGGCGGTGGCTCGTGGCGCGCCCAGGGCAGCGAGCGCGCGAGGTCCGCCAGGGTCTCGCGCCGGGAGAGCGGAGCCCGCTGGCGCCGGGGCGCGCTGCCTCCGCCTCCCCACTCCCGCAGGATATCGGTTAATTGAGCCAGAGAGGAGCGGCGGCGACGGGGTCCACCTATGAGTAAATTATTTCTAGTAACATTTTTGAAAAACCTAAACAGACATTATTTTATGCGAACGTTATTTTCTAAATGTTTTAGTGGCTACAATCACTGTATGCTACGTACCTCTGGGTTGATTGTCGACGTCTGGTTCCGGCGGCGAGAGACAAGACACTTGTGCTGCCGAGTCCCTTCGACTGCCCAGTCTTTGCCTCAGAGTTGATTCTTCTAAGGTAGATCGTGTAAGCTCGTCCCAGCCGTTGCCTCCAGCCCAGACCAACCCAACTTGATGAGACAGTATCGGTAGGTTGCAAACGAAACATATTGCTGTCATAGTCCTGTACAAAAACAAAAACACTGTTAGAACACTTGGTAGAAAAAATGACACAGAAAGTTTGGATATTTGTTGAACTAACGATTTATTATTCCGAAAATTGATACCGCGATACATGGTGGTTCGTGCACCCGGTAGTCGGTGTGAATAAGCGTGAAGCGACATATCGCGCCCTTGTGCTCGCATCACCGGCCTGATAACTGAACTACCGATATTAAGTAATAACCACTCCCCTAGCTGTCGACGTGTCGCATTATCAATAAGCAATTGATGCGATACTATAATATTCTTGTCGGATTATAATTGTATTGATTATCACCGACAGGCGCGAACTTCTTTATCATCTTGTTACATTGAGGGATCAGTGAATTGGGAAAAGCTCGTCAATTCGATTGAAAATGCTTTCCCCTACCATGTTATCGTCAGCCTTGGAGACATGTGTTTATGATACAAAGTCCGTATCGCTAGATAAACGCGTGCGATTGTTATTGTTGCGGCATAGTGAGTCGACGCATGATGTGTTGATAATGCCTATCTGCCGGCTATTCGGATGAGCGAGTTCCCCTCAGTGTGACTGACGATTGAGAAGCGGTGTTAAATATTATTGAAGTGGAAACAGGGAATGTGCTCAGTCGGTTTGAAATCTCTCGACAATGGGATCCAATTTACTCGTAAACTTAGAGTACCTTGTAATAGATAAGTCATGGGAATGAACACTTGAAGGCTCGAGTTTCATGTCATGTTCGTTATTAGATGTTGAATGATCAAAAAAGCTGTTCAATTCATTCTTATGTAATAACTTTGCATGTTATTGAGTTTTCTATCATCTATTTAAAATAAGTATAAGCTATTTACGCACTACCTACCTGAATTAGAACTTTTACTAGAATACTGCATTATAATTAAATATAATTTAGACAAAACCAACTTTTTAAGTCAGTACGTAAGTTTTAGAAATTAATTAAACGTTTTCTGGTAAAAGTTCTGAAATCATTAAGTGGGTTAGTTAAACATAATATAATCTGGAGTTTAAATATAAAACTAAGTTAATTTTAAATAGGTTTCTATAATTTTAATCTACAATTTATGTTTGAACTGTTTACCTAATAATTTAGACTACTTTTTTTTCCAATTCATCCTGCCTACCTACTTCTATTTCTACAGTGCTATAATATCTTATGAACTACCTACTTATTATTACGATTATGTTATCTATTTATAATAAATGATATTGTGTTATGTTTATGAGTGTTCGTTATGAAGTTGTGTTTCAAGAAAAGTGCAGATTGATTTAAAAAGTTGAGAAATCGCGGAGACAGATATAAAAAGTTTTTTTTTTTGGATAATACCTAATTATTTTTGACGGCTTGTATGGTTTTCGTAGGAAGGCAGACCTCCAACAAAAGACAAAAAAAGAAACTTCTGAGATACCGAAATTTCTCAGAGTTAACTTTCAGTCCTGAAAAACTGTTCAGGATTTAGGGTTGTAAAACTGAAATAGGTATTATCCTTTTTCATGATATTTTATTTAGAGGTCAACCCTTCTAATAAAATGTTTCTTTTAATAATAATCCGTCTAGAAATATAAAAAATAAACTGAAATTAAAAAGCAACAGATTGTGTAGCAAAGCTTCGTGCGTTCAGAAAGCGTATATATCATTTGAAAATTTTATTTTTATTTTTTATCTCGCATCTTTTATTTTCATACTTAACATTACAAATCGAAACATGCTTGGATATCATGCGATTACAAATTTAAATGCTTTGTGCTAGCAGATTTTTGATAACATGCAAGGTTCATACATGTGTTTTGCGGATGATGTTCGATGCTCATGATTTCATGCTTGGTTCAAAGTTTTCATGCTTGGTTTACATAACCATGCTTGGTTTCCAGGGACCTGTAATGGCGCAGACGAGGTGAGGGGGACTGAGGCATGTCGAAAGCCGGGTCATTAGGTCAGGGCGCTAATTGAGGGTAATTCCCATACACAATTATCACATCAAACACTTTGTACATCTGAAACAATAGGTAAAATAAATTAATCGTATAATTGCAGAATGAGGCCGTCTTTATCGCTGAAAATTGAAATTTTGTGGAAGATTAAAAATAGTTTAAAAAAGTTTGTGTTGTATTTTTGTAAGTAGGTACTTATTGAAAAACAAAGTATGTTAAATTAATAAAACAGTAAAACATAGTGTATTTGTGTTATTTGTATACTTAGATCTAGAAATCCTACGAATAATATAGAAAAAAATCAAACATAATTGTCTATAACTTAGCATACCTAACCTACACCTATAGGTACATAACCTATACAAATATTAATAACCTGATACCTATACCTAGAAATACCTGGCAATATCACAATTAATTCAAAGGTGGCATGCCATTTCCTAAATATACAGGTTGTATCAGAGAGGTGTGGTCTTTAAAAGGGTGTGGTATGGGTGGGTCTCACTATTCCCTTTGAGCTTTCCCATTGACGGTAATACTGATACTACTTGTATCACTATTCCCGTTGAGCTTTCCCATTGACGGTAATACTGATACTACTTGTATCACTATTCCCGTTGAGCTTTCCCATTGACGGTTATACTGATACTACTTGTATCACTATTCCCGTTGAGCTTTCCCATTGACGGTAATACTGATACTACTTGTATCACTATTCCCGTTGAGCTTTCCCATTGACGGTAATACTGATACTACTTGTATCACTATTCCCGTTGAGCTTTCCCATTGAGGTAATACTGATACTACTTGTATCACTATTCCCGTTGAGCTTTCCCATTGACGGTAATACTGATACTACTTGTATCACTATTCCCGTTGAGCTTTCCCATTGACGGTAATACTGATACTACTTGTATCACTATTCCCGTTGCGTTTTTATACTGCGACTATTCGCGACCAAGAAAATGGTGAGACTGATTTGAAAAAAAACGTGCGGTCTCATTATTACTATTGCAATGGGAATAATTAGACCCACCCTGTGGTACAGACCATCAAACGGAATAACTTTCTCCATGGGACCAACTTCGTAATCGAGAAATAATTGAAAGAAAGAAAATACATTTATTTAGCACAGACCAAAAAAGCACACAATATAATTTAACAGCAGATAAAAAAATAAAAATAAAAATTAAATAAAAAATGTAATTATCATCCGTCCCATAAAGTCGAGTAGGTATTGAAGTTTTGTACGGGACAGCACATTTTTTTTTCTCGATTATCACACCCTTAAATTTGACCACACCTTTCTGATACATCCTGTATTCTTTATATAAACAAAGGAAATAAACAGCATTATTTCCTCCTTAATTATGTAAAGTATAAATGGAGGATCCGTGTTCGGTGTCATAAAGTAACAAATAAAGGTATGTGTTACGATTATGAGGTGTCAACTCGCGAAATTGTCCTGGATACCTCAAATTATTTGAAAACTCGGCAGCAGTCGGTATTTTTAGCTGATTCCAGTCAAACGTTGATAAATTATTTTTAGCGTTATGTAGTTTTTATATCAAGAGCCTTAAGGCATTATTAAATACCATTTTTGTAAATTAATAATACCTTACGGCTCTACCTATAGCCGAATCTACTCCGAAAGTATCTTGTGAAAGTGTAAACAAACCCTGTCCTGTACCCTAATTGCGTAATACACGATCAATCACAATCTGTTTCGATTTGAAACAGATTGCTAATCTATTGTTTCATAACTTGGAAAAAAAATCTGCTCAATAACGTAAATAACGCAATGAATGTTGTTGAACTGTCAAAATGAAACAAATTAGGCATAATCGTTTACGAAAATAAGTTACGCAATTAGGGTACTGGTTAAGTTCTTACGCAATCACTCACATAATATGGAAATTAATAACACATTCATCAGTATTTTTTTAATCTTATATCTCATCAGATTTTCAATTCTAGTTCGAATAACATGATTAAATTGTAGTTGCAAAATCATCGACGAAAATTGAGGCTACAAAATGGACCTCAATTATTGTCTATATATTGTGGTGATTTAAAATTTGAATTTCAGATTTACGTCTTCAAATAATCAAATCAAAGCAATTGATTTGCAAGCGGCGCCTGCAAAATTGACATCCACAGGTTTTCTGACCCATTTGTTTACATTTTCGTCAGATAATTTTGGAATAGATCATATAGGTCAAACTCTTCGATATTTTAAATTAACTTTCAAAAAATATTTATTGAAAACAGCGCCACACGGTGACAGTTTCCGGCACCATTTTCCGAAAGCTTGCCGACTTTTCAGCATAGTGTTCGCTGAAAGTTGTAGATGGCGGTGCAGTGTCCGGCGTAAAACAAAGCTTGCATTGAGGGTACGAACTTGTACCGTCGATACAGAGATGGCGCTAGTAGGTACATCGGTAGTTAATACTTCCATGCCTAGTAGAATATAGTATAGGTGCACACGGCTACACATCAAGCTATACCTTTCCAGTTTATGCTGATCTCGCATTGCGTAGGATTTCCGTACAATGCAAGGTCAGCTTATACTGGAAATGTATAGCTTGATGTGTAGCCTTGTGTACTACTACTAACATTCCTATTCAGTTAACATTGTAATTGATACATAAAAAAAATCATTTCGAACTGAAATTCAGTATTACGAGATCTGCTGATTGTATTTTTTTTTGTTTTACATTTGCTATTTAGTGCAATGTTGTTGTGAAAACTGAACACTATTTCCGCCAACGGAATGTAAATAGGTACCTAAATACGCGATTGGACGTGGAGTTGCGGAAACCAGCCCGTTGTACAGTATACTTAAATAGGTGTAATTATATTTTAGGTATTTCTTTATGTTTAAAGCTCTTACAATCAGGCGCGACACACGACGCGACACAAAGGCACCGTTCGTCACGCGACGAGCGGTGCCTTTGAGTCGCGTCGCGTGTCGTGCCCGTTTGTAAGAGTCTTTATTCTTATTTCTATTTAATATGGATATCTATTCTGGCAGGTTTGTTTATATCAATTTTGTTAAAGTGTTTTCCGTCAATTTATTGAAAGCAATGAGTAGCCTTTTCATTAGGTAAACTAGGTATTATATTTATGATTTTATACCTAATGAACAACCTAAATGAAAACGAAGGGTAACTACGTGCTTAATTTAAGTTGTTTCTCATAATAATAACAACCTACTCCAGAATATCTAATTTGATAGGTTAAATAATTGGTAACTTCCGTCAAAACAACAACTTGATCTAAAGAGATGCAATCATCTGAAATATGGCTGGAATTATATCATTGAACTCCACAAACATCATAATGTTCCGTTTTACGGCAACTAGGAACTCGAAACGGGAAACGTAAATCCTAGCAAAAAAGGGCTTAGCAGCCTGTTTCATGCAACGCAACCAATTAGACATTTCGCAAGCCGACTTAAGAGCGTTTTTCCTAAAAGTTGGCAACGTCGCAAATAGCAGTCAATTATTTACCTGTTTTGATTAATTTGGCAATATTACTGTATAGAAATATTAAATGTGGCTCACTAGAGAACTAAAATATTGATTATAAAATGCAATAATTAATATCGTAACACCGAATATTTAGTTTAAGATGTAAAAAAGGCATTTCGAAATTTTCCAAATGCCTTTTTACACCTAAAACGGTTACAACAAAAAAAAAAAATCAGTGTTATAATTACAATTGATCATTAATATTCTAGTTCCCTAGTTAGCCACATTTCATATTTCCATACAGTAATATTGCCGAATTAATCAAAACATCGAAATATTTGACATCTATTTGCGACGTTGCCAACTTTCAGAATAAACGCTCTTAAGGCTATTCTCACACGGGGTGCTAAAAAGACCGAGCTACCCTGCACTGCCAGTCGCGCGGGACTGGTTGCGTTGCCGTTGATAACTAGTTGTTGACAAGTTGCGTCTTGTGAGTGAGAGCCTCCATAGAAATGTATATATTAAGCTAACGCGATTGGTTGCGTCGGCGTTGAAAAGTGGTTTTATTTTGGTCACCTCGTGTGAGAAAGGCCTGACTGTACTTCTCAGATATTTTCTCAATTAAATTTCATGTCGGGTTTCCATCTTTTGTGCACCCTCCAACAGCAATCATAAAGGCAGTTTATTCCATCGTTCGTAATAGCGGAATAATAGCATTCACTGAGTGGTTGCTTTTAAATCTTTAACATTTTTAGAGAATAGTCCATGAACAAACGGGAATGTTGTTCAATTTAGATTGGTTTTTGATTGATGGGGACGGCTAAAGTTTTAAATGAATTTTGTTGGGTGCGTCTCGCCCGCGGGCGGCTCCTGTCAGCCCGGCTGCTTCATTCAATTAGGCCTCAACAAATAATACGCTCGCTGTAACGACATATTTTGGGCGTGAAAGAGTCCATTAAGTATCTATAGGTACGTATAGAGTTTTCGTACGTTACAAAATTGATCGCAGTTAACATCATTATCTACTGTAGTATGTTGGTATATTTAGTCGTTTTCCTGTACACAGCAAATTCTAAATGAGAGTCCTGAACAACACTGAATTTTGAACAACTTTGGTATTACGAAGCGTTCTGTTGAGCGCAAATAAACTTAACGTTTACAAAGTGTAACAGTTTAGTGGTAGTAATCGGGAATGTTTCGTTAGTTTGTTGAAATAGCAATTTGGATAAAGTTCCTATGAATGCAATTTTCCTGGAAAATCTTTGTTGATTACATTCGTTGTTCTAACAATGTATCAAATAGGGGAAGCAATTATTGTAGCCATTCTATCTCGTTAAGCAAGGCTGGGCTTAATATTTAGATGTTTGATGTTATCGTGTTACATGTCAGGCCTTGAACATTGGACATGCTTTGTTACTGGTGTGGCAGGCAGCCTGCATTGTGAGTCCTGTGTTAGTGTCTGGTTTTCATTATTGGATTTTTGGTACCTCTGCCTACTGAAGCTATTGTTCGTGTATTGAAAACGGTAATTAACAATTCCAGTGTTTCAGTGACCTAAGTTTGGAAAGTCAGAAAAACATGATGGGGTTTTTTAGTGTACAGTTTTATATTTTGGGTTTCTATGGAGAGATATTAGTGAAAGGGTAATGATACGCTTTACTTTGCTGTGTCAACAGAAGTTGTTAAAAGCACCTAGTCTTTCTAAAACGATTAAATTTGAATTAAAATTGATTCTGTGTTTGACAAGGTGTCTGTCTATAATGTTATTGTCGTCTTACTTTGACTATTTCGATATAATGTGCAATTTTATAGATATTAGCATTTTACCCGTTGTTTATAAATAGGTACGTTTGAGAGTAGTTATAATTTATGTTCATACGTAGGTATGCCACTCTCATGCATCAATGGAGGTCTTAAGATATCGCACGCAGAGATGGGCATAATAATCTGCTTGAGCAAGAGGCATCCGAGCGTTATCATGCGATATACGGTTATCCAAGTATGTCTAGATTTCTGACACTCAAAGGGCTTCTTCAAGGTACGTAATGTATTGGATGTTTCATGAGTAGGTTTTATGTACCAAATTACTTTTACAATATTTAATACAACCAACTATTTACACTAGGTACTATAAATACATCAAAAAAGGACACTTAGGCGTCGAAGTACTCGTCCACGTCGCTGTCATCCGGAAACATACCCAGAAGACTGGCAGCATTGCATTGTTACGTTGAATGGCAACGCTAATTCATTGGCCAAAGAACGAGCCAGCCCTCTGGTCACGTGAAGTGTCGACCAGTCGGCGAAAGTAATCTAAGGGCTTCTTTGATTACAAACAAGTCAGTGGATTGCGTTGCGTAGATTGGTAACTATGGAAAAGGTGCCATGCCATTATCATACAGGATTTCATTGGTTGGATTTTCTGCGATTTTGCACAAATCGAAATTCAAAATCAAAATCGATTTTGCGAAATCACTCAAACGAGGTGAGATTGAGGTCAAGAGCAGGCCCATTCTTAATTTTAAAAAAAAGCTCAAATGCAGCCAAAATTCGCGCTTTAACCGTGGCTACGCTAAGAATTAAAAAAATATTAAGTGGACTCAGTTCTTTGCTTTATGTGCCCAAGTTTATTTCAACGTGTCGAGGTACTTCTTTGTTTGGTTGAAAAGAATGAAAAATTACCGGGAAAATGTATTGTTGGAATACGCCATTCATTATTTGAAAATAATTTTGGCTGCGGTACGAATGTAATTACATTGCTTTTTTTGCCTGTTCTAGCTTGCAGATTATATTTAACCCTCCTAATGGGTTTATCCTGTTCAACATTTAGGCCCACATGCACCCCAAATCACTTTAAGAACGACGTCTTAAATTCGTTTAGCACTAAATGTAGTGTTGGTTTAAATGTAGTGGGTATTTAGTCATTTGTAATGCAAGTGAGCCAATATGTTATGTTGTTGTTGTTAATTGTGTGTTTGTCATGTTGTGTTGTGGGCGTATTAGTCTGTGCTAAATAAATGTATTTTCTTTTTTTCTTTAAAAAAATGCAGCATTATAAATGTTGATGGATGGAGAGGGAGAGGAAGACTAAAGAACAGATGGATGGATTGTGTGAGGGATGATAATAATATGAAAGAAAAACTTTAAAAAAAAGAAGAAACAACAGACTTCAAAAAAAAAACACTACCTACTAAGTGAAAAATTGCTTTAATTCCAAAAAAAATCAAAAACACTATAATGTGAAAAATAACAATAATTTCAGAAGTCAGTGAATTTTCAGTTTATAGTTGTAGTATCTACCCCACACAAATTCGAATACCACTACCTGCTATGTAAATAACAGTGAACAGGAAGTTATTATAACACCATCCATATTGACAAAGTGAGAATTTGATGTTGTAACCGTTTTGGGTGTAAAAAAGGCATTTGGAAAGCTTCCAAATACTTTTTTTTCGGTGTTACGATATTAATTATTGCATTTCATAATCAATATTTTAGTTCACTAGTTAGCCACATTTCATATTTCCAAATTAATAAAAAAAAAATAAACAAAAAAAACGAAACAGGTAAATATTTGAAAGCTATTTATGACGGATTTAGGATGAGCGCTCCGAAGACAAATTTATTTGCTCAAACATTGTACACATACAGAAATGAAAACGTGCATGCAGGATAACATTTAAAAGTACAGGTTCAGACATGTTTGCCACATATTATGGTGTGCAAATATTAATAATTATGATTGTTAATAATTTAGGTAATCAAGTCAATTTCATTCATGTATCTTGAATTTAGCAAACATTAATAAATTATAAATGTCAACATCATCATGTGGTTTCATCTGATATCAAATTATGAGAGAAAATCTACAAGTATCGTCATCTGACTAGCCTTTTTCCAACTATGTTGGGGTCAGCTTCCAGTCTAACCGGATGCAGCTGAATACCAGTATTTTACATGGAGCGACTGCCTATCTGACCTCCACAACCTAGTTACTAGGTAACACGAAACCCCTTGGTAAGACTGGTTGTCAGACTTTTTGGGCTTCTAACTACCCGTAACGACTGTCAAAGATCTACAAATGACAGCCGGGACCAACGGCTTAACGTGCTTTCCGAGGCACGGAGGGCTCTTGGTATGTAAAGATGGTCACCCATCCACTGAACAACCGCGGCAAGCGTAGCTTAACCTTATCGATCGACCCGTGCAGCTGTTGTTACTAACACTTGGATATTATATAGGGAACATACTCAGTAACTCAACCAAACCATAATAAATTAATATCATAACTACATATAACAAACAGGTATTAGATAACTTTTAATTAATTTAATCAAACTTCGCTCAGTGAAGATAATATGGTTTCATATGAAAACTACTTATATTTGTTCGATACTAGTTAAGACTATCGAGTTTCCTGGTCAGATAGTGCTTGTTAAAACTTGAAACCTGGAATATTCCAGGTAAAACCGGATTTTCAATTCCCAGTTTCGGTAACACGAGTATTGAGTAAATCCTAGATTTGTGGCAGTAAAAGCCACTTCAACTGGCTGCGGAACTAGATACCTGTTCTGCGGGAATTCCGAGAATTTCTCTAATGATGCAAGGGAACAGGAAATTTTTTGCGAAATTTATTATTATGAAAATTGGAATTGATGGCTGTCAATGTTGGAAAAGAAAATAGCGTTATTGAAAAATAACTTAAGAACGTAATTTGAGTGGGCGTTTGATGTTCTTGGTATAAAGCTATGGTTACCAATGAGGCTAAGTGGCTGAGACTGCCAATTATTATTCTTATCACTTAGGTGTCTGCTTATTAACCGACTTCCAAAAGGAAGAGGTTCTCAATTCGACTGTATGTTTTTATTTTTTTGTATGTTTGTGCGATTACCTACTCCGCCAATTTTGAATTGATTTTAATGATTCTTTTTTGTTTGGTAGGTCATGCTTCAGAGGTGGTCCCATATAAATTTTATTACTTGGCTTGGACAGTTTTTGAGTTAGCTTCAATAATACGAACTTTTTCCCACTCAGTATGTGGATGATATGATAAGTTCCTGTCGTGTTATTTACATAGCTGGCAGTGTTATTGGAATTTGTGTGGGGTAGGTACCACAACTAAAAAGAGAAAAATAAAAACTAACTAACACACTAATAACTTTTATTTTTTCTAAATATTTCCTTACTTTTACTACGTTTTATTGCGGGTCCTTTTGTAGACAAAGGCACATCTTTCCCAATCTTAATAACGTTTGAAGTATTTGCACTGTTTATGTCATAAACCTGTTGGAAGCCAATGATCCGAAATTGTTCATTTTTTTAAGTGAAAACTTCTTTAGCGTTGGGCATTTTTGAGATGGGAAAAACAATTGAACCCGCGACACCGTTACCGACACCTCATTTTTGTAAACGCGATTGTGCTCTTTATTTAGATAAGGTTACGGTCCAATGTTCTATAATAAGTATGTTTCTTCCACCAAGGCGATCTTGTTCAAGTTTTCACGTCTGTTGGCACTACCGGAGTGCCACTGTTTTTTTTGTTTGTGTACTTTCTTTGCGTTATATTTACCGCAAATAAACATATTTTCTTTCTTTCTTTTTATCTATCTACGTCTTCCAATACGACATAAGTCAAGAGCCGTGTTCTCTCAGAGAACCTTAATCATTATTAGACAAGACTATAATGTGATTACTGCTGGCTTCCCAACGGCCAGTCTGCATCAGTTACAAGACTGTGAATAATGACGCCGTAACTCATACATCAACATAATTTCTTTGGAGTTTTCTTGTGAAATGTGATGAGAAACTAGCTTAAGATATTCTAGAATGCAATATTATAATTTTAGTTCAAAGTGTTGAAGGTACAATCAGCTTGTAATCTAGTGAAAAGAAGATTGAGTCGTAACAGCCGAGATAAATCATGCTTAGGGTTGCCATATTTGGCAAGGCTTGTGTCGGGACGCAAAGAGAAATAAATATAAAATAAATATGAATAACATATTTATAAAAAAATACAAATTCTAATGTATGGAAGCAGTGCTAGAGACGTTGCTTTATCATATTTTGATGAAGACTTTACTTTTTAAAGTAATTATTTCTGTACTTTTATATAGATATTTATAAAAATCCGTGTGAGTCATATTGAAGTTAACCTGACATTGAAATATCGACTCCACAGTCTTCGGCAGCAAGCGATTTCTTACATCGGTTCATTAGCTCGACATTAATGAAAATACTCTTTCCACAGTGGCGTTATGACTAGGTCTTGCAAACAAAATATTGGCATAATTTGAGCATTTGGCATTTTCTTTCAGGATTCTCCGTTTCATTTCAAAAGTAAATCCACTTTTTATTCTACATAATTTTTGGCCTTCCACTAGTGTTCCACTCTTCCGTGTCAACTTAGACCTCCAAAAAGTTTTTGCGTAACCGCGCGATAAAACGGGACGTAATAGTGCTTTGTCGGGACGTCGTCGGGACAGAGGGCCTGATGACGGTGACCGTCCCCATATATCGGGACGAATGGCAACCCTAATCATGCTCCATGAATGAAAAGAAATACAAAAAAGTGTAGGAAATAAAATGATATGGAAAGACTTCGTCAGAAAATATACGTAAACGTTTAAATCTAAGGTGTCCTTATCACTGCCAAAGGCCAGAAATTCAACTGGATTATAGTTTAAAAACAGTGATAAGTTTTACATTTTAAAATGCTGAGGAATTGTGGCTCCATAGCGAAAATATGTTTACATGTTACTCAATGCGAAAATCATCAAAAGATATGCATAACCTACTAAATTAGTAACTTATCATAAAACTAACTTTTGCCCGCGGCGTCGCCCGCTTTGGTATCGGATAATATCCCACGGGAACGTAGATTAAAAGTACCCTATGTGTTAATCTAGGCTGGGAGGTTATAAATTATGTGTGTGTCAACTTTTTTATTTCATCTTAATCCGTTCAGCCGTTTTTGCGCCAATCCGGAACATACATCCAGACAAACGACAAACTAAAGAAGATTCTAGAAACTATATTTTCGGTATCAGACTCGTTCTCACACCTCGTTTTTTTTAAATATTCAATGTCCAATTTTGACTTCGTTACTATTTAATTAAATGTATATAAATCACATTTTTAAACCCAAAAAATCGCTGACAAAACATGTTTTTATTGTCAACTCGTAATTGCGTGTCCTGACCCTCGAAACAAAACAATACGTGTCAGGAACTTTGCATATAAACGAATCTGGAACCACTTTTCCGTTCGTCGGGCAAATAAAACGGGCTCTAAACCCGCGGGACGATTTCCCTTTATGACCCGATGATCATAAACCGGTATATACAGGTAAAAAAAAATGGTTTTTATTTTGTATGAGTAATATGAACATAAAAACTCGACTACTGAAAAATTACGCTCTAAAAAGTACGAAACAAGAAAATATATTTTTATATTTAGATATTAACACAAGTTTACAAATTCTGTGCTCTGAAACATTAGGATGCTTATCTAGAATGCAGTAAAGTTTCTATAAGATGACCCTAGATTTTCATGGAAGCTCTGACTTGTATTAGGTTTTCTTTAACCTAGATCAAGCGTAGGTGGTAATTTTATTTTTAAAATAATGCCAGATGACCGGCAGATGTATGTGGAAACGCCGGAACGGACGCCCTAGAACAGGGGTTCCCCAACCTTTTAGCATACGCGCCCCCTAACTTTATTTTAAAATCACTACGCCCCTGAGTTACTTTGTTAACATAAGCAGAAAAGCATAAGAATGTAAAGCGAGCGAAAGTGAGGTCAAAAATGTTTGTACCGCCTTGGATAGGTTAGTTTTTATTTTGATAATTCAAACAGAAATAGAAGTTACTTCGTCGAGTTTTGCAAACAATCCCAAGAATTATGAGAATGCAAAATGTAAGAGCGAGCAAAGCGAGCTCGAAAAATGTTGTACAATTTCGGATTCGTTACATTTTTCTTTTGAGCATTTGTACAGAAAAGGGGTTAAGTACTTTGTCGATTTATGAAGAAAAGCTGAACCTCATTTTACACCACCTAATTTAGTAATTGTTACCAAAAGTTTGGTTTTTGGAAACTATCTTATCTAATATCAAGAACATAAAATTTAATAAATCTATACATTATTATTGGAACCGCCGCGCCCCACCATTGGTCACTCTACGCCCCCTGAGGGGGCACCGGTTGGGAAACTCTGCCCTAAAAAGACATAATTATATAGTGATCTTATTAGTGATGTTTTTCAGAAAGGTCAGGTGTGACGAAGTCGTGGTCAGACGCTAGTAAACACATTGTTTAAATTACGTTTTGATATTACGCTCTTTGTGATTCTGCAGAGCATGAATTTTAATACGCCCGCCAACGCATTTTACGAACAATATAATTATAGACACTGACTTACAGATTTCAATATGAACCGGAATAATTATCGAGAATATTCATTCATATTTCGATATTCAATGTTTTGATATCCATTTGGTGTGTTGGATGTGTTGGATTTGAATACTTACTGTTTTAGTAAAGCTGTGGTTTTGTTTTTAGTAAATTTGCGCGTAAAACGTACCTATAAATAGTACCTTTTACAGGTAGAATAATTGGCTATTGAGCAGGTACTAGGTAATAATAAATGAGTATTATTAATTATTATTTCCCGGTATTTCAAAATTCAAATAAGTTGGTTTGTGTATTTCAGTGTTGGCATTTAATATTGTTTGAATGATATTGTTGAGTTTCCATATTTCGTAGTGGTAACAATTTTTGAGCATCTATGTATGCAGGTATTGCTAAACAGGACGAACATGAATTCATTTAAGGGGGAAGCATCAGGGTAGCCCGCGAAATTCAAATTTTCTAACGTTTTTTGCATTTTGCAGGTCAGTGTTAGGTTTTATGTTGATTAAAATATATTCGCGGTCGTAACAAATATGGCTATACTCAATTATAATCATTACAATCAGCAATAGTGATTAAGAAGAAGATAAAGGTGTCAAATGTCATGATTTCATGAAATCATGACATTTGACACCTTTGCTAACTTATGGAGTTGTATTGCTGATTGTAATGACTATAATTGAGTAAAGCCATATTTGTTACGACCGCGAATCATATTTTAATCAACATAAAACCTGACATTGACCTGCAAAATGCAAAAAACGTAAGAAAATTTGAATTTCGCGGGCTACCCTGACGCTCCCCCCTTAAACAAATTTTAATATTATGGAGTAAGTATGCTGGCTTCAGTATGGAGAGTGTTAAAATTATCTTTTGCAAAAATGGACCCTTGGACTACATTTCTATAGAGTGTGTTGTTGTTATTAAATATTCATGAGTGAATAATATTATGAGCCACTTATGAATAGATACATATTTCATGATCGTGTTAAAAGAAAAACACATAGGTACACATAGTCTTGGAGGATAATTTATTAGAGCTTATACACCGTGACATTTTAGTCATCTTACAAAAGCAGCCCACTTCATGTATCCAATAACTACTAAACATTAATTAAAAAAATATTTATATACACCGTGACATTTTAGTCCTCTTAAAAAGGGTCGCTCAATGTATCCAACATAAAATACCTCTAGGAGCAAATTGAAAAATTGTTAAAAGTATCAATTTTTTTTAAATGAATGTTTAGTTGTCATTTAAACATGAAGTGGGCTACTTTTGTAAGACGAAACAAATGTCACGGTCTATATATACATTTTGTTGGTAGTGCGACTGTTTGCGCCGCCGCTGGTATCCTAGTGAGATAGGGCCCAAAGCCTAACAAACTAATTCTTTGTAAACCTTTTCTTTGAATCCAATACCTACACCAAAGCCAAAATTTTAACATTTAAAACAGACTCAAAGAAGAAAAAAGAAATCAATGACAAAAAAAAGCTTTTAACATCTTCCTAATTTGAATAAGAAAAACTCGGAGCTAACGAGGTCTAATGAATGATAAATGAAAACAAACCGTTGTAAAGTTTGCTAAGGCCTTGGCCCTTGGGTTGTGATAAAGAGGTCAGATTATGGCCTGCCGGGAATATTTGGTAACTTTGAACATCTATATAAATGAAAATGAAATGCTGTACCGATTCGGCAATTTTTTGTTTTAAAATGTTCGTAATGGTCCGAATTAGGTTTTAAGGAAAGAAAAATTTAAAATGTTTAATGGTTTTTTTTAAATTAAGGTATAACTGAACCTCTTTTTTTCTATAGGATTTTTGTATGAACTTTTGGACCGGACATTGCCTATCTGTACCCTAATTGCGTAATGCACGATCAATCACAATTTGTTTCGATTTGAAACAGATTGCTAATCCATTGCTTCATAAGTTGGAAAAAAAATCTGCTCAACAACGTAAATAACGTAATTAATGTTGTTGAACTGTCAAAATGAAACAAATTAGTCATAATCGTTTACGAAAATAAGTTACGCAATTACGTACGGGTCAGCTAGTGAATGATAAATTAAAGCAAACCGATGTAAAATTTGCTAAGACCTTGAGTTATGATAAAGAGGTCAGATTATGACTTGCTGGGAGTATTTGGTAACTTTGAATATTTTATTATAAATGTAGTGTCATCATAAATGTATTTTATGTCGTTAGTAGTAAGATTACGGTAGGAGCACGTACGGTTTGGCACAGCTGTGGATAAAGAAAGGTGGCAGTAATTTTTACTTTCCTAAGAATATTTTAAGGTGGGATACAGTAAGGCTGTATTAGCGGCGGCAGCGGGCAGCGGAGCGGCAGCGGGCAGCGGAGCGGCGGCGGTAGCGGCGCGTTCAAATGCATAGTTTTGTGTTCACGATGGCAGCTGTGCGGGGAGCCAGGACAGTTCCATATAAAGGTACGGCCAAACCTGAGCGACCACAACGCGGGACGCGGGACCGCGAAGCGGGAGCGTCTTCTGCGCGGCGGACGCTGCACGTGTTATTATATGGCCCATACGAACTACGCATCATAGATAAGACGTCACACAAATCCTGCATCGCGCAATTAGAGTTTACCGAGCGATCGACATATATACAAGATTCCGACTTCAAACCGTTGGGCAGTTGCCCGCCAAACACAACACCCATCTGGTCGGAGGATCCTCCCCTTTCTATGGTGGATGACTGAACTTTATACCCTGTTCCTCATACCACTAAATTGGTGACCCCAAGTATGAACGTCAACGCAGCCTTCGTGCAATTACTTCGGCGTGACGTCATCATAATCATCACTCCCGCAAGCTTTTGTGAGGCGAGTCTCACAGCCAGCCAGCACCCACGGCTTCAACGGGTATCCTGACCACCAGCATGCAGCGAACGCGCATTCCTGGTCATCACCCTCAGCCTCATCACCCCGACTCACTGGGGAATCAACGCAATCACCTCAATCACCCCGACTCACTGGGGAATCACCTTAATCACCCCGAATCACTGTTGACTCATCACAATCACCACAGACAGTTCCGACTCACCGCGAACTATGTGGCACCAGGTTCTGACTCACTGGAACCACAGCTGGCACTGTGTGAAGCATTGCAAGATTCAGCCCACTATCGACCTCCGGTCTCCGGAGGGGAGTGATGTAGCGGTTATAACGCCACATACGAACTACGCATCACAGACATGACGTCACATAAATCCTGCATCGTGCAATTAGAATTTACCGAGTGATCCGCATATATACAAGATTCCGACTTCAAACCGTTGGGCAGTTGTCCGCCAGACACAACACCCGTCTGGTCGGAGGATCCTCCCTTTTCTATGGTGGATGAGTGAACTTTACACCCTGTTCCTCATACCATTAAAACCGCGTTGGCAAAGCGGGACTGAGTTCGCGGTTCGCGCTGTAGTCGCGCAGGTGTGCGTGGTTAAGTTTCTCGTTGTTGACGCTCCTGCTTCGCGTCCCGCGTCCCGCGTTGTGGTCGCGCAGGTTTGGCCGAGGATTTATACTATAGAATTGAATACACTGCTCCCCGCTCCGCTGCCACCGCCCGCTGCCGCTGAGAAGACATAATCCCATCTGATGGAAAGTATTTACTGGCGAAATCATTTTAAATATCTCATATACCTGGTTAGTTCCTTAATAGTGAATAACGTGGTGTGGTAGTAGGTGCTTCAAGTAATCTATTACACTGATTTTATGTTATACTAACATCTGCCCGTGACTTCATCTTCGCGGACTTCAAAATTGGGTCCAGAGAGAAATAAAAATTACAGAAGCTAATTTTAAATTAAATTGATAACAGTTATTAAGGCACGTCATTTACCGGGATAAAAAGTATCCTGTGTCAATCCAGGTTATTATAAACTATGTGTGTGTCCTTTTATCTAGAGTCCTCGCTACCACCAAAGACTGAGAGACGAGGAGCTAGTGTCTATATCATTGCATCAAATTGCATAGAAAAAAATGTAGTTCCACAATTTTCCACCGGATTTAAGTGGTGGCGCGGACTCTAAATCCGTTCAGCTGTTCGTGATTGAGTAACAAACATTCAAACATACAAACTTTCATAGTTATAATATTATAGTACGATATAATTATATGTTTATGTTATACTAGCTGTTCGTGCCCGGCGTCGCGTCGGCGTCTTTCGGGTAGATTTTCCAAAATTTTCTTTTATGAAAACCTTGTCTAGTTTTATTTATAGATAGCTAAAATAAACTAAACGCGAATTCATGCAAGCCTAGTTAGTACAATTGCAATTTTTTTTTTTTTTAATTCTTTATTTAGTAAAAAGGCTTTAATCGCGAAGCGATTATGCCAGCCCCACTTTTTCCTAATCATAAACTATTTGTGCGCCAAATTTCTTTCAAGCCCCATTAGTGGGATGATTGTAATACTACTCTCAGAAATTGTGCATAATGTGTCGTGAACAGAATACGGAATAGTCGTTTTGTATGACGATAACTTTTTTTTGCAACATCCGATTTAATGAAACAAAGCCTATATTCTAATCCAAATTAATCTCTGTCTACCTGTGAAAACTACATGGAAATTCTTTCAGTATTTCTGGAGATGTGCGCGAACAAACAAACAGACAGACAGACACCGGATTCTACTGTTTTATTATATGTACAGTAAGCGCTCAAAAGTGCATAAGCACGCTAAGAGTCGTATTGCTGTGAACACGCGGTGTAGTCCGTACATTTGTGTGTGTAAACAGTCAGACGTCTGTGGTGTGAGTGCCGTATACACACTACAGAGTCACGGTTCGCGGGCGCCACACTTATATTTCCATCACTTTTGTTAGCACGCATCATATGCGTGACCTTGGCCAGTGTATTGTATTGCTAAAATTCGAAAGTAAATTATATGTGCAGATAGCAGAAGGCGTTAAGCGTTGGTCTTAGATTCAAGATGGCTAAGGTTCGAATCTCGTAAATCACGTCGCTGTTTTTGCAAATATTATTATTTTTGTTTGCAATAATAATATTTTTAAATATATCTGACTATTTATTAATGTAATAACAACATTAATAAATAGGCAGATATATTTAAAAATATTTAGAAAGGGTTTAGAATAAAAAATGCGTGATATGTTATAATAAAAAAATAAATAATATTTATTCGTTATAGGTATTTATTTTACTTAACAAACTGCTACAATTATTTATCATTACTTCACCTGAATAATATGTGAAATAGATGTCTAGAAACTTAGAAGCAATTTGTATTATTTTGACATATTTAAATTTTGAAATGTTTTAAATTTTAAATGGATTTTTTTCACTATAAATATAAAGCTTTGATCATGGTCGAAGTAATTAAGCAATAAATAAGAATATTACTACTTAAAATGTAAAAAATCTACTGACAAAATTGTTGATTTTAAGGTTCAGTTTGTTCATATTATTTAAAATTTTATTTGGCTTTAGTAAATATTGGTTGGTATTGAGGTTATAGCTTAAGTATTCATTTTCTTTACGAAAAGAAGATTGAAACTAAACCTCAAATTTTAATCCTAAAATAATAATATTACTAAAATAATATTAAACAATTTCGGTATATCTGCAAGAAATACGACAAACACCCTATTGAAACGTGCTTAAAAAATTCGTTACCATAAATTCATGCAATAACGAATCTGTTGTTTATTAATTTGGTACGGTCAATATTTTAAGGTCAAAAACGGTTTTCTAGCTGGTCTTCAGTGATGCAAGCCTTCAGAGTGCACGGCGAACGGTTCATAATGACGTGTTTTTAATAATTCAACAAAATATCTCGTTGGTATGAAACCATTTGTTTCATTCACCATTTGACGTCGCTGCTACTCGATAATAAGCCCCTTCCTCATATCTCTTAACCCTCACAGTATTTCTCTAGAACAAAGAAAAACATTGTATTTATTACACATAATACCTAATTATTTATTATTCACTAATCGAATTAAACCTCATAATGAATTTAAAACTTTAAAGGCATCTTCTGTCTCAACAATACCTCTGTTCTATCAACAATACCCTTGATTAAGATTTATGTTTAGTAAAATATGAAATATATAAATGATAACACTCACACTTAGTCCGGTTTCATTAGATATTCACTTCACTTTTACGCAGCGCAATAATATTCTCTGATATGATCTGATCTCTTCAATATATTTTATGCCTGCTTTTTGATAATAATAACCACAACACTGCGCTAAATACTCGTCACCAATATTATCCACGAACCAACAAAGTTCTATTAATTGAATACTCGTAACAAACTGCATCTACCCCACAGAAATCGAAATAATTTACTTAGTTTTTTGTGGTCTACCTGCTAAACTTTAATATTTATGTGAACAAGACGAATGAAACTAAAAACGAATGATGATTATTGAACTAGTCATTGGTTGCAGACAAAGTGAGTGTGTGTGTGTAATGTGCGTGTCTCCAGTATTGTAACAACTTATAGAAGAAGGTCGTAAGTCAAACCGAAGCGTCAGTCTATTGCTTTGTGAGATTGCTCATGGACTTTTGGTCGGTACTGTACCTATAGATTTCTGTTAAGTGAAATAGTACCGTGTTGGTGATTTATAGGGAGTTACTTTTAACTTCTTAAAAAATTGCAGTTCCTAGCAAAGGTTCCACCATTTGGTAAAGTATTCCAAAAAGAAAACACATATCACGCACTTTACGTAAGTCGTAAGAAGCGTCTAGAAAGGGAAAAGGGTTAGGTACCTACACAGTGCCCACACGACGTCATTAATTTCAATATACAACGCCCTATTTTGACAGGAACATTTTGTAGGACAGGCGAAAATCCTTGACCTGACTAGGCGTAAATAGTTTTGTGAATATAAATTACTAGTTTTTGCCCGCGGCTTCGTCCACGTTAAGGTCAGAAGTTATCCCTTGGGAATGTACTACCGGGATAAAAAGTATCCTATGTCCTAACCCAGGTCATGGTCCATCGCGTGAAAGCGTAACACACAAATAAAAAAACTCACTTTCGCATTTATAATCTTGTAGATGTAGATCTTTGACAGTCGTTACGGGTAGTTAGAAGCCCAAAAAGTCTGACAACCAGTCTTACCAAGGGGTATCGTGTTGCCTAGTAACTAGGTTGTGGAGGTCAGATAGGCAGTCGCTCCATGTACAATACTGGTATTCAGCTGCATCTGGTTAGACTGGAAGCTGACCCCAACATAGTTGGGAAAAGGCTAGGCAGATGATGATGACTTTCGCATTTATAATATTAAGTTAGGATTTACAGTGGCATTTTCGCCAAAATTGTGGCGATAAGACCCCTCTTTAAGGAGTGGCTTGAGAGGCGCCACGGCGTCCTCAGCTTCCGCCTGACGTAGGTCCTCACCGGACACGGCTGCTTCGGGAGGTTCCTGTTCAGGATAAGGTGGGAGGAAACGCCCGGGTGTCACCATTGTGTGGATCGCCCAGAGGACACGGTGGAGCATACGGTGGAGGTCTGCCCGGGTTGAGCGGAGCATCGCCGTGTCCTCGTGGAGGTGATCACCCAAAAAAAAAAAAGGGATTTACAGTGGCATCACAAAACTTTTAAACAAGGTCTAGCGGTCGCAAGTGCTACTGCTAAGCACAAGGTCCTGGGCTCGATTTCCAGGTCAGGCACAGTGTTTTTGGGTTTTCCGCTCCATCAGGAATTTCTCAGTAGTAGCCCGGAGTCCGGATTTGTGCCCGGTTGATGGCAATAGGCTCGCCTCCTATTACATGGGACTTTAACATAGTTGGCAAAATGTGGGATAGGTACACCTCTGCCTAACCCTTCGGGGATTGCAAGAGTGATGTGATGTGATGTTATGTTATCATTGGTTTTCTGACTTCAAGCAGTACTGTTGAAGTTGAAACTACCTCAATTGGGAGACATAATGTGAACATAACAGCTACTTGCTCCTACACTAATTGTTTGATCCGTCATAAAAGACAGTTGGAAGAGTAAAAACAAAGCGAAATAACGACACATCATGTCGTAGAGGCCATAAAAGTTGAAAACAACGTTTTTATGGGATAGAGGCATAGCTTTTATTGTTTATGGCTCCGTTTATTGGTTTTAGGATATCGTTGCGACAAGATAACGTGTTTTTCTCGTGAATAAAGTGGCTAAGAGGCTGAAACTGACGATTGGAAAGTAAAACCGATGCGAAGGTTAGCTTTTATTGCATAACATAACGCCTGTAATCTCCGGAGGGTTAGGCAGAGGTGTACCTATAGTACACATTTGGCAAGATATGTTTAAGTCCCATGTAATAGCGGGCGCGCCTATTACCATCAACCAGGCACAAATCCAGACTCCAGGCTACTGATAAATTCCTGATAGAAAACCCAATAACACTGCCCGACCTGGGAATCGAACCCAGGACCTCATGCTTAGCGGTAGTGCTTAGAACACTATAGCAACGAGTCAGGAGCTTTTATTGATGTGTGCTTATTAATAATTTATGTATATTATGTTATTGTATATTGTGTTGTGTTATTGTGTGGTACTCCAAATTGTAGGAGCCAAGCTACTAGCTAGAGAACGAGGTTTTTAGGGTTCTGTACCTCAAAAGGAAAAACGGAAACCTTATAGGATCACTCATGTCTGTCCGTCCGTCTGTCACAGCCAATTTGCTCCAAATCGAATGGACCGATTAAGTTGAAATTTGGTACACATATTTATTTCTGTGACCCAAACACGAACGTGTAACGTAAATAAATGAATGTTGAATAAAGGGGTCACTTTTGGGGGACAAACAAGAAAATTAAAAAAAAAAAAGTTTTGCTTGCAGTACCGTGTGACATATCAAATCAAAGGACTTGTTGCGAGGATCTTAGAAATATTTTTTGTCTAATTTTAAAATAAATACTTTTAAAGATATTTAAGAAATTCGATGAAAATTTACCAGTTTCCTTTATCTCCGAAACGACTGGACCTAAAATTTTGAAAAAAATACATAGTATGGCTCTTTACGCATAGATTACAGGAAAACCTATAAAAAGTCTATGATCTTAAAATAACATGGTAAATCTCTCAATATTGTGCGTATAAACTTACATTTTGCAGTTGCAATGTACCTATGTATAAACAATATACCAAGGCACTTCAAAACATTAAATACAAGATTATTTAATTAAGTTTTATAAATGGTTATTTGAATGCAGTTTTTATAGTTTAAAAGAATTTTTTAATAAAAAATGTTGTTTTTTTTTTTAAATGTATGTGGTGGATGCCTTCTTCACCTAAATTTATAATTTTGCGTGCTATGTTTTTATCCTAGGTAAACATGTTTGTGCCATATAAATTTGTATTTAACACCATTGTATACCATGTTTTACGCAAATAAATATTTTATTATTATTTTCTTCATTTATTAATTTTTTTACATATTAAATACATTTTTAAATATTTTTATAAAAATCATTAAAAAAAAAACATTTAAAAATATAAAAAATAGTGGCCCATCGGCATCAGGAACAGGGTCCAAGCTGCCGGTGGTCAGGGCTCTAGAGAGAGGAACCTCCTCACTATGCGTGCCGTGTCTAGGAGTACTGCTTTCTGAATCAAGCCCTTGACCCAGCCGCGCAATGAGAGCCTCCTGAGGTGTTGGTCGAGGCTCTTCGCTATTAGGCCATTAACCGTAACGATTATCGGTACAATGATCGCAGAGTCCACATCCCACATGTCGACAACCTCGTGTGCTAAGTCAAGATACTTGATTTTTTTATCTTTCTCAGCTTTCACGAGATTCTCGTCATGAGGGACAGCGATATCAACAATCATTGCACGGCGCTCTCGTCGATCTATCACCACAATATCAGGCTTATTGGCTACAATAGTCCTGTCAGTGATGATAGATCGATCCCAGTACAATGTGGCATGACCATTCTCGAGAACTGGGTCGGGCACATACATGTAGTATGGTACTTCGGACTCCACAAGGTTGTACTGCAAGGCAAGTTGCTGGTGAATAATCCTAGCCACTAGATTGTGTCTGTGCAAGTACTCGCCATTAGCAAGACGAGAACAACCGGAAACAATATGTCGGATTGATTCACCGGGACGGTGGCATGCCCGACAGATGTCAACCGTACCGTCCTTGACAATGTATTTCCGATAATTATTCGTCATGATAACTTCATCCATAATCGCACAGACAAAACCTTCGGTTTCCCCGAAGAGGTCACCGAAACGCAGCCAGGATACAGACGCCAAAAAGTCTACATCAGGCCCGTGAAGGGCCCGGAAAAAGCGTCCATGTAGCTCTTTGCCCTGCCATACTTCCTTACGATCGTTAGTATCAAGTACTGCAGGTTTGCGCCAGTTCTCTTTTGCCAAGGAGAGCGGGGTAAGGCCCTTATCCGCTGCGACCACATCTCGTTGCATACCCACGTCAGTTTGAAGGAAATATTCCCTGAGACTGTAAATCTCGCGGTTGTGGAGGGTTTTAGCATTTAGAAAACCTCGACCCCCACACTTCCGCGGGATGTACAGTCTCATCACTGATGACCGTGGGTGATGCATCCGATTTGCTGTCAGCAATGTACGGACCTTCCTATCCAGAGCGTCAAGTTCTGTCTGAGTCCATTTGAGTATGCCGAAAGAATACATCAAAACAGGCATGACCCAACCGTTGAAGGCACGCACCTTGTTTCCGCCTGATAAAAGACTATTTAACACTTTATTCAGGCGGCCAAAGAAGCGTTCCCTCAACGATTGTTTCATGTCGGCAACATTGATGCCTAATGCTTCCGACATACCCAAGTACTTGTAGGTTTCGGTTGAGGAGAGGGTATTATTATTATTTATTATTATGGGAGAACATGTTTTTCAACTACAATATTAAGTTTGTTCTTGGGATAAATAAATTCATCTCAATAATGGAACCCTTCATTGTGCGTGGTCCGACACGCACTTGGACGGTTTTTGTTTAATTTTTTACCTCTAAATATTATAATTTGCTTATACAATTTGTATTTTTATTCTACGAAGAAGTTACTGAACGAAACTGAAATTAAATTACATACATACTTAGGTATAGGAGAGCAGTGGTAACGGCTGCGACTTACGAGTTGTAAATCGTGGGTTCGCACTCCAGCAGGCGCTTACTTTGTGTAATTCATTTCATAACCACTGCTCTTAAAACGGTGAAGGAAAACATCGAGAGGAAAAATCCTAGAACCAAAAAACGAACAAAAACAACGAACGCAGACATGTGACATCTACCAATCCGCACTGACTGGGCCCGCGAGATGGATTAAAGCCCATCCCTCTCACGGAGAGGACGCCTGTGTCCCAGCAGTGGGAACATTATAGGCTGATTATGCTATAGGTATAGGCTGAGAAGTTACCTTACAACATGTTAAGCAAACCCGTCAATTTGCCATGTTATAGCCATGTCATACAACTGTAAAAAAATGACACTTGTGTTTTGAATATATGGACAATTGAAGTTGGTAGTCAATTTGTTTTACATTTAATTTACCTGACTATATATTCTTTTTATCTATAAAATAAAAATATTTTTGGTTACAAAAATGCAATCTCTAATTTATTCAGAGTACTTGTCTTCAGACTTTAAAACTCAGGTGTAACAAACCTAGCTCGCCGTCCGATAAGGACCAAGCCCGGGTCGACGGCGCGTTGTGTTCCACGCGCGCCTCAAAGAGATGTCAGCAGAATTGACGGGGTCCGTTAGGGCCAATGCCTGCCGAGGGTTCGAAGAAAACCGATAGGGAAATCGTGGCCCCCGGCAACAGGGCAACCGAAGGAACACGGGTGGGTTTTAGTCAGTAAGAGTCTGACACGCCCTCCCGCTCCGCCCAGAGCGGGAGAAGTTATTTGATAATTTCCCACCCAAAAAAAAAAAAAGGTGTAACAAACCTTTTATTCAATCACTAACTCAAATAGTACTATCCTAAGTGCTTGGTACGTAGTTTCAGTTTGTTTATAAGTACTAAGCGCCGAGGATGCGGCCGAGAGTTTCTTAAACGATTTTGTACTAAGTAGTAAGTTAATTGAATTTTATGCTAATTTATTCTTGCTAATGACTCCTGTGTGGGATTTACTTTGTAAAACAGAAAGGAGTTTTTGCTTGAGTGAGTTATGAACCTTAAGAAAATGTATGTTCAAGTTTTATGCTATACTAGCTTCTGCCTGCGGCTTCACCCGCGTGGAGGTTGGAAATTATCCCACAGGAACGTACATTTTAAGAGGAATAATTCCGTATACATTGTTTTCATATAACTCTATTGGTTCACATGGTGACGCCAACAGGCAGTAAAGCTCCCAGTCAGCTTGATTTTTCCGACATCTTCAACAACCATCGTCATATTTCAGCCAATTTACACAAAATCATAGTTTATTGGTGATAACCGTATGAAAATCCGTTCTGTAGTTTTGTGGTCGAAACGCTTGGGTCATGGGACCCGAGTGCGCGTCTCCTTTTTAAGGAAATTTCTCGCTGCTTGGTCGACACTTCACGTGACCGTGGCTGGCTCGTTCTTTGGCCAAAGAATTAGCATTGCCATTCAACGTGGCAATGCTGCCAGTCTTTTGGGCACGTTTCCAGATGACAGCGATGTGGAGGAATACAACGCCTAAGTGTCCTTTTTTTTGGTATTTATTTGTAAGTATAGTAATTTAGAACGTAGTGTAAATAGTTAGTTGTATAATAATTGCTTAAAGGGTGTCGGGGACATCGACGCGCATACTGTTACTACGAATTCAGCACAATTATGATTCTAGATCCCCACTGTAGAAATCATTCGCCGATTATTAAAAAAAATTCTGCTATTCTATACATTTTGACCGTGCTGCACTTTTGTAGGAAACTGTTGTTTTTCTTTAATAACCGACGATAAATTTCTACACAAGGGATCTAGAATCATAATTGTGAATTTTCGCGTCGATGAACATGAAAATATATTTTCATAATTTTTTATTCTATTTATCAAAACGATATTTCTAAAATGCTGTTTATTTCCTTGTTCTGGTGTTGTGTTCCAACTTCCTAGGTGCATTCTGTGTATACCTTTCCTTAGTACAAAAACTTATACAGAAAACCGGATAATTTCCCACCCAAAAAAAAAAAAAAAAAAAAAAAAAAAAAAAAAAAAAAAAAAAAAAAAAAGTATATAATATTCCTCTATTCTTAAATGCTTGTCACTACTTACCTATATATAATAATACTTTGGCATTTTAAACTATTCGTTTGCATTTTTTGGTACCTACTAATAAGCAGACTAGGTTTGAATTGAACTTATTTCTCTTTTCCTCTAAAAACCGTTTGTAATAATATATAATCTACGTCAACTTTTTACAACTGAAAACCTTATCCTCACATGATAATATTGTAATTAAAAAAAATCCGAACATAAAGAACGAAAATGCTCACTGAGCGAAAAAGATATCCACAACGTGTTGTGGTCTCTTTAAATAGGCCTGTGTCCAAAAAAAAATGTTTTTTTGTCCTTCTTGTAGATTATCAAAAAATATTGAACACGTATTTTTTTCTTTTTTGACGTAATCAAAAGATTACGGCGATACATTGAGTTAAAATGTGGCATGACGTCACGCCTTGCTAGATTTAATAGTGTGTTGTTACGTAGCGAGCCCCCACTCCCCAAATTTAATGCGTGTTTTCTAAGTTATTTTTTATTTATATGATACAGCAAAAAATACGTGTCTAATATTTTTTTATTATCTGTTAGACGGACTAAATAGAATTTCTTTTTTTTTACTTGGACAACTACCGTATTATTCACGACGAGTGCGTTGCACTTACATGTGGCACTTGTTAATCTAACAGCCACGTGTTGTGACCAACTTAAAAAGACTATAGAGCGCAATTCGCGTCGCGGTAAAACTAAGATCGTGTGAGGATCCAGTTCCTAATGATTGTAAAGTAAAGAAACCTAAACGATTTTGAACTAGATACTTAATGCTGCAAACCTACTTAGTCTTAATTATAGTACCAAAAGAAATAGTAAGCTACAATTCGTACTTCGAATGTCAAAGTAGATTGGCTATTTTGTGTCTATAAATGTAAGTACTATTCTGTATATTTTTGATTACCAATTACCAAATTACCATTAACAGCAAAACCTCACGGTATCGCGTACTGCAAAATTAAATCATTGTTAATTGGAAGCACATATTAATTTGCGTAATTACTGGCCGTAGGTGCTCACTGAAAGCAAACATTACAATTACAATAATGTTTGTTTTCAGTGCGCACAGGTGAAATAGTTTAATGTATTTGTACTTACATTTTGCTTAATATATATCACCAATTTCCCCTTCAGTATTGTCTGTTGCAGCATCTGTAACAATAGAGAAAATAAATTAATAGGAGTGTTGTTATTTCAACTCTGATATCTTCTTACTCTAAGTAGTTTCTTGGCATAAAAAAAAAGTTTATAGTTTCTGAAAGTGTTTTACAATGTTTTAAATATAATTATGTTCCGTCTATTTATAGTTGTTCGTAGTTTGGTCACCCAATCAGTTCTTTTTTTGAAAATCCGGGTCACATCAAAGTGATTTAACAAAAAAAAAGGGGTTACACTTTTGTTTCTTCTGTGGGTATCATCCTTCTAATCTTCAAAGTCGACAATAACGAGGTACAGCTTCGGCTAACTTACAACAACTGCAACTTATGTTCGGTGTACTTATAGCAGTCAAACTTACCATCGCTATGAAATAGTTGTACCTAATAACGAATAACGAACTAGAAAAGTATTACCTTATTTTGTAACAGAAGTTCAGAGTTAAAACCCTACACAACTGTTGCTACTTAGTGGAAACTTAGGTCAGATTACAACTACTAGAGGCACAATGGAATGAGTTGAATACAATAGGTAAGTCGATTTCAGTATTTTCTTCAGCTTTTAACAGAAAAAACTGTTTTTAAATAGAACCTAACAAAAACAGTGGCACTACGGGAGTGCCGATAGAAGTGAAAACTTGAAATTTTTTATTGTGCAGGAAGAAAAATACTTGCATAGAACATTGATCCGTAATGTAATATGAATAAAGAACACAATCGCGTTTATATAAATGAGGTGTCGGTAACGGTGTTGGGAGTTCAATTGTTTTTTCCCAACTCAAAAATGTCCAACGCGCCTAAAGAAGTTTTCACTTCAATAAATCTGTTTCATTCGCCTTATTTTTTTTAACGGTTTTCATTTTTGTGTTAGCCATAATTCCCTTTAGTTTCTTAAGAGATAGGCTCAGATGAGTTTTAAGGACATCAATACTTCGAAAGATTTTTGGACACATACAAACATCATAGCTAACCGAGCGAGCGAAGCGTCTCTGCTTTAAATCTGGTAAAATTTGCTTTCGTGTGTTAGTTTGTACGTACTCCTCTACAGGTCGTATTTTACAACCGATCAGCAGGAAACTTTGTGTGCAGGTTTTGCGACTTTATAGATATTGGAGGGGTAATTCCTCCAAAAAAGGGGCAAAAAGGGAGCTACTGGATATCTCGACCTTATGAGATATGTATAGGTAATATATTAATCGCATTATCACAACAAACAAAAACGGTTTATCATTTCAAATGGTTGAATTTTTTTAATAAAGTCTAACCGGGATCACGAAATCGTAATAAAAAGATATTGTTTTGATATGCACTCAATTGATTCAATTCCAGTTATGATCGTCAATGTCTTAACCTAAACGCATGTATTGAAACGTTCTTAACGTTTAAATGAAGAAAAACAAAACAAATTATATAACTACAGTTCGTAGTGGTAAAAGTAAAATATATAAATACCATTGAAGTAGCAGCAGGTTCACATCTGATTTAAAACTTATGTTTAGGGTGGCTTATTCTTGCGTAAAGTGGTTAAAAATCAACTTGAAATGGAATGTAGTTTTTGGTTGCTTGTCAATGTGACTCTGATGTTACTCACTCATTAACGGTCAGAACTCGTACTTGACTCAATTGTCCCGATTATGTTATTCGAAAACTCGATTGCAGTTGTAACTAAGGTATATGTACGAGAACGAGGTTCCCAACAGCTTCATACGTTTGAAACGCATCGTACTTATATTGGTCACACAAAAAAATAAAAGAATTATAAAGATCCAAATTATAGCAACAAGTACGTAAATATTGGTACACCAGTGATGTTTGATTAAAATTGTTTTTTTTTTACTTTGAGCGTGTTCTCCTACTCATATACCACGGTCAATCTAAATGACGATGCGATGACGATTCTTATGACAAAATTACACATTATTAACTGACAGCACTAGACAATGACGGCGCTGCATTAACCCGAAGTGAACAAAATTTATATAATTGTTGCAAAAAGTTTGTTTTGTCTACTGTTCGCAGAACTCCTAGTTATGTTGGTTGGAAAGAATATAAAAGGTTACTTTGTACACTGACGTCATGTTTTCGAAATGCTGTGGATCAGTCCATTGGTATCCCAAGTAGGTGTTATTTAACAAAGTAAAATCCGAGGCCCCTTTAATTATAGGACCGAGGCCTGAGGCCAAATTACAAGTCCTCTAGATCACGCCCTTCTTCTTTGTAGTCCATTCAGAAATACACGAGGAAAAATATTTTATACGCCCGTAGGTATATATTTTTTTCGTTAATTGGTTTGTTACTGGCGAGTTTCTTTCTGAACGAAGTCCCGACTCACGTAAACTTTGTGTCAACTTTTTGTTGACGGTGATAAATTTATAATTACATTCTACAAGTTTGTGGCAAGTCCACCACAAGATGAGCGAGATTTTTGTAATAAATAGTTAATTTGTAATATGCCATATAGGTATATTTGTGTCAGGTCAAAATACGATAAATATTTGAGTTATCTCAGCTTCTTGTTTCCTTGGGCTTGGAAATTAAGGACCCAAATATTTGGGCTCTGTTCACATTCAAGATACCGACTAGCCCGCTGGTATGGATAAGTATGACAGCTGTCATATATGTCGGCAGATTTCACTGGGTTTATCATTTGTTGCCAGACAGGCTATATAGCACAAGTAGTAGTGTTCTGTGGGCTAGCAGACTGAACGTGTGAAAAGGGTCTCACGGCAGCACTACACAGTGCAGAATTCTGTTATGCACCATTTACCCTGCGTTTGAAATTTAGTACCCAAACCTGTAAACGTGTGTTTTTGGATGAATAACTTTAAAACCCGCATATAAAGTTCAGTTTGTGCTACAACTTAATGTTTATGTCTTTTTCAATATAGGTATTCTGAAATCAACTTAATTTACACTAGTTAACAATGAAATATTTTGTTTAAGTGGAAATAACATCAAATTGGAAACAAGGATTTGAATGGGGAAGTAAACCATATTATGTAAACAATTTTTTTTTAGTTTTGTCATGGTGCTGTGCTAACAGGGTCCATAATTTGTACCTATTTGAATGGAATAGGGGGATGTATGGGGAAGTAAACCATATTATGTAAACATTTTTTTTTTAGTTTTGTCATGGTGCTGTGCTAACAGGGTCCATAATTTGTACCTAGCTATACATTTTTTGTAACATCTATCAGATATTATAGAACGCAATCAATTAATGAATATGAACTACTCCAATCATAGTCGTATTTAAATTACCAACCAACGAATTAACTTAATCGTCACTTATCTAAAACTACATGCTAATACACCTTTGTGTATAACCACATTACTTAGTTAATAATTTGTGCTAACAAATCTACGTCACTTTTAATTAAGCGCCAACGAGTGCAGAATTCAACTAAATTGTCGAGTTTGATTTAGTTTCAGCGTCAAACCAATGATTCCTTGTTGTGATTTTAGTGATTGCCGTAATTTTAGTGACTATAACCTGACATAAAAAAATTCATAACTATAAACGTTTAAATGTTTTATATCTATTTATTTATTGTCATTCGAATACTGGGCTTTTGGCATTAGTAATATCGTGTATATTTTTTGTGACGTGCGTTTTATTTGTGCAGAATAAAATTGTTTATTCTGCACAAATAAAACACACTTTCTTTCTTTTTTAAGCCCAATCATTTAATTGGTAAAACGCACACACATAAGACGTTTTTTAGTTATGTGTGATCGTTTACTACTTGCTAACATGTTTATTTTCAATTCAGGGTAGTTTTTTTTCTCAATTTTCATTTTAAGTGGACGCCTAATTACTTCCAATCATTATGGAGTTTGTTTCATCGCGATAGTAGTTTTAGTTTAAAAGTTACACAGTTTTGTTAATTTTTTTTTTAAATCCATAAAAGGTATAAAAAATATTTAGATTTTTAAAAATATTTTTTCTGTCGTTAAAATTAATCATAGAATCCCTCATTTCGATATGTGCATATTATGAAGAATCACACTGTATATGATCTCTCTCCGGTTGTGTCGGATTGCCGTCCCATCGGACTATGAGAATGAGGGAAGAGAGAGTGCACCTGTTTCTGCGCATACAGCACACACTTCTGCACTATAATAATTATCTCCCGCGGCCTCTTGGCAGAAATTCAGCCTGGAGGACTATTATACATAAATATCGTTTGTTATTGTGTATTATACATAAATGTATGAGTAGCGTACAACTCGGGACATCAGCTTGTTATAACGGTACAGTTGGCTGAAGTAACGAGAACGTGACACACAATTTGCAACGTATGTGCACGTTAGTTTAAAGTTAGAGGAACTGATATTCATATCCGACCATATCCATCTACTATCCATTCTGTTCTTATGATAAGCTGCTACCCGGGATTTCGTCTGTTATTATTTGTATTTCATCATTTTTAATACAAAATATCCGGGATGAAAAGTAGCCTATGTCCTTCTCTAGGGTTAAGGCTACCTATCTATCTTTCGTAACGATCTGTTCAGTGGTTTAGGCATGAAAAGGTAATACACACACCAGACAGACAAACGCACAAAGTTTCTTTCACATCTATACTAGTTTGTTGTTTGTTTGTTTGTAAGTTTGTATGTAGGGTAATCTCTGGAAATACCAGTCGGATTTAAAAAAATCTTTTTGCATTTGTTAGCCCAATTCTTGAGGAAGGTTATAGGGCGGACGAAGTTGCGGGCAGAAGCTATTATTTTATATCATGATTAGTTTATACGAGAGAAGAAGGCTGGCTATGAGACTTATTGCATAGCTTAGAGATTTAAAATATAACATAGCACTCTAAATCTTAAGAAAGTTTTATTATAGTTCGCTTACGACCATAGAGCATGACTCACCGAGTCGAGAGACTGCAATGGGGTTAAAAACTGAAAGCTCATAGCAGATGGCAGCACGGTTGTGCGTCTTTTGTCCGCCATTGTTGTTTATGTTTTCACTGTTGTGTCGATATCGTTTATACGAAAACTAGACAAAAAAATGTATGCGATTTGGAGTGTAGTACAACTAAAAGCCGGGTTATGGAAAAGAGATGCGTCTACCACGGGTAAAAAAGCAGCTTTAGTGGAAAGGTAAATAAATAATGACCATTTTATATTTGATAGATTGTTTTGTTTACATTATTTAAAACTCCTTTTTTTGTTGAAGACTGGAGGCATACGACAGGAATAACTTGATCGGAGTTGAAGCAGAGCTTGAGGATGATAACCCTAACATTCCCGCCCTGGAAAAGTTCAGGGATGTCAATTCTAGCACTGATCTTCCAGCGCTATCTAAAACCCACATTCAAACGTTTGCTGAAGGGTAAGTTTTCATACAGTGATCAACTTATGATGCATTCACTACTTCCTTTGTGAGTTTAACTATAAAAAAAACGTGTAATATAGGTACTTAATTTAATGTTAATATTATTTCAGGTTTCAAATATCTCCTAAAGTGAAAATCCTCTATGAAAATAGGAGCGTGATCAAGCTAATGATCGTAACCGCATGGTTTTCATGCACAATGCAAGGCACAAATGAAAAGATTAATGAATAAGACTGGTATGATATGTGAAAGTCATTGTGAATGTGCAGCTGGAAGTGGCTTGGAAGCACACTGTAAACATATCTTCACAGTCCTCCATGGTATAGAGGATATAGTATGTACAAAGATTACAATTACCTATGCATACAGTATGCACAGAAAAATTAATGATGTTCAAACAACCAAAAACAACATCATTTTATACTGAGTATCTCCAACCAGCAATTTACGATAAATACTATGATACTGTAATAAAACCAAATTAATATTATATACAATGTTTTATTTATCTCCTTATACACAATACATATTACATAATACATTCCCTAAAGTTACAGCACATAAGACAAACAAAAAATATCTTTGATGCGAGGGGCACAAAATTGTGATGTTTTGTGAAACATAACAAACGTTCAATGTGAACGCGTTGACTTATTTATTTATTTATTAATGAATAGGTTAGCCTACAATTGTTTACACATTAAGTACATTTCTTTTAAAACTACACGATATACATTTATAAGTGCAACAATTACTTAAAGCTAACACCACATGCACTATATTTGAATTTAACATTTTTATGACTGCAATTAATTTCTAATAATGGCTGATTTAGAATTATGTAAAAACAAAGCAATAATGCAATAAACTAGGATCAAATATTTGGTTTACATTAAATAATAAATTAAATTACATTGAAATAAATAACATTTTCAATAGTAATATTCTTCACATGACTTCCATAATACTTTATTTTGTGAGCCATTATACTTAAGTCGAACACACAAAATAGAACTTTTGGTAGGTTTCAAAACCTGTGTAGAAAGCAATGATACTGTCATTGTTTCTACAGTTCTTTATAGATCCATAAATGTACACACAATTCACTTGAGTATGCCTTGATGATACAGTATGTTGGTCCCGCTCTGGCCCATCATCTGGCTCCAATGGTGTGCTAGGAAAAATTTCTATTTCGTTAAACATTGTAAATTCCTCGTCTTTATATGGCTCTTCATAACTATCACGGGTTTGAACATGGCTAGGTCCAGCAATTTGATCACTATATGTATCAAAACATTGTTTTTTCTCATTTCTCTGTAACAGTCTATTTGCTCTGTCTTCAGCTAAGGGGTGGACTGGTTGACTTTAGTAAAAGAAAAAATAGAGGGTACAGCAGTCTTCCTGAGCCTTTTGTAAATATTTTCATCACCTAGAACAGACAAAGAGGATTTATGATCTACTTATCTTTGTGCGAAACATTAAATACAAATATGATGAGTGGTAGATATATTTATCTATTTAGCCCGTAATGTCCCACAGCTAGGCAAAGGCCTCCCATTCCCTTTTCCACACAGGTTTGTCCACTGCCACTGCGGGCCAGACCTTTCAGTAGGATTCAGAGCAGGATATGTGTTAATATTAGGCAGTAAGTAGTTTGGTATGAACAATATCGTTGGGTATGAAGGTATTAAATACAATGCAATAAAGCGAATGCTGCATAGATGCTTGCTACTTAGACATACGAGTATTTTGGTCGATTAAAAGATAATCTTAACAACACAACCTTAGTATAAAGTATATAAATAAATATCCACAAATGCCTATAATGAAAACACACTTAAGTTCACTGTATTATGTAAAAGAGCATCACCTGTATACGCATTCGTCTGATAGAAGTCTTCAGGTTTAAAATGAATAGTACATAACCTCGACGAATTATTTGGTTTCCAATTTTTTCTTCGGAGAGCTCTCTCCCACACTTTTCTTCTTTTAAGATCTTTGGGGAATACATGGGCCCCCGGATTTTTGCAGTCAACAGCTGCGCAAGGGGGCATATTATTTAATTAGGCGTAAATTAAGTTGATTGTTTACAAAAAATGTATGGATATTGACAGCTAGCTGTCAAATTTAAAGACGGACAATGATAGCGACATCTGAAGTGAGCAAATGGCAGTTTTTATCCCCATTCTAATAAATTTTGTAGCGATGAAAGTGCGTTGAGCGCACAACTTCTGTCACGGACCGGCTTTTTCAGCCGTCAGTTTCTATAAGTCAATAGTATCGTAGTATTTTTTTTTATTTTAACTATGGCATCTCGCAGTTGACCACTAAGGCTGCATGGTTGCTTAACTGGGCTTTTCTGTGGCTGCCTTAAGCTTCTACACTCAAAGCCTCCAGCCAGGGGCAAAAAACTATGCCAAATTAAAACTAGGCGAGCGCTCGCTAAGGGTACCCCATGTGGGGTACGAACCTCGGCTTAGGGCGTCGCTGGGAGGAGGATAGCAAGATGGGACAGGCTGGATCAACATTAGATTTTCATAATGATTTTTATTCGGGGAATTTAAAGCTACGTGCTCAGCTACAATAACTGCTGGCACCTGGTTATCGAGCAAGGGTCGGGGGGAGTATCATTTACTCAGGGGCGCGGTCGCGGAGGACCTCGGCGGCGAGGTCGGAATGACGGGAGGCGTCTGTTTTTGTAAACTGTACTGGTGGCCCTATTCTTTTCCTGGAGGAGTGTAATGGGATCATCTGGGTCGGAAATACTATCGTAGTGATACGCTTGGTTTAAATGCAGTGTTGACAATGCCGCCTGTAGTAATGGCCGACGAGGCGTCCCCGTGCTCTATACTTACGAAACTCTATGCGGTATTAACCTCGATATTTGTACCTGTAAAAGGCCACCGTATGTAGCTTTACAGTTCATAATAATTTGGTTGATTAATAAGACGTAGTTTTCAAAGGCTAGTTTTACACAAAGCTAGAATGTACAATGCTCGTACGGTCAACAACAAAAGTTGAATAACACTTCAGGTTTCTGGACTCCGAGCGAAATGGCAAAAACGTCACCCTTCTAATTTCGTCATGTCCGTCTGTTAGTCTGTCCGGCCACGGCCATTTTAATCGGAGATTAGGTATTAGCAATATGTAGACGAAAATTAGGAAGAAACTGTATTTTGTGCACTGCTAAACAATGAGGAAGTGAAAGTACGAAAAAAAACAGTGGCACTTCAGGAGTGCCGACAGAAGTAAAAATTTGAAAAAAATCAATGGCATCAATGGTTTAGTCCCATCTCAAAAATGCTCAACGCGCCTAAAGAAGTTTTCACTCCAAAAATATTAGGTGTGGCACTCCCCATACATGCAAATGAAGGATGAAAAAAATTATTCAATGCATATACCCGAGTGGATCTCTTAATTAAAAAGATTGCGATGTTTATTTAAGTCACTCGTTTTTGAAATGTGACATGTTTTCGGTTACAACCGCAGAAATGCCTTCTTTTTTTTCATATGTTTTCGAGAAATATTATGAAATACAAACTTTTTTTTCGGCCGGTAAAATCGATACTGTGCATGCGTAAATATTCATCCCGACATTGGAACCCTTCACTGTGCGTGCAAAAAAACCAGCCAAGTACGTGTCGCTTTTATTAATGTTAATTATTGAGTAAAACATTCTAGAAAAATCGGTACAGACGTACTATTTGAAGAATATATACTATTTGCTATTGCATGAAAAGCTGGAAAGCAGTTTATCGAATCATTATGAGTCAGCTGTGATGATATGCCCAAGATACAGGATTTTCCTAGTTTGGGGGCAGGGTACATTTCTTCTTGGACTTTCGACCTCACTTTTGTATAATTATACTTAAGTTTGCTTACCTTTCTGTATACCTATCTATTAGTCAAAGTTTATGTTTTTTGTGAATAAAGAATTTATTATTATTATATGTAAAAGTGACACTTTTAAGGGACTTTTGTAGCTGACCGTACCTAACATATCAATTTCAATGGAACTCTCAATATAGTCGAAATTGGATTTTTAAACAAAGGATATGTGGAAGCAAAATAAAGCAAAGAGCTTGACTCCTTTCAACGGAATTGGCAGAAATATTCAGGCTAGTGCGCATACATGTAGGCGTCGAGGAAATGACACAAAGTGAATTGTGGCGAATGTAATCGGACGGAGTGACCGCGCCAAGAGGCTGGGTGACCATTGTTTACGGGAAGTAACGATATTGCCATTCGAATATTTAAAGATTAAACCAGAAGGCCAATGGACAAAGTGACATTCTATCAGCAATAATGATGGTGGAAAAGTCAAAAATGTATTGAATTGACATAAGCTACCAAAATGCTTATCCCAATCCTGCAAGCTTAGCATGACTACAATAGAAACGGGTTTTGTCGACGGAAGAATAGACAAAATGACAGATAAACAATCACAATCTGTCATTTTGTCTATTCTTCCGTCGATAAAACCCGTAGAAAACCCGTTTTTATGGATGTCATGCTACGGGTTTTGTTGTAAGTAGTTATAGAAATACACAACACTTTGAAAGTTTTTGCCACTGACTTATCGAGGTCCTCAAAGGTGCTGATAAACTAAAGCATTCACTTGTAACAACATCGAGCATTCGCCGTATTTAAATTCGTCGAACTGACCAACGAACAGAGCTAAACATAGAGCCAAACATCACTACGAACATTTTCACGATCATTCTAGTGAATGTTCTAGTCAATGCTTGTCAAAAAAATATTTATACGAAGATGTCAGACCGACATCCACACGTGAAAATCAAGGTCACGTGTGGATGTCGGCTCGGCAAAAAGCTCGAAGCAAAACTATCCTTTCGCCAGAATGCTCGCTAGAACGCTCGCTAGAATGTTCGCTAGAATGCTCGTTAAAACGCTCCCGTTTATTTTTCTGTAATGTAAAATTAACTAAAATGCTCATTACAAGCAAATACTCAAGTTTATCAGCACCCTTACTGATGCACACACATTCGTATGCAAAAAGACAAAAATACGAAGATGGTGTCAGTCACAAGGTGGTGAGGATGTCAAGGTCAATTCGATTATGGGTGACCATTCTTTACACAGTTAAAGAATGGTCACCCATCATCGGACTGACCTTTAGAACAGCAGCTAAACCTGAAACAGCCAAAAGTCTTTCAACTCTTCTTTAGAAAAAACATAAAAGCACAGCACTGTAAAACTAGCAATACCGATATCTAGTTTTTTAGCTCTGAACATTTGGAGTCCGTCCTCAGTGCTTTGTGCATGAAAGAGTACAAAGAACAAAGGGTGTTCCAATTCTATTCACTTTTTTTCAATGGCATGGAAAAAAGTTGATGGTTTCGTGAAAAATTTAATATCAATCAAATTACGAGAATTCCGACGAGGATTTAGAGACTTACGGGATGGTGAACAGTGATGATTTCTCTAAGAAATTTTTTTTACAAAGTACATTAATCAAGAAACTTAATAATAATACTAGCTTATTACTGTCTCACTGCAGGGCAAAGGCCTCTTCTCATACAGAGAAGGTACGAGCATTAATCACCACGCTTGCTCAAGACGGGTTGGCGATTTCAGACTTTATTAACTTAAGTCCAAGATTCCTCATGATATTTTCCTTCACCGATGTCAGTAATGTCCAAGATAAACTCGGAAACGTAAGCTTTAAAAAAATATTTTGCTATAAACTCATCATGCATGAAGTCCTGGGTGCGATTCCCGGGTCGGGTAAACTGTTATTGGGTTTCTCCATCTGGAATTTCTCATTAGCAGCCCGGAGTATGGATTTCTGCCCGGTTGATGGCAATAGGCTCGCCCCCTATTACATGGGACTTAAACATAACTGGCAAAATATGGGTGTACTATAGGTACACCTGTGCCTAACCCTTCGGGGATTACAGGCGTGATGTTATGTTATAAACTCATAACTAACTCTAAACAGCTTGCTCCATGAAATTTAAACCAACATTTTAGATGCGGAAGTTTGGATATTTTGCAACTCAATTATGCTGAAACAACTGAACGGATTCTCATAAACACGTAGACGAAGTTCCACATGAAATGTTTTAATACACGACATGTGATACTTTTTATTCCAGTAAAAGGCACTTAGGTATCTTAAAGTCAACGTTAACAAAGTCTGGGACAAAAACTGGTAGAATGTAATGTATAATACGAGTATGTCATATTCCAATATCAAGAGCTTCATATGATTTTTTTGTAGGTTTTGAGAGATTTTAGATATTAGATCTAGAGAAGTTTAGATTTGTCTCTTTTAAGAATACCCCATAAAAGATAATAATAACCTGGCTAGATTCTCAAAAAAAATATCATCAAAATAATCGACTACAATTAAGTTCCGAATTTTCTCAAGACAGGAATGTACGAGAATCTATTTAAAATTCTCCCTAATATAAAGTTTGTACAAAAGCGGCTCTATTGAACATCCAGAGTTCCAGATTGCGGCTCAAGTGCTCCTGAGACGCCTCCTCCATAGTCACCCGACTATCTTCTACTATTAATTGTCTGTCTTTTTCAAGACACAATTAATAGCGTCATTTCCGGAAAGTAGTCCAAAAACGTTCGTCGAGGTTTTTTGGCCCCTTCCGGGTAAAACCACAGTTTCGTGGTCACTCGGTGGATACCATACGGTGCCAACGAAGCCGAGTGGGGTATTGCCCCAACACACCCGCCGATCCCCCTCAGGGTGAGGCAGTGAATTGGCCGGGTCCCAGTGTTTGGCCTTGGGGGATCTCTTAATCAACACGTGGAGACAGTTTTCCTTCCCCAGCTACTCACCCTGTGTCGATCGGGTGTGTCTTCACCCGGCGCACTAGACTGATAGGACCCCGTTGCACATTAAGATAGGCAACGGGCCAAAGCAAGCTCAGGGCTCACCGATAGGCACTCATCCTCCCTGTCTTTACCCGGCAGGGAGGGATTGCACATCCCCGGCATACCCACCGGGGAGATAGGATTATTTAGGCACCCCCCCCCCCCCAAAAATGGCTAGACCGCCAGACTATGAAAATGTCGTCAAACTGCTCGTCAAGCTGATTGACTTATGCTTCGATAAGGAGCCTTCCCTCAAAGGTCATTTCGGAGACCAGGTCGCCAAGGTCTTAGACCAAATTAAGAGTCATCCTGACTCCAGCTCGCTACTTTCAGCGATGCCTTAGATTCCCCTCCCAATGTAGACTCACCCAGATCCCCCTCCCCCCCTCCGTCGGTGTCAATGGACGTCACCGACGCCCCCCTTTCCGCCCCCGCTTCTTCAAAGCGCCCCGCCACCCCGTACTCTCATAACTCGGAAGAAGACGAGGAAAGGTCCGCTGCCGCCTCCTCTACCTCTTCCTCCCCCTCCGGCGATGGCTTCGTAGCCGTCCAAGGAAAGGGGAGAAAGAGGAAGAACAGGAAGCAGAGCTCCGCGCAGGCCAGTAAGGTCGCCGCGGTAGAGGACTCTGACTCCTCTTCGTCCACAGTCACCCTCAAATCCGCCCCGGTGATCTCACGCGCTACAACCGCGACTCGCGCTACCGTAGCCCCCCCCGCCCCCGCCCCCGTCCCCTCTACCTCTACCGCCCCTCCGATCGCGTCGTCGTCATCTTCCACGAAGGATACCCCCGCGCCCCCCGCTACCGTAGCCCCCCCGACCGCGTCATCCTCCGCGAAGGATTCCCCCGCGCCCCCCGCGATAAAGATCGCCCCTCCACCCCCCTTGTTCATTCAGGACAAAGGGAAGTGGACGGACATTTCCAAATGGTGCGTCGATCACAAGATCGACTTCACCTCGGCCCGTAACACCCAACAGGGTATTAAAATCTTAGTCCCTACATCGCGAGATTATAGGGAACTAACCCGTCTCCTAAGAGCGAGAGGTGTGTCATACCACACCTACTCCCTCCCGGAAGAAAAACAAGTTCGCGTAGTTATAAAACGCATTCCCAGGGAGATCCTCCCGTCCGATATTCTTGCCGACCTTCAGTTGCAAAACGTCCCAGTAGACAAAGTCCATCGTATGCACCGCTCTAGAGGCGGTGACCTCTACGATATGGTACTAGTAAAAACCACAAAGAGTGGCATTGTCGGACAATGCCACCGCTGTCAGTTATACGGCCATTCTCAGAGGAATTGCCATGCTAAACCCAGGTGCGTAAAGTGCCTGGGCGAGCATAGCACTTACGACTGCTCCCGCCCCAAAGACCGTACCCTCTGTACCGTACCTCCCAGCTGCGTTTTATGCGGCAAAGAGGGCCACCCGGCTAACTACCGGGGTTGCTCTAAAGCCCCTAAGGCTTCTTCTCCCAAGCTGGGGAAGCGCTCCGGCGCTCGCCAGCAAAGGGAAACTCCCTCCTCATCCTCTTACAGGATCCCCTCCGTCCGCCCTTATGCCCCAACGACTAAGCCCTCAGAGGCCTAGTCCGTGGAACTATCTCCACCACCAGCAGTCTTTCCCTGCCTTGGTGCGCTCTTACAATCATTTGCGTATCCGGATATCACGCAAGTCCTAGATAACCTAGCTATCACACCTAAAACCTTCAATGGATAACACGGCGATAGCTAGGTTCAAACCCCGATCCTTAACAATAGGCTACTTTAACGCCAACGGCTTAAAATCCCAAAGGGAAGAGATAAGGCTCTTCCTCCGCGATCACAAAATAGACGTCCTCTTAATACAAGAGACTTTCTTAAAGCCCTGCAATCGAAACCCGTCACTTGCCAACTACCGGATAGTTCGCAATGACAGGACGCGTTGTCAAAAGGGCGGCACCCTTATCTATTATAGAAAGCAGCTTCACTGCATCCCACTAGACCCTCCTCTCCTCTCGGTATTAGAAGTTTCCGCCTGTCGCCAGGTCAGGTCACGTCACGAGCCGATCACTCTCGTATCGGTCAATAATCCCCCTGATAACGACCCGGGGCACTATCAACACCTCTCAAACGATCTTTCGATTTTACTCGCTATGAGTAACTCGTTCATCATAGCGGGCGATCTAAATGCCAAACATCCCTCTTGGAATAGTTCGGTAACCAACCCCAGAGGTCAACACCTGTTCGACCTCTCAAACTCCCTGACTTTTGACGTCATCGCTCCGATGACTCCCACTCATTTCTCTCTCATGAATCCGAATCATACCCCCGATATCTTACACGTGGCGCTCCTTAAGAACGTCAACCTAAAGTTAGAGTCAATAGAAACGGTGCAAGAGCTCGACTCTGATCACCGCCCGGTAGTCATGAGACTATACCCCCGCATAGGTCTCCCCGACCCGAACGCCCCCCCTATCACTAAGAGGATCACGGACTGGAAGAAAGTAAGCACACAGCTGAAATCCAACACGTCCCCTCAGCTAGACTCTATCCCCGATCTCTTTGACTCTGTCGCCGACACCACGGCCGCGATCGACTCACTCACTGATCACGTTCAAACCGTCCTGAACGAATGTTCAAGGGAAGTGTCAGCGACGGACGACCGTCGCTGGCGCTTGCCGGACGATGTGCGTGCATTACTGACTGAGAAGAACGCGGCCATACGTGCGTACGATAGCTTTCCCTGTAACGCCAACAAAGCCCATATGCGCTATTTACAGAGATCTGTAAAGAAACGTGTAGCGGAGCTGCGGGACGCGAGCTGGGGAAAGTTACTCGGCGAACTAGAGACAAACCATCAGGCCTTCTGGGAGCTCCAGAGGAAAATCAGGGCCCCCAATCCTCCGGCATGCCCCCTCTGACCCGTCCCGATAAAACCATTGCATTCGACGATGCCGAAAAGGCTGAATGCCTCGCACTCCCAGTTCCCTACCAGTAGACCAAGCTCACCTGTCAAAGGTCGACGCGGAAGTCGAACGTAGAGCCTCCCTCCCTCCCGTCGATGACCCTGACTGTCCGCTGCCCCCCGTCCTCCCGGACGAGGTGCACGACATCATCAAAGGTCTTAAAGCCCGTAAAGCCCCCCCGGTTCAGATGGTATCACCAATAGGGTGATCCAACTATTCTCCGCCCACCTAATAATGCTTTTGACCACCATCTTCAATGGTGCCTTAAGCACCAATATCTTCCCACAGTCGTGGAAAGAAGCCACCGTCATCGGTATCCCTAAGCCCGGCAAGCCCAAAACCGAGCCCACCAGTTACCGTCCCATTAGTTTGCTCAAGGTTCTCGGAAAAATCTATGAGAGGCTTATTTATAAGCGCCTCAGAGACTTCGCCGAGACCAAGGGCCTCATCCCCAACGAACAGTTCGGCTTTCGAACTGAGCACTCTAGCGTGCATCAGGCCCACCGGATCGTAGAATTCATAAGCGATGGTTTCCAGCACCGTTCTATGACCGGTGCAGTATTCTTCGACGTAGCGAAAGCGTTCGATAAAGTCTGGCACAACGGCTTAATACACAAGCTGTACCAACTCGGTGTGTCAGATCGTCTCGTGCTCATCTTAAGAGACTTTTTATCGAACCGCGTCTTCCGCTATCGCATCGAAGGAGCATTATCCATTCCCCGTCCCATCCGCGCAGGTGTCCCTCAGGGCTCTGTGGTGTCCCCCCTCATATTCACGCTATACACTAGTGACATCCCTAAAGGTTGCCGTAGTTCGCAGTTGGGTCTGTTCGCAGACGACACTGCCATCTACTGCAAATCTAGATCCCCCAACTCTATTCGCCTCACTCTCCAACGCGCAGTCGACAGACTGGCCGCATAGTTTACAAAGTGGCGGATAGAAGTGAATCCAGATAAAAGCCAAGCGAAAAAAAGCCAGATAAAAGGCTCAGATACCCCCTCCCCCGACCGATCACCATGTTCGGCAAGCCGATCCCTTGGGAGAAGCGAGCCAAATATCTCGGTGTCGTTCTAGATCATCATTTTGCAAAAGAAAATAAATAAATATGTTGATGGACTCACGTAGATTTTAAGATTAGTATTTAAGCTAATATGTGTCCAATGTAGGAGCACAATAACTGAATAAGTGAAAAAAAAAAAAATACTGTAAACAAATGAAATGTACATAAACAAAGGCACGGACCTCCAAGTCTGTGGACAAATTGTGAGGCAGGAGTATGGTTTTAGCCGGTAGGAGTCCGGCAATGCCCAGACTGCCCAGACTGCCTCACAGATGAGCCAGTCTGGGCGTCCATGAGGATTTCCCACGCCTGCCGAAAAAAAAAAAAAAAAAACCTAACCTAACCTAACCTAACCTACCCCTATCTACCTACCCCTATCTACCTACCCCTACCTACCTACCCCTACCTACCTACCCATACCTACCTACCCTTAACTACCTACCCCTACCTACCTACCCCTATCTACCTACCCCTACCTACCTACCCCTACCTACCTACCCCTATCTACTTACCCTATCTACCTACCCCTACCTACCCCTATCTACCTACCTACCCCTAACTACCTACCCCTATCTACCTACCCCTATCTACCTACCCCTACCTACCTACCCCTATCTACCTACCCCTACCTACCTACCCCTATCTACCTACCCCTACCTACCTACCCCTACCTACCTACCCCTATCTACCTACCCCTATCTACCTACCCCTATCTACCTACCCCTACCTGCCTACCCCTACCTACCTACCCCTATCTACCTACCCCTACCTACCTACCCCTGTCTACCTACCCCTATCTACCTACCTACCCCTACCTACCCCTATCTACCTACCCCTATCTACCTACCTACCCCTACCTACCTACCCCTATCTACCTAACCCTATCTACCTACCCCTATCTACCTACCCCTACCTGCCTACCCCTACCTACCTACCCCTATCTACCTACCCCTACCTACCTACCCCTATCTACCTACCCCTACCTACCTACCCCTGTCTACCTACCCCTATCTACCTACCCCTATCTACCTACCCCTATCTACCTACCCCTACCTGCCTACCCCTACCTACCTACCCCTATCTACCTACCCCTACCTACCTACCCCTGTCTACCTACCCCTATCTACCTACCTACCCCTACCTACCCCTATCTACCTACCCCTATCTACCTAACCCTATCTACCTACCCCTATCTACCTACCCCTATCTACCTACCCCTACCTACCCCTACCTACTTACCCCTATCTACCTACCCCTACCTACCTACCCATACCTACCTACCCCTAACTACCTACCCCTACCTACCTACCCCTATCTACCTACCCCTACCTACCTACGCCTACCTACCTACACCTATCTACTTACCCTATCTACCTACCCCTACCTACCCCTATCTACCTACCCCTATATACCTACCCCTACCTGCCTACCCCTACCTACCTACCCCTATCTACCTACCCCTAACTACCTACCCCTATCTACCTACCCCTATCTACCTACCCCTACCTACCTACCCCTATCTACCTACCCCTACCTACCTACCCCTATCTACCTACCCCTACCTACCTACCCCTACCTACCTACCCATACCTACCTATCCCTATCTACCTACCCCTATCTACCTACCCCTATCTACCTACCCCTATCTACCTACCCATACCTACCTATCCCTATCTACCTACCCCTATCTACCTACCTACCCCTACCTACCTACCCCTACCTACCTACCCCTATCTACCTACCCCTACCTACCTACCCCTACCTACCTACACCTATCTACTTACCCTATCTACCTACCCCTACCTACCCCTATCTACCTACCCCTATCTCCCTACCCCTATCTACCTACCCCTATCTACCTACCCCTATATACCTACCCCTACCTGCCTACCCCTACCTACCTACCCCTATCTACCTACCCCTAACTACCTACCCCTATCTACCTACCCCTACCTACCTACCCCTATCTACCTACCCCTACCTACCTACCCCTACCTACCTACCCATACCTACCTACCCCTATCTACCTACCCCTATCTACCTACCCCTATCTACCTACCCCTATCTACCTACCCCTACCAGCCTACCCCTACCTACCTACCCCTATCTACCTACCCCTACCTACCTACCCCTGTCTACCTACCCCTATCTACCTACCCCTACCTACCTACCCCTACCTACCTACCCCTATCTACTTACCCTATCTACCTACCCCTATCTACTTACCCCTATCTACCTACCCCTACCTGCCTACCCCTACCTACCTACCCCTATCTACCTACCCCTACCTACCTACCCCTATCTACCTACCCCTATCTACCTACCCCTACCTACCTACCCCTATCTACCTACCCCTATCTACCTACCCCTACCTACCTACCCCTACCTACCTACCCCTACCTACCTACCCATACCTACCTACCCCTATCTACCTACCCCTATCTACCTACCCCTATCAATCTACCCCTATCTACCTACCCCTACCTACCTACCCCTATCTACCTACCCCTACCTACCTACCCCTACCTACCTACCCCTATCTACCTACCCCTATCTACCTACCCCTATCTACCTACCCCTATCTACCTACCCCTATCAACCTACCCCTATCTACCTACCCCTACCTACCTACCCCTATCTACCTACCCCTACCTACCTACCCCTACCTACCTACCCCTTTTTTTACCCTATCTACCTACCCCTACCTACCCCTATCTACCTACCCCTATCTACCTACCCCTATCTACCTACCCCTATCTACCTACCCCTATCTACCTACCCCTACCTACCTACCCCTGTCTACCTACCCCTATCTACCTACCCCTATCTACCTACCCCTACCTACCTACCCCTACCTACCTACCCCTATCTACCTACCCCTACCTACCTACCCCTATCTACCTACCCCTATCTGCCTACCCCTACCTACCTACCCCTATCTACCTACCCCTATCAACCTACCCCTATCTACCTACCCCTACCTACCTACCCCTATCTACCTACCCCTACCTACCTACCCCTACCTACCTACCCCTTTCTTTACCCTATCTACCTACCCCTACCTACCCCTATCTACCTACCCCTATCTACCTACCCCTATCTACCTACCCCTATCTACCTACCCCTACCTACCTACCCCTGTCTACCTACCCCTATCTACCTACCCCTATCTACCTACCCCTACCTACCTACCCCTACCTACCTACCCCTATCTACCTACCCCTACCTACCTACCCCTATCTTCCTACCCCTATCTGCCTACCCCTACCTACCTACCCCTATCTACCTACCCCTACCTACCTACCCCTATCTACCTACCCCTATCTACCTAACCCTACTCACCTACCACTACCCCTACCTACGTACCCCTACCTACCTACCCCTACCTACCTACCCCTATCTACCTACCCCTATCTACCTACCCCTACCTACCTACCCATACCTACCTACCCATACCTACCTACCCCTATCTACCTACCCCTATCTACCTACCCCTATCTACCTACCCCTATCTACCTACCCCTACTTACCTACCCCTATCTACCTACCCCTATCTACCTACCCCTACCTACCTACCCCTACCTACCTACCCCTATCTACCTACCCCTATCTACCTACCCCTACCTACCTGGAAATGCAACTGCCATCGGGTTGCCATATACAAGCCTTCGCAGATGACGTCCTGCTGATAGTTACGGCGGATAAACCAGAAACAGTGGAGCAACTCACCAACAACATTCTCGCCAACATCAGCGAATGGGGCAAACGCGTCAAACTGACCTTTGGCCCGGCAAAAACCCAAGTCATCGCCTTCACGCCCAAAGCAAAAACCGCGCATCTCCAAATGGACGGCACCGACTTAGTGTTTGTGCCTGAAATTAAACTGCTTGGCGTCATCCTAGACGAAAAACTACTATTCAATAGTCACTTAAAATACGTGTTGGGCAAAGCCACTCGCATATTCAATAAATTACGAATGTATACCAGGTGTACATGGGGCGCGCACCCTGAAAACGCCCGCACAATTTATTTGCATGTGATAGAACCAACTATCACCTACGCTGCTGGTATATGGGGGCACATAGTAAGCAGGAAGAGTGTCAAAAAGCAAGTCGCCAGCCTCCAGAGGGGATTCGCACTGAAGGCCATCCGAGCCTTCCGGACTGTCTCTACCACTGCCGCTCTGGCACTCGCAGAGCTCATGCCCCTCGATCTCAGGATCAAGGAAGTTCACCATGTCGAAACGACCCGCCTCACAGGTACTAGTCACCTGTTGCCAGCGGACATCACTCCTGAACGCCCCACACCTGTACGTGAGCTACTACATCCAGCAATAAGACTACCCAAATCAGTCACGTGCACCCGGACACATAGACAAACTGAAATTGAGGCGGCCCAATCGACATCACAAACACAGCACTATATATACACTGACGGTAGCAAACAGGACGACGGTGCCGTCGGAGCAGCCTTCGTCTGCTACGATCCGGGAGGAACAACCATTACGAAAAAGTTCAAACTTCACAGCACCTGCACAGTCTTCCAGGCTGAACTGTTAGCCATCCTGGAAGCTTGCAATTGGGCTTATACAAAGGCTCAAACCAAAACTACCATCTTCTCTGACTCCCAGTCGGCTATACAGGCGATCGCAGATCGGAGCAACACACATCCGCTGGTCACGAAAATACACAGAACCATACATAATCATACACACACACGCACTCGCATTGACACTCCACCACACATAGAAATCACGTGGGTGAAAGGGCACAGTGGAGTTGCGGGTAACGAAGCTGCAGATGCAGCTGCGAAAACGGCCAGTCAGCTTCACAAAGCGCCGGACTACAGTGCATACCCGATGTCATACGTCAAACACCAACTGCGACAATCCAATTTGGCTAACTGGCAAGCCAGATACTCATCAAGTGAGCAGGGACAACACACCAAAACAATTTTTCCTACACTTCTTCAAATTAACAAATTCCGCAAAAAACTTGATCAGAATTTCTACATCACTCAAATTTTGACAGGTCATGGATTCCATAAGCAATACCTCCATCGTTTTAAAATAACTACAGACAACTGTTGTCCCTGCAACGACAACACGGTACAAAGTATCGACCACCTCCTCAGAGATTACCCCAGATTCGCTATGGATCGCATGCAGTATGAGGCAATCTCTGAGAAATTTGGTATCACGACGTATGACATCGGGATGCTAATGCGAAAAGAAGAAGTCTTGGACGCCTTCATCAAATACGCGACGAAAATTATGAGCCAGCTAAAAAACGTCAATGGCACATAGAACACCACCATCTATATTACAATTATTATTTAGATCTTACAAAAGTTAATATTTATAAAATTATTTATCTTATAAAATCATCATAACATTGCGCATAATAAAATAACTAAAAAAGACAGCAACTGTATCAAATCGCAGGAACTGTCCGAAAGTGAAAACAAATAATAATTGAAACCTCAACCAAACGAAAAACCCAAAGCGAAACAAATAATATCAAAAAAAAAAAAAAAAAAAAAAAAACCTCTACCTACCTACCCCTACCTACCTACCCCTATCTACCTACCCCTATCTACCTACCCCTACCTACCTACCCCTACTCACCTACCCCTACCCCTATCTACCTACCCCTACTAACCTACCCCTACTCACCTACCCCTACCTACGTACCCCTACCTACCTACCCCTATCTACCTACCCCTACCTACCTACCCCTATCTACCTACCCCTTTCTACCTACCCCTATCTACCTACCCCTACCTACCTACCCCTACTCACCTACCCCTACCCCTACCTACGTACCCCTACCTACCTACCCCTACCTACCTACCCCTACCTACCTACCCCTATCTACCTACCCCTTTCTACCTACCCCTATCTACCTACCCCTACCTACCTACCCCTACTCACCTACCCCTACCCCTACCTACGTACCCCTACCTACCTACCCCTATCTACCTACCCCTATCTACCTACCCCTACTCACCTACCCCTACTCACCTACCCCTACTCACCTACCCCTACCTACGTACCCCTACCTACCTACCCCTATCTACCTACCCCTACCTACCTACCCATACCTACCTACCCCTATCTACCTACCCCTACCTACCTACCCCTATCTACCTACCCCTACCTACCTACCCCTATCTACCTACCCCTACCTACCTACCCCTGTCTACCTACCCCTATCTACCTACCCCTATCTACCTACCCCTACCTGCCTACCCCTACCTACCTACCCCTATCTACCTACCCCTACCTACCTACCCCTGTCTACCTACCCCTATCTACCTACCTACCCCTACCTACCCCTATCTACCTACCCCTATCTACCTACCTACCCCTACCTACCTACCCCTATCTACCTAACCCTATCTACCTACCCCTATCTACCTACCCCTACCTGCCTACCCCTACCTACCTACCCCTACCTACCTACCCCTACCTACCTACCCCTATCTACCTACCTCTATCTACCTACCCCTACCTACCTACCCCTATCTACCTACCCCTATCTACCTACCCCTATCTACCTACCCCTATCTACCTACCCCTACCTACCTACCCCTACCTACCTACCCCTATCTACCTACCCCTACCTACCTACCCCTATCTATCTACCCCTTGTGATGATATTCATTAGTGGGTACATTGATAATGTTGGTGGTGGTATAAAAATGATTTATTAAATATAGCAGTCATTACTGGAGCTTGCTGTTTGATTCACGTTCCGCATAACATAACATGGCGCAGCCGGTATAAAGTACAATAGAATCTAATTAGCAGTGAGGGAGTGAAATAAAGCAAAATAGACGATAAATACTTAGTACATAAATATAAATTCAACCATGGAAACTGTTTTGACACCGCCGTCACCGTTCCATTTTGATGAGAACTCGATTGATGTGGCATCAGGCAAGCTGAGTGATAGTTGGGAAAGATGGAAGAAGGGCTTCACGATATATTTCAACGCGTGTGAGTTGTCGACAAAAACACCAGTGATACAAATCAACATTTTTCTGCATATAGTAGGTGAACAATGTCGCGAAATATTGGAACAAAGTAAGGAAACAACTTTAGACGGTGCGTGTAAAAAGTTAGATGAACATTTTAAAACGAAGAAAAATTTAACGGTGGAACGGCATAAGTTTTTTACACGAGATCAGCAGCCAAATGAGTCAATAGATCAATATGTGTTTGACTTGCGTAAATTGTCAAGACTTGTGAATTTGGAAATTTAAATGACGACCTCATAAAAGACCGACTTGTATGTGGAGTGACAAGCCCAGCAATTAGAGAACGATTACTACGTGAAGCGGACCTTACATTGAATAAGGCATTAGAGATATGTCGAGCAGCGGTAGTATCAAGAATGTATTCAGAGAACATAAAGAAGGAGAATGAAGCAGTTCACAGCATTAAACAGGACAGTAATATAACAGAAGAAAAAGACGAGATATGGGCATTGCGGCGTAATAATAAAGTAGGATATGGAGTGTCATCGTCTACAAGAACATGCGATGGCAATATGAAAGGAGTAATGCGATCACGCGGTGGACACGAGCGAGGAAGCGCACCCTGGCGCGGCGGGCGCGGGGGCGCCGCAGACGCCGCTCGTCAGATGCAGCAGCCGACAAACAGATCGCGCACGACGCCCCAGTGTGGCAGATGTGGTAGTATGCACGGAAGGAATGCTTGTCCGGCGTATGGTAAGAGGTGTCTACGCTGCTCGAAAATAATAATAATAATAAATAAAAATGCCAATTCGGCTGGCAACACAAACGTCAACACGTCTCAAAAAGTGTTCTCTCAATTTTCACAGTTATATTTATTTTAGACGCAGTTTTTAGTAAAAACGAACAAGCGTAAAAGCCCAAAAATCGAAATAGAACAGAAAAAAGATCAAAATGACCAGAGAAATTATAGACAATAATCAAAAAATGCCATAACGGAGGTGACATGACAGATGTCACCTCCAATAAAACCAAAAAAATTGGATTGAAAACTAAATGTTGACGAGATCGGCCACACGATCAGCACGCCCACCACCTCCGGACTCTTCGCTCAGCTCCGCCTCGCCGCCGCCGGTACCCAGCCCCATTGTGAGCGCTGTGTCGACACCGGCCGCGGTAGTTGCGTCGAGCTCGAGCGACGAGTATTTCTCCCCGCCGACGTCGCCAACACCTGTACGACGGCAGGGGAGAGGCCGGCCACCGAGGAGCTTGGGACTTAGGGGCCAACCGGCCCCGAGCCGGGTCCCCGCTGCCGGTGGTTGTGTGCAGCGCATGAGATGGACTCAGTCAATGAACGAGAACGTCATGCGCGCATATTACGGGTCTACAGAGGGAGGAACTAACCTCACTGCGTACCGTGTTAGGATGCTGTCTCTGTTCCAGGAACTAGAGCCAACCGTCAACGTCTCGGCCCAACGACTGTCGGATCAGGTGCGTGTCATCCAACGCAATCATAGGTTGGAAGATGCTGCGCTTGATAGGCTGCGCTCAGAGGTACTGAGCAACCATATCGTCTCAACTCGGGCACAAACCGCGGCACAAGCGTCAAATATTAATGCAATCCCGCCGCGGTTCAATCATGATGTTGAAGAGGAGGATGATAGGGTTGCCACAGTAAGTAGCCAGTGTAACGTCCGATTGAGGAGCGCACTGGAGGATGCGTTCCGCGAGTATAGGTACACTCCGACCGAACTTAGACCCCGATTACCACGCCTACCCATGCACAAAAAAAATAGGGCGCTGGTGTGTGCCTTGGACTCGCAGCTAACGAATTTTTTCGAAAGCAGCGAGGATCTTATTGATACACACTCGATCCTGTATTGCGCGGCTGTTGCGGCATGTCGTTTAGCTAACGTCAAGTTTCCAAACTACGACGGAGCTACTCGACCCAAACCAGCCGTACCAGCCTGGCAGTGCAGAATCGAGCGACGTTTCGATGGGACCAGGGCACTCATCGGCAAACTATACTGCTTCAGGGAGGGAAATACACGACCACGAGTGATGCGCTTTGTAAGGCGGGCATTCTCGGGGACTGGAATCAGTCCTCAAGAATACATGTCCCGTGTCACAGAGCGCATCGACTTCCTGAAGCAGAAAGTTTGTGCATGGGCGAGCCGTATTCGGCGGTATAAGCGGCGGGTTGACCGATACACGCAGAATCGCATGTTCCAGAGCGATGAGAGGTGGGTATATAGAGCTTGGGAGCGACCTGAACAAAATATGACAGACGTATGCCGCCCGGATGATGCTGCCACGAGTACATTCTGGCGCAGCATCTGGTCGGTGCCCGTCTGTCACATTGAGGCTGGCTGGATGCAGGATGTCGAGCGAGTGTGTGAAACTATACCAGAAATGGACGCTATACTAATCACACCATTAGACGTAGCCAGAGCAGTCCGTCCGTTACCGAATTGGAAATCACCGGGACCGGACGGACTGCACAACTTTTGGTTAAAATGGCTGAGTAGTTCGCACACTCGCCTGGCATCTCAATTTCAGTCATCCCTAGAGACTGGGTCGCTACCGCAGTTCCTAACAACAGGCGTTACTCACCTGCTCTATAAGTCAGGTAGTCCCGCGGAACCCAAGAATTATAGACCGATCACATGTTTGTCGACGGTCTATAAACTTCTTACATCCATTTTGAGAACGAAAATTAACACACACATTGACAATAATTCAATCATGTCAGCCTCTCAAAATGGATGTAGGAACGGGTCCCGCGGTACTAAGGAGCTTCTCCTCATCGACATGGCCATAAGCCAACAGGTTCGTCGATCCCGCAAGGATCTGTCGACATGCTGGATAGACTATAAGAAGGCCTACGACTCGGTGCCACATACATGGCTCATGAGGGTGCTGGAGCTGTACAAGATAGATGCAACTCTGCGCACCTTCCTGATGTCGTGTATGGGGCAATGGAGGACGGTCCTTCGCTACCCAGGATGTCGACAGATCCAGAAGAATGACGAGCCTGTATGGATTAAACGGGGAATATTCCAGGGCGACAGTTTAAGTCCACTTTGGTTCTGCTTAGCCCTGAACCCTCTAAGCACACTGCTGGAGGATTCAGGTCTGGGCTATAGATTGAGGAGAGGAGGTCAGGTCATATCTCACCTCCTATACATGGATGACTTGAAACTCTTTGCCCCCAACAAATTGCGACTGATGGAGCTACTGAAGGTAACTGAAACATTCAGTAGCGCCATCAGTATGGAATTTGGTGTGGACAAATGTGCAGTCATGCATGTAAAGCGAGGAGAGATTATGGAATCCGAGGGGACCCAACTCTCGGACTCCATACACCTTAGATCCCTCTCCTCAACCGAAAGCTATATGTATTTGGGTATGTCGGAAGCGTTAGGCATCAACGTTGCTGACATGAAGCAATCGTTGAAGGAGCGCTTCTTTGGTCGCCTGAAAAAGGTATTAAATAGTCTTCTTTCAGGCGGAAACAAGGTGCGCGCCTTCAACGGTTGGGTCATGCCGGTTTTGATGTACTCTTTCGGCATACTCAAATGGACTCAGACTGAACTCGACGCCCTGGACAGGAGGGTCCGTACACTCCTGACCGCAAACCGGATGCATCACCCACGTTCATCGGTGATGAGACTGTACATCCCGCGGAAGTGCGGGGGTCGAGGCTTTTTAAATGCGAAGACCCTCCACAACCGCGAGGTGTGCAGCCTCAGGGACTACTTTCTTAAAGCCGATGTGGGTATGCACCGTGATGTGGTCGCAGTGGACAACGGGCTCACCCCGCTCTCCATGGCTAAAGAGAACTGGCGCAAACCTGTAGTACTTACTACAGATGACCGCAAGGAGGTATGGCAAAGCAAGGCGCTTCACGGGCGCTTCTATCGAGCTCTCCATGAGCCCGGTGTAGATTTCCTAGCGTCCGTATCCTGGCTACGTTTCGGTGACCTTTTCGGGGAAACTGAAGGTTTCGTCTGTGCAATTATGGACGAAGTTATCTTGACGAATAACTACCGGAGACATATTATGAAGGACGGTACGGTTGACGTGTGTCGGGCATGCCATCGTCCGGGTGAGTCCATCAGACATATTATCTCTGGTTGCTCGCGTCTAGCTAACGGCGAGTACTTGCACAGACATAACCAAGTGGCTAGGATTATTCACCAGCAACTTGCTTTGAAATATAAACTTGTGGACTCTGAGGTACCGTATTACAAGTATGTGCCCGACCCAGTTCTCGAAAATGACCATGTCACGTTGTACTGGGATCGGTCTATCATTACTGACAGGACTATTGTAGCAAATAAGCCTGATATAGTAGTGATAGATCGATTAGCGCGCCGCGCAATGATAGTCGATGTTACCATTCCACATGACGAGAACCTCGTGAAAGCTGAGAAAGAGAAACAAATAAAATATCTCGACTTAGCACACGAGGTTGTTGACATGTGGAATGTGAGCTCGGCTATCATTGTGCCGATTGTCGTAACGGCTAATGGCCTGATGGCCGAAAGCCTCGACCAACATCTCTCGAGGCTCTCGTTAGGCGGTTGGATCAAGCGCCTGATTCAGAAGGCAGTACTCCTCGATACGGCTCGCATTGTGAGGAGGTTCCTGTCTCTGCAGCCCTAACCACCGGTAGCTTGGACCCTGCTCCCGACACCGGCGGAACTCTATTTTTTATATTTTTAAATGTTTTTTTATCCTTTTTATTTTAAGAAATATTTAAAAATGTAATAGAATAAGAATTAAAATGAATAAACGAATAAATAAAAACTTTATTCATATAAAAGGTAAAACACTAAATACAAATATGCTTAAATCTACGAAAAATACAATATGTTATGTGCCTGAACTAGGTCATCCTGTGTTTCAGGCGAGGCAAGGTATAATACTATTTCTAAATAATCACATTAAATTTAGAAAAATCTAGACATCTAATAGGTATGTAAAAAGGTGTAAATAGTACAATAAATCCTACTTGCTAAAATCTTAGTTTTTATTTATTATATTATTATTATTTTTATATATATTTAAATATCTCGGGATCTTAGGGTCCCGGTCTTTTGGAAGGCGTACGAGGAGCCGAAGCCAACTCGCAGAGGCCCCTTAGACAATTTTATATGGAATGAGGCACCAACCGACGATTATCCCTGTTCGCATTATGCAAGTGCAGCCAAGGACAACCCCCGGTTGGTGTAGGACTATTGTAAAATATGGAAACAAAGGTATTGGACTGTGGGTTTGGGTGGCTAAAGTGGACTGGTCACCTGGAACTATGAAGTACTATGGCCCCTGCCTGATCAATGTTTTATATGCACACGGATAAAATGGCAGGGGGTGACTTGCACACTCAATAATGGTCCGCAATACTGGGCACCCGAAAACGGTCGCTAGCACAAAGTGTCGTAGCAACAAGGGGGCAACATGTCCTGAGGTGCTTGAGGAGTGGAGAGGTATTCCATGGCTTTCAGAACAATCCCAGAGCCCGGAAGATGGTCAAGATCCCTACGAGCACTTACTGGAATACTTCCTTCCTCCGAGCACGTTTGCTCTTGCGAATCTCCACTCAAGCCGGCCAATTAAGGCAAGAATGAGGCGGGAGTGCCGTTCCTCGTCAGTGTTCACTCCAGCCAGCCAATAAAGGCAAGCCAGAGGTGAGGAACAAGACTTCTCCCGGGAGATAGGGTCCGTGGGGTCGCTACTGCCCAACAGCTCGCCACATGCTGCCCTGCGGGATTTTGTATCTCTCTTGGTCTGGCTCCTCATCCCAGACCTGTTCCGGCAAAGTAAACTGTACCGGCACAGATTATGTTATGTATGTATGCTATGTATTATGCACAGACAACCATCGAACCATCGAACCATCTTTATGTGCTCTGCGAACAGAGCACATAAAGATGGTTCGTCCGCGAGCCGCTTTCGCTCTCGGTAGACTCTTTTTCCTGGTGAATGCACGTAGCAAATTGTCACTTAGGTGCAAATTGCGCGTTTACACGGCGTGCATTCGACCGATCATGACCTATGCGGGTGCCGTCTTTGCTCATGCAAAACCCCGTCATATCCACAGGCTGCAAACAGTCCAGAATAGATTCCTTCTTAGGGCGACAGGTACCCCCTGGTTCGTTAGGAACGAGGCTCTCCACCTCGACCTAAAGATTCCCACAATCCACCAATTTCTAAAACGCCTTTCCAAGCGATTCTTTGAGTCCGCGGCCAAACATCGCAACCCTCTGGTTGTCGAGGCCGCCAGTTATGTCCCAAGTACAATAAGTCACGTTCGCCGCCCAAGGCATATCCTAGTAGACCCCGATGACCCCATCCTGTGCTTGTTTCCCTATTGCTCCAGGAGAGCAATAGGGAAACAAGCACAGTGTACAAACACAGACGCCTCCCTTCATTCCGACCTCGCCGCCGAGGTCCTTTGCGATCCCAACCGCCGCGACCCCAAGTAAATGATACTCCCCCCCGACCCTTGCTCGAAAACGAGGTGCCAGCAGTTGTTGCAGCTGTGCACGTAGCTTTAATTTCCCCGTTTGATAATAATAATGATCAAAACCCTTTGATCCAGCCCATCCCATCTTTTGATGTCCTCCCCCGGATAACGCCCTAAGCCGAGGCTCGAACCCCGCAGGGGGTGCCCTTAGCGTGCGTTCATCCTAAGCTTTTTAGCTTAGTTTATATATGTGCCCTGGCTGGAGGCTTTGAGTGTAGTAGCTTGAGGCAGCCACAGGATTGACCGGTTAAACAGCGACGGTTTCTCAAAACCAGCTGTGAGATGCCATACCGAAAAAAAAAAAAAAAAAAAGGGTAGGAATTAGCATAGCAGAGGAGCGGAGTCTTGTGACACAGCTCACCTTTGGACAACATCAATTTAAAAATAATTTTCTACACTAAGTAAACCTCGATTTAGTTCCAAGTTTTCTTAATTATCAACATTAATAAAAATAAATAATAATAAACAGGTCCATTAAAAAATTTGTTCTGAAAGTTACAAAACCGGAAACATACCAAAGTCTGTTCAAAATTGTCCCTAAAGTTTTTACAAAAGCGGCTCTATTGAATAATTTAAATGTTGGTAAAATCAGTGTCAGTGTGGGAATTAGCACAGCGTAGGAGCGGAGTCTTGTGACACCGCTCACCAGCGGAACAATTGAAATAGGCATTCCAATTTCCTGTGACTGGTGGCTGTTCCCGGAAATAGAAACGTTTTAAAAACGTTATTTTTAGTTGCGCGCGCTGTTTATACTTGGATTGTTGAAAGTGGTATTTTGTTCGGGTGGGATTTGACGTAGTGAAGTATTGGATTTGTTTAGATTTTAGCTGCACAGTTCGTTTGAGACTTTTCGTTTTTGGGGTTCCGTACTTCAAAGGGAAAAACGGAACCCTTATAGGATCACTCGTGTGTCTGTCTGTCTGTCCGTCTGTCACAGCCAATTTGCTCCGAATCTAATGGACCGATTAAGTTGAAGTTTGGTATACTTATGTATTTCTGTGACCCAAATACGAGCGTGTAACGTAAATAAATTAATTTTAAATATGGGGTCACTTATGGGTCAGTTTTAAATGAAAGGACTTCTTACGATAATCTCAAATATATTTTTTCCATAATTTTAAAATAAAAACATTTAAAGATATTTAAGAAAATACATGAAAATTTAACAATTAACCCCCCTTATTTCCGAAAGTACTGAGACTAAAATAAATAAAAAAATACAGAGAATGGTTCTCTACCCATAGAAGAATACAGGAAAACCTATAAGAAGTCTATGGTCTTAAAATAACATTGTAAATCTCTCTATAATGTGCGTACAAAGTTACATTTACAGTTGGAATATATATATATATGGGAGAACATGTTTTTGAACTACAATGATAAGTTTGTATTTGGGATAAATTCATGCCAACTACGGAACCTTTCATTGTGCGTGGTCCGACACGCACTTGGCCGGTTTTTATACTCTAATCAAAATACTAACCCTTTTGACCGCACATTGTGCCTAAACAATTTGACAGACCTGTTTTTTTTATTTACAAAATTTAATATTATTGGATCATGATTTACGTAATCATTGTATTGTAGTAGCAGTATGGCCAGAAATATTGCAGGAGTTTTCACAAATTCCTAAAATTCGTAAAAAAAATCTTACAATTAAATGTTTACTACAATAAATTGTCTTCACCTACCAATTTTCTCTTGCAGAAAATTTTGTAGCAACCTTCTAGCTTTTGGCAAGTGGGTAAGTGAAATCCTTATTAACTGTTTGTCGTGTAATGTGGACCATTACATCGCGACAGTTTGTTCCCCGAAAATAATTACGTCCCAACTTCTGTCGACGAGGAAACCTTGTGAGTTTTTCTGTTTTCCGACAATCTTGGGTCTTTTGTAGGCTGTTACAATATGTTCCTCATATAAGACGACAAAATATAATCATTTGTGTAACAAAGTAGGTATGTATCTATCTATTTATGTGGCAGCTAGTTTTTCGTTTAAACTTGCGTACAAACGATAAATAAAAGATAGGAATGACAGGTTTCCAATATTTTAGAGTGCATTCATTTTTGTGTCTGTGTGTGCTCGAAAAAGCTCTGTTAGCAGTCGGTATACTATTCGGAATATGTGCTTAACTTATACCATAGCAATCTAGCGTCCTGCCCCTGCTTCGCACTGGTTTTATGGCTTGACATAACTTGGAGTTTTCTTTATAATGAGTAAGTTTAACATAAATATTTTCTACACATAAACTTTCCGGAAAAAAAATCTCTAAATGATGGTTAAAACCGCATCAAAATACGTTACGTAGATTAGAAGAAAAACGCAATAACAATGACAGACTCGAAAAGTGACTTTAATATGTATAGATTGTTAAATTACTCGTGAGTAGATCTGTTATTATGTTACTAAATGTACCTGCTTATTACGAGCAATATTTGTTTATTTGTTTGTATATATATTTGTACTCACGTTCTCGAAACCGGCTCTAACGATTTCGATGAAAGTTGCAATTTAAGGGTTTACGGGGGCGAAAAATCGATCTAGCTAGGTCTCATATCTGGGAAAATTTGTTTTCTCCGTATTTTCCTCCGAGCAGAGCTCGGTCACCCAAAGTTTAGAACAAGATAATGAATAATGACATTAGAATAATGCCATGGTAGCATGGAATTAATGGGTACTAATTCCATGCATGGATTAGTATGAACTTTCCTATACTATTCAATGAGCATTCTCTATTTTCACCAGAGCAAAGCTTGGTCAACCAGGTACTGTTTATAATACAGATTCGTGGTTTAATAAAGGTACACAAACTAAGCTATAATCCCAACCGAAAAATCAACACTTACAAAATAGCCGTACAAAAGCGTGAAGTAAATAAAAACAACGTTAAAAGGTTGGCCGGCTTCCCCGGTAATTTTAGCTTCCATAAATAAGATGCATTTTTAATCAAGCGAAAAATATACAAACAAAAACACCTCTCTACATTTTTGTTATTATCATTTCGCGCCAAAAAGGTTTAACGCTATAACATTTAATTTTAGGCAAAGTCAGTAAGTCCCTTGGAAACTTCTGAAATATTCAGTGGGGATCTGAACTGAACTCGGCTTGATATATTGACAGTTTCCGGACTCCAACCTGCAAGGGTTGCTCCTTAAAAATATTGAGTAAGACTTAGAAATAATAAGTCTGTTAGTTCAAAACGTTGTTATATGACTATGACGTACAAAGTGATTTGAACTTTCGGGTATTTATTAAGTTTTACTTAATATGGTGGCTAATTTGAAAAAGCTGAGCATGCTAAATTCACATTATAGCACCTAAATTACTTTGTTGTAATATATTGTTAGAATAATGTTGACTCCCATTAGCGAGTTTTTTGCAGGCACTGTATAATTTGCATCAAATGAAGGTCAAATCAAACTGTTTGAAACCGTGATATGAATACAATGACATTATTTGATCCTACTATATATAAATATGTATATATCCTAACTATTCTAATCCTAACTATAAGGCCACGAGCGCACTCGGCGGACAGGTCGCGGCGGCCAGGCAGGAACCGACGGCCAAGAATTCTCAGTTGATTTCACGGCTTGCTTTTAAATGGAAGTCGAGGAGATAGCTGTGATTGTTATGCGAGATGGAGATAGTTATGCGGAAGAAGAAAAAGAAAAATACTCGAAAAGCCCAGTTCTGCTTTTTCTTTTTCCTCTAAATTTTGCGCCGCCAAAGACATTTATTACTTCAAGTCATAATTGTCGTTTAAGATCTCTATTGGAATAGTCTCTTGACGACATATCCCATATTCCTGGTCTCATTTCAATTTCTCTTCGGTCAGTATCTAAGTGATCGTGGCGAGACATCGTTCGTGCGCCGTCGCGTCGTATGAAATGTACCGTCCGCCGCGGCTAATGCGCTCGCATTGAACTAGTTTCAAATAAAATTGGGTGATCTCGACGGCCACGGCTGGCCGCTGGTCGCGTGTGTGTTGCGCTCGATCTCGCTGGCCGCGGCGGTCAGTCCTGGCCGCTGGCCGCTTGTCTGATCTTACTGGCCGCCGCGACCTGGCCGCCGGGTGCGCTCGTAGCCTAATAATCCTACTTAATAATATTATAAATGTGAAAGTTTGTGTGTTTGGATGTTTGTTATGCTTTCACGCTAAAATCGCTGAACGGATTATGATGAAATGTGGCATAGTTTATAACCTGGATTGACACAAAGGATAGTTTTTAATGAGAATTTCCGAAATACACCCAGGCGAAGTCACTGGCAAAAGATAGTTCTTAATAGTTTTGTTGACAGAATTCTGTTACAGGGTTCCATATAGTATGTACCATCGAAGAAACCCATACCTATACACCGTAAGGACTATTTCTGCTTGCAGCGCTCGGCCACTATAGTAACGGTTACCTACGAAATAAAAGGGTCGTGTGCACGGGATTTTGTTTTCAAATTGCTTAGTTATTGGTTTCTTCGATGGTACATCTACACTATTCGAAAAAATATATTTCAAACGAAAACATAAAATAACGAATCTGTAGATACTATCCAGTAATTAAGGCCCGTTCTTTCATCTAACAGTAGTATTGTTAGAGAAACCAGATAAACAATGAAATTAACCTCGGATAGCTAACATTTACAGGAAAAAGTTTTCCCGTTGTCATGAAAGAGGGAAGAAGGGAGGAAAACGCAATAATAACACAATTAGTAGGTAAGTATAGTTAACAGTTGGGGAAGCCTTGTTTCTTTCATTAATTATGGTGTAATGTAGCTGGCAGGTGATGGAGAGTGGCTTCGAGCCGCCGGCACAATCTGTTTGCGCAGCCGTCATCCAAAACTGTCACTTTAGCTGAATCCCCAGTCTGTCGTATAAGATGCTCAACGCCCTTTTGACTGCAAACCCTGAATGCGATGTGTTTGCGGATAAATGGAGCAAAATTATGCGTATTATGTCTGGGGTTCTGTGAAAGAAAGTATGCAAAGGAGTCCACTGTTCCATGTTAGTAATTAAAACAGTACTTGGCTCGCCCCCTATTACATGGGACTTAAACATAACTGGCGGAATGTGGGTGTACCTGCTACAGGGACACCTCTGCCCAACCCTTCGGGGAAACAGGCGTGATGTTATATTATGTTAAAACAGTACAACACCAATTGCATTAACATCACGCCTTGTTTCCCCGAAGGGTTGGGCAGAGGTGTCCCTGTAGCAGGTACACCCACATTTCGCCAGTTATGTTTAAGTCCCATGTAATAGGGGGCGAGCCTAGTACTGTTTTAATTAATTATAAATAAATTGATCTAGTTCTGCTACGAACATAACTTGATTGTAGTTGCAGAGGTTTTGACTTACAATCTGAGCTGGAGAAGCAGAAAGTTAAAAACTGTTCTATTTATGATTTTTAGTAGGTACCCTAATTCTAATATGACTTTTAGCTACCGACCGTTATTTGTTAAAACGAACACTCGTTTATGACAAGTTTTTAGACAAGAAGCGCTAAATACGCAAAAAAAAAGTCGCCCAAAGCCTTTATATACGTACACATACAGCGATGCTGATCAGCTCTTCTGTACACGGTATGACCGGGTTTTCAAGACCAAATTTGGTTTTGCTAGTCATCAGAGAGATCACGAAAGGAAAGAAAATTTGTCTGGGTCGCTGTCGCCGGACACGGTGAATAGGACTATATTTATTTAGCTCCGCATATTGCTGACCCTTTAAAGGCGTTTATAAGAAAATGAAACAGTTTTCCCAAGGGCCTTGTCAAATATTACGACAGTTCAGTAAAACGGTTTTGTGTTCAAAACATTTTTAACTCAATTAAAACTTCGAATAAACGAATTTTCTCTACAAATTACATTAAAATATGGCGTTAACTACTTAGTGTTTTTGGTTTCACCTGATCACAACACTTAAGTCGATTGAGAAATACCTAAAATGACTTCTTAAAACATGATTGATAATAAATACTGTAGGAAAATAAATGATACTATGGAAACTGTCATTGATTGATAGGACTTTGGGTTCCGTACAATTGATTATTATCATTACTCATCCCTAAAACAGATGAATGGATTCAGGTAAGTAGGTATATTAATTTCAATTTCTATTGAAGACTGAACAATAATTTATTATAAAAGTAGGTATTATTTCTGTTCATCCAATTTAGTTGCTTACAATTTTTTTGACTGTTTGAATAATTACCTACTTTTAAAAGATTCCCGGGTCGGGCAAAGTGTTATTGAGTTTTTTCTTCAGGAATTTCTCAGTAGCAGCCCGGAGGAGCTTGGATTTGTGCCCGGTTGATGGTAATAGGCTCGCCCCCTATTACATGGGACTTAAACAAAACTGGCGAAATGTGTGTATACAGGCGTGATGTCATATGATATAAAATACAAATAGACGTGGATATATTTAGTAAACTATTCCGCTTAGCTATTTCTAAAGAGCCATAAAAAACCTGAAAGAAATCGACACGTGTTTCACCTTTCAACGAGGCATCCTCAGGATGACGATTGACTTGTCGCGAACCCGAACGCGGCGTGTTGCCACACCATATGATTTGTTATAAGGTAAAGTTTTTACCAACATCCATGTTATCACCTGGGTATCTTCCAAGAGAGCAAGCGTTAAGATGTCTTTTGAGGACATCCTTATAGCGGAGATGTTGACCGCCACCCTTCCGTTTACTGAAGCGCCTAGTACGAAAAAAGAGACCTAAGCCCTCCTACACGTATACATACAACGCTGCAGGCCAACTTTAAGCCATGTGCAGACTGGCGGGACGTGACACCGGTTATAGTTCTACCGTAAAGTTTGCTCAGATTTTTTTGTGCTAGAGTCGCGTCGCGCCAGTCTGCATGAAGCTTTATTGTTCTAGTTGCGACTGGGTGTTCAAAACTAAATTCGGTCTAGCGAGCAATCTGATAGATGCAAGGACACGCAAGGAATTGATTTTTAAGGGTCGCCGTTATCAAAATTGATAAGGAGGACTTCATAAATATACCTTCCAATATTGGTTTTTATAATCTAATCTTACCCTTATTACTCGTTTTTTGCTTTTGTAGCCAAATAACAAAGCCAGACGAAAGAATATACAAATACGGGCTATTATTTTCTTTGAATAAACTTGATCTATAACTGAATTTATGTTTCGGTAAGCTTATCCGTAGATTAACAATAGGCCCAAAGCTCTGCGACCGTAAACCTACAAATTAGCATTAGATAAACCAGTTTTGTTGGTGATTGTAGAATCGGCAACAAAGCTGGTTTATAACGGGTGATTTTTTAAGAGGTATAGGATTTGATTTTCAAAAAAAACACAACAAATTTGAAAAAATTGATGAAATCTTTATTGGAATCGATAGAACGATCAATATAATTTAATGTTTGAAGATGATTTCATGCAAATGCTGGCCGTGGCTCCGGTTTAGTTGGTCCATTCGCAAAGCCCAATTTTGGCACACTCTCTCCAACATATCAGCCGGTATATCACGAATAAATGCTTCAATATTGGCTCCCAGTGCGTCAATCGTTGCTGGTTTATCCCTGTAGACATGAGCCTTAACATGGCCCCACAAGAAATAGTCCAAAGGCGTTAGATTACACGATCTAGGCGGCCAATTGACGGGCCCAAAACGTGGGATAAACTGTTCACCGAAGGCGGCTCTCAATTGGGCCATTGTTTCGCGTGCCGTGTGGCATGTGGCACCGTCTTGTTAAACCACATGTCAGGCATGTCCAATTCTTCCATTTTGGGCAAAAAAAAAATCGCCAATCATCATCATCGACCAAACTGCCCATAAATTGGAAGAAGTGCGCGATGCACTCTCTTAACCGAGCATGCATTTTGATAGTAAAATTCAATAATTTGCAAGCGTTGTTCGTTCGTAAGTCGATTCATGGTTAAATTATAGACCAAACTGAACAAGTTTGACAATGACACAAGACACGATTCACGCGTGATCTGTCAAAAACAGTGTTGCCAAAAAGATACCAGCAAAAAAATCACCCGTTATTATATTCATGATTTTATTGTTGAATGTAAGTGACGCAGAGTAAGCACAGTCGTGCACAATGAGCGTTTAGTTTTAGTTTTCTGATTTTAAAATGTTACCATTTGGTCATACTATATCAGCTTTTAATATTATTTACAGATGTAACTACTACGAGTAGGTATAATAAAGCCGAAGAGTTTTTTTGAAGTGAAAACTTCTTAAGGCGCGTTGGGCATTTTTGTGATGGGACTAAACCATTGATTTCGCGACACTGTAACGACACCGGCTTTTGACCATTAAAAAGACATCAACGCGTTGATTACCGCGGTGTGTTGAGTAAAAGACATCAACGCGTTCATCACCGCGGTGCCGATTTTTTTTCAAGTTTTCACTTCTGTCGGCACTCCCGGAGTGCCACAGTTTTTTTTTGTTTGAACTTAAGAATCCCTTTTTTTTTGAGTAGGAAATTATCAAATAACTTCTCCCGCTCTGGGCGGAGCGGGAGGGCGTGTCAGACTCTTGCTGGCTAAAACCCACCCGTGTTCCTTCAGTTGCCATGTTGCCAGGCGCCACGATCTCCCTTTCGGACTTCTTCGCAACCCCGGCAGGCATCGGCCCTAGCGGACCTCGTCAATTCTGCTAACATCTCTTTGAGGCGCGCGTGGAACACAATGCACCGTGGACCCGAGCCTGGTCCTTATCGGACGGCGAGCTACCCATTGCTCACCGTCCGCAAGCCCGCGCCTACGGTGGCCGGAAATCAGCTCGCGATTCCCGACGCCCTGGGCGTCTCCTCCTTCGCGAGCATTACTGCTTCGCAGAAGGAGGTGACGGCCTTCCATTTCCTCTCGCTCCGTACCATGGCCTGAACAAGGGCCGGACGCGAGAGATCACCGCCGTCGATCGCTTCCACGAGGACACGGTGATGCTCCGCCCAAGCCGGGCAGACCTCAACCGTGTCCTCCGGGCAACTCGCTAATTCCTGGGACTACAAGATGGATTAAAAAAAAATGCATTAGATAGCCCAATTCTTGAGGAAGGTTATAGGCAGAAAGAACGCTAAGCGAAAACGAAGTAAAAGCGCGAGCGATGCGATGCGATGCGTCGAAATACATAATTAAAATTATGATCATAAATTTTCAATTTATAGGGGTTGATGGGGTGTTGAAATTAGTAGGAGAAAATACGAAAATCACGCGAACGAAGTCGCGGTGTAAGTACTAGTAGTTAATAAAAAACCGGCCAAGTGCAGGGGGGGGGGGCACTTGACTCTAACAAAAATTAGCACTTTAAAGCTTAATATTTCGCAAACGAATCCCTAAATCCAAAAATGGTATTCGCGTACTCATAATGTTTTTGAAGGACCTTTCCAATGATACCCCAAACAATGGGACAGAAAAAAAAAACATCACCACTTTACGTCTAGGGGAGGTACGTTAAAAAAATGTTTTTTCTTAATTTTATTTTACACTTTGTCGGCGTAATTATTATATACGAGTACATCCATACCAAATTACAGCTTTCTAGTACTAAGGGTCTCGGAGCTAGACCGCGGACAGACAGACAGACGGACATGACGAAACTATAAGGGTTCCTTGTTTACTAAAAACCAGGAAACTTGTTATAAATACCTTTGGCAAGCGAATTTTTATGTTACACCTATTCCAAGTCTTACGAGCAGAACGGTATTGTGTGCCACAAATAATAAAATTAAATAAATAAAAGACAGACAGAAAAACGCTTTAGTCCTGTGTAAATGTGTTTAAATTCAACCCGAACATACAGCACAAGTGGTCAATTTGCTGGAATTGAATTTCCCAATGACATTTCCGCAACAAGACCCAGCGATGAAAATTTCGGTGCGAAGTGGTGCGTTTTAAACAGATTATCGATGGGTTCGAATCGCGATTGGATTTTCTGCATACGTTGGCACTACGCTTGCGAGAAGTGCCGTGGTTGGTCCGCTGATCTGTCGTGTAAATCTTGTTAAACACACCGGTGAAGCTAGGGTGGATATTTCGGGAATTTTGGTGGACCCTGATATGTTTTGGTAAACTTGTTGGCAATGCGGCATGATGTGTTTACGTGGACAGGGTGAAGTGTTTTCATAATGACGTAGAAGCTAGACACTAACATATTCATTTGTTTTACGGTCACCAATCTGTGTAAAATGAAGTTAGGTACTGTATAATATCGCTTCTAGGCCTTTTGGCTAAGATCAAAGTGTAGTATCTGTTCTTTTCAGCTTAATATCTGAAAGTTCCAGTATATTAAACTGATTTTTGTAAGCTGACGGGATGCTAGATGTATACATGTGGAAGCTAGCAATTCGCAAATTTTCCTACCTATGAATGATTTTTAATTGTGTTATTAGTCCCTGTAAAATAATAAAAATAAATAAAATAAAACACTAGCTTCTGCCTGCGACTTTGACCGCTTGAAATTTCTTGTTTTAACATAAAATGTGTTCTATGTTAATCGGCAATAAGCTTCATTGTTTATATTGAAAGTGATTTTATTAGTTTATTCGTGAAAGAATTTTCGGAATCGGATCAGTAGTTCCGAAGATTACCCTACATACAAACTCACAAACTTTACCTCTTTTATTAAATTGACATAGAAAAAAGTCGCGATTCCTGTCTGTCTGCTTGTCCGCGTAGTTCTTCTAACCTACATCACATCGGATTTTGATGCAGTTTTCACCGTCATTAATCGTATCTATTTAATTTATATTAATAATTACAGAATTGAAAAGGGAAAAGAAATCTCGATGTTTTGTTATGTCACCTCGCCATAACAGTAGTTGAACAGAAAATATATTAAACAAAGGCGTGGGTCACCCGGTTGGAACGAAATTCCTTTTGCTATATATTATGTATTAATACAGAGCCATCTAGTATGGTCTCAAAGTTTCAAGGTTCAAGTGTCAAAAGTTTTTGTGTTGTTTTAAAAAACAAAAAAAAAAACGATTGACACTTGTAACTGAGCTGTGTTGAACTGTTTTTGAGCCCGAATTCCACCAAAGTGCAGACGAGAACGAGAGGAGAGGAGATGTGTTTTAAACAACCAATAGAGTTTCGTTATTCACACATCTCATCTCCACTCACCTTCAGTGGATAACCACTGAGCGGAGATGTATCATATTCGTAAGGCGCGATCGAAGCGGGGATGTGAGCTGTGTCTTGCCGAGATTGAGCTGGGCGGCGGTACAAAGCGTAGATGTGAGCTTCGCAAGGCGGCGACGTCGCGCAGCGGAGACGAGAAGAGCTGTCAGCGTTCAACTCAACATCCAACGCTCGCCACACGCAGCTCAGTTCCGCTCTATCCAGCACACATCTTCGCTCCAGTCTAACCAGTACGCATCTCCGCACAACTCCGCTTTGGTGGAGTCCGGTCCTTTATCGTTACGTGACGATTTCTAACCAGTTTACTCCTACGGCAAGTCGAGTTATAGAACTTTGTCAAAAAAACAAAGATATACCTAATAGCTGCTGTAAGCCATCAAGTGTGACTATTACTAACGCCCCACCGAGTAAAAATGCGTGTTTATATCGGAAATACGTCGATGCTTTGAGCTCCGTCTGGCTGCAATACAAAAATAAGAAGCAAAGTGCAAAGCATTAGCCGTTACTAATGCGATTCCCACGTCTGCCAATAAAATGAAACTGCGATACTTTCATGAAATAGCGGAGAAATATGCCTGAAGGCAATTAGAGAAACATTTTGAGTGAACAAAAGTTTGAATAAACTTTGACCAGTGTTAATTAAAAATGATTTTTGTTGCGCTGCATTTATTTATTGTACAAATTGCAGTAGCGCTAACTAACATCCATGTTTACGTCTTGAAATATTAAAATAACCCTCTTTTTGGAAGATAGTGTTTCAATAATGTTAATGGTAACATGATTGTATGTCATTATGGGTTTTAAAATCTCATCAAGAACGATTTCATACAGGTCTGAACATTGTAATCCATATTTCAACCAAGTTCTGATCCGTACGAAATCACGTACAGTATTTCTATTTTCTTAATGGCCCTCGGCAAACTTCGTGTTTCGTCACTCGTCAGATTTCTATCAGTTGCCCATTGCACTTGGTGCAGACCGGACGCTCTCAATCGACTTGGAAGTATATAGAGTTGTTAATACTCTTTTAACTTAATGTAATTTATAAAAAAATGGGAGGAAAGCTGCTAAAGTCGCGAGCATCGCCGTGTCCTCGTGGAGGCGATCGGCGGCGGTGATCTCTCGCGTCCGGCCCTGGTTCAGGCCATGGTACGGAGCGAGAGGAAATGGCAGGCCCTCACCTCCTTTTGCGAAGCGGTAATGCCCGCGAAGGAGGAGGCGGAACGCGTGCGGGAGAGGCAAATTTCGTGCCCTCACGCCCCTAATCGCCGCAGGAGGAGACGCCCAAGGCGTCGGGAATCACGAGCCGATTTCCGGCCACCGTAGGCGCGGGCTTGCGGACGGTGAGAAATGGGTAGCTCGCCGTCCGATAAGGACCAGGCCCGGGTCGACGGCGCGTTGTGTTCCACGCGCGCCTCAAAGAGATGTCAGCAGAATTGACGGGGTCCGCTAGGGCCTATGCCTGCCGGGGGTTCGAAGAAAACCGATAGGGAAATCGTGGCCCCCGGTAACAAAGCAACCGAAGGAACACGGGTGGATTTTAGTTAGTAAGAGTTTGACACGCCCTTCCGCTCAGACCAGAGCGGGGGGAGAAGTTATTTGATAATTTCCCACCAAAAAAAAAGGCACGTCAGATAGGAAAATTGTTGTACAGCTCTATATATATGTATGTATGGAAATCAAAACAAAACAACAATAAAGTACTTAGTTCTGAATTCAAATTATTATACACGATAAATCTAATGATTGATGGACATGGAAATTAGCATTCCTTTATATTCAGAAATGCGATGATTCCCGAGGGACATTAAGAAAAAAGAACTATGCATGTGCGTTGTAGAAATCCTTTCATAGATAGTGAGCTCGGAGTAAAACTCAATTATCTCATTACCGAAAATATTTATCGCTCATTTACTTCCCTAGCCAAGTTTAATTTCACGGTCTTTTTGGATTAATTACTTGTTTAATTTAAAATTAGCAAGAAAACTGAAGAGTTTCGGATTCCCGGAGAATCCTTTTTACAGTGTAATTGGATCTTACTTGTTTTACTTCTGATTTTAGTTAATCAGCATTTTCGTTATTAGGACGAACCGACGAAACGGTGATATTGATAAATTAATTTTGCTTAAACAATTTGATTATTGTGTTTTAAATATTGTTTTTAACACCAGTTTTTTTTCTACTCGAATATCGTGTCTAGTCCAGAGGTAGGATCAGACAAATCTCTGGCACCTAGTATCTAACATTGGTGTTTTCCAACATAGCCACACTGTGCACGGGGTGTTTATTATACGATTGAGTTCTTGTTGACCTACAGTAGGACACGCCTCGTACAGGTTAAGTTGAACTTTATAGGAAGCAGGATAAAAATCACTTTCACCTTTTATCCGTGTGCGATGTGTTTGACGTGTGGAAAGTGTAAAACTAATAACATTTCACTTGTACCAAACTAGTAATAATACGTCCCTTTTTTAACCGACTTCAAAAAAGGGAGGTTACTCAATTCGACCGTATATATATATTTTTTTTTATGTGTGTTCGTGAATAACTTCGTCGTTTATGAACCGATTTTGATGATTCTTTTTTTGTTGGAAAGGAGATATCCCAAAAGTAGTACTATGATAAGCAAACCAGGATCTGATGATGGCATTCCAGAGAAATTAAAGGGACTCTTCAAATATTATAGGCAATCCTATAGCGATTTGGGTATTTTTTATAGTAACTCGTGTAGTTGCTCTTGGAAAGCACCATTTAGTTAAGTGGAACTGATGATGAAGACCACAAATAGCCACCGGAACTACTCAATAATAAGTATTTCACTGGTTGCAATTCGATTACTTTAATATGGTTGCAATGCAGTTTATGCTCGTCACAATGCATATGGAGAAGTGAAGCTGATGGTGAAGTACCAAGAGAACTCCTCAACGATGAACGTCCCTGCATCGGGAAAAGCAATATTTTGTAAAAGGTGATGAGCAGTTGGCATTAGGCTAATGTAACTTAGATAAATTAAAAATTGACCCACTAAAAAGCGAGAAATAAAAACTTTTTATTACTTCTTCGTTTAATCGTTCAATATACATAGCACATGATCACTTAGCACAGTTTTACATTTAATATCATGAACGTCTGTACGACTTGACGGTTGGAACCCGAATACCGTCCGCAACTTCAATCGTATAATTCTGACGTAATTGTCGTTATTTTGCTACGATTAAAATCAAGCGATCAAGCGTGTAGCAAAATAACGTTACGTACTTCCGTTTGCTAATTGATGTCAAAATAACTACCATTTCATATAAATAAACGAAATTGTATAATAGAATAAAATAGAGAAAGTAAATAAGATTGTTTACAAAAGGGTGTGCGTTGGTTTACAAAAGTGCGTTCTCAAAGAAAACGTAAGCAAAAAAATCAGTGCCCCTTTTCCCTATTGTAAACAACAAGTAACGCAGTCATGACTGAAACTGAACTGCGGTAATTAGTATCCACTGAGTCGGACACATATTATACATGTTTTTAGGAAGCAGCACCATCAAACAATGCAAACAAATTACGCGTAAATAATGAAGTATCATGGTGAACGGACTCAAAAAAAATTTGAAGACGTATTGTAACATACACCAACCGCACTGAGCCCCCGTAGTAGATTGCGGCCCGTTCTCTCTCATAGAGAGGAGGCCTGTATCCCAGCAGTGGGAACATTATAGGTTGATTATGTTATGACGAATGGGCCCCTAAATGATCGCTAGTATAAGCTCTTGTGTAAGCTACTTAGACAAACTACATCATCGCTAAACCCAGAATATACACTAGTAATGTATATTCCGTATTTCAGATATCTTACTAAGGGCAATCACTTTTATCATACAAGCAATTCTACGTAACACGCGTCCCAACTTCAGAGAGATACATAAGTACCACTTTAGAGTTAAGTAAGTGCTTGAAACGTTTATGCGAGCGCTTGCTACAAAGTTGTTACTACTCGTACTGTTTATATTTAAATGGAGTAATTGAACGAGATGGCGTTCAGGTATTAAGATGAGACTCCCTAAATTGTATGTTAATTTGCATTAATATTCTGAAAAAGTCACGCATACAATCAAAATGGAACTTTAGTATATTATTTATTGGATCTTTTTCTTTCCATATTTAAGAGTTACGTAATTGAAACATTTTCGCTCAATTCATTTTTATTCGAAAATCATGTTTTTTTTAAAGATTATTTGAAACAAAAACAAGATTACTCAGCTTTTATGTCTAAAGTAATTATTTACAGTAAGAAAAATAGTTTACTAACCAGATACAAGATATTTTTTTTCTAGATCAGTTATTACTTTAGTTATTAAACGAAATAAGGATTGAGACTTACGACATTTAGTTCCGTGCTCGAACGCACGCGATATTCAACTTTATTACTGATGTGTTAGCGTTTAGCACATAGTGGAGTGGTGGGGTGTATGGGGGCGGAGTTTGCGTGGAAATTGTCTTTGGAGTGCCTGGTCTTAAGCGAGATAGTTCGTTTTATCCTTCATTGTTGTTGTAATGTCATTATTATAACCGAGTTTGGGCTTTGAGTGTAATTTTTTATTCGTATGTTTTAATAACATATAAAATAACATCACGCCTGAATTCGCCGAAGGTTTAGGCAGAGGTATACCTACGGTACGCCCAATATTTCGCCAGAGGGGGCGAGCCTATTGCTAACAACCGGGAACAAATGCAAACACCGCTGCTATTAAGAAATTCTTGATAAAAAAAACCCAATAACACTTTGCCCAACCTGGGAATCGAAGCTAGGACCTCATGCTCAGCAGTAGCGCTTGTGACCACTAGAACAACAAGGCATGTTTTAATACTGAACAATTATTTCGAAAATGAACGCTAATTTGAGATTTAACACACATTTCACGTGTTCCTTTCAAAATATATACCTTAGTGCTCCTTTAGAACAGAACCGAGTTAAGATCGGTTTCATTGATTATTACGGTAATAGCTATTTATTCACAAAAGCATTTCCAATTAGAGGATAATTCTATTGGTTCTAATTAATCAAATCATCACTTTACATCAACCACATATATGTATCCACCTAATAATCTCTAACATAGATAACAAACTAATTATTATTGATACGAACATCACGTTCAAACACGACTCTTTATGATATTTGTGTAGGGTGACGGCCTCCCGAAGTTGAGCAAACTCATTTATCTGTGGTTTGCCGCCACTTGGAACCGTGCCGTCCCAACCGTGTGTTTTATTTACCTATTTTCCTTGCAAAGTCAACGGAGTGTGTATTTTGTCGGCCAATTTTCTGCTAAAATACGTCGCTCTTTAAAAGTTGCGGAGATGAAACAAATAGGTGGAAAATCGTATCTTTTTTCAAGTAACCAACTTTAATACTCTTTGTATCATTTAAGTCTCTCTTAATACATGAGTCTTTATTAACTCCACAAAGACTTTATGTCCACTTTTACACAGCTCAAAGCGCAGTAATAAGATTAAATACCTTTCTACCTCTCAAACACAAAAGGGGGAAATCACGAAAAGATAAAAGGCACTTTGGTAAAAAGATAATAAAGCACACATGCCCGCGATATGCTCATAAAGCATTCATGTTTGTTTTAGCAAATTATTATAAAAGAATGCATGATTATTTTTGTCGTATCTTTTATGTATAAAAGCTTGATTCCTTTGTTCGAAACAAAGAAGTTAGGTAAAACAATGATATTAGCAGCTGAATAGGATGTTTTTTTAGAAAATGACTGAAACGTTTATGCTGTTATCAAGCGGAAAGGTAACTAACTACGTGTTTATAACATAAAAATCTCTTTATCTACTTTCAGGTAGAGATTTCTTTAGAAATAAGCATCACCTTTGTACGTATTTTTCTGTTCTTTTCTTCTTGTCTTTCTGTTGTTTGAAATGGTTAAATAAATAAATTAATGTTTGGCGATCCGTCACACGCAGGTCACACAGGGTATCCTAGTATGGACGCCAGTCTCTCGTAAAGGATCATATATTATGCATCTTTTTCAAAACGCTATAATTCTTGTCTCTATGTTTAAAACTATGTGAACCTTTGTGAAGAGAGGAATAAAGATTATTACTATTACTATTTTGGTTTATCACTACTTCAGTACTACAATGGGCACTCGGCTAGTTTGATTTTTTCTCTGCCAGACGGAATTATGGCCTGCTGCAGGAGACATCCTGGGCGTCGGGAATCTCAGGCTGATTCCCGGCCACCGTAGGCGCGGGCTTGCGGACGGTGAGCAATGGGTAGCTCACCGTCCGAAAAGGACCAGGCCCGGGTTGACGGCGCGTTTTGTTCCACGCGCGCCTCAAAGAGATGTCAGCAGAACTGACGGGGTGCGCTAGGGTCGATGCCTGCCGGGGTCGCGGGAAAGTCCGAAAGGGATAGCGTGACCTTGGCAATATGGTAACTGAAGGAACACGGGTAGGTTTTAGTCAGTAAGAGTCTGACATGCCCTCCCGCTCTGCCCGGAGCGGGAGAAGTTATTTGATAATTTCCTACCCAAAAAAAAGACGGAATTATGGCAGTAGTTTCCCCTGTGACCGTCCATTAGGTACCTATAAGCAAAATGTGGACTGATCTTCAGCCAGGTACAAGCAAACAGGAACATGATCAGCAAGAAAATTCGATTAACACTTCAGTTTTTAAATATTAATTACCTATTGAGCAAGAAAAGGGAGGAGTGGTGGCCCAGTGGTAACGGCCGCGGCTTACAAGTTGTAGGTCGTAGGTTCGAACCCAGACAGGCGCTTTACTTTGTGTAAATTAATTCATCACCACTGCTCTCAAAACGGTGAAGGAAAACATCTTGAGGAAACCGGTATGTCCTAGAACCGAAAATTCGAAGACATGTGACATCTACCAACCCGCACTGGGCCCGCGTGGTGGATTACGGCCCACTCCCTCTCACAGAGAGGAGGCCTGTGTCCCAGCAGTGGGAACATTTATAGGCCGATGATGATGATGAATATAACTAACTATTTACACTAGGTACTAAATTAAAAGAATACCTAACTATCTGTATAAATAAAAATAAAAAACAAAACTTAGGCGTCGAATTTTTCGTCCGCATCGCTGTCATTTTTTAATTGCTCCTATAGGTATTTTATGTCGGGTACATTGAGTGGCCCTTTGTAAAACGACTAAAATGTCACGGTGTTTATCTTTTTTAGGATTCCGTACTAAAATGGTAAAAAGGAACCCTTATGATGCGACTCAGTCTGTCTGTCCGTCTGTCTGTCTGTCACAGCTAGATATCTCAAGAACTACTAATGCCATCAACTTGAAATTTGGAATAGTTTTAGATCATGAAAATGAAAAAAATTAAAATGTCACGGTGTACAGTCCTCCAGACTGTATTTCAGCCATGACGGCCAATCTTAACGGAAACCAGCCTTCGGCGCGGGAGATATTATAGTGCACAAGTGTGTCCGCATACATACTTGCACTCTCTCTTCCTTCACTCTCATAGTCCGATGGGACGACAATCCGACCCAACCGGAGAGAGATCAGGTGCAGGATCAACGGCTTAACGTGCTTTCCGAGGCACGGCGGTATCACACCGCCAATTTCCAAACTCCGGGCTGTTACTAAGAAATTCCTTATGGAAGAACCCTATAACATTTTGCCCGACCCGGGAATCAAACCCAGTACCCCACACTCAGCAGTCGTGCTTGCGACCACTAGACTGACGAGGCAGCTAAATAATAATAGTGAGTCCTTCATTAATAGTGAGTTAATGAACCACTATATCAATCTGCCTAGCCTTTTCCCAACTATGTTGGGGTCAGCTTCCAGTCTAACCGAATGCAGCTGAATACCAGTATTTTACAAGGAGCGACTGCCTATCTGACCTCCACAACCCAGTAACTGGGTAATACGATACCCCTTGGTAAGACTGGTTTGGTCAGACTTTCGGGCTTCTGCCGACTCGTAACGACTGTCAAAGATCCACGAATGACAGCCGGGACCAACGGCTTAACGTGCTTTCCGAGGCACGGAAGAGTCTCGGTATGGAAAGATGGTCACCCATCCATGGACCAACCCCGGCAAGCGTAGCTTAACCTGTCGGATCGACCCGTGCGGCTATTATTATGTAGCCATGAGCTCCTTAATAAACCACTATTTAGGTAGTTAATGACTCATTAACTTTAATAAACGTAGATGACTGCGGCGACTTCAAAAACTGTTTACGAAGGTAAATAAACCACAAAAATATCAAACACTGGTCTCGTCAATCATTAAGTTTCCCTTTGATTTGTGCAAATCATTTAAACTTAAACAAATAAAAAGTTTATTGAAGAGCTTACGTTATGCGATGGCACCAAGTTAATTTGTTAGAAGTAAAAGCGGGTTTTGACAAAGTTAAATTATGTTGGGCGCGATACCGGCAAATTTAAGGCGTTAACACAGTTACTTCTTATCGGCGCGGCGTTGAAGTTCAGAAGATTTGGTTGATAACGACCGTGAGAAGTATGGCGATTAGAATTGGTGGTTTGTCATATAAAAATAATGAGAACCAGAACCGTTCCATTACCTATACAAGGTGGCAAGGACATCGACGCGAAAACTGTCAACATGGATTCAGTACATATTCTGAACGGGGGGTTCAGAATATGTACTGAATCCATGTTAACAGTTTTCGTTTTTTAGGATTCCGTAGTAAACAAGGAACCCTTATAGTTTCGTCATGTCCGTCTGTCTGTCTGTCTGCGGCTTAGCACAAAGACGCTTAGTACTAGAAAGTTATAATTTAGCATGGATATACTTATTAATCACGCCGACAAAGTGGTAAAATAAAATCATGAAAAACATTTTTTTTTCAGGTACCTCCCCTGGACGTAAAGTGAAGATGATTTTTTTTTATCTCAATAATCCCAGTATCGTTGGTAAGGTCGTTCAAAAATATTGTGAGTTTGCAAAGATCATTTTTGGATTTAGAGATCCGTTTTCGAAATATTAAGCTTTAAATTGCAAATTTTTGTTAAAGTCAAGTGTCTCCCCCCCTGCAAGCTTAACAGTTGGTTTAGGGTATGTGAAAAAATTCACGGCAGTAGCATATATAACGAAATTAAAAGAAAAACTATCACAGCTAAGTAGGCTTCACAAGTTAACGAGTAATAATCGACCAACTTACATTTGCGGTTGCAAAAACATGTTCTTCCAAGCAGATTGTATGGGAGAACATGTTTTTCAACTACAAAGTTAAGTTTGTTCTTAGGATAAATTCTTCCCAACTACGGAACCCTTCATTGTGCGTGGTCCGACACGCACTTGGCCGGTTTTTTATTTTTTTGGGTGCGAAATTATCAAATGACTTCAGACACTTCACTTGAATGTGTCAGACTCTTACTGACTAAAACCCACCCATGTTCCTTCGGTTGCCATGTTGCCGGGGGCCACGATCTCCCTTTCGGACTTCTTCGCAGCCCCGGCAGGTATCGGCCCTAGCGGACACCGTCAATTCTGCTGACATCTCTTTGAGGTGAGCGTGATTCTGAACCCCTGCGTTGAAATTTTTCGTCGGTTATTTTTTTTAAATCTGCTGTTCCATACATTTTGAACGCGTAGGTATTGCACTTTTCTGTGAAACAGCTGATACCCTGCCACCCTGTATAGATGGAAAGAGAATGGCAAAAAAAGTAAGTATCAAACTGAAACTCAACTACGACAAATCCATTTTTTTTTTCAGTTTTCATATATCCTGAGTCACACACGTAATCTGTATTAGCTTAGTAATGACGTGTGACTCCAGCTACGCGAAAAAAATGTGATTACCTAATCGGTTAGTCCAACACAAACACGTAACTCGAAAATAAAAGCTTTCAAAGAAGATTACTTGTTCGGTCACCTATTCAACCATTAAAGGAATATTCTAAATACGGATGGTTTTTGAAACTCCCCTGCCATAATAGAGAATAATTAATTTATGCAAAATGTACCGCTGCAACCATTAAGAGCATACATAAATGTTTACTGAAGTACTTCATAGATTTTAAGTTCCAACTTACGTTTCTGGCCTCGGCCATAAAATATTCGTAGACCGTCTACGACTGTAGCATATTGACGTAGCACCCTCTACGCCGTAGCTCTCTACGCTGTAGCAGTAAATCATAGTTGACGGTGCAAATGGGGAAAAATATTGCCCCATTAAGTTTAAAGGAGTTCTTGGGGAACATTTGTAATCAGTACGGTTCATGTTGTTCCCAAATAAAGAATGGCAATAATTACTGCTCATAAATTAAAGCCACTCAGCGGAAACGTTAACTTTAATTTTATTCTCCTTTTGTTGAGGGTGTTGTTTGGTTGAGGCCAAAATTCTAGTATTTTAAAATCAAAATCAAAATATTTTTTTTCACTTAAACCTACATGGGCACTTATGAATTGTCAGAAGCTAGGTTGTTTCAATTGGTCGGTTCCTATGGAGAAGAGTCGGCAAGAAATTCCACGGTTACTCTTTTAAAAATAATTTGCTTTTACAATATTTGCAAATAACAGTGTTCATAGGTATGGGAGGACAGTGTAAGCCTTTGAACAAGTACCAGGTACTTAACAAAATAGAAAAGGTAAACATATCTACAGTTCACTAGGCCTACTACGGCAACGAATATAAAAGAATAAAATAATAATAAAAAAAACAAATCTGAATAATTTTCATGTCCACAAAAGCCACTAAGTGCATGTTACGTGCCCTCATCATCATCATCATTTTAACCGAAAGACGTCCACTGCTGGACATAGGCCTCCCCCAAGCACCGCCATTTCGACCGATTCTGTGCTTTCCGCATCCAGCGGATTCCTGCGGCCTTCACAAGGTCATCGGTCCATCTTGTGGAAGGCCTTCCAACGCTACGTCTTTCGGTACGTGGTTGCCACTCCAGAACCTTTCGACCCCATCGGCCATCCGTTCTGCGAGCAATGTTCTCTGCCCATTGCCACTTAAGTTTGGCAATTCTTCGGGCTATGTCGGTTACCTTGGTTCTCCTGCGGATCTCTTCATTTCTGATTCGACCACGCAGGGAAACCCCAAGCATAGCCCTCTCCATTGCCCTTTGGGTGACTTTGGGTTACGTGCCCTGCCTACACCAAATCAGCCTAATAACGAAATGATAACCTAATTACATCAATCGGATGTTTCACAAAATCGTAATACATCATTTTGCTGAACCAACGAATCGACGCCTCGTGTCGTCGAACGCTCACTTACTTTCAGATCTGCTGATACTGTATCCACGCTTAGAATCGTTATAATTGTAAGATTAGAATAATTAATTTTCGGCACTTCGGTACTAGCATCGTCCGAAGAAAAACCTAGGAATTAGCATAAGTTTATATTGTAATTTTTACATAATTAAAACCTTATTTAAAATAATTTCGTTTTTAGCTGTTACCTTCGTAATTGGCGCAGTCGATTTACAAAATTCGTTAATCGTACTAGTCTTTGTTTGTCATTATATCGGTAATATAGGAAATTATCGTACAGATTTAATGGCATTAATAGATCAATATTGGTTCCTCCATTTTTTCATTAACACATCCAACGACAAAATCTGTAAGTCAACTTAACATAACAATATTTCATTTTTAGCTCAGAGCTTACAGCAAGTTTTTCTTTTATTATAAAATAACACCAATCTTTGATGGCATGGGTGGTAGCTTTATAGAATAAAATGATTCAAAACATACTTTAAAAATAAAAAACCTTTTTACAAAAAATACAACCGACTTCCAAACTACAAAGTGAAAAATTACTTTAATTTCGGAAGTCGGTGTCAAAAAACTAAAATACTGATCCAAAGACACCGACTTCCGGAATTAAAGTTATTTTTCACTTTGTTGTTTGGAAGTCGGTTGTATTTTTTGTAAAAAAGTTTTTTTTTTCACTTTTTAGTGATTTGGTTTGTAATTTATCTAAGTTACAATAGCCTTATGTCAACTGCTCATCAAAAATACCCAAATCGCTATAGATGTGCCTATAATATTTGAAGAGTTCCCTCGATTTCTCCAAGATCCCATCATCAGATCGTGACTAAATGACAATGGGACCAACCTTTCAAACAAAAAAATAATTTTTCAAATCGGCCCAGCCGTCTTCGAGTAATCGGGGAACATACATAAAAAATAAAAAATATCCCGACAAATTGAGAACCTCCTCCTTTTTTTTTTAAGTCGGTTAATAACTTTATGTAAAAACAACGGTACAGATTTCTAGGAAATTATGTTATTTCTTTACTTACTTCAATAAACCACAATTTTTTACTGAAATGAGTGTTTGCGGTGTAGGAGTAATAAATGTATTAAAAGATAAAATAAAGCTATTACACCGCCCGCAATATTTTCTGATAAAAGCCTTCGCAATATATATTAATCCTTAGGCCCTTCATACACACACGTTTTTCTTGCCGTGAAAAACTACGAGTACAGTTTATTCGCCGTGTGTAGGCACGGTCGTCAGTGTTCTATGGGTTACTATGCAAGCTTGTTGACAGACACGTTTTTTCTACGACACGGTTTGTACGCCGTACCGTGAAGGAACCGTGTCGTGTACGGCCTTACTCGACCTTTCTGCACGACATGATAGGTACTTTGATCTAAAACTTAGAACATTCAAATTCAAAAGATACCCTTTTGTTTTACGAAAACCTAAAAAAGGCTTATGCTTAGTAGTACCCACATTAATTAAAATAGGTTTCAGACTACTGAAATAAAAGTAGATGCTTTTATCGTATTTATAAAATGGTATATTTAAGTGAAGCTCAATATATTTTATAGACGAAACCTTTTGGTTGAACTAAGTCGAACCAAGGTACTTAATAAAATATTGTTGAAGTCATACCAATGACAGCGTACGTCTTCATATTTAGAAATAAAAAGAAAATGAAAAATTGCGTTAACAATAGACCGTCGTACCTTTCTTCGCGATGATTTAAGATCTCATTATTTCTGTAACAGATACTCACGAGCGACGCAACTGAACAAATGATTTAGTCTGAAATCTGGTTGTACTTGATATAATATGAAGTGGATTTTAAGCGTCTGTTGGAAATAAAATAAATTACTTCGTTGCAGAGAATTTTACATAGGGAGTGCCTCCGCTGCCGCCGCCGACTCCCGAATTGGTTGCCGGCGCCGGTTGCTGAATTGGCTGCCGGCGCTGAGTTTGGAAAAAAAGCGGAAAATGGGGAAAAAAGTACTAGTTAGAATAGGTTAAATATGTTTACTCGCAAAAAAAAAGTTAAAAATTCAAAATCAAATTCAAAATTCAAAAGTCATTTATTCAAATTAGGCTGAGAATCAGCACTTTTCGAACGTCAAAATTACATAAGACAGTCCCCCAAAACGCCCACCCTCCACGTTATTTCACGTTATTTAGCTTAGGTTAGAATTATGACCCACTACGCACGAGCCAAGCGAGCGAAGCGAGCGGTGCCGCGGCAGCGGCCGGTGAGTGCTAAAAACGACTAGAATATATAGAAAAATATACTTTAGTTAGGGTTAGTTAGTTGGAGTTCTGAATACTGGAAGGGATTCCTTAATAGCCGCGCCGCCAGTTTCCATTATAGAAGCCGGCAGTGCCGGCCACAGAGTATGTAATGTGCCAGCAGCCGATGTTTTTAATCTCGGTTCCCAATGGCGTTATTTTTGGGAGCCGGCGCCGGCAGCGGAGGCACTCTCTTTTACATAACATAACATCATGCCTATATTTCGCGGAAGGTTGGACAAACATGTGCTTAGTCTCATGTAAAAGGGGCCTATTGCCATGAATCGGGTACTAATCCGAACCCCGGGCGTCACTGAGATTTTTTTATTGGTAATACTCAAAAAAACTACCTGGTGATCAAACCTATGACCTCATGCTCAGGAGACGCGCTTACGATCTCTAGACCAACATCTAGAACATTCAGAAGGGAATGCCCTTTTCATTATTATTATAACAATTTCTAGCAAACGAAATAATAACTTTTGAAGTGAAAACTTCTTTAGGCGCGTTGGGTTTTTTTGAGATGGGAAAAAACAATTGAACTCGCGACACCGTTACCGACACCTCATTTTTGCAAACGCGATTGTGCTCTTTATTTAGATAAGGTTACGGACCAATGTTCTATACAAGTATTTTCTTCCACCAAGGCGATCTAGTTCAAGTTTTCAGTTCTGTCGGCACTCCCGGAGTGCCACTGTTTTTGCATCGGTGATAAACTGTATCATACATCTTGGAGGTGTTGACAATAATTTTGATGTACAGTAAGCGATATCTCGTCGAGCTCATCGCGGGACCAATTTGTAACGACGCACCTGTGTCTCGATTGAGATCAAATAAGCTTCTATAGGCCTGAACACACCGTCTTGAGTTACGTGCCTACTTATCCGGGCATAAAAGTAATACTAGATGTTTGTCATCCCTAGTATTACGTCAATGTCAACGTGTCAGTGTATGAAAGGGGCGACCCTTTTTTCTATGGAGGTACTTTGAATTATGTAAGATTTTGTAACGTAAAACCAAGATGCAAAAATTTTGAAGAAGAAAGCGGTTGCGTCATATTATAACGACCTTCATGAAAATCTGTCGTTTTCACCAAGATATATATGCCAGTGACCTTGAGTGGTTAGCTTGCGTGTTCTGTACTGAGCTCACGCAATGCGTCGTACGTCCAGCCAGTAATAGGACTCACCCATCAAGGAGCGCTGTCCAAAATTAGATTAATTTATTACACTTAAAATAAAAGGTATTTTAATAAAACAAGTATATTCAAATATCAATAATTAAATTATCTTTGAAATGGTGAAGGTTTCAGAAAATTACGCTTGACAGATTTTGCGTGATTCTCCGTTTTTTATTCGCGTAAGACTTAACTTTACAAATTAATTTCACTATGTAATATGAACATAATCTAAAATATTCCTTTATTAAGTGATTAAAAAAATACTCTAATTTAACATATATTTTTTCCAAATCATTAATTAACACTACGCGTTTAGACGTAATCTTCAGTCGGTTATCGTCGCCTTAAGGTCTCAAAAAACGCTCTGTGTTTAGACAGATGGTATAGTGTGACTTTATTGATGTGTTAAGAAAATAAAACAACATTATGTAGGTAAATACGTACCAATAATTGCTTCGAATATTAACGTTGATCTGTAACAAAAAGAAAAGCATTGTTAAATATTTTATCATTTATCACAAAACAATACGGCAAAGTCAAATTGTTTATTTTAAATAAGCACATAAAAGGTACTTTTGAACGTCAAAAATTAAAAAGAAAATTAATTTTATTCTAATTGCCCCTTCAAGCAACTCCACCGTTACTCTTTCAAAATGTTTTAGGCACAATAAGTATGTACATTAATTATATCATTAATTCTTTAAACAAAATAGTAATAGTAATTTATTTCTCTCAAAAAGGTACTGGTACAGGGTATATAAATGTTACAGGCAGATTCAAACCTTTGTGAGAGCTGGAGTCTATACTGGGTTAATAAAACAATCCGTCTTTCGACATATACGGGGTTAAATCTTCGTTGCCGGGAACTACACAGCCATAGAATAACATACACAACTTCCAAAGTACCCAGAAGAAAAGAAGTGCTGATGACTATGTACCCCCAAATGTGATGTCGACGAGTGTTCAAACCCTTTTTTGGGCTACTTATGTAAAGTGCAAACATACAATAAGTCACACACCAAATAAAATTGAGTTGAAAAAATAATAAATGGTGCTCGTTCAGCTTGTTGCGCCCTATTTTATACAAAAGAATAGTTTCCATATTTTTTGCATCTACTGTGGTAACTTGCTAGCAAAAAGATTTGCAGACACTGAAAAATTATGAGCATAAAAGTACGAGAGCTGTGGACTACTGTGGACCCAGTCTTGTAGATATTTTTTTTGATAAACTGCTAAGTAGGTCAAGTCCGACAAATTAATTAGTAGGCAAATTGATTACAAAATTAAATTGTTCGTAAATGTGTTTATCTCTACAGTCATTTTTGACAGTTGTATGAAATGACTATAACTCGGCAAATTGACATAGAGTGATTAGAGTGTGAATTTGCTAAGCAATTAATTTCCTTGATTGTACCTACGTACCTATTTGTAAAGAGTGTCTGGCAATGATGGTATCCTAACTAATTTTATAAATGCGAAAATGAGTTTGTTTGTTATTTTATTTGTTTGTTTGTTCTCTGTTACGCTTTCACGCTAAAACGGCTGAACGGATTTGGATGAAAGGCACATGGGTAGACCATGACCTGGAGAAGAACTTAGGATATCTTTATCTCGATATTCCCACGGAAACGAGTCTTATGCGGGTGAAACCGCGGGGCGCAACTAGAAAAGTCATATTTTATTAAGAGCACTATTCCTAAGAGAACTAAAACCAATTACACTTAATCTGATATAAAAATCGTATTTATTCTTTTATTCTGAGCAACCGTACTATAGCAGTTAAATAAAAGAATTACTGCCACATTTGGACGAGTATCTTCTATTTAAAAAACTTTGTAGTCAAATAATGTAACCTCTTCAACGAGATGCACATCGGTCAAAAACCTTCAGTTCTTTCAACTTGGACTCGGTTCACGAACTCCCTTTGAGCATTTCAAGTGTAAATTTTACATAAACCTGGCAACATTCCATTACCAACGTTCATTACTTTTATTATGACCTTCACTGTGTTCTTATTTTATTGGTTCTCTCTTGTTTACTCGTTAATTACCTTCGAAGTAATTATGAGGTACATTTCAGCGGTATTCGTCGTCAGAAAATTTTCCGGTTTTAACGATCTTGAATGTTGAAAGATCTGGTGACAAGTGTCGTATAACAAAATTTTGTTACCAAAAGGAATTTATTCGAGAATATAGTACATGTTATGACCTGCCGAAACAAAACGAGTCTGTTTCACGGGGTCAGGAAAGGCTTCAACAACCCGGTAAATTAAAAATAATAAATAAATTAAATTAAAATAAAATTAATACCTAATAAGAAGAAGATAATTTATATTCCAGATAAGTTGACGGGAACTTTTCCCGGAGGTGGTAAAACTAGCCGTTAGTGTCAATTTAAATAGTCATGGTGATCATAAAACCGTACCTACCTACAGTAGTTATACCTATTAGTTAAAGTAAACTCCACTATCTCCTATTACAAGACTTAAAAACTATGTCAACGTGAGTGAAGCGAAATCACATCCATTTGCAGAAATTCCGACTTCATCACTTCAAGCGTGGAGACACTTCAGCTCGGAACTTAGTAGTGGATTTAAATCCGTTTTCTGCTAATGGGTAAGCTCACACTACCGTTTATTTTCTAATCTCGGAATTTGATTAAGAAATGGATGATGTTAGATCAAAACCAGGATTAAAAAGCTAAGGAACAGTAAATGTACTAACTGTGACGCTATTCATGTGACGGAATTATATGCCATATTGCGGATGCTGAAATAATTGTATGGTCAACGTATGGTTTTTGCTTTTTGGAGTTGTTAGTGGCTTGTTGGTTGATTTTGTGATTTTATTTTGTCTTCTATCTTATCTTGAGCAATACTCTATACTAAAATTATTAAGAGAAAAGATAGATAGAAGATAGAATATTCTTTATTATGTACACCATAAAAATTACAGACTTAATATAGAAAGAAAAAAAAAGAAAAGAAAAAAAAAAGAAGAAAAGCATTTGTATTTTTTTTTTGTTTGTAATGAATGCCTACGTGCCTGTCTTATTGTACTTGCTTGTATGTAGTATGTGTGCACTTTGCCTATGCCAATTTTAGCAACAGAGTTTTTAAACGAGTTCCAAAAAGGATGAGAAATTGTTTAGAATCAGTTTAAGTTCCGTTTTGTTGAGGGTTTGCTTTCAGTGGTCAAACTTGACAGATGATTCAAATGTTTATGCTTTGCAAACAAAGAATGATTATTTCTTTTTTTTCTGATTAATAAGTAAAGTGTATTATTTACTAGCTTCCGTCAGCGGCTTCGCCCGCATGGTCTTACTATTATTTTTATTATATTATATCCTATCCTACTTTATATAATACAGTTTGATTCTTCATAATGTGCAAATATCGAAATGAGGGAATCTATGCTTAATTTTAACGACAGAAAAAATATTTAAAAAAATCTAAATATTCTTTTTATTTCTTATTGAATAAAAAAAAATGTAACAAAACTGTGTAACTTTTAAACTAAATCATATAACGCGATGAAACAAACTCTATAATGATTGGAAGTAATTAGGCGTCCACATAAAAAAAAAAAACTACCCTCAATTGAAAATAAACATGTATTTTTAGCAAAAATCTGTTCTTTTTTCATCAATATTTAGAATAATTGTAAAATTAAGATGCCAAAGAGAATATTTTTTTTTATAATAAAATATAAAAAAAACTAAAAATTTTTTTTTATATTTTTACCGTCCATAAAATTAAGCATAGATTCCCTCATTTCGATATGTGCACATTATGAAGAATCACACTGTATAATATACATACATAAACTCACGCCTTCTTCCCATAGGGGTAAGCAGAAACTACAGAACGCTACCTACTACGATCCTTACATACTCCTTTTGCTTCATTTACGTTCATAGATAGTATAATACATAATAATATTTTATTTTTTTGTGAGAATTTATAGACGGATGTTTGTTACTCTTTTATGTAAAACTTACTTCTTCTTTTTTTCGTGTGGTTAGTGACTAACTTGGTGCACACAGATAGTTTATAACCTAAATTAACACATAGGATACTTTTTATCCCGATATTCCCACGGGATCGACACTTATGCGGGTGAAACCGCGGGGCTCTGCTAGTATATTTATAAATTATAGCCTTTATTATTCATTGATAATATATAGAATTATACTGACGAAAGAATTTTTTAAATCGGTCCATTACTTTTGAGTTTATTTATTACATCAAAAATAAAAACATACAAAAATACAAATCTTTTCTCTTAATAATTTTAGTATAGAGTATTGCTCAAGATAAGATAGAAGACAAAATAAAATCACAAAATCAACCAACAAGCCATTAACAATTCCAAAAAGCAAAACCATACGTTGACCATACAAGTCTTTCAGCGTCCGCAATATGGCATATAATTCCGTCACATGAATAGCGTCACACAAATCAATACCGTGACGATACCGTTGCAAAGCATTCAATAGGCCTATCAAATGGATGACCATTACCTTTGTGATGCGGCTTCCAACCACTTATATAGTGGCTCACTCTAGCTAATTAGTTGCCAGTTCGACTGAATGCACCCTCCAATCTCGGATTACATGGAGCCGTGTTCATTATATACGGGCCCGGGATATGAACGTCGGAATTTAAGTCATTTGAAACCGGTGGGTGCGATGTATCGTTATTTTATGCGCTGTTGGCTTACTAATTTGGAGGTTGGCTTTTTGGGGGTTCCGCAGTGAAATAGCAAAATTATGTCCGCGGTTTAGCGATAATATTATGCCCCTTTTCACTAACACTAGGAAACAACTCAATAAACGCCTAAATATTACTGTACTGTGGGTTTTTCGAAACTCTCGGCGCTAAGTCGAGCATTGAAAATGCAACAATGCACTTTTATTTAGGCAGTCATACTATAAGTGTCACTTATTAACGGGTATTAGAACCTAAAAATCAAATCCCTTAAACCAAACTACGATTATTTGGTTAATCAATTTAGTGGAAGAAAAGTTACTAATATATCAAATCTATTACTTCGTTGCAACATCTATCCATAAAATATATATTTTCTCTATTCCTTGCGGTGAAAACGCGAAGGAATGAGTTTTGTTTCTGAGAAAAATTAAACACGTTTATCAGTTCTTCCGCTGTTAAAGGATCATTTATTCTTACTGTAAAGTAAGATTAAAAGAATTACCCAGACTCCTGAGTCTGGGTCCTGTATCTGAGTATACCTACCCAGAGTTTATAGGAATTTTTTCGACGATACATAATTCGATACATAATTGTGCTTACAATTATGTATCGTCGAAAAAATTCCTCGATTCATGAAAGCAAATAATATAAAACAAAATATGTATTCCTTAACACATTTGGAATTACTAGACTTCTTGGAAAGAAGGTCGAAGGACAAGTTAATTGGGTAGCTAGATTTTTTTTGGAATATTTATAAAGGTTTTATTAACTAAAGATCCCTCCCTGCTTCGCACAATTTTTTCAACTTAACAAAAACATTGAGATTTCTGTGTTATACCTATTTAATTTTAATATTTATTATACACGCTAGCTTTTTCCCGCGGCTTCACCCGCCTGAAGGTCGGAAATTATCCCACGCAAATGTACTACCGTGATATGTAAATCCAGGGTATAAACTATCTGTGTGCCAAATTTCATTCAAATCCGTTTAGCCGTTTCTGCATGATTAAGTGACGAACATACAAACTTTCACATTTATAATATTAGTAGAACAAACCTTCTGGAAAAAATTATATAAATGATGGTGAAAAATCAGTTGCGTGGTTTAGAAAAATATCGCGGTCACACAGACAGACACAAAAAACTAATGAATATGAAATATAAATTTTCACAAATACTTTACATAACTACGAATTGGTAGCACTTCTTTATAATTTAAATGATACACTGATTGATACGTAGTTCAGAAGGGCTAACAGGTAACAGGAACGTTGTTCGAAGTGAAGCTGACGTAGGCTATTGTTTTCGTTTGTATGGTAAGTACAGACAAACTCAAGTCTTTTCAATTTTATACTAGCTGATACGACAGCCTTTGTCCTGTCTACAACAATTCACAAAAAAAAACCCATAGAAAATGCACGTTCAGTTTTCCAGAATTTTCCAATTTTGGCAGCAACTTTTAAAATTTTTGTTTCCGTCCTGATTCGTACATTACAAATATTTTAAATAAAAAAACGTGTGGCACTCGGGGACTGCCGCGGTAAAGCTATTGCATAGCATTTGTAACCTCCATACTTCCTATTTGTCAACGCTACACTTGGGATGATGACGTGATGACATAAAACAAAAATTACGTTCCCATGACAACATCACGTTGTCATGGGAACCGTCATTACATGGTAGGCGGAGTGGGGGGTGTTAGGTTTTATTTTCGTTACGTTACGGAATTTCTTGATTCGGTCGCCGCGCTCAAAGCCCGCGATAAAAGCTAAGCTATGCAATAGCTTAAAAATTGCCAAATGGGTCCAACCGTTCTGAATTGATGCGTTTACCAACGAACATCATTTATTTTCATTAGAAGATTAATTTTATTATTTATCAAGATACAGTATCCTTACTTACCTTTCTATATTAAAATATGGAGCATGTTATAAATGTGGAGGCTTTTACGAGTTACATAATTTAGTATCTCGTAGGTATATAGTCAGCCTTGCCATCTCCCTTGCTGACTTTCTAATCCGTTCACCATGACATAAGCAATTTCCCTATATTTTGTGTCAAAGGAAGAATGCCAGCATCGACACAATATAAAGAAGAAGATTATTATTGAAAATCCGCAAGGGCAGTAAAGTCAAGGCTTTAACCCCGAAACGATCAATTGCAGTCGATTACAATTCTAGTAATATTGTCAATCGTTTCAATTGCATTTGCAATTGCACGTAAAAATTTACAATTGCAATTGATCGCTTCGGGAACATTTTATAAATTAAGTAGAGCATTCACTTTTGCAATGTTGAACAGTGCGTCAGTAATTCAGAACTTATGAAACAGGGGTGAACATAAAATAAAATCTCAGTATTTACAGAGTTTTGTTCCGAAAAACCTGTTATGTGGGTGGTACAGGCAAAGAATGATAACATCTTCCATTTTTGTGCGCCGGGTCACGACGGCGGGAAAACAAAAAAGTTTTTATCTCAATCCTCTCTTTGAAGATAGCACAGTGGAAACAAATACCCTGTTTGAAGCAGAAAGCGAAACTGATGGTTCACGTTCCGAATTTACATTGTTTTATGTGAAAAATAGCCGATCAAATGGCAGTATTTGGTTTACTGGTTTACGTGACCACAGATTGATCGAGTTTGTTTTTGTTAGTCTTTGTAAGTTAGCTGTTTGGTCAGTGAAAATCGTTTCTACGTAAAAAAAATTGGTTTAACTTTATCGTATATTTCAAGGTTGTTATGGTGGTGTTTGGGTAACCAAAATTTCTAAAAAAAGAATATACATTTACCAAACTGCACTGGCCCGCCCCCCACTCCCTTTTACAGAGTGGATGCCTGTGTCCCAGCAGTGAGAACGTTATAGGCTGATTATGCTTATGCTTACCTATGTCGTTTAAGGTTAATGTTACTAAACATTGGAAATGTCAATACGGTTTTATTGCACATAAAAGGAGGAAAGACGAGAGTTAGTATTGTAGTTATTTTATTTGTTATTTTAGTATATGCTGCACCAGTTGACGTCATCACGTCAGCGTCGGCTGTCGCTGAAAACTTGCGCTGGGGCTCTGTCTCGCATGGGGTCGCAGCATTATGCTGAGTGATGACCATTTTGCGTGGATGTGACGCATATTTTCCCCCAATTTGTTATTTACGTGTTTTTTATCTTTCTTTGCGTCAAGTTTACCGCAAATAAACGTATTTTCTTTCTTTATTTTTTTACGAATAAATAAACGATTTGTAACAATCTGCGTATAATTATTTAAAAAATCAGCAATACATCACCGTCAAATAGACAGATTTTATTCAATATCCGGAACGACAAACAATAAAAAATCTTGCGGAAAAATAAAGGCAATCCCTAGAGATGAATTTACATAATAAAGAATGGTTTTACCGAAGGTTTCGGGGTACAAATATCTGCGCATAATCGAGCACTTTGTGGAGGAATTGAATTCTACCTTCACGTAGTACCACTCTGATAAGTTCACTTCGAACCTTACTCAAGTTACCGCACTAATAGGCTAGTTGACAGTTTTTATAGAACCAATTAGTTATATATTAGGTATGTGGATATTGTCCATAAAATATTAATATTCTGTTAAATATTAAAATCAAATAAAAAATTTGATTGTCAAAACGCTACATAATTATCTTAGTACTGGTAATATGGTAATCTTACTGCCATGGCAACTCGAGTGTCGTCATACTTATTTTTCTGTCAAATCCCTTTTTACTGTGTTGTCTGACTCAAACTTCATTTAATACTTCTGTCGGAATGCTATAATATTCGGTAGTCTTAATTAACAAGGTTTTTGAATATTAAAAAAATATTACACTATAGACAAATAATTATTTGTGTTAATGTTTAGTTTGACAGTCTTAAGTTAGGCAATTTCCATTTCCAAATGTTTAATGCAGTTCCCTGAAAATGAGACTGAATACTACTAATTTAGTAGATTAATTAACAGTGCCACATTTCGCGAGAGGGAAAAAGTACCAATCAGTGTTGTTCCTTTCAAGACTTTTATCTTCGTTCTTCTATTAGTAAATTGAAATAAACTTTATGTCTGATGCATGAAGTTTAAATCAATTTACAATTTAAAACACAGTCGATTACAAGGAGTGACTTGTCGTGCTCCGATTCACGATTAATGGCACTTGACCGATTAAGGGATTTATTTTTACATAATTATTTCTCAAAACTATTAATGAAACTGAAATTATTGACAAAATTAAGTTCAGTTTTGATGTTTTTAGAATAAATGCATCAAAACAAAATTCATAAGGTATTTTTCTTACTATCAACTACCGTATTTGAAAGCGAACTCATTTGTTTTTAATAGGTTTTTAAAGTATAAATTATCGCGCACTCACACATCGACAACTTTCGAATTTCGAATTGATAATGAATAAAAAAAATAAAAAAAACGTGTGGCACTCGGGGACTGCCGCGGTAAAGCTATTGCATAGCATTTGTAACCTCCATACTTCCTATTTGTCAAAAAATTTTGTTTTATGTCATCATCCGTCATTACATGGTAGGCGGAGTGGCCCCCCCCCCCACTCCGCCTACCATGTAATGACGGATGATGTTAGGTTTTATTTTCGTTACGGAATTTCTTGATTCGGTCGCCGTGCTCAAAGCCCGCGATAAAAGCTATGCAATAGCTTAAAAAATAAATGAGTTCGCTTTCGAAATAATGCGGTCACATAAGTTTAAAGAATATTCCTACTGTAGGTCTGTGGTCGGTTTCAGCGTTCGTGTAGTGACTTTCAGTAACATACGTAACCAACTTAAGAAACTTGTATGTACTCATGTTATGGTGTACTAAGACACATGTTTCTCGGCAACTTTGGTTAAGTAGCCATTTAATTTTGGTCAAATTTTAATGTTTCAAAGCTCATATTTGTAAGATCTTCTATTTGGACCTGTATCTGGACCTGTGATAAAAAGGATTTAACGTTCCTATCAGTAAACATACATATTTTGGAATAAAGTCGATTTTCTTTCTTTATGTGAAATAGATGCTAAACACATATTTTTACTACAAAAAGGGCATTTGATTCATCGATAACAGAGAATAAAATTCTCTTTTACTCACTGAGTGAATAAAAACATTTTGAATTTGGAACAAGCACGAATTACTTATACGAATTATGTACAAAACCGGCCAAGTGTGTTTCGGACCACGCACAATGAAGGGTTGCGTAGTTGGGACGAATTTATCCCAAAAGCAAACTTAATATTGTAGTTGAAAGACATGTTCTCCCATACATCGATGTACGTCACGATCAATTCTCCAATTGCAAATGTAACTTGGTAATAACAATAATAAAACTATGAATGAACGATTTTCAGACTTTTTCCTTTATATGTGCTGTGAGACCTTGCTTCCTGATTTTCATGATTCGAGGTCAACGGGAGGTATCCTGTATATTTTTTAATTTATTTACGAGTATCAAAATATGTCACATAATGGCCGTATTTTTTTATTGCGTTGACTTAGAAGCTTGATTTTTTGAGAGTTTCAAGAGAACATAGATCTACGTATTTGATATTAATTTCAACTTGATATCTCCCCGCGTTCCTGAGAAAATGGTTCTTGACAGACTGACGGATGGATAATGAAGTGATCCCACAAGGGTTCCATTTTTTCCTTTTGAGGTACGGAACCCTAAGATTACCGTAGATTAAAATCGATTTTAATTCCTTTCATAAAAGTACTAACCAAATATGATCATAGTTACACCTATGTCAACGAAAATTAAATTTTCATTAAAAGTTCTCGTGTCCAGCAAAGCTTTTAAAATTGAACACCTTAACGCTGTCCGATATAAGCTTGAAACAGAAATGGAGTGTGTCAACGCGACCGCAGGTTTCCGGACGAAGTGTGAGAGACTGCGAGACTGCGAGACTGCGGGTCATCACTCAACTGAGGGGAATAGATTAATATCGTGCTTACAAGCGATGAGGTAAGGAGAGAAAGAAAAATATGTTTATTTGTCATAGAAACAAGTGCATACAAAAATATATAATTAACACGAGTAAAACAATAAAACACAATAGCAATTAGCAATTTTTTATTATCAATTTATTTAACACATAAAGCCGTGTACGCACGTACGAACACGAACATAGCGAACACAAACATCAAATCTGAACATTTGGTTCGTACGTATGGACGGCATATTCGAACACGAATGCGAACATAGTTCGAGTCGAGTTCGCGCACCACAGTCGTGAACTCTATCTTAATAGCCATGACGGCGCCGTTGGAAGTGGTGGTAAAGCTCTTCGAACACCGTCCATACAGAACATACTAAAAGGATCGCCGCAAACATGTTTGACGAACAGAGTATTCGATGTTAGTTAGTGGTACGCACGTGCGAACCAAGTTGTTGCGTATCATACAACGCAACAAATTTGTTCGTACGTGCGGACACGGCTTAACGCAACATAACATCACGCCTGTAATCCCCGAAGGGTTGGGTAGAAGTGTACCCATAGTACACCCAAATTTCGCCAGTTATGTTTAAGTCCCATGTAATAGGGGCGAGCCTATAGCCATCAACTGGGCACAAATCTAGACTCCGGGCTACTACTGAGAAATTCTAGATGGAAAACCCAATAACACTGTGCCCGACCAGGGCAATTTATTTAAATCTGTCGTTAAATCTTATGTCTAGTAAATTGACAGTTTGTTACCAAATAATATGTAATTATGAAGGTATGATTCCGATCCCTGCTGCTAGCGCTGTGCTGCCGCAGCAGTACTGCAGCGGGGTTCAGAATCATACATCTATTGCCGTAAAATTGCTGCCGTGCTCGGAATGTAATCTCATATAAACCTATAGAAAATGTATTGACCAGAAGTGACGTGGCAGCACTAGTGAAAATGAAATACTCTTTGGTTATTTTAAATGACAGGTATCAGATTGCAGGTTTAGTGATTGTGGACTTTATCAGGCTTTCAGAAATCGGTTATAAGGTAATCTTTGATCCATATAGTTATATAATTGAGGGAGCCTAGATCTCACAACACAGGGAATCCTAGTGCGAGGTCTAGGAATTCAATCCACCTGAATGTAAACTTTGCTCAATAAATTTATTCTTATTCATATAGGCAGTGCGTGATTCTATTGACGACGATGTGTTCGACTAATTTCGAGGTTTATTTTAACTCGTATTTTTATTTAGAAAAGCTAATGGGAATGAACTTTGCTATCACACGTCGATATTTTACGTACTAGGAAGTTATATCTGCAGAAGTTGCTGTCACAAAGAATTTATCGAAGTAAGAAGTTTCTTGCTGTCGAATGTACGTACTAAGTGCCCTGTTAAAGTTGTCAGCTTACCTGTACGTGTTGTATACAACAACTATTAATACTTGAGAATGGGAAAAGTTAGCTATGTGAATGAAAATCACATCACTCATCGAGAAAATGAAAACGGAATGATCAAACTGTTTTTGCAACTGTTTTTTTTTCGTTTTCTTACAAAATTGTTTTTGGAATTATGTGTACAATAAAGATTGAGAATATGGTTTACGTAAAATCTCAAACAGGGTAGTTTTATTTGATAGCAAAAATGACAAACATTTATTTGTAAGCGAAATCGAATGCATCGAATTATAAGCAAATGCGAAAACTTAAACGATTTTTAAAATTAGAATATAATATTTAGGGATGATGCTAGGGTGAAATAAAAACTTTTTACAAAAAAAAAAAAAAAAAAAACTGCCGACTTCAAAAAAAAAACACTACTTGAGTGAAAAATAACTTTAATTTCGGAAGTCGGTGTCTTTGGTTTTGAATTTTCGTTCTTTGTCACCGACTTCCGAAATTAAAGTTATTTTTCACTTTGTAGTGTTTTTTTTTAAGTCGGTTGTTTTTTTTTGTAAAAAGTTTTTATTTTTCACTTTTTAGTTATGGTACCTACCCCACACAAATTCGAATACCACAACCTGCTATGTAAATAACAGTGACAAGAAGTTATCATATCATCTACATACTAAGTGGGGAAAAATACGTATAATTGAAGCTAACTCAAAAACTACCCAAGCAAAGTTAATAAAATTTATATGGGACCACCTCTGAAGTATGATCTACCAAACAAAAAAAGAATCATCAAAATTTATTCATAATTGGCGGAGTAATCGCGTAACAAACATACAAAAAAAAAAAAACATTCAGACGAATTGAGAACCTCCTCCTTTTGGAAGTCGGTTAAAAACAGAAATTCTATTTAGTCCATCAGTCAGATAATAAAAAAAAATAGACATGAATTTTTTGCTTTTTCATATGAATAAATAATGATTTAGATAAAACGCATTAAAGTTGGGGAATGGGGGTCGCTACGTCACAAGTACAAAATCTACATACAAGTGACGTCATGGCACATTTTAACTCAATGTATCGCCGTAATCTTTTGATTACGTAAGAAAAGAAAAAATACGTGTCCAATATTTTTTATAATCAACCTGAAGGATAAAAAAAAAATCTTCCCTTGGGTGAATACTGAAATGACGACTAATAGAAAACTATGGAAGGAAAGAACAAGCTGCATCGACCCTAAGTAAATTGGAATAAAGGCAAGAGAATGCTAAAAATGTTTGATGAGTGACCTAATCTCCATTCTTGGCAATCTCTTTTCTCTGTTCTTAATCTGCCTAGCCTTTTTCCAACTATGTTGGGTTCAGCTTCCAGTCTAACCGGATGCAGCTGAATAGCAGTATCTTACATGGAGCGACTGCCTATCTGACCACCACAATCAATGTAAACGTTTTTCATTTTGTGTTTTCTGTTCATAGATTATATCCTGTTTTTCTTTTACACCATTAATTGCTTATTGTTGTAACGCCCCGTTTTATTATATTGTGGCTTTGTCTTGTTTTACGGAGAATCACTGACTCCTAAGACACAGGCACATACACCTAGTTTAGGAGTCAGGGAATTAAAAGTTTTGTGACCTAGTTATAAGCCTTATATGCTCTAAGTTTTTGGTACTTGTACTGTGATGGCTTTTGGTGAAATAAAGAATTTATTTATTTATTTATTTACAATCCAGTTACTGGGTAACACGATACCCCTTGGTAAGACTATCGTATTACTCAAAATAGAATAATTGGCTACAATAGGAATGATGCCTGAGTAAAAAAAAGAAATTCTATTTAGGCCGTCAGTCAGATAATAAAAAATATTAGGCAAGTATTTTTTGTTTTATCATATTAATAAAAATTACTTAGATTAAAAGCATTAAATTTGGGGAGTGGGGGTCGCTACGTCACAAGTAAGTATAAAATCTACAGACTTGGGCTTCTGACTACCCGTAACGACTGTCAAAGATTTACGGATGACAGCCAGGATCAACGGCTTGGCGTGCTTTCCGAGGCACGTGCTTTTCTCTGTTCTTCATAATAATCAGTATTCAATGAACCAAGCAGTACCTGGTCGACCGAGCTCTGCTCGGGTGAAAATAGAAAATGCTTATTTAATAGTATACGATAGTTTATACTAATTCCATGCTGCCATAATAGTAGGTAGTTACTTAATTTCATACTGCCATGTAATTTTTCTAAGGTAGCCATCTTGTTCTAAACTTTGGGCGACCGAGCTCTGCTCGGGTGAAAATACGGAGAAAACAAATTTTCCCAGACATGTGACCTAGGTAGATCGATTTTTCACCCCCGTAAACCCCTGTATTGCAAATTTCATCGAAATTGTTACAGCCGCTTTCGAGAACGTGATTACAAATATAAACAAATATTGCTCGTTTGATAGTATAGGATAATACAGAGTCTCAATTACTGCTCAAACTACACTTAACAGCGTATTTATAGTCAAACACAGTTGGTTCCCTCGATACTAGTTAAATCCTTATACAATAGCGTATTGCATTTACCATTTACAATAGGGTATTAAGTTCAGATATTGCAATTCTGCTTAGAGACCTAGGTACTGACAGGCCTTTGTCTACGCATCCTTTGTAGTTCCTGTAGATTAAATTTTTTGGTATTGTATGAAAATAATAAAATAGGTTATGGATAATACGAACAAAAGCCTGTCGACTGATTTGACCAAAATTATCCTAGATTTTTTTAAATATGCTACACTTTTAATGTGAAATACAATAGACGTGGATATATTTAGTAACTTGTTCCGCTTAGCTATTTCTAAAGAGCCATAAAAACTCCTGAAAGAAATCGACACTTCATTAACCTCACCAGGATGGATTCGCCGTTTCTCAAAAAGATCTTCTAGTATCTGTAAACACTCCTCATATGGAACGTTTGTGAATAAACTTTCAACATCTAATGATAGTAATTTTGCACTAGTTGGCAAATCAATATCCTTAACTTTCTCTATTAACTGTAAACTATTTTTAAGACTAAACTTTGGTTTATAATTTGATCTCGACTTCAATAAACAGTTCAAATGTTTTGACAAATTATATGCTGGTGCACCGATATAAGAAATCACTGGCCGTATTGGGATATTATTCTTATGAATTTTAGGCAAGCCGTATAGCATAGGAGACCTTGGGTTCATTGGTACAATATATTTTAATGGTTTCTGATCGACGTAAGATGTGTTTTTAGTAATGTTTTTTAATTGTGAAGTATATACTTTAGTGGGGTCCGAACTTAGTTGTTGAAAATCGCTGCCCTGTATTACGTTATTTACATTTTGGTCGTAAATGTTTCTGTCTAAGATAACTATTGTATTTCCTTTATCGGCATTAGTAACAACTATATTGTTTTGATCAATCTTGTTCTTCAAAGATCTATAAATACGTTGGTCTGATGATAAAGTCATTGAATTTGATGAGTTAAGAGACTGTTTAATATGAACAGATACCTGGTGTGCTACTGTCTCATCTTTTTTATCTCTAACTATAGCCATTTCTGAATCTATCGCCAAAAGTTCCAAAGGTTTTTGTGACAAGACGGGCTGGAAATTAAATTTAAGTCCTTTCTCCAGCAAAGTTTCTTCACTTGACAATTGTATGTTAGTAAGGTTTTTAAGACGTTGATGAAACGTATGAGGACATGTTTGCTGATCTCTTTGTCTGTCACTATTAATATTAATGCCTTCATTACTGTGACTTCTGTAGTTTCTAACTAATCTTTCCAACTTCCTAGACTGTATCAAATATTTTTAGTGAGCTGTAATAGATGCGAATTCCCGCGCTTTATTGTCTAAAATATCAAATTCTATATTGTGTAGTCTGAAAACTAACTCTGTGTACAAAATTTTAAGATTGTTTTTTATACAATCCCTCACTGAAAACCAGTATCTTATTTCCTCATTTAACCAAATGTTTTTTACCCTACTCAAAGCGATATTAGCTGATCTTATGTATTGGAACGAATATTGATATATGAAGGGATTACCCACAATTGTTTACACTGTTGATTAAACCAAACATTCTGAGCAGCAATACGATGTGATTTAGTGAGTTTGGTGTAAAGTTTACTTTTAATGTGTTTTTGCACAAGCGTGGCTTGTTCAAGCCGCATTATGAAAATTCTATCAATCTTCATGCCGCTTGCACAAGCAAGATGCTTGCACAAAATCATCATACAGACGCTCAAGCACGCTTGCACAAAATGATTGTTCATGTCACGCTTGCAGTAACGTGTGTGGCCACCTTTAGATTTATACTTGAATTTGAATTCGGAATTTCTTCTTCTCCTACCTATTACCGAAGAATACCTGATCAATAAAACAAGCTTGAAATCACAATATTTTTCAAAATAAAAGACACAAAATATCTAGAGCATGCACGCACGACGTACCTATATAACGTGTGCACGATGCGCACTGACCTGTCGCACGATTTCACGCTGTTACAAGTTTAAAACAACGTTGGTCCGAGTTGTACGCAGCCTACAAGTACATGCACGACACATCAAAGGGAAGCGTCGAGACACAGGGACCGGTGAATGGACGAGCCTTCGATTCTGAATGGACTTTGAATTTGAATTTCGAGCCCTTGGATTTTAGCCTTTGGGATTGGACCGATGGGTTTTGACGTGTGTGTGTTGAGTCTTAGATCCATTACATAGATAGTGTATTTGATGTTATTTGTCCTATAATTTTCGGCCGCTGGGTTTTGACGTCTTTGTGTGTTCAGTCTTAGATACATTCTACAGACAGTGAGTTAGATGAGCCTTCATATAGCCGGCTGCCTTTGAATTCCAGCATAGCGTCAAAGCGTATTAAGCTCTTTCCTTAATACGCTTTGACGTGTTTGTTATGTATTGAATCGTAGGACCATTTTATAAATAGTGAATTGGACGTTATGGGTCCTATAGATGGCCGTCTTTACTGTGAACTGAGTTTAAGCTGAAACATTCCAAATCTAGGGTATTCTTTTTCGTGTGGTTAGTGACTAACCTGGTGACAGTGTTTTAAAGCTGCCTATGGGCCTCAGACTAGGCTTCACTTGCTTGGCTTGGCTTGGTTCTGACCTGGTCAATTGATTGGATGTTGGTGATACTAAAACATAGTTGTGTTGGATTCACATTCAAATCTCAAATCAAAACTTAAATACTTTATTGCGTACCATAATGTATATAGTTGGTAGGGAAATAATTATATTAGTCACAATTATGTACCCTGAATTTTATATTTCAATTCAAGCCCTCGTAGACCCTCTTGCAAACACTGCAGTAAGCTTCAAAACTGAAGAACTCAAAACCTTATAAAAAGCGTTTTCTTCTACCCGTCAGTATGTCACCCATCCCGATCTACATAAGCTGTTGTCCGAGAATACAGCGGATACAATTTGACGTCCGCTTCGGTCCTAAGTACACTCTTGTCTATGGACATTTGCCATCCCCTGTTATTAACAAAATCCACGAGCCCGTGGCCATGATGGCCATACTGGATATACGAGTATCCACTCTAAATAATAATTATATGCGTTATAATATTACACTGCCGATGTTGAGGGTTAAATGTGTTTAAATTGTCAAAATGGGCGTTTGATTTTCGCTGAATAAGGTTGGTGAAGGGTTGGTGTATTTTGCTGTAAAAGGTGAGGTTTGATTTAGGTTGGTGAATATAGTTTACGCATGTTATGAGCCAGCGTGATGGCCTCGCATCTCATGCACGAGAAACCCACAGTTCAAGTTCAGGCAAGTAACAATGTGACTTATTCAATTCTTATTGTACTTTCTGAGTTTATTTTGGAAATTACTGACATCGGTAAAGGGAAAACATCGTGAGGTAACCTGGACTCATGGTTGATATAAATCTGTAATCGCCTACCCGACTTGAGCAAGCGTGGTGATCAATACTCGTGCCTTCTCTGTATGAGAAGAGGCCTTTGCCCAGCGGTGGGATAGTTACAGGCTGGTATTAAAAAAAAAAAACAGTGGCACTCCGGGAGTGCCGACAGAAGTGAAAACTCGAACATTAAAAAATACTTCCAAAACCTTTAAAGTAAAAATACGTGCATAGAACATTGATCCGTAACTTAATATAAATAAAGAGCACAATCGCGTTTACAAAAATGAGGTGTCGGTAACGGTGTCGCGAGTTCAATTGTTATTTCCCATCTCAAAAATGCCCAACGCGCCTAAAGAAGTTTTCATTAAAAAAAAAATGTTTTGTTAGCTGTTGCCTTTTTACCAAGTATGTTAGGGTCGGCTTCCAGTCTAACCGGATGCAGCTGGATACCAGTATTTTACATGGAGCGACTGTCTATCTGACTTCGATAACCCAGTTACTGGGTAATACGATACCCCTTAGTAAGACTATCGTATTACCTAAAAATAGAATAATTGGCTATAAGAACACCCACATTTCAGGTTGATGCCTGGGTAAAAAAAAAGAAAAATCTATTGAGTCCGTCAGTCAGATATTATATATTTAGTTATAGAAATTCAGACACGATGTAAAAATTGTTAATGAATAAATGAATTGAATTGAATTGGATTGAATTAGACACGTATTTTTTGCTTTATCATATTAATAAAAAATTACGTAGATAAAACACATTAAAGTTGGGGAGTCGTGGGGGTCGCTACGTCACAAGTAAGTATAAAATCTACATACTCGTGATCTTTTGATTACGTATAAAAAGAAAAATACGAGTCCAATATTTTTTATAAATCAGTCGGACGAACAAAAAAAAATTTTAGTCAATATCCCTATTATTACGATTATTTAGCACACTCGAAGGTGCAGTATACCTTCCTAGACTCGGTCATGATTTCCTCACAAAGAGAATGGCTGCCCATTCTCTCGTCTTAATCCGTTCTTTTATAAAATTCTACATAAACCACCAAATTGTTATAATGATCACACTGTGAACAATTTCATCCAAATGGAAACTATTTGCAGCTCGTAAATAAGTTTCAATGTAATTAATTAAAGTACGCTGGATGTAAAATCGCCAAATATTTGAGCCGGCAAAATTAATGTTCCATCCAGCATGTATTTAGTAAATTACATATGAATTTAATAATGTTGCATACTCTTTACCAGTGAATATGAAATAGTACATTACTGTGGCGGCCAGCAAAAATTACACAACAGATATGAGTTTTCATACAAAAATTGTCGGCCGCCTGCTCGCATATATTTGACCAGAACAGCATTTCGATTTGTCTCGAAGAAGGTTGACAAAATAATGCTCAAATTTCCAAACATTGTTGAGAAAAAATAATTTTAAACTACCCACGCAATTGTAATTAAAGTTTGATTTTAAATTAACGTAAAATCCAATCTATACAGAGTGTCAATTTAATTGAACCCTCTGTAATTAAAATTAATTGAAATGAGAGAATGTAATTGTTTCTTATTAGTTTTGCTGGAATTTATTTCATTGGGGTAGGAATTTTGAATAAATTTTGATTTAAATATAATACCCCTTCATTTTGTGAAAACAGTTTTAATTAGGTACCTATTATTAGAATTGTAATTTACGTACTGTGTGCGTAGGATACTGTGCGTTTACTATTAATTTGCAGGTTTTTATGAAGCCACTAAACTAGTAAATTGCTTCGATCAAGTTCATTTGACTGAGTGACGCCCTTTCATGTGCTCATTTAATTTGCATGAAACTAGAAGCTAATGATAAGATACTATTGCAGCATAGTAAAGTACGGTAAAGTAGTCTGGCCGTTGAGAGAATGCATTCTTGACAACTGTTCGTTTCATATTAACGAATTATGTGTTTTGCGAATTTGATAATTATGACTACTAGAAATTATCCAACTGACAGGTGTCAGAACTCAACTCATGTCATCTTAGCATCATTTTCTTATATCACAAATATCCGTGCTTTGACAACCCTGATTTTTGAAGTGAAAACTTCTTTAGGCGCGTTAGGCATTTTTGAGATGGGGAAAAAACAATTGAACTCGCGACTCACACGTTTTGGAAGTTTTTGTAAACGCGTTTGTGCTCTTTATTTAGATAAGGTTACGGACCAATGTTCTATACAAGTATTTTTCTTCCACCAAGGCGATCTTGTTCAAGTTTTCACTTCTGTCGGCACTCCCGGAGTGCCACTGTTTTTTTTAATGCAATAACTATTACATACACAGAAGGAGCTTGCACCCTAATTTCGTAACACATTTTCAATCGCATCCGATTTTGAAAGAAATTCATAATCCATTGCATCATTTATGTTTGAAAAATTCGTCTGCTGACAACGTAAATTACGCAATGAATATTGTTGAATTGTCAAAATGAAATGTATTGCAATTGTAAGTGACCTACGCAACGAGACTGCTGGTAACATCGATCGATTAGAGCCGTGCCTGTAATTTTCAACTTTTACCACAGTGTAATCAATTCAGCGGGCCCATTTTGTCTCGCAAAACGCCCGATGACCAACTGCTTTTTACTACAGCTAAACAATCAGCCTACCCTGTGGCCTACGCCTATAATTTTCAAAGCAACCGTTGATTACTGCCGAGCTACGTTTATACGGGCCCACAGCTATACTGACCCAGTTTATATTGTTCATTCAGTTCAGACATTTTTTTGTAAGATGTTAAAAAGTTTTTGTTTTTTGTTTTCGTAAATTAAAAATGAGCTCCATTTCAGAAGAAGACGTAGTACGTGGTACTAAAAGACGAATCGGATTATTTTATTGTTTGTCATTATTGGTATTAGGATCTTAAAGTTGGTATTGTAATGTAACTTTTTGTGAAATGATCTAAAGAAAATATTTTTATTATTCAGTAAAAACCGCTTTCTCTAATTTTCAGACTTAAATATGTTGCTAATATTTTAATGATTTAAAATTTTTATTGAATCTTTGTTCACGTTTTAATAAGAACGTTGTGCATGTCTTGTGTATTTACACAGTATTGAAGACTTGCAGACCTTTTGTTACTAACCTTGTAAATGTCGTTCATGTGCCTTGCTCAATAAACAAATAAAAAATAAATAAATATCTGTTACCTATAAAATTCTTTGTAAAAGTTGCAATAGCCAATGACGGTATTTAAGGGAAATATTGAACAACCTCCGATTATGCTCCAAACTTATTACCAAAAAAACCGAAAAACACGTAAAATTAAAGTATCGTAAAGGTGTGGTCTTTGGCGGACGGGTTTATATGGTCACTGAACAAATTAGAGATCTCCACCAATGTGACCACTATACGACAGCACTTCATGAGACCTTGAGGTATTCTACAAACAGCAAACACTGTATTATTTCTACAAAAAAAATGACGTCAAGAAATAAGTTCTCGAAATGACGCAACACGTTTTATTCGCAAAGATTCTCGCATCAAAACTCTAAAACATTGTATAAAGTCCAAACATATTTCTCAAAGCCTTTCAAAGCTGAACATTCCAAAAATTCCATTCCCAACGAAATGCTCTCTGAATCAGATTCCCACGGAAATCTGTTGCGAATAATGAGTTGTATTTACTACTGTAAATTCAGTTGAATATTCACGGAAATATGCGTTAATTACAAAATTCACTTTAACCAGTAGGTATTTTATAGTTGGTACTATTTTGCTGGACTGTCTCGTTGGTCTAGTGGTCGTAAGTGCCACTGCTGAGCATGAGGTCCTGGGTACGATTTCCGAATCAAGCAAAGCGTTATTAGGTTTTTTAATCTGGAATTTCTCAGTAGCAGCCCGGAGTCTGGATTTGTGCCTGGTTGATGGTAATTGGCTTGCCCCCTATTACATGGGGCTTAAACATAACTGGCGAGATTTGGGTGTATTAAAAGTATACTTCTGCCTGACCTTTTGGGGCATGCAGGCGTGAAGATATGTTACTATTTTGCTACTGCTGTTTATAGGCTAAGACACACTCCATTTACAGCGTACAACGTTCGCTCAACGTGTAACCCCTATAAACTTCATATTGTTACACATTTGCTTTACCAAATACTCGTTTCATCTGGTGTGACCCAGCCTTTAGTTCGCAAACAAAGACTTTGTAACTACCAAATTATTTACCGTTCCAATGATTTATGCAATGAATTAACGAGTTTAAACTGAAATCGGGAAAGCTTTTTTACAATACAAATTATTTACACTATTTCCTTTGATTTTATTTAATAAAAGTTGCCTGATTCACACTATTTTATTGTAGGTGTCTAAATGGCCTCAGCTGCAGACTTTGAAACATGATTCATCTCTCATTGCGTGCTTGTATCTCAAGGCTTTTATATCTTACATGCAACTGGGAGCTGAAAGTTACAAAGACGGGGATACGTCACTAAGCCGCGCTACGATCCTACTGGCCTAATCTTGTGCAAACTGGCTTTACCAGCGCGTGCAAAACAAACTTTCGTAGCTCGTTGGTAGAGAAAACTCTGTATTTCCGGGTATAGAGAGTAGATAGAATAGATGGAATATACCTTCTTTATTGTACATCAAAATTGTAACACAGCTCTTTTACAATATTATTGCTAATTTTATGGGTGCAATGGCAGTCTCATTACTGATAGCGATATCTACCAGACAACCTTTAGATGGACTGAAATGAACGAGTAGCCAGCAGAGTGGGTTATAAGCAGGGATGTTACGGAGCTTCGGTTCCGGTTCCGAAAGGTCGGAATTTCCGATTAATTTTACACCTCCGATTCCGATTTCGGATCCGATAATTTTGAGTCGGAGTTATATCGAAGTTTGAAACGCAGCGATGCACGTGACTAGAGCGCGTACAAACAAGTTTTAACTCGTCGCCAGTGTAATTTTAGTTTATTTTATACACGCTCGCGCTCGAAGTCACAGTTTATTGCTTTGTTTATGGATGTTATCGCTAATATTTGACTGATTAAAGAGACTGAATTTTATTTCAATTGTTTCATTAAGCCTTCCCATAACTCATCTTCCTTCTACTTCCACCTTCGACTTCGACTTCGGTTCCGGTTCCGGTTCCGGTAAAACGACTTCCGTAATATCCCTGGTTATAAGCCAAAATAATATCCAAGATTTTGTAATGTTAATATGTTTGTTTGTCACTCAATCACGCTTAAACGAACACGTATGAAATCAGGCACACAGATAGACACAGACTTGGATAACCATATAGGATACTTTTTATTCAGGTACCTACATGTAATATTTTTTGTTCATAATAAAGTAACTTCATCCAGTAATCCTTTCAGTTACAGCTACAGCTTCACCGAATTGAAAAAGGTAAGCTGAGCGTAAATTTCATTTGCAGTGTTTTAAGTACAGATAATTGTAATATTATAAACCAAAATCAATCAGTTAATCCTTCAAGCTGATTATTATTATGTTCATATTTGAGTACTCGTTGTATTTACGAGCAAAAAATATTTTGTAACACTTAAAATAATTCATAACGAGTTTTGTAATTTAATAAGGGCGCAGCGCCCTCCGTCAAGTTCAGTAAATGACAGAACGTAAATAAACTTCAGTGTTAACTGACAGTTACCTATTTATTTAAGTGTTATTTGCGATGCAAAGCAAAATTCCATATAATTTCTGCGAAATACAAATCGATTTAGCACTGTCGAAACTTCTGAGAGCGACAGTTCGACTTAATTTATCACCACGTGACTATTTTCTCGATCAAAATGGACTCTTCTTCTTCTTTTCGTGTGGTTAGTGACTAACCAGGTGTCAGAGTTTTTAAAGCCGCCCATGGGCCTCTGACTTGGGCTTCACATGATATCGAGAAATATATCTCCCAGGCATGCCGGCCGGTTTCCTCACGAAAAAAATAAATTAAAAATGAAAATGGACTGAAAATGAATAAAAGTTAGTCAGGATATTCTGGCTTACCAAGAGAATATAATAAAGAATGTTAACTTTATTTTAAGCAGGTAAATCCATTGCAAAGTATAAAACAAAGTCGCTTTTCATGTCAGTCTGCATGTGTGAATGCTTAGTCCTACTAAACAACACGATAGATTTTGATGCAGTTTCCACATTCTTTAGAAAATGGGATACATTTTCTAAAGAATGTGGAAACTTTACATATTAATATTTACATATTAATGTTTAAAGGTTTACATATTAATATTTAACTAAGATATGGCTTAAAAATCTCAACGTATTGCCACCGCGTCAAACAGGGGCGGATCGCTAGAATGAAATAAAACTGTTTCATTCGGGCTCCAAAACGAACAAATATTTAAAAGAAATCCATCCAATAATCCTATAGAAACTACAAGTCCAAACATGCAATTTGTTTGATCAGTCATTCGGTACACGTAGAAGGTAGGACCCAATATCAATTGAGGAGTAGCCACCTGTGAAACGTGTCCAAAGCAAGACGTTACAGAAAGTAGTACATCCTCATAAGTAAATACGTGTATTGGAACGTCAGTTTGTGAGAATTTCCGTCCCAGAAACCGTCTGATATTAAATCAATGTAAGAATGCAGTCATTGCGATGTATACGTGAGAGTATTTTGGGATTTATGAAGTTATATTTCGGATCGAATCCGGAACGAGGTGATCCGGCAGATAACCAGAGTTGTCGACATAGCTCACAGAATAAACAAGCTGAAGTGGCAATGGGCCGGCCATATTAGCCGTAGAACCCATGACCATTGGGGTAGATGTGTTCTTAAGTAGAGACCGCGAATCGGCAAACGTAAGGTAGGACCCCCTCAGGCTAGGTGGAGCGACGATCTTCGCAGGGTGGCTGGTAGCAGCTGGATGAGAGTTGACGAGAATCGAGCTGAATGGCGTGCAATTGGAGAGGCCTATGTCCAGGAGTGGACTGCTATAGGTTGATAATAATGATGAAGTTATATTTCCTGATGTAGTTACGGCTGTTGCAAGCTTCAAAACAGCAAAAAAAAATAACCATCGTGCTGAATTCTGATAAACCTGTTACTGTTACAAACTTCAAAGCAGCAAGAAATAAAAATAGAAACAACAACGTGCTTCGAATATTTGTATAACGAATGGCGCTTACAAACATCACACACCGCAGATTTGAAACAAATAACTCGACATGCAATCAAAATATTTCGTGTCGTGTTGGTATCGAATTTCAATACGACCTCGATGAAAACCAAACGTTCATTCATGATAAAACTGTACTACCACATTTAGTGTGAAGAAAATATCGTGAGAAAACCTGCATATCCCTGAATCAAAAATTCGAAGACATGTGATATCCACCAATCCGCACTGCGTCCGCAATTCCGCATGGTGGATTACGACTCCCTCTCACAGAGATGAGGTTTCAGCGGCCCAGCAGTGGGAACACATTTCATAGGCTCATTATGTTACAGTACTTGGGAGACCGAGCTCTGCTCTGGTGAAAATAGAGAATGCTCATTTAATAATATAGGAAAGTTCATACAAATCCATGTTTAGTACCTACTTATTCAATGCTGCCATGATAGTAGGTATTTACCAATTCCATGCTGCCATGTCATAAGGTAGCCATCTTGTTCTAAACTTTTGGCCGACCGACCTCTGCTCGGGTGAAAATACGGAGAAAACGAATTTTCCCAGAAATGAGACCTAGCTAGATCGATATTTCGCCCCCATAAACCCCTATATTGCAACTTTCATCGAAATCGCTTTGAGTACAAATACATATACAAATATTGCTCGTTTAATAGTGTAGGATGAAGTAAAACCTCTAACAAATCGAGACGTTTCTACTTACTTTTATAAATACAAAAAAAGAATATCGACAAAGGTTCTATAATTACTCACAAAACAACTTCGAAGTTTAAACACTAGACCGCAACGACCAGTGTTACTACTTCCGATATTGCAAGCAAACATCATCTCGACTTGTTGCTACTGATTTGATCCCGAAGCGCTCAGTCTTACTTGTTGATATCGCGGAGTTATTTATATAGCCCATTGCAGTGGAATGTTATGACCTGGGATCGTATACCTTGGGTTTTATGGTCGAGGATAAAGTTACGGGTGTATTGTTCGACGAATTATATTGGAATACAATCAAGTTTAATCTGTAACCTTATAAAATAAATGTATGGTTAGTGATTACTCCTTACTCAAAGTTTAACCCAAAAAATTTACTATGCTTATTTGATTAGATCTTTCTCTAATAACGCGAAACTTTAACTGTAGATCGTTTATCTCTGCGACAGATCTCGCGTAGCGGTTACATCATCGCGTAATCGCTACGTGAGTGCTACGCCGTAGCATCTGTGAAAGCCCCTTGGCGAGATGACAATCTCCGATAGCGGAGGAATAAAAATGTCAATTCAATACGGAACTGACATTTACGAACGGATCACGTGACAGTCGCAAGGTTATGTCAATCTTGAACATTTTATTGAAGGGGCCGTGTTCTGTGTTCCTAATCATTCTGTTTGAGATGACAATCTTTTATTCATACAATCCATTAAACCTGAGTTTATGTAAGTTAACAATGTTATTTTTAAATAAAAATAAATTAGCCTAAGGTTTTTTACGGGAATTTAAAGTCAACCTTAAATTACCTAGTACTCAATTCATTTTTACATGTTTCATTGATTACTTTTGTGATTTATGTCTACGTAAAATGAAATTGGAAACCTTAGCGTGACAAGTCAAATAAGTATTGCTGAAAGTGTTTCAAAAACATATTTTAGTGGCAAGGTCGCCTGGCAATTTCAGAAATATGGCTTGTAGCAATTTATTTAACACTCGAAAACTTATTACTGTTGTAAACGTTTTTTTGAACGAAGTCCTACGATTACATATTTAGATTCAAGGTTATCTAGCCAAGGTCTAAGACCCAGCTAACTGAAAGACGACACTGCAACTTCGTGTTTACATCAGAAACCGCTATCACTTGGCTACAGTACCGAATGTAAGATCATGAAGAATGCTGTATTCCATAAATAACTTTGTGCTACCAAATTACTCCAATTTCAACGCAATAACACGTTGACTAAAAACCCAATAAACTAGCTTGTAATAGAGCATAGAATTACAATGCATGTGCTGATATTGACAGTGACACATGTCGTTTTTAATTAACACTATATTTTTGACCGTCATCCATTAATTTTGGTGCACGTTTAGAACAAAGAGCGTTCCTTCAGTTTTCGTCAGTTTTGTGGGACTCAATATCTGTAATAATTTAACAAATATCACGCTGCTAACACTACTAAGCAGATGTATGGACCTTAACGAAGCAAAAGGAGTATTTAAGAATCGTAGCAGGAGGCGTTCTGTAGTTTCAGTCTACCCCCATGAAAAAGGCGTGAGTTTATGTATGTATGTATGAATGTAGACATTTTGGTATACAGTGTGTTTCTTTATAATGTGCACATATCGAAATTAGGGAATCAATGCTTAATTTTAACGACAAAAATATTTAAAAAAGTCCAATTTTTTTTTAAACTTTTTACGGGATTAAAAAAAATTGTAACAAGACGGTGTAACTTTAAAACTAAATCATCTATCGCGATGAAACAAACTCCATAATGATTGGAAGTAATTAGGCGTCCTCATAAAATGAAAATTGAGAAAAAAAAACTACACTCAGTTGAAAATAAACATGTTTTTTTAGCAAAAATCTGTATTTTTTTCATCAATTTTTACAATAATTGTAAAATTCATCAATAAGATGGCAAAGAGATTTTTTTATACTCAAAAAACAAAAAAAAAAACAAAATATTTTTTCCGTTGAGCATAGATTCCCTCATTTCGATAGGTGTACATTATAAAGAATCACACTGTATGGTTATGGCGTGGGCTTAGTACCTATGGTTGCCATAATGACCTATCATTGAAAGTAGCCAACTTGGCCCCAAGGTATAGTGATAAATTGGATTTAAGAATTTGATTGAATTTTTGTTTCAAGACTGGGAACGTCATTAGATACATATACGAAATTTAAATATTATTTAAATTATTATTTATTATTATTTAATTTTATTACTTTATTTAATTATTGTTGACGCATAACGAAATATTCTTTACTAACTATTATAATTCTAAATTCAATAAAGAAAAAAAAAACTAACAAAGAATCAACAAAGTTCTAAATTAAAATTGATTTTATTTCTGTAAGTAGGTAATTTTACACGTCAAAAATAGATATGTTTTAAAGCTAAATGAGTTTGGTGTTTCCTATCCGACTACTATGAGAAGAAAGACCAAAACAAACTCCACCTAATTAAATCGAATCAAATCACGAGACTCGTATATCCACACAACGTGCAACGCTTCAATTTGTATGTAAATTCCTGATACGACCTACCGACGTAAGTAATACCTACGTATTGTACGTATAGTTACAGTGCGAAAGTAATAAAAATCAGTTTCCGCAGTTAACGAGCGTGTTAAGGCTCTTAACATAACACTTAATCCGGCTTTTAGGCTTTCAACAGGCGTCCCTCACGAGGCAGCGATTTCATTAACATATTATTATCTTGACACGTTAGTTCACTTTCGTGACGGAGAACGTGATGATTCTGAATCATGCTACTTTGGCTTTTTTCACTATTATTTTTTAAATTTATTTCACTTTATTCATATTAATTTAATTCATACTTCCATAATAATCCTAACAATATGTTAACTTACGGAGGGCGTTCCCGATAACCTGCAATTGTATAGCATCCATAAAAGCGAAACAAAACATTGAACCAATGAACCAGTGATATTTAAGTCATGAACAACAATGTCAAACTTTTTCTGGATTGAATACGAGGCTTTTGGCTACTTTTGTATTGTGTGTATTTTATGTCTAGTTTTTTAAATGTGCGTTTTGTTTGTGCAGAATAAACAAGTTTACTTTCTTTCTTTTTTTCTTTTTCCAAAAAAAAAAGTATGGTGAAATTTTAACAAAAAAAATAATAAAGTCGATACGTAAAAGAAACACTCTGTACACGCGCACTTGTCGCACTTGTTTTTCCACGTTGAAAGGTTTCTGTCGAATCGTAACGACGACTATCAAAGATCCACGAATGACAGCCTGAACCAACAACATGCTGTCCGAGGCACGGCCCCTCCGTGTCTCGGAAAGCACTCGGTAGTAAAGATGGTCACCCATCCAAGGACCAATCGCGGAAAGCGTAGCTTAACCTGATCGATCGATCCGTGCGGCTGTTATTACGTAACCACGACGAGTCCTCTATTTTTTTGTTAACTAAATTAGGGTTTCGTTCATATCGGGGTTTTCAGATTTCTTTACAACATAAAGTCACATTAGTTCGTTCTAAGATAATAAATAGGTTTTGAATCTGCTACGTGATAGTTTACCTAATCGTGCCACCACAAAATACTCGTACTTAATAAAAATCTCACAAAAATAAAATTAAAATGTTTTACTTATATTAAGATTTTAACGGAAAAACAAAACATTATTATGTCAGACGCAACAGCGTAAGGGACCTTGTTCTAATTAAGATGTAACTGCTACATATTTTGACACCAACTGTATTTAATTTTGAAGGAATTGTTTGCGGATTTTGTTCACGGTCCGACGAATATAAAACGAGGTGTATGGAATTGGACAAAAAAAAAAATGTACTACTTTTTGACGTAAATTATTCACAAAAAAATCTTTTTTACAAAAAAATACAACCGTCTTCCAAACTACAAAGTGAAAAATAACTTTAATTTCGGAAGTCAGTGTCTTTATTAGATCAGTATTTTAGTTTTTTGACACCGACTTCCGAAATTAAAGTTATTTTTCACTTTGTAGTTTGGAAGTCGGTTGAATTTTTTGTTAAAAAGATTTTTTTTTCACTTTTTTGTGGGTTGGTTTGCAATTTATCTAAGTTACAATAGCCTAATGTCAACTGCTCATCAAAAATACCCAAATCGCTATAGATGTGCCTATAATATTTGATGAATTCCCTCGATTTCTCCAAGATTCCATCATCAGATCGTGACCAAATGACAATTAGACCAACTTGGAAGTATAATACCCTTTCAAACAAAAAAATAATTTTTCAAATCGGTTCTGCCGTCTTCGAGGAATCGGGGAACATACATAAAAAAAAAAAAAAATATCCCGACGAACTGAGAACCTCCTCCTTTTTTTGAAATCGGTTAAAAATACTTCATTATTATGCCTGCTTTCCCCGTAGGGTTGTGCAAAGCTGTTGATAGGTACACTTTTCGCCAGTTATGTTTAAGTCCCATGCAATAGAGGGCGAGCCTATTGCCATCAGATTCAACCGGGCATACACACAGACTCCGTATTCTGTATTTTATTATTAAAATAAATTAAATTTTCCTGTATCTCGTTTGGTCAAAAAGCATCTTTAAAGTCTACTTAACAGAAATTTTACATAAAGTCAGTTGAGTTCTGAGTCTAGAGTAGAATCAGAATATTACCTATAAGCTGAGCTTTTAGATGGACGAGTTTCCAGAACAAACTTAGTTAAAGCTTTCACAGAAAGTTACTGCAGTACCTACTAGTACTTAATGTGTTCTTGTGTATGGATTATTTTAGTTGAATATTAATGAATTTTTCATTAGAAGAGAAGTATGGCAGAAGATTATACTGTGTCGACCCCAAATAAATTTCGATAAAGGCAAGAGAATAATAATGATGTTGATTATTAATTTATACGTAGTATAAAATTCTATTCGGATTCATGTGCGTATTGTAAAATTATCACTTGCTTAAAAAGCGGTAAAGGAAAACATTGTGAGGATACCTGAGAGATATTTCTCGACGGCATTTGAAGCAAACTCAGAGACCTATAGGCAGCTTTAAAACTCTGACACCAGGTTAATCACTTACCACACCACAGAAGAAGTATATAATAAAAAAAACCCGGCCAAGTGAGTGTCGGACCATGCACAATGAAGGGTTCCGTAGTTGGGATGAATTTATCCCAAGAAAAAACTTAACTATGTAGTTGAAAAATTTTTCTCCCATACATCGGTATACGTCACAGTCAATTCTCCAACTGCAAATGTAAGTTTTTAATCGCAAAAATATATTTTGTTATGTGATAAAACTACAAGTTAACAATTTTCGGACTTTTTCCTTTACATGTGCTGCGAGACCTTGCTTCTTGCCACATTTCATGATTCTAGGTCAACGGGAAGTACCCTTTAGGTTTGGGTACGTATTACAATACCGAAATTTAAAAGACCGTATTTTAAAATACCTATGGATGAAATCCCGAAAAATTTAACGCCGAATGATTGTTTGGTCGAAAGTTTTAAATCCCGAAGGTTCATTTGCCCGAAAACTTAAAATCCCGAAGATCCATATCCCATAATACATTAAAGTTGCTTTTGCATCGTCTCCGGCGCTGCGGGAAGTACAACCCCTTCATCGGCGGGGGTTGCTTTCCCTCCGCTTCTCCGGTTTTTATATACACTCTAGGGTAGGAGCCAAAAGACTACGTAAAGTCGGGGTGCCCCGATTCGGTTTTGGAACAGATTCAACCTATTAACTACAAGCCGGGGTATGTTGTCGCCATATTGTAGAATTTTTAAGAATTTATTTCGTCCATTCGGAATTTCGTCCATTCCGGGTTTCATTCTTTTAGGCATTTGGACATCGGTATTTTATGTTTCGATATAACGGCTATCGGCATTTAAAACTTTCGGTATTTTGAATTTCGTTGTTTTGGACGTCGGTATTTCAGTCATAGTTATTATGAAATTTCGGGATTTTAATACGTACCCGTAGGTTTTGATTTATTTGCGAGTATCAAAATATGTCGCATAAATGGCCGTATTTTTATTGCGTTGACTTACAAGCTTAAATATTTTAGAGCCCGAGGGACCTACGTATTTGACATTAATTTCAACTTGATACCGCTAAGCGTTCCTGCAAAAACGGGTCTTGACATACAGACAGACGAACGGACGTACAACGAAGTGACCCTATAAGGATTCCTTTCTTTTGAGGTATGAAACCCTAGAAATAATAGCATTGTGTTCTTAAATGTTTTTAATAGCATTAAGATAATATTATGATTTTCTTAAAATGATTGCTCCATACTCTTTACAAACAGAATATAAAATGTTGTTTTTGTTTTTGCAATAAAGTGCAGGACGATGTTACAGAGTGTTCCCTATGTGTCATTGTTATTCAGTGAATTAAACCATCCCTGCGGTGATCCGCTGAGCATCTGGGCACTTTGGATTCACCTGCTATTAAACCACTCTTTTTAAACTTTTCCAGGGTGGCATCCCCATCGACGCGCAAAAACCATGAATTCAGCACATGATTCTAGATCTAGATTTCCTAGTGTAGAAATCTTTGAGGATTATCAAAAAAAATCTGCTGTTTCTTAGAAAAGTGCAACACCTATGCCGTTAAAATGTATGGAACAGCAATTTTTTTGTGAAAATTTCTTTAGACGCGTTGGGCATTTTTGAGATGGGACTAAACCATTGATTTCACGACACTGTAACGCAATTTACCGACACCGTGGAGTAAAAGGCCTCAACGCGTTGATTACCGCGGTGCCGATTTTTTTTCAAGTTTTCCCGGAGTGCCACTGTTTTTTTTTTAATTACCCATCCTAAATTTCAACGCCGGGGGATTCTTAATCATATACTGAATCTATGGTTACAGAGTTGAACGTCCATATCCCTTCCACCCTGTATCCCATTTTCTTTAGTTTTAAAGTCAGGTTAATGATAGCAAAATAACAACAATGACTACAAATTCCGTGTCCTCATTTTATCGATTAACCATCGCTTTACATGCGGTATTAAATGCGACTAATAATAGCCCGCGGCTATCAAACCTGACCTCAACGCAATTACGGTTAAACGGTTATTTTATACTGAAAAAGCAATCACCACGAAAATAAAGGTTTCAGAAGAAGAGGCTATTTACATAATTAAATCAGAAGACAATCAGATCCTCGTTAATATGCAGCTCTCTTTAAAGAAGGTGGCGAGTCGAGTGAATTGTGTGAAAATGGAAATGGATAAAGTTGTTAAAATGGTGGAAATACTTTTAGAGGCATGAGAACTGGGTGGAAATTTCACTTACCCTCTATAGAAAAGGATCCTCCGAACAGACGGGTGTCGTGTCTAGCGGGTAACTGTCCAACGATTTATGTCGGGGAAGTTATACTCGTATTAATATTGTGTTCGCGCAGCAAACTCTAAATTTGTGTGACGTCAGGATTTTGTGTGACGTCAGGTCTTTGATGCGTGGTTCGCATGTGGTGATCGATGTAGATGCCGCCACACATAGCTGCAAAAATCTCACCGTGAAGTGAGCTAGAACTCATTTTTGACTTACAAAACTATCTGCAGTTAATGGATGTTTTGAAAAAAAAAAAAACAGTGGCGCTCCGGGAGTGCCGAAAGAAGTGAAAACTTGAACAAGATCGCCTTGGTGGAAGAAATAACACTTGCAAAGAATATTGGTCCGTAATGTAATATAAATAAAGAGCACAATCGCGTTTACAAAAATGAGGTGTCGGCAACAGTGTCGCGAGTTCAATTGTTTTTTCCCATCTCAAAAATGCCCAACGCGCCTAAAGAAGTTTTCACTTCAAAAAAACATGATTTGACCTTGGCTTAACTTTTTTAAATATAAACATAACATCACGCCTGTATTCTCCGCAGGGTGGGGTTAGACAGAGGTGTACCTATATTCCCAACATTTTGTCAGGTATGTTTAAGTCTCATGTAAGAGGGGGCGGACTAACAATAACCGACTGACAAGCTTATGCCACATGAATAAATTAATCGTGTGCTTTTGCTTCATCACTTCAGCGTACCAAATTTATAACTAGCCCACAATCCACTAGGGTTGTTTATAAGCATTTGTTCCTTCAAATTCCTTAAAACATTTTAAACAAGAGCTAGGGCATGGTTGTGATCATGAATAGGCGTTTAGTCGGCTTCGATTAGACTGGTACTAATCGTGAAAATACATCTTAGGTCAGTCAGGGAAATTAATTGTATCAAATTGACTACCTACTACATAAATTGTCCGTTTATTCAAACTACAACCGTCATTTCTTGACAGTTGTATGACATAACTATAACTCTGCAAACAATGAATTCCCCTGACAACAAAAAAGCAAAGTGCACACGCAGACAATAAAATTATGTTTACGTTATGTTTATGTACCTACCCATAACACACTGTGTGAGTGTTATAGTAAAACAAAATAATGTTCTCGGGAAAGCGGTAGGTATTATATGACATAAACTATTTTTGGAACTCCGACAACATTACTCTGAAAGGCAAACATGGCCGCAACGTCAAAACTCTCAAGAGTAAAGCCGAAGTCACACAGGTACACTGCTACAAAGATCTTTTGACGCTCGAATGGCATTGACTGGGGGGCGCTGCCACGCTGTTGGTAAACATTTTTGTCGTCTTTATCAGAAGAGGTCTTATTGGCTCCTATGCGTGGGTATGTGGGCAAGGAGATGTAATTAAATGAAACCATAACATTCTGAATAATCACAAATCTCTGATCACATTGCGGAATTAACAATCACGTAAACGACATTCCCCCCAATACGTGCGTGAGGCGCGAGTGCACATCAATCAACTCACTGCCCTGCAGGGTAGTCATAATGATTACCCGTATCTCAGTCGCCATTAATCAATGGTTCGATCCATAATTCGCGATCTATCTTTTTGACATTCGGCCGCCTTCTCAGTACTCGGGGTTACGTCAAGTTGACAGCTATGACAGCTGTCAACTTGACGTAACCCCGAGTTACGGAATCGTTCTAAAATCAACTCCATAAGTATGTCGTAAAACCTTCAGACGCGCCGTCATATTAAAAAAACAAGATGGCGGCGTGAGTATGTTAATTTGGCCTTCCGTACCTCAAAAGGAAAAACTGAACCCTTAGAGGATCACTCGTGTGTCTGTCTGGCTGGCTGTCTGTTCGTCTATCACAGCCAATTTGCTCCGAATCTACTGGACCAATTAAGTTTAAATTTGGTAGATATATGAATTTATGTGACCCAAACACGGACGTCTTACGTAAATAAATGAATTTTGAATATGGGGGTCACTTTACCGGGGCAAATTGGAAAAAAAAAGGAAAGTTTTGCATATTTTACCGTGTGACATAATCAAATGAAAGGGCTTGTGCTTGTTGTGAGGATATCATTTTAATTTAATTTAATAATTTTATAGATATTTAAGAATTTAGATGTAAATTGACCATTCTACAACACAAATTATAATTTATTATCTTATTCTGGAAAGTGAGTAATTAGGAGTTCTAGTAAATATTTTCCATCATTAAGTACTCTACGCCAACACATCTTTAATGAACGTAATTAACAAAAAGTAAATTTGCTAATCATTTTGATTCATTTTGTGTTTAGACTTTTTTTTCACTTCGAGTGAAAAATATATAATGAAAGACAAAAATGAACAAAAAGTGAAGCGTCTGATAGCGTCCTAATAAGTGGTATAATTATAACTCCTAGTTGTGTGGCTACGGCCTAAGTGTGCCTTCGAGATACATCAAATTTTCAGCGTTCGAAACGATGCTCGTGGAAATAAAATAAAATCAATTCGGATATTCGAAAATCATATTTGGAAATGGTACGGGAATACGATCTGCGTCACATTCATTAAGGAATATTCTACGTTTGATATTTTTCAGGGTTGTTAAATATCATTTGTAGATATAGAACGTTAATGTAGGTTAAAGTGCTAGGATTTCAAGTAACTTTTGTGAGTTACATATACGTAGGGATAGATTTTATGATTTCTCTCACATTCGTATTTTGAGAATACCCTACAACAACGGGAATTGATTCGGGCTTATTAAAAACATAACATCACGCCTTTTTTCCCCGAAGGGTTTGGCAGAGGTATCCCTGTAGCAGGTACACCCATATTTCGCCAGTTATGTTTAAGTCCCATGTAATAGGGGGCGAGCCTATTGCCATCAACTGGGCACCAATCCAGACTCCAAGAGGCTACTGAGAAATGTCAGATAAAAAAAAATTTGGGTAAATTTACATTTACATTTGGGTAATTTTAGTTATTAAAAAAAATTGGGTCAATCAAAAATATGCACGACACATGAGTAAAGCCGTTGAAATCCATTTTTATAATATAAAATACTAGCTGCGCCCCGCGGTTTCACGCGCATAAGTTTCGATTCCGTGGGAATATCGAGATAAAAAGTATTTTATGTCCTAACCTAGGCCATGGTCTATCCATGTGTTATATTTCATCCAAATCCGTTCAGCCGTTTTAGCGTGAAAGCGTATCAAACATTACAAACAAACTCGCTTTTGCATTTATTATTTTAATAATTTAAGGATTGATTGCCTTTACTAACTTTTTATTATATATTGTTTTGGAACTGTGATATAACCTATCCACTTTTTTTTTCATTGAATATGTAACACAATTACGACTGATCTTAATAAAGATTTAGTTTGAAACTTAAAAATTTTATAATAATGAAATTAACATAAGAGTGGTAGTCGCAATTCTAAAATCATTTCTCTACCTATTGAAAGTTTATATGGAATAAAGTGGCTTTTTTATTTTTATTATTTATTTTACTACTATGGAAACACATAACTGAAACTCAATTTTAATTTTAATGGAGTTTACAAGCCCCCCGGTATGGAAATATTTTGAGGAGTGAAATTTATACAAGCTTTAACTCAAAAGCGTTACGTTTTGTATTGTGTTTTATTCGTAAATAACACGGATATAAATTTTGAAAAAGACATATTACATATTTCACACTTCGATCTAGATATTTCGACCGTGCGATACACGATTACTTACGTTCTTTACTGCATTTAAGCTATGATCTAATTATAGTTTAATTTGAGTTATAGTAGGGTTTTATTTTTTAATTATTTTTAGAGATGTGTTTATTTACCCTCTTTGCTAATTGCATATTCAAAGACTAACTTTTTTCATAAAAGTTATCATTCATATTCAGTAGAAGTTCTTTTATTTTTCATGGATGCATGTTATCGAAATGATGAAACAATGTCAATAATATTCATTCAATGAATTATTCATTTCGTTGAATGCTTTTATTTCATAATGAAAATACAAACAGTGTGCACACGTTCCATTTTATTAATTGATTGCTTTCACATTCATTTTTGTGATGAAAGAATAACTAAAAGTCCAGTAGTTCTAGTTGGTGGTTTATGTTATTTTATTCGGGAAACTTACAGCTAACTTACACGGTGTTCTTAAATTATATAAAATTGAAGGCCATTTACAAGTTTCCACTGATAAACACGTAACATAAAAAAGAGAAAAAAAAAAGGTCGGTACAAAATACCTATTAAACATAAATTAGGAAAAAAATAATAGTTAAAATGTAGCTTGCAACAAAATAGTCTTTGTGATTTTATTACAAAATGAGACTTATGTTATTGATAGCTATACTTAAATCTAAACTAATATTATGACGAGAAAATATTTGATTTTTATGTTTGTATGTTTCTTTGTTACGCTTTCACGCTAAAATGGCTGAACGGATTTGGATGAATTGGTTAGAGAAATTTCACACGGGCGAAGTCACGGGCAGAAGCTAGTTATTTGTACCTACAGAAGGTATCTTCATAAGCCACCGTCTGTAGGTATAAATAATATCAATACCTACATTATGCTTCGACATCCAGTAAGACTAAAAGTGTTCTATGAATTAAAAAATAAAATAAAAAGTACTTTAAAAAACTTGTATACCTAATTAGAATGATGTCATATCGAGTCGAGACCGATAGCAAACTTCGCGGTCACGTCAACCAAAAATGTTGCCAACAAATTATTATATGCAAGGACGGTCCTAAATAATTCGCTCACGGCATTCCTGAACTCGACCCTTGTCATAGAATACGCAAAATTATACCGAGGTCACACAGAGAATGTTTAAAGAAGGTGTAGTAAGACCACCAGTATGTACCCGACCTAATAATATTATAGCCTCTCATAAAAAGATTAGAATCATAATTATTAAGGCAGGTACTCACTGTATGTAAGAATTATGTGGCTTTATTTAGCCACTTTTGGGTATAACAATGGTTAAAATAAAGGTGTAAATGTAGCCGTAAGTTATGGGAGTAATTACCGCCTTATAATGAATGAAACCTACGCAAAATATCAGGTTTCTTATTAACGTGAGAGACGCAAATTAAGTAAGATATAGGATAGGAGGACTTGTGTTTTACTACACATTGAAGTTTGTCGAGGTATACAGTATACAGGGTGGCAAGGACATCGACGCGAAAACGGTTACCATGGATTCTGTACATGGTTCTGAACGCCCATACGTTTAAATTTTTCGTCGGTTATTTAAAAAAGAAACAGCTGTTTCATAGAAAAGTGCAATACCTACGCGCTCAAAATGTAAAGAGCAGCAGTTTTTTTTTACCGACTTCAAAAAAAAGGAGGAGGTTCTCAATTCGTCGGAATATTTTTTTTTTTAATGTTTATTCCCTGATTACTCGAAGACGGCTGGACCGATATCAAAAATTCTTTTTTGTTTTTGTTTTGTTGGTCCCATTGTCATTTGGTCACGATCTGATGATGGAATCTTGGAGAAATCGAGGGAACTCTTCAAATATTAAAGGCACATCTATAGCGATTTGGGTATTTTTGATGAGCAGTTGACATAATGCTATTGTAACTTAGATAAATTACAAATCAACCCACTAAAAAGTGAAAAAAAAAAAATTTTTTACAAAAAAGTTTTTATAAATTAACCGACGAAAAATTTCAACGCAAGGGGGGTTCCGAATCTTGTACTGTATCCATGGTAGGTAACAGTTTTCACGTCGATGTCCTTGCCACCCTGTACAGAAAGTGTTGAACAGTAGCTGGTTAATTATCAAGAATAAGACGGATTTTAGAACAAAAAAGTTGCCATAAAGAAGAGGAGAGTCGGCCACCAAACTCATCCTAACTAATACTATAAATGCGAAAGTGAGTTTGTTAGTTTGTTTGTTACGCTTTTACGCTAAAACGGCTGACCGGGTTTGGATGAAATTTGGCACGTGGGTAAACCTTGATTTGGGTTAGGAAATACATACTTTTATCCCGATATTCCCACGGGATCGAGACTTATACAGGTGAAACCGCGGGGAGCAGCTAGTATTACAATATAGGACAGACATTTCAACAAAAAGTTTTGCTTCTATCTTTATATTTTGTAAATTTAGATGTTGCTTTATTAATCATGTGATTGTCGTGTTTTCTTGTAATTTATCTATACATCAGAACTTATATATAATTTTTGAACTAATAATGTAATATGTATGTCGGAGACGGGTATGTGACTCTCGTTATTTTCAGGCATATTTTAACTACTGTGGGCGTAGTGTGGGTAGTGTTGGTTAATGCGCAATAGAAAACAGTTTGCAGTTCAGATCACATCATAATTTACTATCAAATTAATCACACTAGCTAAATTATACATACACTGGGTGTGACGACGTTTATTAAAATCACAAATTAACACAATGATCACAAATTACAACTAACACAATAACTGAGCACCACAAATCGAGAACAGTTCCGTGACGTCTTCACTTCGACGCGATCAGAGGCTGAATACCTCCTCGCCATGGCCTTAAAACATCACGACTCTATAGAAGCGCGCCTTTGGTGTGGGTAGATCACTTGATGTCGCCAGTGACGCGCTTGCGATTCGTTTCGTGTCCGTTTAATGACCGGATCCGACATGTACAGTACCGACCAAAAGTCCATGAGCAATCTCACAAAGCAATAGACTGACGCTTCGGTTTGACTTACGACCTTCTTCTATAAGTTGTTACAATACTGTAGACACGCACATTACACACACACACTCACTTTGTCTGCAACCAATGACTAGTTCAATAATCATCATTCGTTTTTAGTTTCATTCGTCTTGTTCACATAAATATTAAAGTTTAGCAGGTAGACCACAAAAAACTAAGTAAATTATTTCGATTTCTTGTGGGGTAGATGCAGTTTGTTACGAGTATTTAATTAATAGAACTTTTTTGGTTCGTGGATAATATTGGTGACGAGTATTTAGCGCAGTGTTGTGGTTATTATTATCAAAAAGCAGGCATAAAATATATTGAAGAGATCAGATCAGATCAGAGAATATTATTGCGCTGCGTAAAAGTGAAGTGAATATCTAATGAAACCGGACTAAGTGTGAGTGTTATCATTAATATATTTCATATTTTACTAAACATAAATCTTAATCAAGGGTATTGTTGATAGAACAGAGGTATTGTTGAGACAGAAGATGCCTTTAAAGTTTTAAATTCATTGTGAGGTTTAATTCGATTAGTGAATAATAAATAATAAGGTATTATGTGTAATAAAAACAATGTTTTTCTTTGTTCTAGAGAAATACTGTGAGGGTTAAGAGATATGAGGAAGGGGCTTATTATCGAGTAGCAGCGACGTCAAATGGTGAATGAAACAAATGGTTTCATACCAACGAGACATTTTGCTGAATTATTAAAAACACGTCATTATGAACCGTTCGCCGTGCACTCTGAAGGCTTGCATCACTGAAGACCAGCTAGAAAACCGTTTTTGACCTTAAAATATTGACCGTACCAACTTAATAAACAACAGATTCGTTATTGCATGAATTTATGGTAACGAATTTTTTAAGCACGTTTCAATAGGGTGTTTGTCGTATTTCTTGCAGATATACCGAAATTGTTTAATATTATTTTAGTAATAGTATTATTTTAGGATAAAAATTTGAGGTTTAGTTTCAATCTTCTTTTCGTAAAGAAAATGAATACTTAAGCTTTAACCTCAATAACAACCAATATTTACTAAAGTCAAATAAAATGTAAAATAATTAATACAAATAAAATATAAACAAACTGCCCATATTTAACCTTAAAATTACCTATTCTGTAAGTAGTTTTTTACATTTTAAGTAGTCTAATATTCTTATTTATTACTTAATTACTTCGACCATGATCAAAGCTTAATATTTATGGTGAAAAAATCCATTAAAAATTTAAAACATTTCATAATTTAAATATGTATAAATAATACAAACTGCTTCTAAGTTTCTTGACATCTATTTCACATCTTATTCAGCTGAAGTAATGATAAATAATTGTAGCAGTTTATTAACTTATGTAAAATAAATATAACGAATAAACATATTTTTTTTAATTTTGTTATCATATATCACGCATTTTTTATTCTAAAACCTTTATTGCAATAACAACATAAAAAGCAGCAATATTTAAAAAATATTATTATCGAAAACAAAAATAATAATATTTGCAAAAAACCGCACTGTGTTTCACAAGATTAGAACCTGAGGCAGTTTGGATTCCATACCAACGCTTAACGCTTTCTGCTATCTGCACTTGTTAAGTTACTATCGAATTTTAGCAATGCCATTAACTGGTCAAGTTCACGCGCATAGTGCGTGTGTGCTAGTATGACGACGGAAATATATTGTTGTTTCGTGTAACTGCGTTATCTGTGGTGTGTGTATCGTGTTGCTTACACATACAAATGTACGAGCTATACCGCGTGTTCACAGCAATACGACTCTTAGCGTGCTCATGCACTTTTGAGCGCTTACTGTATATACTGTTGGCGTACCTATTTTAATTTTAAATAAATAAATAGGAAAAGCCCACCATGGCAGCTTTTCCAGTATTATAACAACATTATGCCGAGCGTCTACTTATACATATATGTAGTAACATAATGCTGTCTTTGTTCCCGAGGCTATAAAAACAGTATCTTGTACATAGCATACCACGGTCAATTCATAATAAAATTATCTAATACTAAAATACCCGAAGCCTAGATTCCCGATATCTTCCGAAGTTAGGCAAACTGACCCAGTGTACATACAGTCTAGTGGTTTAATATGTAGGTTTCGGACGCAGTGTAGCTCTAGACCCACTTAGTGGGGCACCGCAAGCTCTGCCCGGATGGGTTTTAAATAGCGGACAACATTTGGTGTGTACAGTCACAAGCAACAGTACGCAACATTCAAGAGTGTTTTTCTCGTAAAATAAAATTGCAACTTTGAGAAAAAACTTTTTTCACAATAGTATGGTTTCGATGAAATGCTCGTAACACCAAAAAATATCTATCAATACTTTAGGTGGAAATCGATCGCTTGTAAAACTTGCGTAATTGCAAGGTATTTATGCTCGTGACTGTACTGTACTGTGTGATGTTCAAGTTTAAATAATTACGTATCCAGAGTAGCTTGATTGACTGAACTCATTATTGAGACCCTGCCACCCTAAGCAGGAAGGGTAACAGAGACCAAAGACTTGGACTAGTACTATCAGAGGATCTACAGTCCGGCCGTCGAGAGAGTGGATTTTTAACACCCGTCAGTTTCATATATATAACGAATATTTATTTTGCGAATTTGATCCTTATTATTACTAGAAATTGTCGTACTGACAGGTGTTAGGAACGCATCTTCTCTATGACCGGACCGAAATATGTGGCTCAGCCATTTCGCTACAGCCACATAAGGTGAAAAATTTATTCACTGTTGAATTTATCCCAAGAACAAACTTAACATAGTAGTTGAAATACATATTCTCCCACGGAATGTATGGGAGAACATATTTTTGCAACTGCAAATTAAGTTGGTCGATTATTATTCGTTAATTTGTAAAGCCTTAGCTGTGATAGTTTTCCTTTTAATTTCGTTATATTACTACTGCCGTGAATTTTTTCACATATCCAAAACCAACCATTTAGCTGGCAGGAAGGGGCGACACTTGACTCTAATAAAAATTAGCACTTTAAAGCTGAATATTTTGCAAACGGATCCCTGAATCCAAAAATGGTTTTCACATATTCACAAAATTTTTGACGACCTTTTCGAACATGGGAAAGACGAGAAAAAAAAAACATCCCCTCTTTACACGTAGGGGAGGTACCCTAAAATAAAAATAAAAACATGATTCCATTTTACCACTTTGTCGGCGTGATTAATATGTATTCCCATGGTAAATTGTAGCTTTCTAGTACTAACAGATGACGTGAAGATTAAGATTTTGACTAAAGCAGAAGTGATAGTTAAAAACAAGGATAATCTGGAGTTGAGCAGTGCAGCTCAAATAATGGTAAATAAACTGCCTGCAATCAGAAGAGCTTCAAGACTCCCATGTTCTTCTGCAGTTGACTTATTGATAAGCAGAGCAACATAAGGATGAGGCAGGTGCATCAACATCGAGTCCCATAAACTGAATGTTCTCACCCTTACTGCTGCAGAGTCTAATGCTGATGATTCTGATCCTAGCCTTGGTTATAATACTGTTCCATCATTCAATCAGCAGTTTAAACTGTTTAGATCTTTAGAAACTAGAAAACCTATTATATCTTTCCTACAAAAAACGTGTTCTATTATAGAAATTTACTTCTAACAACAATCACAATCTAAATACCATTATGCAGTCACTCCTGCGGTATACAGTCCACCACAATGTACCGTCACAGACTTTGTGTAAAGTCTTTTGCAGTTTAAGCTCGGAGTCATGCAGTTTTTTGCAAGATGCAGCTGTGTCCGTAACGAAAGGCTTAAAACAAAGCAAGAAATAGTGAAACTCTCAATTTTGTTGGCCGCAAAACTTTGTGCAAGCTCTTATTCCTTGCAACCTGTGGTAGCTTAATTAACGTATGTTTTAAGAAAAAGAAAGAAAATGTATTTATTTCAGCTAGAAAAGACGCACAAAATCAGTAAAAGTAAAACATAAATTGGTAACACACAAAACATACGTATCTTTACAAAAATACATAATATTTGCACAATATTTCGATCGTAGCAATTAACATTTTTGCGATTTTTTTTCGCATTAAATCTTTGCGGGGCATTTTTATAATTTATTCTAAGACTAATGTAGATCCGACAATGTAAATTGCTACGGTCGATTTTTTTTTTCTATGTGTACCAAAGAAGTGCTAAACGCAATTAGGGATTCATTCACTCAATATTTCAGTGGTTGTTGTAATTGCCTTCGATTATTGTTATGTCACTATGTCAAAGCGTTTGAAACTAATACATTTTGTACAATAATTAATTATGTTCCATATCATAATGCATGACATTAGCATAGGTAATCGTAATTTGAAATTAATTGCACTGTATACAAAGCTTGTATGAAATAAAGAGGCTTTTTGTTTTTATTTTATTTTATTGCTTTTGAAAGTCAGCCCAATCTGAAAAAGCGTCTTTTTAAATATCTCGGTACCTTCAAACAAATGTTAACTTTAAGCTGTACAGGTTAAAGTTGATAACCGTTTGGGTTACACAATACTAGTAGGTAAGTGCTTAAATACACGTCAGTATATCACTATTGACTCTCAATGTTACACTAAAGGATCTTTCAGCTGATATCAGCGTCGGAAGTACTTGTCGTTTTCTCTCACGGTGACAAGGGTAGCCACTTTACTGTGATGGAATCGCACTTCTTTTTTACATATTATTTTCTAAGAAATATTGCTTGGTACAGAGAAAACTACTAAGGTAACCTATTGTTGTTTTTTTACGTGTGAACAAGGCATAAAAAATTACATTACCATTTTATGAATAGAGAATAGGCACTACACTCAGAAAAAACTCAAATGTTTAAAATTGGAACGAGAAAATCCTTGAAAAGAATTTTGAGAACTTCGTGAAAGCCGATTCAGTCATTAATTAAAAAATAGTATATTTTATTCTTAATAATATGTCAGAATGAAAAAAAAACTCCTTTTCTTAAACATGCTTGGAAATCCGATTATTGTTTTGACAACCTTCTTCGAGATGAATCAAAATTGCTGTACTGGTCAAAAACAACCGAGCGCCCGGCCTGCAATGAATGTTACTATGAAAATCCATATCTGTCGTGTTAAGCGGCCAAATAAATTACTATGAAAACTCGTATCTGTCGTATTATTTAAAAATAGAACTAACTTTTTACTTTAACACATGACAACCAAGGAGGTAACTTAAATTATTAAAGATTTTATTTCAATTTCGAACTGGCTTCGCAAACAGAGCTGTTTAAAGTAAAGAAGAAACAAATGACCATATTGGCGCGTGAAAAACTTTCTTTGTTCGTCATTGATTCTGGAATTTATAATTAATTTACTTAGTTTGAATTTCCGCGCATTGTTTGAGAAAAGTACTATACAAGCCTTGTCCGCAATCAAGCATTGATGGACTCACGTATGTGTGCCTCGGCTTCGTCTCAGACCATATTTGCGCCATCGTCCATCAATGCCCTAATTGCTAGCAGCGACAGTAATTTACTATTTATTGTTCGTTATTGATTCCGGAATTTATTATTTATTTACTTATTATTAATTTCCGCGCATTGTTTAAGAATAATACTATACAAGCCTTATTTATTTAAGGATTATCAACGAGTTACACTACAATTATTATCTTTTACAACAATAAAACTTAGTTATAGGTAGATAGATAGAATATTCTTTATTATGTACACCATAAAAATTACAGACTTAATATATAAATTTTACATTGGGTGACACAATGAGCGGTCTTATCGCTAAAAGCGATATTTTACAGACAACCTAAAACAAATATTATTATTTTATAATACATTATCCTGTAATGCACACTCAATTAAAGGTAACCACAGCTTACACATTATCGAGTACATAATGCTAATGCCTGCATGTGCATAATGCTGATGCTTTGGCCGCAATCAGGCATTGATGGATTTAGAGATGTGTGCCTCGGCTTCGCCGCAGCCCATATTTTTGCCATCGTCCATCAATGCCCTAATTGCTGGCAGCGACGGTAATGTACTATATCAGACCTTGAAACCTTTTATAAAGTGAATTAGCAAAAATAAATAGATGTGATGCATTCCAATTTAATTGAAATTCTGGACTGATGACAATCGATAGAAACCTGGGTAGGAGGCAAGGGAGACCTTTGCCCTTTAATGGGCTAAATAGTAATATTAGATTATTATTATTCTATGTCTCTGTCATTTCGCGACTCCCTGGGGTCCCGGACCTTTCGAAGGCTTATGAGGGGCCGAAGCCAACTTGCAGAGGCCCGTTAGACGTTTTAAATGAAATGAGGCACCAACCGTCGATTATCCCTGCACTATGCAAGTGCACTCATATTATTATAAGCCTATAGAAATAATAGAAATTATTATAATAGATTACCGCAAATTAATAACATATTTCGTTTGCTAAAACCAACTCCAAATTATTGACAATCTGCATATTGCCTACGGAATCTCAATCTGTTGTCAATCTACGTAGGCGTATTAATCAATCTCGTTTCTCTATGGTTGCAAGCCTTGGGCACATTGTCCCGTCTGGTCCTTTATCAATCTGTTCATTGTTTTCTTTGACGATATCCGTGTATCATCGGCTTTATGGTTTACCTCACTGTCCCTTTGGCAGAAATTCTATTCGGGAATTCGTCGGAATATTGTAGACAGGATTAGAGCAGAATGGTTTCATGTGAGGAGCAAAGTATTTATAATAGGTACCAGTGTTTCTTGGTATTTGTAAACATATTTGTAGAATAATTTTTGTTTTTTACTTCATTCGAATCATGTTTTTCAAATTGTTGATCGACGAAACAAAAAAAAAAACTGTTATGGCATTGCCTTGTAGGCATTTTTATTTTAATAATACAGTGGTGGCATCTACATCGCCACATGCGAACTTCGCATCAAATACCTGACGTCACACAAAATCCTGACGTCACACAAATCCTGCATCGCGCAATTAGAGTTTACCGCGCGAACGCCATATATATGACTATTCGACATCAATCATCGGGCTGTTGCCCGCTAGACACGATACCTTTAAACCCTGTTCCTCATAACTCTAAAATACTACTCATTATTATCACATATCCCTAGACTTATTAAGAACATGGTTCGGATCGAACCCGGTTCAAATAAATTCTCAAAACAGATCTATGGAAATATATGGAGTTGAAACCGTACCCTCACTACTGTAGATTTAGTCTTAGTACACTTAGATCAAATTAAGATAGGAGAAGTGACAAACAATCCACTCCAGAAAACCAACCTTAATTTCTACAAACTTTGAGTATTTACGAAACACTCGTAGAACTAAATTTTCGAAACCACGAAACTCTATAAACAAGATTTATTTTCTTAATATATGAATAAAAGTCCGTCGGGATTGGATACCAAAACGAATGAAACTATGGATCAGAAGTTTCTGCCATAAATTTGGAACAATATTGATATTGAGGTTTTGCAAGTATAGAAAAAAGAAGAACAGAGACTGAGACCTTTCTTATGTACCTACTTACATGTGAAGGTGACCTTTGTAATGTACACATACAAACACACAGTGACAACTCACACAAAGACACACAAAAGTGACGACACGCAAAATCCTGCATCGCGCAAGCAGCGTTTACCGCGCGACTACCATGTACAGGGTTATTGGTTATACGTCGGCAATCCGTTAAGGGGATGTAGGAGAGGTCATTTGCAACCAAATTACCCCTGATGACCCCTATGCCAATTTCGACCATTTTCGAGTAATAAACATTAGTTTAGCATTATACAGAATGTCTTAAAAATGTAGTGGTCCAAAGGCAAATGGGGTAAAGCGGAGATTGTAATCTGTCATTTAAAAACTATAGCGAAACATTTAAGTCCAGATAAAAAAAAATGTACTACCAAGTAAGTTATGCTGCAGTTTAATAGTAAATTAGAAAAGACAAGTAAAAATAAAATCTGAAGTGTTGCAGAGCTACACTAAATGCAAATAGGCACATAATCTTGTACCCAGACTATCAAGGCATCTCTCAGCCAGTTTTGAACTCGCTACGTCGAAAATATTGTAAAATTTCTTGAAAATTATTAAATGAAAATATCCAAACTTTTTTTTAAAATGATTTTTGACCAGCTTTACCCCATTTGCCTAAGGACTACTACGTTTGAGACAGCCTCAATAAAGTGATTCCTTCAAAGTTTGCATAAAACGTTAAAAAAATTAAAATTCTTGAGTAATACTTTTTAAGAGTTTCACAAGTTCTCAACTTATAGCAACTAATCGTAAAAGTGATCAGAGTTTTGATTGGCTCTTCAGTAAGTAGTAGTGAAAAACCCACTCAAGCTGAATACATAGCATAAGCGTCCTTTCCTATTCGATCTAGTGTACCAATTACTCAAGCCTTTAGCTTTTTACCAAGTTTACCTTGTTTTTGAACGCACTCGCTTTTATCAGGCTATTCTGGTTTGTCGATGGATGAACCGTTCATCTATGTTGAAAACATTTTTACTGCAATCAATTCAAGTTTCATTTCAGTAGTTAAATACTCTTCTATTACGACTTATCGCAGATTAATTGAGATCACCTTGTTTAATACATAGCTATATGCATTAAACACTTTTGCCTACTAATGCAAAAGTAGTGTATTTGTACAAGACTTGTCATCATGTTAGTAGTGTCTAGGTTTTATACCATATAAGGAGTATAATTTTCTTCTATAAGCCTAGTGGAGTTGGGAGTCTGGATATTTTGTATGTGTATATGTGAAATATTCTCTAAACTTCATTTTGAAATTCGTGTGAATCCGTGACGATCGATTTACTTTAGTGTGTTGTCCCTATGAACTGTCCTATACTATTAAATGAACAATATTTGTATCACGTAATGTTGCACGTATTATAATGTTTGTATTTGTAATCACGTTCTGGAAAACGGCTCTAACAGTTCGATGAAAGTTGCAATATAGGGGTTTACGGGGGCGAAAAATCGATCTAGCTCATAATTGGGCTCAAATCTCATATCTGGGAAAATTCGTCTCCCGATTTTCACCCGAGCAGACCTCGGTCGCCCAAAGTTTAGAAAAAGATGGCTACCTTAAAATGGCAGCATGGAATTAGTAAGTACCTTTTTTTTTTTTGTTTTCTGGTGAACCCTTCAAAATGCGCCCGGACTATCATGGCAGCATGGAATAGTAGGTATGTACTATACATGGAATTAGTATGAACTATCCTATACTATTTAATGAGTATTCTCCATTTTCACCCGAGCAGAGCTCGGTCGACCAGGCACTACAGAATAACATGACAAACATTTTATGTCTCACTTTCTTGAAAGCATTGTTTATAGTAATTGCCTACGTTTGAATAAAGGAAAGAAAATACAAGAATGCTAAATCCGTACCTATTCTGTTCCTGTCATGCTTACCCCCCGGTGTTAGATAAATATTTTATTTTTGTGAAAGGATTTCTCTGTTTAAATTCAAGAAAGCTTTCGATAATTTTATTAGAAAAATGGTTTCTATGGCAGTGTTCCCCGAATTAATTAAAATATTCTAAAGATGCTTTTACAATGCAGTGACTTTAAAATAATGTCTTACATTTAATACTTCTCAAATGTAACCTTAAATTTTGCTACATCTTTGTTCTATACGATCACTAATGAAACTATGTATTTTATACTTAATCGAATGATCGATTGGTATAACGCGATCTATCAAGTTCCAATGGAAAATATGTAGAACAAACGTGTATAAACATGTATTTTTATATAATGTAAGGTACCTTTTTTTTTCGGCGGGAAATTATCTAATAACTTCTCCTGCTCTGGGCGGAGCAGGAGGGTGTGTCAGACTCTTACTAACTAAAACCCACCCGTGTTCCTTCAGTTGCCATGTTGCTGGGGGCCACGGTATCCCTTTCGCACTTCCCCGCAAAATCTTGGACACGTATTTTTTGCTTTATCTTATAAAAATTACTTAGAAAACGTATTAAAGTTAGTAGTAGTAAGGCTCAGTACCTATGTCAGAATTCAGTATAAAATTTTGCAAGGCGTTACGTCATGCCACATTTTAACTTAATGTATCGCCGTAATCTTTTGAATGCGTAAAAAAAGATAAAGTACGTGTCCAATATTTTTTAATAATTTACCTGACGGCCAAAAATATTCGAGTCCTTGGTATTATATTAATTACATTAAAGCATTTGAACAATGAACAGTGTGGAAACATCTTAAGATCTTTTTAATTCATTTTGTAATCTTGCCTCTCAAAAGGGAAATATAAAAATGTTTGCTTTTCGAATGAAATATGTGGAAGATAAAAAGGTATATATGAAAATATTTGAATGAATTTAAATAGAAGACTGTCTCGTTGGTTTAGTGGTCACAAGGGCTACTGCAGAGCATGAGGTTCTGGGTTCGATTCCCGGGTTGGGCAAAGTGATATTGGTCTGGATTTGTGCCCGTTTGATGGCAATAGCCTCGCTCTCTATAACATGGGACTTAAACATAACTGGGGAAATCTGGGTGTTGTATAGGTGCACCTCTGCCTAACCCTTTCTGGAATACAGGCGTGATATTATATAATGTTAAAATATAGATATCGAAGAACACTGTTACAACGAGTGTCACTTATAATGTTTCAAATTACAAGGTTCCTTTTTATCGTTTCATAAGAAAAATCGCTGTACATAAGCTATACAGGACCCACCACCTATAGTGAGAAGAGGCATATGGGGAAAGAAATCACCCGTCATGACTTCGTTCAGCCCCAGGAGCACCTGCCACCCGAACGTGACCTGCAGTGGCCTATATGGAAAGCAATCAATCGACTGCGGACCCAAATAGGCCGCTGCAAGCAAAATCTAGCAAAATGGTGGATAATAGATCCCACAGATACCCAGTGCGAATGCGGTGCTCCTGACCAAACCATGTCCCATATGTTGGAGTGTCCAAAGTGTCCACACACCTGCACTTCTGAGGACCTAAAGAATGCCACTGATGCCGCGATTGGCGTGACCTACTGGGCCCAACTCGTTTAACATGTTTTACCATCGACTCGACAAGAAAAAGAATAAGAAAAATAACTTTCAAGATGATGCAGGAACAGATTATTACTTGATAAACAACCAAAATATGGTTCATCCACTAATGTATAGTCTTGTCAAACCTTCGGGGTCAATGAACCGTATTTATTTGAATTAGGCTTGCTTCAGTGAGCTACTATTGTCCTTAAGAGTTCATAGACAATTTACTTAGTAAAACAATCCGAGCAAGCAGGAATATTATAATATTGTTGTGTTTGTGGGCAATGAAACTATAACAGAGACGGATTGACAGATCAAGCGTAATCTCTGAATTTATATCAATCATTGATCCATTTTTTGTTCTGTGCCTCTAAGTATTTCACGCATATTTTTATACGATTTATAACACTTTATGTGATAAAAAACATACTACCTTATAATAACGCACTCAGGATACTGTTGAGGCTGCCATGGCGATGCAACGCGTCACAGATGTTTGCGGAAAGGCATATAGATGGTTTTGCGGCCATCATACGTAAAAGAAGTGCCTCTCTGCTTGCTCGTCTTCGTGGCGGCACCAACACTATCTTAAGTTTATTCGCAGATAGATGGGAGTCTCCAATGTTGCGACATTGGATGAAACTCCACACTAATTAAAACTTGTATGTCTACTAACACTAGTTTATAAGACCCTTGTTACTAACACTATGGGCGTAGCCTGAAATAAATGATATAATAATAATAATAATAATGTGTAAAAAACGTGAATCGAAAAAGTTTCTAATTTTTTTTTTTTTTGGTGGGAAATTATCGAATAAGTTCTCCTGCTCTGGGCGGAGTGGGAGGGCGTGTCAGACTCTTTCTTCTTTCTGACTAAAACCCACCCGGGTTCCTTCAGTTGCCATGTTGCCGGGGGCCACGATTTCCCTTTCGGACTTCTTCACAACCCTAGGCATCGGCCCTAGCGGACCCCGTCAGTTCTGCTGATATCTCTTTGAGGCGTGTGTGGAATACAACGCGCCGTCGACCCGGGCTTGGTCCTTATTGGACGGCGAGCTACCCATTGCTCACCATCCGCAAGCCCGCACGGTGGCCGGAAATCAGCCTGCGATTCCCGACGCCCAGGGCGTCTCCTGCGGCAGTTAGGGGCGCGAGGGCGCGAAATTTGCCTCTCCCTCACGCGTTCCGCCTCCTCCTTCGCGAGCATTACTGCTTATCAGCTTCTCATTACTGCATATCCAGGAACATGTAGTGCCTGGATATCAATCATTGTAGATTGTTTTTATTTATTTTCGTCCCTTATGTGACTGAGATTTTATAAACCCAAAAAAAGAAAAAAGTAGTCTCGAAACATTCTTAGCAAATTAAAAAGATGTTCAAAAAGATTAATAAACAAACACTACTACAGAAAATAATTTTCGCCAATAATAACCTAACCACCACCTGGCGCTCCGCAATCCGTAGATTATTGAAAAATGATCCGCGAGCATTTCCGAAACGGTTTCCAATTCGATGGAATCTCTCGTAAATCTAAGGCAAGACTTTGCTGCCAAAACTCCTTTTAATCTTATAAAAATCACCCAGAGCTTTCCTGTAAAATAAAATTATAAATGCTTCTTGAAAGCTTATTCCTTGGCGGTTATATAAATGCCTCTGTGCCGATAAGATGAAATCTGAATGTAAAATGATCCATTTCTTGTGGTTTAAAGAATTTGTAGTGAGTACTTTTTAAATTTATTGGGTAACTTGAACATTCCGTTATAAGAAAAGTTTTTTTAGTTGGAAGCTCTTAATCTATCATGCAAGAACTTGTTTTTATAGGAGAAGCGTGGGTGAAAAATTTGCTAGTTATTTTTGATAGCCTGTATATATCCTTACATATTATAAAACAAAGCCCCCGCCGCGTCTGTCAATCTGTCTGAACGCGATAAACTAAAAAACTACCAAATGGATTTTCAAACGGTTTTCACCAATGACGGAATGATTTGTGCGGTCGCCCAGGTACTAGTAAATCTATATGTCATGTCGTCCCAAATTCCATAGGTCTCTTCTAAAAAAAAAACAGTAATCACCACGTTTGCTCACTGTATTTGGTCGATTTCAGGCTACTCTTACAATCTTTTTTTTTCCTATTAATTGACGCCTTTCATTGCTGATTTTTTTTCTGAATTTAGTTGAAAGTATCTGATTTTTGAGCGAAAAGTAGGTACTTAGAGTCCCAATAAATTAATTCATAGTCGGTTATAATTTATTCTCACATAATCAACTTCAACCTGCCTAGCCTTTTCCCAACTATGTTAGGGTTGGCTTCCAGTCTAACCGCATGTAGCTGAATACCAGTATTTTACATGGAGCGACTGCTTATCTAACCTCCACAACCCAGTAACAGGGTAATACGATACCCCTTGGTAAAACTGGAGACTTTCAGGCTTCTGACAACCCATAACGACTGTCAAAGATCTACGAATGACAGCCGGGACCAACGGCTTAACGTGCTTTTCGAGGCACGGAGGAGTCTCGGTATGTAAAAGATGGTCACCCATCCACGGACCACCCCCGGCAAGCGTAACTTTAACTGATAAATCGACCCGTGCGGCTGTTATTACTTAGCCACGAGCTCCTCTGATATAATCAGCTTACTCGAAATAAACAGAAAATGTAAAATAAACCACCGCTTTTAAATACCCATTTTAATATTTCCAAGAGTACCAGCATAGTTTGATCGAGCTAAATTAAAATGTTCAATTAGCAAGCCCCGGGAATAAGAAAATGAAAATAAGCTAGCTACGGTTTATTAATATAACTAATTATATTCCATTCTGCTGCGTTTGTTGTTAGCTTGCAAGATTAGTAAGTATTTATTATTATTTTATTGAGTGGCTTGGTTAGTCGTTAATTAATTAGTTGAACCTGCAATTAGTCCTTTGCATTGGGTGTTTTCAGTTTTCTGAATTAGAAAAAAAATAATAACAGATTGGACAAGCTACCATATCAGGCGCAAAATAGATGAGTTATAAAAGCTGTTGTTGAATGAATTGTATTCATGTATTTCAGTACATAGATATTTACGTCCAAAGTCAAAATCAATCACAAAAACCTTAGCAGGCACATGCCGAAAAGTGTCGCTACAGAAAAGTGCACTTGTATCTTTCAGCTAAAAAACTACGTTAATTGTTAGTGACAGACACATTAGTATCAATCACTGGCGAAAACTCGAAAAATTAAACTGTAACTGAATCTGTCGCAGATAAATTGAATTTCCTTTAACTAACAGTATAAGGTTGATTAAATACAGGTATACTCCAAGCATATGTGAAACTGTGATCTTGACCCAATACAGGAACTGCATTAGCTCCCGATAACACGTTTAGGTCGCTGTCACCTTGACCTAGAACTCTTGTCCTAGTTACACGGGAAACCCGGGATATAACTATCTACTAGCAAGTAAGTAAGTAGGTAAAAAATTATTTGCATAGATTGCAGGTACAGTAAATAAGATGTGGCAGTTAAAATATGGGTGATCCTTGTACAAGTTACCTTATATTAGGCATACTGGTTCTATTTATAATCCTGTATTTATCTGTTATAGTGAGCTCGTGGCTAAGTACTAATAGCCGCACGGTCGATTGTTAAGCTACGCTTGCCGGGGTTGGTCCGTGGATGGGTGACCATTGTTACCGAGACTCCTCCATGCCTCGGAAAGCACGTTAAGCCGTTAGTCTCGGCTGTCATTCGTGGATCTTTGACAGTCGGTACGGGTCGTCAGGAGCCCGAAAGTCTGACAACCATTCTTACCAAGGGATATCGTATTACCTAGTTACTGGGTTGTGGAGGTCAGATAGGTAGTCGCTCCATGTAAAATTCTGGTATTCAGCTGCATCCGGTTAGACTGGAAGCCGACCCCAACATAATTGGGAAAAGGCTAGGCAGATTGATTTATCTGTTATGATAATATGGTAGGTTTGCCTGCCTCGGTGGTCTACTACTGAGCATGAGGCCATGGGTCCGATTCCCGGGTCGGGCAAAGTGTTATTGGGTGTTTCCATCTGGAATTTCTCAGTAGCAGCTCGGAGTCTGGATTTGTGCCCGGTTAATGGCAATAGGCTCGCCCCCTATTACATGGGACCTAAAAATAGCTGGCGAAATGTGGGTGCTCCTAGTTTAGGTACCTACACCTCTGCCTAACCCTTCCAGTATTACAGACGTGGTTCATGTTTTAATATGGTAGGTAATGCTACTTACTAACTGTGACACTATTTGTGTTTAAGTTCTTAAATATTTTGTTGGAAAAGAAAGTGGCTTTCTTATTCGAAATGTAATGTACATGTTAAAAAGGGGGGAAATAGTCATAGAGCATCAAAAAATTCGTTGCATCGCTGTCAACAGGAAAAGTGCCCAAAAGGCTGGCAGCATTGCCACGTTGTATGGCGATGCTAATTCTTACAATACATGTATGGCTTACATTTCTGATTGTTCACACAATAGAAATGATGCTAAGAAATACATAACCGTTCACAAAATTTAGTCTCGAAAATATCTAAAAATTCTTAAATCTTAGTCTACGTTGGCGTATTTTTCGTAGTCTTAAAATATTATTATTTTCTAAAACACAAACTTGTTATTCCTATGAAATCTATCACTGAAAGCCGTCCTTGTAAATCTTTTTGATGTGCACTTTGTTCATCGTCTTGCCGTGTCATAACTGTCTACTCCACCACAGCAACAGGATATTTATAAATGTCATGAACATGCTTCAAAATGTCAGAAACCTTTTAAACTTTCCTGAGTTTATGCACGAGTAATTTTTATCTAGTTTATGAAAAAAAATGGCTTGTTTTTTCCGTAAAACCCGGTAATTGCCTAGTCACTTGCACCAAAATGAAGTTAAGTCTCTGTAATAAGTTTAGCTGCAAAATTTCTGACCGTGGAAAATAATATTCCGCACGAGATGCGAATATTCTGCAAGCAATTTATTGCTATATTGTTTTTACGAGGTTATAAGATTATTTTTTTCGTTTTAGTGGTTATATATGTGTCTATGAGATTTTGACGTGAATACGTCTTTTTTGCTTCCATAGTGGAAGAAAGTGATGATAACAAAATTGGGGACACAGTTTGATGCAGCAGCAACATATATATCATCTAGGTATATCCAAAATTGAATTACACTTAAAGGATCAAAGAATTCGTCTCAAAGAAAATAATTACTCGTAACGTACACGTATTCGTATACGTAAAATACACAGCCGTGTCCAAGATACAGTCACACCCCATTGTTTTTTTTGATAAAACTTTCATACTTTTGGTATTTACAACCAGAAAAATTGAGAATCCGTACGAATATTCTGTGGATAATTTTCCTTTTCTGGTAAGTATATATTCCCAAAATCTTCCATTTACGATAATAAGAAAATAAGTTAGGTATCTATAAGATTTTATTGCACAAAGTTAATTGACACATTATTTGATTGCCTCAGTCTGGACACTGGACTACTGCAAGCGCTACTGCTGAGCATGAGGTCCTGGGTTCGATTCCCAGGTCGGGCAAAGTGTTATTGAGATTTTCTAATAAAAATTTCTCAGTAGCAGCCCGGAGTCTGGATTTTTGCCCTGTTGATGGCAATAGGCGCGAGCCTATAGTAGGCCTATAATAGGGGGCGACCCCTATTACATGGGACTTAAACATAACTGGCGAAATGTGGGTGTACTATTTGTATCCTGTTTATTTGCTTGTTTGATTATTCATGCCTGTTTGTGATTTACAACCACATGACGTCATTGAGACCAATTAATTAGTAATGTGATGACGGTTTGAGGCATACTATTGGTTAAGGACTTATGGCCAAATACTGAATATTAAACGCTAATCTGTGTAATAATATTGAATGATAACTTGCTCTGATAATTTTGAAATACCTACTATACTTGCTTTGACAACTTAGTTCTTTCTTTTTTGTGTGGTTAGTGACTAACCTGGTGTCAGAGTTTTAAAGCTGCCCGTAAGCTTCTGAGTTGGCTTCACATGCCGTCGAGAAATATCTCTCAGGCATGCCAGTTTCCTCACGATGTTTTCCTTCACCATTTCTGAAGCAAGTGATAATTATACAATACGCACATGAATCCGAAAAGTCAGAGGTGCTTGCCTTGGGTTCGAACTCGAGACCTATGACTTGGCAGTCTGACGGCGACGGTCACACCACTAGGCTATCACTGCTATTTGCCTACTTAGTAGTAGAACATTATTTTCATGACACAATTTTAAAGAATATTAACCCGTTTAACAGTAGGCAAAAGATAAATAAAAGTAAAACGCTCCCTTAAAAGCCACGTGTCTAACCCAATTAGAAAAACCAACTGAAAGTTAACCCCGTGTAACGCGAGCTTGTAAATTTTCCCGAAGTTTTATTATCTCTCGATAATTTTTGTCAGTCTCATTTATTATAATCGAGTAAGTTCGGCAATATTCGGCGTCATGTGCCGAACCCACGAACCCAATAGGGTTTAAAATAATGTTTTAAGTAGGTTTAATATTTTCTATAGTTAAGTGAGTTCATGGTTTGTAATGTAAATCTTTTTAAGGGTTCCGTACCTCAAAACGAAAAAACGGAATCCTTATAGGATCACTCATGTGTCTGTCTCTCTGTCTGTCCATCTGTCACAGCCAATTTGCTCCGAATCTAACGGACCGATTAAGTTGAAATTTGGACGTGTATCGTTAATAAATGAATTTTGAATATGGGGGTCACTTTTGGGGGGGAAATAAGAAAATTAAAAAATAAAGGTTTTCCAAACTGAAATGAAAGGACTTACTGTGAGGGTCTCAATTTTTTTTTTATAATTTTAAAATAAGTTGATTAAAGTTATTTAAGAAAATGCATGAAAATTTACCAATCCCCACTTATCTCCGAAACTACTGAGCCTATAATTTTGAAAATATACAGAACATAGTTCTTATACAGTAGATTTCAGGAAAACCTATACTAAGTCTATGGTCTTAAAATAACATGGTAAATCAATCAATATTGTGCGTACAAACGAACATGTTTTTCAATTACACTGTTAAGTTTGTTCTTGGGATAAATTCATCCCAACTACGGAACCCTTCATTGTGCGTGGTCCGACACGCACTTGGCCGGTTTTTAAACATCACGCTTGTATTCCCAGAAGGGTTAGATCAGATGTGTATATATCTATAGTATAACATCAGTTTCGCCAGAAAAAAAAAACAGTGGCACTCCGGGAGTGCCGACAGAAGTGAAAACTTGAATAATTTTACTGTGCAGGAAATACTTTTCTTTTTTGAAGCCGTTAAAAAAAAGGGAAATGTCATGTCTCAATGTTTGGAATGTCATTAATCCCAAAGAAAATTTATTGCGCGTTGATGTTTTTTAATGGTCAAAAGCTGGTGTCGGTAACAGTGTCGCGAGTTCAATTGTTTTTCCCATCTCAAAAATGCCCAACGCGCCTAAAGAAGCTTTTACTTCAAAAACGTATGCCGTCGGGGGCTCCCGTCAGGAACGAGGTTCAGAACGGAGAATCACGATACTCGCACGCACGCACATACACTCGCATTTTATTTTTTATTGTATTGATAAGAACGTTCTTAATAATTTATTACAATCTAGCCAAATAGACTGATAAGCAATTTAACTTATTTATTTTAAGTGATAGATTACGTTATAATTAAGAATTGTGTCTATTTGCACTTTTACACAATTCCGTAGCACTTTCTTATGGTCTGATAATAATTAATAAAAACACTTTCCTCATTGTTAAATGTATAGCACAGCATGGTTACTAATATCCATTCACTATTTATATACTAATATAATTCAAATTAAAAAGCGTTAACTTCGTTTCAAAAATGTGATGTCTAGTTTTGTAAAAAAAAAACATAACAAAAAAAGAGAACATTTTTAGTTGGATCTTACATAGAATAATGGTCAAGAACTATTACCTAATCGTAACGCAAGTGTTGTTAATATAATCCCATCAAAAACATAAATGTGAAAATGGGAGCCAAGTTCAATAAATATGGTTGTTGACTTCGCCGACAAAAGAATTGAGATCTAAATGGGTGCCAAGTTCTGTAGATAATCCTGAAATTTATTTATAAGAACATGCAACTTTCTAAAATAAAATTAAAACACAAATTCTTGTTTTTTCTGCTATAACAATGTTTGCTATTTAAAAATATAACTTCTTAAATTTGAACAGTCGAATTATTTACACAAAGCACTTAGGATAAATTGAAGCTCAAGATTTGACTTGGCTAGTTTTTACATACAAGTTATCTTACAACTTTATATTTGATTTTATATTTGTCTACAGTGTCGTGGTGCAAAAGAACTAAAATAAACAGAGTAACTTTTTTATGCCGGTGTGCGTTACCTCTACGTCTTACACTCGCGCCACGTCATTGTGCTGTAATTTTACTTTTCTAGTGTGCGTGCATTAAGCGGCTAACAGTTGGATGCTATTTTTTTCATCGACTTTACAGCTTTGACTGTCTACCTAGTCATATTTAATTATTATTATTTAATTTTAAGTAGGCACTCAACATCAAATAAGTCATTCATGATGTGACCTGTAAGAAATTGGTACTCTAGTCTATAAGTTTATTGGATGTATCTCATATCTTTGTATCGGTATACTCAATTGTTGGTGAGTCCAATAAATAAAATAAAATGATGATATCTTTGTTCTTTATGTTCTGCGCAAGTTACTGTTTCTTATTTTAACTGTTTACAGCTTTGACTGTCTGCCTAGGCATATTTATATTATGCGCAAGATACTGTGTCTTATTGTAACTGTAAGGTCAAAATATCTTCCTCCTCTAAAATTTCAGCTTGCTGGTAAAAACTAGCCAAGTCAAATCTTTAGCTTCAATTTATCCTAAGTGCTTTGTGTAAATAATTCGACTGTTCAAATTTAAGAAGTTATATTTTTAAATAGCAAACATTGTTATAGCAGAAAAAACAAGAATTTGTGTTTTAATTTTATTTTAGAAAGTTGCATGTTCTTATAAATAAATTTCAGGATTATCTACAGAACTTGGCACCCATTTAGATCTCAATTCTTTTGTCGGCGAAGTCAACAACCATATTTATTGAACTTGGCTCCCATTTTCACATTTATGTTTTTGATGGGATATCATTACTTTTTGTAAAGAAATTATTATCATTTGTCAATCAAACGTGATCTATAAAATTCTTTTTGCAAATATGCGTAGCAATATTGTGTAAGAATGTAGGTATTTCTTTCGTAACAATTGTTACAATTGTCCGCAATGATGTCAGGTCGCTGAGCCGGCGCGGTAAGTATTATTATTTAAAAAAACTTGTGCAGTCGGGGAGCCCCGTCAGGAACAAAGTTCCTTAACTATTTACTATATTAAACGACAATAGTCCCTAAAACAATAGTCATACGATCTATCAATTCAAAAACGTCTCAAGCACAGTACCAACCTACAAACTACCTTGATCATACCAACCTGAGGTTTGTAACAACGTTTTTCGAGATCAGAGAATGAATGAAATGAATTCACTACCGCCTAACATTAAGGACCAAGATTTTGACACGTGACACATCAGTTGACTCGACGGGGTGTTTTGAATTCAGTCATGAAATTCTGGAATTTACATCAACTTTTAGCATTCGAATCAAAAATGTATAGTTAGCTGTCAAATTATAAGACGCTGGAGATCAGCGCCATCTGAAGTGAGCAAGTGGCAGTTTTTAACACTATTTGAAAATTTTTCGTCATGACTGTCATTTTCGGGAGATAGTGCTGATATCGAATTAGATGGAAATTCTGGATTTTAAGATGGCGGCTATTCCAAATAATAATAATATTGTAGATCAATTCTCATAGACATCAATTGCATGCCGATTGTAAACTTGATAATCAAAATCCGTAAAAAAAACGGACCTCTTAATTTCGTCAAGTTTGTCTGTCCGTGTGTCCGGATGTCATACAGCCATTTTAAATAAAGAAAATTTAAAAAAAGGTGTATTTTTAGCACCGTTAAACAATGGTGTAGTGAAATTACGATAAACATAATAGTGGGGGTGGCATTCTCCATACCTACATATAACCGAGAAATGAAAAAAATCTATGCATATAAAGCGTGTATTGTTGGATCTCATAATTAAAATGTTAAAGATGTTTCTAAGTGACTTTGCTTTTGACGTCAATAGTTTTTGAGATACAGTTTATTTTCGGTTACAACCGCAGAATTAACTTTGTTTTTTATAGTTTTTTCGAGAAACACAAACTTATTTTTGCAGTCGATAAAATTGATACTATGCAATGTTTATGCGTAAATATTCATCCCAATTACGGAACCCTTCACTGTGCGTAGTCCAACATACACTTGGGCAGTTTTTTAAATTTCATTTTGAAACTACCTCAAAAAAAAAGCAATTTCTATTACTCGAGTAAGATTATCCTATTAAAAACAAATACTACCAAACTCATACAACTAACAAAAAATATAGACGTCATTTAAAAGTGTTTGCGGAATACCTACCTAATTTATAGAATTAATTTAACATCATTCCCGAACAAAATTTTCTTGCCTACCTAAAAAATGTATATTAGGCATTCTGTAGCAAACTATCAAAAATAAAATCCTACCAAAGTCATACAACTAACAAAAAATAAAGACGTCATTTAAAAGTGTTTGCGGAATACCTACCTAATTTATAGAATTAATTTAACATAATTCCCGAACAAAATTTTCTTGCCTACCTAAAAAATGTATACTAGGCATTCTGTAGCAAACCATCAAAAATAAAATCCACATTAAATAATTGTCCAATAAATTAAAAATAATTTTGAACAACGTTCCGAATTTAAATTCAAATGTAGAAACAATTCGGCGCGAAATTCAATAAATGAGGTAAGTATCTATCCACGTCCTGTCTGTTGACTCGTTTTATATTGAATGTCCTAAAAACGATTAAAATTACACTAGAAAAGTATAAATAATTATTTTAAACAATGCTTATTGTATTTAATGCTTAAAACAATTTTATTTAAATTTTCAAGTATAGATTTCAGACATTCGACATATACCTAAATTAATCGAGACAATCAAAATTGAAAAAAAAAAAAACGTTTGGCATAATCGTTTTCGCACATCATTGCAATAAAAAAAAACAATGATCGGCGATTTTTAACACAAATTGAGTAGTAGTAATGAATATTACGTGTTATTGAACGTGTGTTCGTATAATAAGTTAAGATCTGGGCATTTTCTAGTTGCTTATAATATTTTTAATCATATTTGTCACATTTTAAATCATATCTACATGTGTATGAGTGTTAATTGTGAAAAGTTAAAATGTAAACACGCACGATTGGCGCGAAACTTCGACTTTTGATAATAAAAAACTTCATTACCACTACTTATTTAACTTGAACAATGGATGAATTTGTCAAATAATTAAATGTTGTAATAGTCACTGTCCTTGTGGTGGAGTTTGGATGTTCGAAATCCCCAATTTTTATGTTTTTTAGCCTCGACCTCGACTGTCATCAAAATGGCGATTGTTGCATTTACAGACTTGCAATTTTATAAAGGTAAATTAATAATCTTGCGCGCTAAATATGAAACATTTAATGGCATAAACATTATTTTAGCCAACTCTCTTAATTAAAGATGAATAATCTTATTGGTAGCAGCATTTTCAGCGCTTCTATAGGAAGGTTTACTCTAACAAATAACACAACAATAAATACTAAAAACATTTTATTTCTCATAGAATTTAAAACGGCTTCAGCTTCATTCTCATAACTTAGTCATGGTATGAAAGCAGCGTAGGTACAGTAGGTGGTAGGTGTACGCTTTCCCACGAAACAGTAATAAGCAATGATGATCTCTTAAACGATTTGTCCTATTTTGCTCACTTATCAATAATGTACACCAAGTCCTGCTGCTCACACGTCACGATTTGATTCTGGCCCTAACCAGATTATTGTTTTGACCTAAGGGTAAATCTCTTAAACTCTAGGGTGGCTCTGTTTTTATCATCACTTGCTTGTCTATAAACATCTCTGGTAGCAGCCTCTCTCAATAAGCATGACAAACTTTATCCAAATGTATGACCTAGAAAGTAAGAAAGTACTTCTTATTGTTGTTTATTTACTTTTGTTTAGTAATTATATCACTCATAATAATTCTGCCATTTTAAAAACACTAACCTGATGACTTCTGTGACTTGCAATTGACATGCCACTTGCAAAACATAATATGCTTAGATTTCCATGAGCAAGTAATACTTGGGATAGAGTTGTAGATAATATAATCAATAATTTCAAGTCTTGCAATAACACATGTCATCGTCATACCTGAAAAAGGTAAAAAAATTCAGTGTATTTACTTATGTAATATAATTACATCATACTATAGAAATTTACAGCTGACGACGCGCGACGTACCCCTGACTGAACATAGGCCTTCTACTAATAGGCTGCTAAAATCAATGAGGTTATACAATACGCTAAAATAGTGAAAGGTGAACGGGTGTTTACAACAAATATTTAAAGAACTTATTAAACTTACCCAGGGCCATGGAAAGATAAGCAATAGTTCGTCTGGCTTCAATTTAAATTAACAGTATTAAATCGTAACGTAATTTTAACTATAAAGTAAATACGGAAAAATAAATTCAAATCAACATAAACAAACAGCCAACAATGCCATTGATCTGACAGATATTTTTTTGACAGTTTGACATTATGCATGGTGTCAATGTTACCAGGTTTAATTATTTTGGTAATCGATTGACGAAATCGATTGGCTGATTAGCAGTGATCGGATTTTACGTAGGTACTCGCATCATGAATAGTCATAGAAATCATAACATGGATAAGCCTTTTTTCCGGGATTTCATTTTGGTACTTACGGGATTTAATCAAATATTGTTAAAGTAAGGATTTTTAAACTACTACATTAGAAATTTATAGAATGCGATAGATAAACATTTAAAATATATTAAATTATTATATTGTTTACAGTATACCTATCCTTTTCTTGGAGTCCGATCACCTATATACTATTAAAAAGACAGCAAAAGGGTTAAACATTTCTTATTCATATTAATGTATTCTTTATTTTACACATCACAACATTTGAAATTCCTTAAAAAAATCTTAATAATTTCAAAATCCCGGAATCCCGGAGGCATATCCATACTAATATATACGTGCCAGTTCATTGACACTAAATCAATCTACCTACTCCGATCACTGGTGATTAGTTTATAAAATAACATTACTGTCTCGAAACACTTTTAAGTTTTTGAGTATATTCACACCAGATAATATTTTAATTATTGTAAAATCATAATTTTACAGTATTTGAGTATAATTAGAAACATAGAACAATAGAGCATTTGAAACATACTCGTGTAGTGGATACTCCACGTACTCCATGTGGGTTAGAATCGATTTTTCAATCGATTACAAATTATTTGATTGTCTGTCATTTGGCAACATTCAGGTTAGGATTGAATGGCGGATGTACAAAATTACAATTAGTCAACCAAATAAATATTAATTAGGTTCTCTAATGCTAGCAGAAAGAAATTAAAAAAAAAAACGACTTAACTTGAAAAAAATACGACATAATTTTTGTTAAATAAGCTTTGACACAGTACCATACCGTGGGCCTGCTTTCGAGAAATCTCCTTTCAACTTTATAGGTCATCCGGAAGTGGATTAAAGGTTTTTGATGACCATGGCTATGTGGTTGATAAAAATGCCGATTTTTAGACGTTAATATCTCAATAACCGTTTGAGCTTTATTTATGAAATTTGGAGTTCTAGTTAATCTAAGGGGTTTTAATAAATAAACCAAATTTCATGTGCTAATGTTACATAGATTTTGAGTTATTAAGGGGTCAAAAGTGGCTCCAAATGGTTCGTGTAATATAACACACTGCAGCCGTGTCTTGCCTGGAACTTGGCTCGACACGCTATCGCGTGTCTAGATGTCAGTCGGTACACTAACCACTAATTCGGAAAAATGTTGTGATATTTGTCCGAATTTGTGGTCGGTGGTCCGAATTAATAAGTATGACAAATTCAGGCTCTTTCCTTTGTTGGCTGCTAAGAAATAATGGTCACCCGTATGTATTCGTAATAATAATACTGAGTTAATTAAGATTAAAAAGTGTGTGTGTGTAGGTGGGTGTACAACCACTATCAATGCTCACAAGAGCAGTTCACAGGAGTATGGACTGAGGTTACAAACAGCTCATATTGCCAACAGACCGCTAAGGCAGCTCACTTGTAAAAGAGACGCTGCTACCCATTACCAGCCAGCTCTATTATCAGTTATGTTCTAGTCTGCAGTGATAACGTTGACTGCTAAGAACTGCTTAGACAGAGGCCACATTTGCATTAGACCCCAAATAAATAACAACGAAATAAAATAGCCTCTCAGAATATTTTGCTCAAAATTCAACTTCACTGCACTATCTCAAAAGCAGATCTATAAATATTTTACCTACACGAAAAAAAAATCTGAGGACACACGAGTACCTATCTAAGGTTGGATTGTAAATAGATTCAACGTAAGTAATCCCATCCCTCTTTTGTATTCCGAAAAATAAACCTCACGAAATATGGGGATGATAAGAGAACGGGTATGGAGCCCCCTGGTGGATAATAAAACATTTTGTGATAAATTGCACAGTCGTGTACCTGGCTTGACATTTATTTAACAAAAAAGATGAATTTATTTAATATTTTGTTAAATTCTTACTGAATATGCAACGTTTATTGAAAAAATAATGAGCATTTTGATGACCTAGTTTTTGCAAAGTGATTTGTGTGAAGAGGCTTTTTTTTTCGATGTCAAAACACGCATTTGGTATAAGGTATATTCTGGCCACTGAGAGAATGTGTTTCTGACACGTGTCAGTTGGACAAGATTAGGAACTAATAAAGTTTAAATTCGTAAAACACACACACACAGGGTGTGTGTGTGTGTTTTGGCACTTAGCTGAGTGCAAAAGAAAACTCTTTTATAGTACTCAGCTAAATGCCGGAGTGTAACTAAATTGGCTCAGATAAGAGATGCACAATGCTCAATCAATTTTGACAATGATATTTAAACCTTGACAACCAAATTTGAAACTTTTCAGAAACAAAAAAAAAAACGAAAAGATTTTTGCATATCTTTAAACAAGTGAGTTTGTTTAAGAGCGTTTATTCTGAAAGTTGGCAATGTCGCAAATTGCTGTCAAATATTTGCCTATTTTGATTAATTTGGCAATATTACTGTATGTAATTAAGAAATGTGGCTAACTAGCGAACTAAAATATTGATTATGAAATGCAATAATTAATATCAAAACTTCGAATATTTAGTTTTAGAAGTAAAAAAAGTATTTGGAAACTTTCCAAATGCCTTTTTTACACCAAAAGCGATTACAACATCAAATTGAGTGTCATAATTGCAATTCATTATTAATATTCTTGTTTCCTAGTTAGCCACATTTCTTATTTGTATACAGTACTATTGCCAAATTAATCAAAACAGCGAAATAGTTGACATCTATTTGCGACGTTGCCAACTTTCAGAAAGCTCTTAACATACACCATTTAAAGCGCAGGCAACACTGAGAACGAAGGTAAGTTCGTTTAGCTTCGCTAATGTAGCTACCGCGCGTTTGCATACTTTGGTTAACACTGCGAACTATGAACCGAACTAGCTACATGAGCGAAGCTAAACGAACTTATCTTCGTTCCCAGTGTGGCCTGCACTTAAAACGTGGGTAGCGGGTATCCATCACATTCTGTCACCCAACATTGGGTGATCGATCTTTTAAAAAGTTACTTTTACGTCCGTCAGCGTCACTATGCTGGGTTGTGACATTGTAATGGATGTTCTCACAAACATGGAAATATTTCGACAAAAGAAAATATTTACCTTTGCAAATGAACTGTACCGTATGAAATTCGTGGAACGTAATTCTTATATTATTATGTCTTTTTTCTGCCTCCGACATCGCTCACGTGGTCTAATTTAATACAAAAATTTAGCTATGAATCAAAACACAAATGAAGTAAAATCGATTTGTCGTTTTCGAGTTGTATGTAGTTGTAAGATAATTTTGACTCTTGCACCGTTGACCATGACAAATCATGGTATATCTACTTTTAAGATCTATTGCAATTAAAGGTATTCAATTCTGTATTTGATTTGCTGTCAATAAACGATAGATTGACATGATTGTTATTGGATGCTTTTAACTATCTAGTTTAATACAATAATCGCTAAGTGCTCATACACACGAGTCACGCGTCAGCTATAAGCTAGTTTAATTAAAATAATACCTGGTATGGTAATACTCGTAATAATAGTTATTATTGTTGTTGTGGTTCAATAGCTGATCAAACTTAGTGCAAAATATAAGGTAATGTTTCAACGATTATGGCCGCTTGTGTACTGATGATCTCCTTGTGTAGTTTCTAGCTAAAGCTGCGATGAAAATGTTATTTTGGTTTTTAACATTTTAATTTTATTTTCTGTCAATTTTGCGGTTAATCAACGCGTTGATGTCTTTTACTTCATGCACCGCGGTAATCAACGCGTTCATGTCTTTTTAATGGTCAAAAGCTGGTATCATAACAGTGTCGCGATCTCAAAAATGCCCAACGCGCCCAAAGAAGTTAACACTTCGAAAACAAAAAAAACTTGCATCAACTAATTGGTATTTCCAACTTTTCAACCAAATTTTTCTCAGCCAGACATTTTCTTACTTCATCTTTGGCTCATTTGTGCTCTCACAAGTAATGTTTGATACAAAAGTCTAATTCCTACTATGTATGTATCCACAAAGTTTTTCAGACTATTAGCAGGCAAAGCTTTTCAGCGGTTTCCATAAATGGTTTAGTAAATTGAGAGCACCGCAAAGTTGCGTCGACTCTTGAATATTTATTAACATTATTGAGGCAGTTACGGAAAATTAAATTTCATCGTCACAGTTTTATAACAGTGGTAGTGAATGGAGCAACAGGTTACTAGGGTTGTCATTTTATGTTCCTATCTTAAAATTACTCTAAGATAATTTAATTGTTGGAAATTGACGCGGTTTGCGGTAGGAATGAGACTGATAAAAATCGTCACGTAACGAAAATGCATTATGCCCGGGAAACACGTCAAAAAACGTAATTTTTTTTTGTTTTTCATTTAGTTTTTCTCAAATGTTGTTAATTTATTTGATTAATGCCTGTTATTTAATACAAAATATACAGCGAAATGAACTTCATTCGCACTGGGTGTCTCACGACACGTCTCTTTTTTTTAGATTAAGAGGAATCAGAAGCCTGAAAGTCTGACATCCAGTAACTGGGTTGTTGAGGTAAGATAGGCAGTCGCCCCATATAAAATACTGGTATTCAGCTGCATCCGAATAGACTGGAAAATAACCCCAATATAGTTGAGAAAAGGCTAGGAGATGATGATATTAATACGTCATAAGTCATTTATTTCGTAACAAAATACATTGTGCTGATTATGAGTAAAAGAGTGCACTTATGACAATAATCATATCGTTATAAGTGCACTCAGTGAGTGTGTGTGAGTCAGTGGGGTCAGTGTCTTGATGATCATCAGATCACCAAGGTACTAAGGCGATTTAAGCACTATAATGATATATTGGATGATCATATTAATTGTATATAGACATTGAGAGCAAATACGATCACAGTAGATGTCTTAAGACAAATATTAAAATTTATATGACGCACAAATATAAATTTCATTTTAATTCAATCATCTATACCTATTATAAATTAAAGTCGATTTTCGAGTTTGTCTGTGTGACCCCATTGTTCTTCTAAACTATGCAACGGATTTTGATATGGTGTTCTCCATAATTTAGAGAATTTATCCAGAAAGGTTTATGTGTTTAATACATTCATATTAATCTTACATTAAATAAAGAGATATCGATGTTTTTTCAAGTCGTAAGAACTGTGCGAAGCAGGGGCGGGTCGCTAGTTGTTTATAAATCATTCACCCCTAAAACGTTCCTACCAACGCAAGCTCGTGTGTTCTCCAAAAAATCCACTCATAATTTAACGAGGCAACAATACATGTCTCTAAGCAATAAACAGCCATTAAAAATTACCTACCCACTTTGGATCTAACATGGTCTCGAGCTAAAAGCATCAAAGGCGTCACGTCTTTTTCCTCGACTCGTTTTGTTTGCGCTACGTGAAAATATATTTTTTTCATCGCAAGAAAAACTCGAATAATAATAAATTATATAAACGAATAATATGGTACACTCTTGAGAGTTCATGACACAGAATGTGACTGTGGTCTGTGAAATGAGTGTAAATGAGCCCCTTTGATATTGAAAACTGTGGTAATATTTATGTTTTTATGAATGGTTGAAAAACATTACTCATCTTACTTATAAACGTTGTTTTAGAGTCCATAATACCTCAGCTCCAATTCACTATTTATTTCACTCGCACACATGAGAGCGAGAGACTGAAAGGGGGAGAAAGTTCCACAGCGCCGATAGTTTAGGTAATTTCTACTTACGGAAAAAAAGGGATAGCTTAAAAAAAAACATAGTACTTCTCTGTTTTATATTTAGTTCAGTTATTATGCAAAGTTTCATGATCTAATTTGAAGTATTTTTTAATATTAGCGGTTACTTTGTAAAAAAAATTCAATAGAGAATATTTTATGAAATCGTGTTTTTGTCATACATAATACTCAACTTTACACCATATATTTATTTAAAAATTAGTGCTGCTGTAGTTGCGACATAACGAAGGATCATGATAAGTAATATGAGGTATTGTAGACTCTTAAAGACAAGAATAAACGTAAAAAAACTGGCCAATACCGAGTCGGGCTCACACAATTAAGGTTCCGAACCATCTACATTGATCTACATTGGGCAGTCTGTGGAACGGTTGCTGGCCTGCCGTAGGTAATTAACCTGCTCTAGCTCCTCAACTATACATCTAATTGATAAAGTGTCAAACAAAAAAAAATATCTGAACTATGATTCAGCCAACTAACAATTTTTATTTGATATACATTACTGTTTGGTCTAATGGGCTCCGTACGTATGCACCAATTTTTGTTTTTTTTTTGCCATAATAATTACAATAATAGTTTCGCAAAACACTACTATTTTTCTTTAAAGTATGAATTATTACCTAATAACAATAATCAAAATTTTAGCTTTAGAAACCTAGGAGATAATCATATAAATTCTCTCACTAAAACTAAAACTATACTCAAGCATTATTTAAAAAATAAAACTAAACGTAAACAGAACTAAATATCTAAATAAAAGCCTTCAGACATAAAGGGCGTGCCCGCTTACATAAAGCTGTAATTGGCAGTTATAAATGATAAATTAGGACAATCGAGATAAAATAAATGAACAGTTAATTACTAGTAACAATAACAAAACCATGATCAGCAAGACGACCAGTCACCACAAGCAGCACCCGTTCACGAGCATAACGCAAAGATCAGCCATTACCCCCCTCGCCATATTTGAGGAAATCAACTCATCATCATCTTTTGAAAATTTTGCGCTATACAAGATGTAAAAATACCATTATAGAAGCCGAGAGTTACTTCTACTTACATTTTTATATTGAAGTGAAAACTTCTTTAGGCGCGTTGGGCATTTTTGGGATGGGACTAAACCATTGATTTCGCGACACTGTAACGACACCAGCTTTTGACCATTAAAAAGACATCAACGCATTGATTTTGAACTCGCGACACCGTTACCGACACCTCATTTTTGTAAACGCGATTGTGCTCTTTATTTATATTACGTTACGGATCAATGTTCTATGCAAGTATTTTTACTTTAAAGGTTTCGGTTTTGCTTTTCATTTCAAGTTTTCTTTTCTGTCGGCACTCCCGGAGTGCCACTGTTTTTTTTAAAAATACCAGTCTAAGATAAAATATCGTATCGTATGTCAATAAAATTTTGTAACATTTGATCCGGTTTATTTAAAAATGTATTAGAAATAATAACAAACAGGTACGGTCATGTTGTATCTCTCTTTGATCCCTAAACGTGACACTTTTTGCCAAAGGTTTCAAGGGCTGCTCGTCTGTCATCGTTTCTTTTTACAGAATGTTTCCAAATAAGTGTTATTTCTTTTAATACTTGACTTGCTTTTGATATAAATAGACCGAGGGCTTATTTCTTATTATTAATTAAAATAAAATCATTGTTTCTTGTGAATGAATTAATGTAATATTCCAAATTAAATATGTAAAGTAATTCTTTAATACTTTATTCATATAATACTAAGGTATTCCCAGAAATATCTTCTTCTTGGACTTACTTAATTACTGAAGGAACCCAGCAAGATAAGACCTTACTTATACTTAAGTAAACCTTAAGTATATCACCCTGTTGTTTCAGTGTTGGTCTTAGAACTTTGAATTTGCTTCTCATTAGCAAATTGCGTGGGTAGCATTATCCAAAGGACGGGTGCTTAGACGTTATCAATTATATAATTTAGGCCTTGAATGTAATCTGCTTCGTTTATCAGCTGTTTAGTATACCGGTGTAGGATAGCTTTTTAACCGACTTCCAAAAGGAGGAGGTTCTCAATTCGACTGTATGTTTTTTTTTTTGTGTCTTTGTTACGCGATTATTCCGCTAATTATGAATTGATTTTGATGATTCCTTTTTTGTTTGGTAGGTCATACTTCAGAGGTGGTCCCATATTTTTACCTATTAACTTTGCTTGAGTAGTTTTTTAAGTTAGATTCAATAATACTTATTTTTTTCCACTTATTATGTGGATGATATGATAAGTTCCTGTCACTGTTATTTATATAACAGGTAGTGGTACTGTAAGTGAAAAAAAATAAAAAACACTACAAAGTGAAAAATTACTTTTTGATAGTCGGTGTCTTTGGTTTCGAATTTTCGTTTTTTTGCCACCGACTTCCGAAATTAAAGTTATTTAGTGTTCATTAAAGTTATTTGGTTAAGTGGTCATCATATAAGTGGTTCAGCAGCTATCATATCATCAGGATTGATTTTTCCCAGCTAAAGGCACTAGGAAGGGGTGAAGGGTGGGCGTTTTTGGGGGACTCTCTTATGTAATTTTGACGTTCGAAAAGTGCTGATTCTCAGCCTAGTTTGAATAAATGACTTTTGAATTTTGAATTGTGCCGGAATATAGCAGTGGTGTATAGCAGAGTGCAGCGTGAACGTGGTACAACAGTGGCTAGTATTTTCAGTTTTTTTTTAATTCATAGGCCTCCTTTCCTAGCTTATAAGTAATTTTAGGTCTAGACCTAATGGGATTATAAATCCAAAATTTCTCATACTTGTTCTGTATACCTATAAATCAATTATGTGAGAAAAGATCTCAACAATAGGTTGCAAAAGATCCCTCCCCGGACGAAGTGCGCCAAAATAAAATGAATACCAAATGCTCTTGTAAAATTACATTTTATAAGTGACATGTAACATAGTTTTCTCAACTAATGAATCTCTCTATTCTATTCTATTCTTTCTGGCACCGAGCTTTTTAGCGTGCGGGAAAGCGCGGAAGCGTTTCGGCTCTGGCTAAGAATGGGCGGTTTGCGTGCTAATTTAGGTATTTTCTTCGTATTATCAAAACCAATACACATTTTGAAAATGTAAAACGTGTACCTACATTATATAAAACATGTAGTTTTGTTATTATTAAAAAACTAATGACCTTCCGTGAAGTATTTATGCCGTACTGAGTGGGCCGTGTTTATTTAGTTTTAAGCTATTGCATAGCTTTTATCGCGGGCTTTGAGCGCGGCGACCGAATCAAGAAATTCCGTAACGAAAAAAACCTAACTTCTACCATGTATTGACGAATGATGTAGTTCTCATGACAACGTGATGTTGTCATGGGAATGTAATTTTTGTTTTATGTCCTTTCCGTCATCATCCCAAGTGTAGCGTTGACAAATAGGAAGTATGGAGGTTACAAATGCTATGCAATAGCTTTACCGCGGCAGTCCCCGAGTGCCACATGTGTTTTTTATTTAGAGATTACTTTGGATTTTACTTTTTTTTTGGATAAGGTGTTAAACTTATACAAACTTAATAAATAATAAGTACACTATCGCAATAGCTTACCCTGTAATGATAGATGTACATTGGAAAAAAAAACCTATAAATACCTACTATGGTATAAAAAAATGTGCAGGCAGTTTTAAATGGAACATTAAGTGTGTTTGAGTAAATAAACAAATTGACTTGTGCTACTAAATAAGTAACCAAAAGAAAGTACTCGATTGAGTCGCGACGCTGCGCATCTCATCGTAAGTGTTCCTGTCATGAATAAAATATTTAGCTACTTAAGGTAATTTCTTATTTTAAGATGGCAACAAAAAATAAGCTTTTCGTAACATATTTGATCGATGCGCTCCTTCTAGAGAACAAATGTTGGTAAATCTTTTGTTAGACTTTATTATCAAAGCTTTTAATATAAAAAGTGCGTAGTAAAGCTCGAGCTAGAATATTGAATAAGCCAGTAGTCTAAGCTAAGGCTAAATTAAAAAGAAACAACAAAAAATATCGATTCCATTGACAAAAATGTTTAGGTATTTTTTATTATGAAAAGTGCGAAAGTACTTCTAAAGAGCTTACAATTGAGCGTTTCAAAAGATTGAACGTTACTCTCTCGCTTTGGAGAGCTTTTGTATACTATGAAGTGGAAATCGGATACTTGAAATGAAATGTTGAGCTCCGAGTTCTTTCGCGTAATGTGGCTACGTGCTACGGCGTAGACACGAACGTAGCCGGCTACGCGGTCTGCTACGGGCTTATTGTGTTCGTAGGCAAATTATTATTTTGAATTCAAAAGGAGATTAGAAATAAAAAATTGGACACGAGGATTATAGTGCTCATAGCTACATATATTTTGTTTTAAAATTCTTAAGTATTAAGTTTTAGTAGTAAGTTTTTTTGTTTTGTTTTACCATCCAAAATTATTTCTTTTTTAAAAGTATTGGTGTTGATGATAATACATACACTGTCAAACTACAAAAAAGTATGACTTACATTGAAAAAAGAAATATTTTAGTGGACACAGCATTCGCCCTTGTCATACAAAGGGACACCGGATAACATGTCACGACTGAAAGGAATGCCGTCCAGTAAATCACTGTACACTTGAGGCCCGATAAATAATCTCCGGTCGGTTCCTATCACATTCCTATCACATTCGCGTCGATTTGTAGGCCTTTCTTATTTCGGACAGAATTGATGGGCTCGTGTGAATATCTGAGAAGTTCGGTGTTCAATATGCGAGAGAATTTATATCGGTACGTTTTCCATGGTTGGTAGTTTATTTGGTCGTGAGTGTAAAATGATTTAAGAGATTGTTCACCGTTTGTCATGGCGTATAGGTAATAATTGAATGACTTTTTCGGCTTTTTCGGCCGATATAATTGAATAAAATAATTAATAGGGAAAGCCATTACGGGGGAGGGCGTGTCAGACTCTTACTGACTAAAACCCACCCGTGTTCCTTCGGTTGCCCTGTTGCCGGGGGCCGCGATGTCTCTATCGGTTTTCTTCGAACCCCCCGCAGGCATTGGCCCTAGCGGACCCCGTCAATTCTGCTGACTTCTCTTTGAGGCGCGCGTAGAACACAACGCAGACACCTAGCCTTCTTAGCAGATTAATAAACGAAGACGTTCGGAACTAGTCGGATCGCGTTCCAGTCGACCTCGTACTTACGAGACAAGTGGTTTTGTGTGCGTAACTATACGTCGCTCGCAGACAAAACAAAAAAACTGAAGTTTTATATTTTAATATATTTTTAAGTCAATGTTGTAGCTAGTTCCTGGTTATGTTAAATTCTTAATTCTTAAGTAAATTATTATGTGCAATTATGTGGCTAAATAACTGTAAAAAGTTGTGAACTAATTACCAAAAACTGTTTAGATTTTGTTAAAATTTATTTTATATGAACACTGGGGCATTTTGGGCGGGACAAAATGAGTTTTGCCGTTTTGCCTCGGCTTAATTATGTTAATTTTATCTTTTTTAGGGTTCCGTACCCAAAGGGTAAAACGGAACCCTATTACTAAGACTCTGCTGTCCGTTCGTCTGTCTTTCCGTCTGTAACCAGGCTGTGTCTCATGAACCGTGATAGTTAGACAGTTGAAATTTTCATAAATAATGTATTTCTGTTGCCGCTATACCAAAAAAAAAAACGTGTGGCACTCGGGGACTGCCGCGGTAAAGCTATTGCATAGCATTTGTAACCTCCATACTACCTATTTGTCAACGCTACACTTGGGATGATGACGGATGATGACATAAAACATCATCCGTCATTACATGGTAGGCGGAGTGGGGGGTGTTAGGTTTTATTTTCGTTACGGAATTTCTTGATTCGGGCGCCGCGCTCAAAGCCCACGATAAAAGCTATGCAATAGCTTAAAATCCAAAAAAAAAACAGAATAAAATAAATATTTAAGGGGGCTCCCATACAACAGACATGATTTTTTTGCCGCTTTTATAGATAATGGTACGGAACCCTTCGTGTGCGAGTCCGACTCACACTTGGCCGGTTTTTTTTCTATAGATACAATTATGGTTCGCTACTATCATTGGAAGACAGAACGCGCTCAATGAAGCTTGGGAGATGGAAACCGCTGTTAGCACCTAGAGATATCACGCCAAAACCCAAAGCACAAGTCCAAAAGCAAACCTCGAGAACTTCATCGTATAAAAAGTCTTGAAGAAGCTCAAACACAGAAACCAGCTTATGAGAAGAAAGGAAAGAAGAAAAAGACGAAGAGAAAAGATAAAATACGAAAAATAATCAGATTAGAAGACGTGGAGTGTTTGTACCCTGGATAATGGTACCCGTGATCTAGAGATCGTTTGGTTACTTGCCGTACATGTTAGAGATAAACCCACTGTTCTTGTTCAAAGAGGATAATGATGACGAGATCCTTCCCATTTGCTATTTTTTTGCTCGGTTTTAGACTTACATAATAAGTACAAGACTGGGTACGCCTATTATGCCCGCCTATGACCGTTTTGCCTCGGACACAGGGGCAAAACAGGCAGTTCCCCTTTTTTAAGTTCGAGTATCTCAGAGTTTTAATAGACTAAAATAATTATTTTACAATAAAAAATAATAATGAGACTAATAAATGGTATTTGACATTTCTCATTATCTGGTTTTTCTTAGGTTTTATTCAAGTTTTCACTTAAGGGGCTCGCATTGCACTGGCTTTCTATTCGTTGTAATTTTTTATAAATAAGAATATTAACTAAGTTTCTTGCAAGAATGTGGACTCATTAGCTTGTACTTGCCAATAGACTCCTGTTATATGTATAGTGAAGGAGAAAATCTAATTAATCACAGTTATATACTGCTAATTACATTCATTGTATTAGTTTTATTATGTAGTACCGTAAGGGTATTGGAAGAATGATTTATTTATGAAAGGTCTTTCTAAGGTATTTCAAATTAAGAAGGTGCTATGTGCGGTGGAACTGGCAGGGTAAGACGCTTGAAGGAAATTGGTAAAACACAAAAGCTAATATATCCCACTCAATCACTTTTCCATTACCACCAAAGTGACAAACTCCGAATAATCAAAAAGTCGGTAACATCGAAAAAGTTTAGGTTAAGTGGTCGGTATTATAAAGATTCCTTGTCAGCTGTAATATCCCACGTGGAAATCCCAGACAATACTTAGACAAAAGTCAACTAGGAGTCCAGGATTAGGTATCGTAAGAAGGGATGCTTGCTAAAGGTACTTCTTCCGTCCAAGCGGATATAAAAGAGATTATATATCATAACAGTGTGGAAAAACTCTGTGAAATTCTTGAGTTGGAAAGTCGGTGTTTTTACAAGCAATTTTACTAGGATTTAAAAAAAAATGCAACTCACTTATCATGAGAAATACAAGTTAATATTAATACTAAATACACGAACTCATAAAGAACGGTAGGTAGGTACTAGTACGTAACGTAAATAATTCTGTGTGATTTTGATATTATTAATAATGAACGATTGTGGAGACAAGACGTCGAAGTTCAATTTGCTCTTATTTTAGCACTTTCAATTATCTTAGAGACTGCTTTTTAATGGCATCGGTTTTTACTTATTTGTGTTTACTTTATTCAAATTGTTTTTTTATGAGAGTGATGGCTTTTATTTTCAACAGCAGTCACTTACAGACTTATGTAGGCAGTACTGTCTCTCATCCTATTTCCTACTAATAATATTATAAACGTGAAAGTTTGTGAGGAATGGATGGATGGATGGATGTCTGTTACCCTTTCACGCTAAAACGATTGAACGGATTTGAATGAAGTTTGGCGCAAAGATAGTTTATAACCTGGATTAATACATAGGATACTTTTTATCCCGATATTCCCACGGGATCGAGACTTATGCGGGTGAAACCGCGGGGTGTTGCTAGTCTGTTTAATATTATAAAGACGTAACATTTGTGAGATTGTATGTAGAGGACGGGGTTTCTGAACTATTCATCCAATTCCAAAAAGTCTTTCACAAATGGGATGCTACAGTATTTCCGAATGTCATTAGATAATATTTTATGTTAATTAAAACAAGTTAGAATTCAGAAGCTAGTCTACTACACTGTCTCTCTAGTTTGCTCGAGCTATATGACAATAGTTCATCTGGTGATGAAGAGGTCTGTCGCTTTTAACGCGCACGTCTTTCTACACTGTTCTCACATGTATAATTTCAACACAAATGATGTAACCAATATTGTGTAACAATATTATGATTTAAAAGAGTGTCCGAAGAGTTTCATGCCCGTTCTTCTCCATAGGAACTGAGGTACCTACTGCGCTTTGGAATGGGCAACTAGCTTCATCTTTCTTACTGACCAACCCCTTGACAATTCAAAAGTGCCTGTAAATGGTTTAATTGAAATAAATGCTTTGAATTTATTTAATTATTTAACACACAAACATATTTACAACTAACTGCTAAATATGTTATGTACAAGTATGTAAAGGAAAAAGTTAAAAATAAAGGGAAGAGCTCATTGGGCGTCAAAAAATTCGTCCGCATCGCTGTCAGCGGGAAAAGTGCCCAAAAGGCTGGCAGCGTTGCCACGTTGGATGGTAATGCTGATTCTTTGGTCTAAGAATTGGCTAGCCCTCTGGTCACGTAAAGAGTTGACCAACCGCTTGGCGATGTCCCGGTCCGAGTGCTCACCAAGTAGAGCACTCGGACCACATGGCCCTAGTGTTTTAACCCCAAACGGCTCAAAAATATAGCTACCAGTAAAGTTGCTATATTTGCGCCGTTTGAGTTTGTCAGGAAAGTTCTTTGATCTGGTTACATGACCATATTATTCCCATGCTCTATATTACTCTAGACGAGGTTTCAAATACAACTTATCTATGTAAGTGTCGTGTTCTATGTACTTTCATCTCTTTCAAGGACAGCTACTCATCCTCTGCATTATTTAGTGAACCTTCTAAAAGTTTGACCTACTTACCAATTCGCGTTCTTCTCATTACGATCGAACATCTGAAACAAACGTAAAACAGAATTTATATGTGTTCCAAAGTTGCTTCACGTTTTTAAATCTGTTAATTTTAATATTTACGATTCTTTACTGGTAAAGCCTGCAATAAGGAAAAACGGAATAACATTCTACTTCAGGGAGACTTTTATCCAAAATTTATGATGGAAATCTTATAATTAAGCTTTGTGGCACGACTGTTTAGGGGTTTTCCATAATTCTATGAAAAGCTCAAGCAAGGAAGTTATAGGGGGTCTAAAAGCACTCATAATCAATGTCCGTTCAGACCCATGTCAAAACCATTGTTGGTTCATTTTCAAGGGAAAATTCAATATCCCACAAATCTCCATTGATCTTATAGCCCTCACTTTTTGTTGCGAACTTGCTTGTTCTCTATTTATTTCAGTAACACAACAATGGAATCTGTCAGGTACTATGTGACCTTTGTCGTCAGTGACGCGACCTTTTTAATTGATAAATGAATTGTTAATTAGGTGTTCCAGATAAGGGGAAATAACGAAAATAGAAACTCTAGCTGTCAACTTTCTAAAACAACCATGGATTTGCAAACATTTGTTCCTGTTAAATGTTACCATTTGCCCGTTCTTGAATAAAAGGGCGACATAAGACTAATTAGCAATGAATACAAAACATACCCATGGCAATAGTTTCTATTATGGGTGGGTTAATTCTCGAATAGAGTGCCAAATCAATATAGTTACATACTGTAATCACCAATCAGTCAGCTAAGTTTATAGAGATAGGTAAAATTACGAGAATTAAATTGTTAAAGTGGCACGAAAATGGTATGCTCGAAGCCATGGGTACCTACTAAGAAAATGGTCTTTTCTCAAAGTTACTATCGTTGTTACGCGAGAAAATCATGAGAATTCAATTTTTCGTGGTAATAAGTCCCATGTAATAGGGGGCGAGCCTATTGCCATCAATCGGCACAAATCCAGACTCCGAGCCGCTACTGAGAAATTCCAGATAGAAAACCCAATTACACTTTTTCTGAACTGAGGATCAACCCTAGGACCCATACTTAACAGATCAACGGAGCAGTCAATTAACACGAAAGTAGAGAAATATCTTAGTAGTTTATTTAGTATCCTAATATCAGTAAAGATTAAGTTGTTTCTGAACAGCTGCGAGGAAATTGGTAGGTCAAGCGGTTATCAAAACTAAAACTAATTCGTTTAAATGTTCGGCAGGATGGAGTTTGTCAAATTAAAGCTCCGGAATTTTGGAGCTAATGGTTTCGATAGCAGAATAAATTAATTTATTAGATATCGCTTGGTTTCTTGTGAAGAAAGGCTTCTGCAGACTCTAATTTGATTATAATGTTTATTAATTCTTAGTAGGTGTCAGTCTAAAGTTAGCACATAATCTAGATTTTCTAAACACCTTTGCGTAAAAATAACACCTTTTGCCGTCAGAGAGGGTGTTTCGCAACAAAGATTTATTTATAGGCTGAAAAGGTGTGATACCTTTGCGTTTTTTCTGTAGCAAAAATGGCGCCTGATTAACGCTTTTATAAATAAAAACAACGATTCCAAGTTTCATTTTTAGGTTTCCCTACCTCAAAAAGAAAAAAAACGGAACCCTCATATTATGATCTCATCGTTGTTCATCTGTCAGGCTGGTAAGGGCCCTTTTTCTCAGGAACGCGTGAAGATATGAAGTTGAAATTAATATCAAATGCGTAGGTCTACGGTCCTTTTGAGCTCTAAAAAAATCTAGCTTCTAAGTCAACGCAATAAAAATGCGACATGATTATTTCGATACTCGCAAATTAATCAAAACCTATAGAGTACTTCCCGTTGACCTAGAATCATGAAATTTAGCAAGAAGTAAGGTCTCACAGCACAAGTAAAGGAAAAAGTCCAAAACTCGTTAATTTTTAGTTTTATCATATAAACAATTATTTTTTTTGTGATTACAAACATTTGCAGTTGAAGAATTAACAGTGGCGTATCTTAATGTATGGAAGAACATTAACTACAATGTTAAGTTTGTTTTTGGTATAAATTCATCCCAACTACGGAACCCCTCATTGGGCGTGGTCCGACACGCACTTGGCTGGTTTTTTCCTATACCTACCTGTATTGAAAACACCTTAAAACTCGTAAAAATATGCCAAACCTCCCAGTAACGAAAAAATTAATCCTGCAATATTAAACGACCAATATTTTTATAAGTATATATATTTGTACTCACGTTCTCGAAATCGGCTCTAACGATTTCGATGAATGTTGCAATATAGGGGTTTACGGGGGCGAAAAATCGATCTAGCTAGGTCTCATATCTGGAAAATTCGTTTTCTCCGTATTTTCATCCAAGCAGAGCTCGATCGCCCAAAGTTTAGAACAAGATATTCAATGAGAATAATGACATGGCAGCATAGAATTAGTAAGTACCTACTATCATGGCAGCATGGCATAAGTAGGTACTATACGTGGATTAGTATGAACTTTCTTATACTATTAAATGAGCATTCTCTATTTTCACCAGAGCAGAGCTCGGACGCCCAGGTACTAGGTAACTACATGACCTAAATGTAGATTTCAGTTACTAGATACAACAAGAAATCATACTCAATTTGATAACGACCCACAAGGCCATACCCTAATAATCACATACCTAACATAGGTAACAACGAAACAATTTCGGACTCTCCGTACCAAACACGATTCCCACCTGGTCACGTATTAAGATATCACAATCGCCGACCCGGCGCCGGCGGCGTCTCCACCAAAATACCGATAGTAATTCCATTATTGTTACCAACAATTTCAGAGAAATAAGACGCTAACGGTATTTACCATATAATTTGTAAGGTCTTACCTCAAGTCTAATCGATCGGTAGGGTCAGATAACCGTTCGTAGGTAGGTATTTCACGCAAGTTTGATGGAGTTTCAAACTCAAACTCAAAGCATTTATTTCAATTAAACCATTTACTTTTAAATTGTCAAGGAGTCGGTCAGTCAGAAATATGAAATTAGTTGCCCATTCCAAAGCGGAGTAGGTAGCTATGGAGAAGAACGGGCACGAAACTCCACGGACACACTTTTAAATAAAAAAAACAGTGGCACTCCGGGAGTGTCGAAAGAAGAGAAAACTTGAAAAAAAATTAGCACCGCGGTAATCAATGCGTTGATGTTTTTTACTCCACGCACCACGGTAATCAATGCGTTGATGCCTTTTTAATGGTCAAAAGCTGGTGTCGTTACAGTGTCGCGAAATCAATGGTTTAGTCCCATCCCAAAAATGCCCAACGCGCCTAAAGAAGTTTACACTTCAAAATTGTTACAAATTGTTTTTAGGTAAGCGATTAGAGGGCTGCTGATTAAAACCAGCGTCAGACAACTGAAATGGACCGTGCAGCAACCGCGAGGCACATATTGTTGTTGTTAAAACATTTCCCTATTTTTTTGTATTTTGTGTTGCCAAAATATTCAATGTACAGTTTTGACTTCGGTACGATTTTATTATATGTTTAGATTAGGTATAAGTTGTTATTTGTTATTTTAATTATTAATCAGACAATATTAACTCAATTATAGTTTTAAATCGAAAATCATGAGTGACACAGATTATACTATAATACGAGCTAGGTACTTGCTTTAAAGGTGCCGTTCATCTGATTCTAATAACACCAAATCGTGAACAAATATTCCGCAAATATGTATTAAGCCAAAAATACGCACAAGGGCAAATTAAAAACTGCATTAAGAATCTCTCGTCCTAAATTATAAGGAAATTTAATTAAGAGCTAATCCTAATGGTGTACAACGTTTGGGAAAAACCATGACCAAATTAAGAAGACCCTAGGGATTCCTTCACCACCATCTTTGTTCAACAAAATTGAAGGGCCAAGATACAATAATGGTTTTTGTTAAGGTGGTTACCGCATCTAGTCTTTTGATTTATCGTTCGTACCGTAAGACCGTGGCCACCTGAGCTGACAACTTTTATTGACCATTACACGAAAAACAACTCAATTTATGCTTTATAAAATATATGAAGGCGTTTCCCTTTTATAGAGAGAGAAATTTTTGCTGTTTATGACGAAACTTTTAGTGTATTATCAATAAAAGCATTTATAATTTTATTTATAATTATAACTCTGAAGATATCATGCTGTGGACCGCCAACAGCTGTCGTTTTGTCTCCCATTGGCTATATTTATTTATGTATTGGTTCGGATTGTGTTTTCAGAATCCTAGCCATCCATTTTATTTTTAAACACCAATGACATTATAAAAACCTTGCATCTATTACAGAAAAAAAAATGTTTAGTTAAATTTTTTTACAAAGTCAGTTCTTACTTTGATATCTAAAACTAATTTACTTTTTAAATCACAAAATGAAGTAATTCGGAATAACAACTTTGCCAGCTAGTCGATGATCGTACTTCAGTGAAAAAAGGTAACAGGACCGCGTCCTTTGATCTACACTCCCGCTACGAAGAAACTTTAATAAATAATTAAACTTTATGGCTCAGTATTTATGATTACTTTGAAATACTTAACGTAATTTTCGTCAAAGAAAATAACAAGTTGTAGGTACTCTTTACGAGGAACTCTTTACGTGTCGCTGAGTTTATTAATACGTTTTTTAAATTAATTTTTTTCATGTCAAGGTTTGTTTTTGTTATTGAAGATGCTTTGAGATCGAACAGGTGACCAGCTTAATTGCTATGAAAATACTTGTTGCATCTAGGCACCACCGGAGGATCACTTACCTGCCAATTTTGCCTAGAAAGATGTGAACTTACTATAATTTACCTACATCTTTTTCTATTTGTATTGACTTTGTCTGCGATCCAGCATGATAAATCTATATCCTAACCCAGGTCATAGTCTACCCATGTCCCAAATTTCATCCAAATCCGCTCAGCTGTTTTAGCGTAAAAGCGTAACAAACAAACAGACTCACTTTTGCATTTATAATAATATTATGTAATATAAATAATATTTTATTAGTTGGATAGGATGGTATTATAATTTTTTTGCCGACAAAGTAATTGTGTTTTTCATAATGATGAAATATCGTTGTTTTCATTTGAAAAAAGTCATCATAATTTTTCATCACAATTACATAACTATGTATGAAAACACAATATTTCATTAACAAAAACAACTGTAATATTTAATGAAAATATAGAAATTACTCAAGACATATTTACCGTGATGTGTGTGTATTTAACAGTATGGTCGACTTTCGATGTTAATAATACTTATAGTTCTCAATACCCAAATTAATATGATTAAACTATTTTTATTTACTTGTTTATGTTATGTTGAATGTTTTGACACATGTTTAATTAATGCATATTTTAGAGGTATGATATAAATCCAAAGTTGATTTATTCGATGGTTGATTCTTTTAAGACACTATCCAGTTATGTTATTGACCAATGCCGCTCTAAGGTTGTCATCATCATCACAATTTCAGCGGAAAGACGTCCACTGCTGGACATAGGCTTCCCTCAAAGGTCGTATGCTATATAAATTAATGAGCCGGTCGACCGGATGGTTTGATCGTTTTTTTTTTTTGTATAATTATGTGTGTTTAACTGGCGAAATGTGGCTGTAATATAGATACACCTCTGCCTAACCCTTCGGGGAGTACAGGCGTGAAGTAATGTGTGTGTATAATTATGTGACTTTAATATCCTATACTGTTAAACGAACAATATTTATATTTATATATACACCGTGACATTGTAGTTGTCTTACAAAGAGCCACTCAATGAATCGGACATAAAATACCTCTAGGAGTAATTAAAAAAATGTTACAATATAATATATATATTTTTAATGAATGTTTAGTAGTCATTGGAAATTTCATGTAAATTTATAATATCTATAGATAGATTACCTTTGCAATGCGCAAAATGCTAGGTCTCATTGCTCAAAATACTTACCACCTGCAAGCCTTTATTAAAAACTAGCATTAATAAAAGGCAGTTTCATAAAACCACCCGGCAGTTTCAGTAAAAATGTTGTCCGCTCGAAGTCCTAACAAGCCCTAACTGTGTGAGTGCGGCGGATACTGAAAACAAAACACTAACTCCACAAACTGGGCCACTCATGTACAGTTAGAATTATGAACAAGACTGTTTATACAGACAACTACTTGTTTAAGAGGGCACGTACTTCAAACAAGCCTTCGTAGATAATATTTGTGTTGGCGCCACTAATTCTCGTCTTCGTTACGGCTTGGTCGCGTCGCAGTTTCACCAAACAATTTGAAGTTTCACGCAGTAAACACAAATAGATACATGTTCGTCTTTTGATTGTTTAGTATTCAGACTATAATATAATCACTTCATCAGGGCTTGTGGGTATTTGACAGGCTAGTAGCAGACCAAGCTTCTTAATTAAAATTATTCCTTGCTTCGCCGGCTGAAGTCAAAGCATTTATTTCAAATAGGCACATAAAAGGTACTTCTGAACGTCAAAATTTACAAAAAATATATAATTAATTATAGTCGCTCCTTCCAAGAGGTAGTTTTGTATGGAGAAGAATGGGTAAGAAACTCCAGCGTTACTCTTTTAAAAATATTTTACAATATTTTGTTAATTATATAAAAGCATATTATGTGAAGACGATGCACCTTACACAGGATTTTTTTTAACCAGTGCGCTAATTTATACACGTGACTTTACTCATCATTATGAACAACTTTTATGATGGGACCAAACCTGAAATCGCGAAAACAGAATCAGCTGTTCCCTATTTTGACGAGTTGTGCGAACATAAATGTAGGGAACAGCAGATTTTATTTTGTCTATTTCAGGTTTGGTCCCATCATAAAAGTTGTTCATAATGATGAGTAAAGTCATGTGTTTAAGTTAATTAATTGATTCAGGCGTGACCTTGCGGAAATCCACTATAAAATACAATAGACGTGGATATATTTAGTAGCCTGTTCCGCTTAGCTATTTCTAAAGAGCCATAAAAAACTCCTGACGATGGACTTGTTGCGAACTCGAACACGCCGACTAAATATATCCACGTCTATTGTATTTTATGTGTTTAAGTTTACGCATTGGTTAAAAAAATCTCAGTATGTGTAAGCTGTTTTTTTTTTGTCAATTCGTCATTCTCTCTCGTTCTGCCCATATCCCAATTTATTTGAGGTCGGTGCAAAGTTACGTCTCTATTGATCATCATCTCGGTAGTCACTCTCTTTCTAGCCATATCATGTTCCACACAGTCCATCCATCGCTTCTTTGGATTTCTTCTACTCGTATAGCCATCTAAATTCATACTCAAAACTTTTCTGAACTTAACGCTGAAAGTCAATTTGTGTGACCAAAAAAACAGGGACGTTTAACTTCGAGACAAACATGTATTGTTTAACTATCCGAAAACGAAAACAAAAACGAATAGTAAAAAAATCTTTCCACGTATAATTTCTCAACTATTTCATCAGTAGTACCTAGTTACATTCACATACATATCTCACAGACAGTCTAGACTAGTCTAGAATATTTACCTGTTTTCTAATATTTCGGGTGTTTATACAAAACTGCTGAGCATGAAGTCCTGGGTTCGATTCCCAGGTCGAGAAAAGTGTTATTGTGTTTTTCCATCGGGACTTTCTCAGTAGAAGCCTGGAGTCTGGATTTGTGCCCGGTTGATGGCAATAGGTTCGCCCCCTGTTACATAGGACTTAAACATAACTGGCAAAATGTGGGTGTACTACAGGTACACCTGTGCCTAACTCTATGGAGATTACTGTTAAGGTGCCGATAAACTTGAGCATTCATTTGTAACAGAACATCCAGCATTCGCCGTTTTTAAATTTTTCAAACTGAGCCAAGCATAAAGCCTGAAATCGCTACGAACATTCATTTTCAATGCTCTAATCAAAGCTCCTCAAAAAAATATTCTTCACGAAAATGTCAGACTTGACGGTCGCGTGTGCAACAATGACAGAATGATTGGCAAAAACTTCGAAGCAAATTTACTGTCCTTTCGCTAGAATGCTCGCTGAAATGCTCCCGTTTATTTTTCTGTAATGTAACATTCGCTAGAATTCTCATTACAAGTGAATGCTCAAGTTTATCAGCACCTTTACAGGCGTGTTGTATGTGTTGTATTGTAATATTTCGGGCATCTAAAAACGAAGCGAGTAAATAACAGAACATTACTATCATAAATCAAAAAACAGTACTTAACGATGTTCCATTATTTCAACACTTATTCACAATTATCAAACACTTTTGTCGGTCAATAGACCTTATTTCAGCCAGGCCCATTTAAAGATATTTACTGTCTGATAAGAGTCCGTTTTACAAATGTAAGCGGCCCTCTATTTAGTGTGTACCTTTGAAATTAATTCAGGAACAGTTCAGGGTAATCCTTAATTGTGTTAACTACCTCGTTTAGAAAGTAATTTGAGTTTAGATCGTCATTTTCCTTTCATTCCTTAAGTATTTGTATACTTATCTTCAACTGAGTAAGTTTTGTATTTAAGACGAAATAAAGCCTATTCATCGATATACCGTGCAGGTTATGAAAGTCCGAGGTTCAATCGCTTTTTCAAAGAATATTGTAATGACGGGTTAAAGTTTAAAGCTTTCATGGATGGCGAATCTATATATATATATACTTAATATATAAAGCTGAAGAGTTTGTTTGTTTGCTTGAACGCGCTAATCTCAGGAACTACTGGTCCGATTTGAAAAATTATTTCAGTGTTAGATAGCCTGTTTTTCGAGGAAGGCTAGGCTATATATCATCACGCTAAGACCAATAGGAGCGGAGCACCAATGAAGAATGTTTCAAAATCGGGGTTTTTTTTCCATTTTGAGAGCTTCCGCTGCGTGCGCTGCGTAAACGGTTAAAGTTTCGCAAAAATCATGTATGACAGAATTGTTTCCCTTTAAAAGTTAAAAAAAAGTCCGCGACAGCATAATGTCTATCTTTTAAGGTTGGCTCACTATAACCTTTTTTATGTTAACCAAATTTGTTCTAAAATAATGCATTATTTGCGAAGGTGTTTTTATAAACATGAAATTAATCCTTATCCAAATAAATACGCCCAAAGTAACTATTCCATGCGGACGAAGTCACAGGCAGAAGCTAGTTTTTTTATAATATTGACGATGGACATACAAAAGGGTTGTCTGCTGTAAAAAGCTCCTTATTTTTAATATCCGATTACATGATCTATCTACTTATATCCATACTTCTATACTAATATTATAAAGAGGTAGGTTTGTTAGTTTGTATGAAGGGGGTAATCTCCGGAACTATCAGTTGGATTTGAAAAAATATTTTTGCATTAGTTAGCCCAATTCTTGAGGAAGGTTATAGGCTATGTAACATCACGCTACGACTCTTAAAAGCCGAGCAAAAGGAAAGGAAAGTCAGAACGCTAAGCGGAAACGAAGTAATAGCGCGGGCGGGCGATGGAATGCGACGCGATGGGTCAGAGGACGAAATTTAATGCGGACGAAGTCGCGGGTAGAAGCTAGTAATAAATAAAATAGTAACGAAGAACTTTTGTCCGTTCTTCTGTTCCGGATCGGCGCGAAAAAAGGGCGGATTTAGATGAAATTTGGCACACAGATAGTTTATAACCTGGATTAGAACATAGGGTACTTTAAATCCTGGTAATACGTTCCCGAGCAATATTTTCTGACATCAACGCGGGTGAATCGGCGGGCAAAAGCTAGTGAAAAATAAAAATGAAAACGCATGCGATTTATTTTTCCTTGCATCAAGCCATTTCAAACGCAACAAAAAAATCATGGAATTATTTTCAAGTCAAGATAAACGTTCACTCTCAAACATACATTTATATCAGTAGTACAGTTGCGTAGTACGGAATCCCTGCTGATATGCTCTTAAAGGGATTTGCGGTTCACATAACCCGGCTGTGTCGTTCACCCAAACGACAAAGTGGATTGTAACGGTCACTCAATACGTATAATCTGTGCTGAGTGGTTTTCTTGATACTGCCTTATTATTGGCGGTTATTACTCGTACTTTTATTATTATAATAATGTTATGTTATTAAATACGTGCACTAGACTTAAGTTTTGGTTTCCTAGTGCGGTCCCTAGACGATCATGCGGCATAACATGCGTTACGTGCTGTCATGCATGCATGACTGTTTAGCTGTATTGCATTATGTGAATGACATGGAAACTGCGTGCTGGCAGTTGATTGACAATATTTCATCATGCAATTAAAAATGCATGACGCATGATGACCAACAATACATGACATGCAATTACTTCATGCAGCATGATAATTCACGGCAATTGCATGTCATATCGCATGATCATCTAGGGACCGCTTAAGAAAGCGATGAAAGGTCACACAATAACGGCTATCCAAATACAGAGCGTTTTTAACACCTTAATGTCAATGTGAAACACTGGTGAAAATTACAGATTATTATGACGGCCGTTACAACATGACGGAATCTCTCTTCAAGGAAACCGTAGATTTACGGTCAATAACCTATCTTTCTGTGATTTTCACGTAGCTCGAATGAAATGTTGATCTTTCGAAAAACATTTCAAAGCAAAAAAAAAAAAAAAAAAATCAATCGATTGTGGACTCAAGTAGGCCGCTGCAAGCGCAATCTAGTGAAATGGGGGAGTATAGTCCCAACTGACATGAATGTGTTAACCAGTGCGACCAGTGTGACCCAGTGCGAATGCGGTGCTCCTGACCAAACCATGTCCCACATGTTGGAATGTCCAAAGTGTCCATACACCTGCATTTCTGTGGAACTAAAAAACGCCACTGATGCCGCGATTGGCGTGGCCAGCTACTCAACTCATCTAACATAATATCAACAATATTTTTACCTTTGCCATCGACTCGAAAATAATAATGTAAACTTTTGTGTCTGAATAACAATTTTCGTCAATCAATTCTCGGTGTCATTCTGTATGTGAGAAGAATCGAAGATAAGCTAAGAGTTCGAAGTTTTTTTTTTGGGACCTATAAATGTAGGTGTATAGTTACAGTTTATCTTGGCTAGCCATCGATACTGAAGTTATATTATTAAGTGAGACCAACCGTTAATGTCGGCTTGCTATAACATAGACTGTTAATGTCGGCTTGCTATAACATAGACTGTTAATGTCGGCTTGCTATAACATATACTGTTAATGTCGGCTTGCTATAACATGGACTGCTAATGTCGGCTTGCTATAACATGGACTGCTAATGTCGGCTTGCTATAACGTACTGTTAATGTCGGCTTACTATAACGTAGACTGTTAATGTCGGCTTGCTATAACATAGACTGTTAATGTCGGCTTGCTATAACGTAGACTGTTAATGTCGGCTTGCTATAACATGGACTGCTAATGTCGGCTTGCTATAACGTACTGTTAATGTCGGCTTACTATAACGTAGACTGTTAATGTCGGCTTGCTATAACATGGACTGTTAATGTCGGCTTACTATAACGTAGACTGTTAATGTCGGCTTGCTATAACATAGACTGTTAATGTCGGCTTGCTATAACGTAGACTGTTAATGTCGGCTTGCTATAACATAGACTGTTAATGTCGGCTTACTATAACGTAGACTGTTAATGTCGGCTTGCTATAACATAGACTGTTAATGTCGGCTTGCTATAACATAGACTGCTAATGTCGGCTTGCTATAACATAGACTGTTAATGTCGGCTTGCTATAACATAGACTGCTAATGTCGGCTTGCTATAACATAGACTGTTAATGTCGGCTTGCTATAACGTAGACTGTTAATGTCGGCTTGCTATAACATATACTGTTAATGTCGGCTTGCTATAACATAGACTGTTAATGTCGGCTTACTATAACATAGACTGTTAATGTCGGCTTGTTATAACGTAGACTGTTAATGTCGGCTTGCTATAACATAGACTGTTAATGTCGGCTTGTTATAACGTAGACTGTTAATGTCGGCTTGCTATAACATAGACTGTTAATGTCGGCTTGCTATAACATAGACTGTTAATGTCGGCTTGCTATAACATAGACTGTTAATGTCGGCTTGCTATAACATGGATTGCTAATGTCGGCTTGCTATAACGTACTGTTAATGTCGGCTTACTATAACGTAGACTGTTAATGTCGGCTTGCTATAACGTACTGTTAATGTCGGCTTACTATAACGTACTGTTAATGTCGGCTTGCTATAACATAAACTGCTAATATCGGCTTGCTATAACGTAGACTGTTAATATCGGCTTGCTATAACGTAGACTGTTAATATCGGCTTACTATAACGTAGACTGTTAATGTCGGCTTGCTATAACGTAGACTGTTAATATCGGCTTGCTATAACATAGACTGTTAATGTCGGCTTGCTATAACATAAACTGCTAATATCGGCTTGCTATAACGTAGACTGTTAATATCGGCTTGCTATAACGTAGACTGTTAATATCGGCTTGCTATAACATAGACTGTTAATGTCGGCTTACTATAACGTAGACTGTTAATGTCGGCTTGCTATAACGTACTGTTAATGTCGGCTTGCTATAACGTACTGTTAATGTCGGCTTACTATAACGTAGACTGTTAATATCGGCTTGCTATAACATAGACTGTTAATGTCGGCTTACTATAACGTAGACTGTTAATATCGGCTTGCTATAACATAGACTGTTAATGTCGGCTTACTATAACGTAGACTGTTAATGTCGGCTTGCTATAACATAGACTGTTAATGTCGGCTTGCTATAACATAGACTGTTAATGTCGGCTTGCTATAACATAGACTGTTAATGTCGGCTTGCTATAACATAGACTGTTAATGTCGGCTTGCTATAACATAGACTGTTAATGTCGGCTTGCTATAACATAGACTGTTAATGTCGGCTTGCTATAACATGGACTGTTAATGTCGGCTTGCTATAACATAGACTGCTAATGTCGGCTTGCTATAACATAGACTGTTAATGTCGGCTTGCTATAACGTAGACTGTTAATGTCGGCTTGCTATAACATATACTGTTAATGTCGGCTTGCTATAACATAGACTGTTAATGTCGGCTTACTATAACATAGACTGTTAATGTCGGCTTGTTATAACGTAGACTGTTAATGTCGGCTTGCTATAACATAGACTGTTAATGTCGGCTTGTTATAACGTAGACTGTTAATGTCGGCTTGCTATAACATAGACTGTTAATGTCGGCTTGCTATAACATAGACTGTTAATGTCGGCTTGCTATAACATAGACTGTTAATGTCGGCTTGCTATAACATGGATTGCTAATGTCGGCTTGCTATAACGTACTGTTAATGTCGGCTTACTATAACGTAGACTGTTAATGTCGGCTTGCTATAACGTACTGTTAATGTCGGCTTACTATAACGTACTGTTAATGTCGGCTTGCTATAACATAAACTGCTAATATCGGCTTGCTATAACGTAGACTGTTAATATCGGCTTGCTATAACGTAGACTGTTAATATCGGCTTACTATAACGTAGACTGTTAATGTCGGCTTGCTATAACGTAGACTGTTAATATCGGCTTGCTATAACATAGACTGTTAATGTCGGCTTGCTATAACATAAACTGCTAATATCGGCTTGCTATAACGTATTATTAATGTCGGCTTGCTATAACATAGACTGTTAATGTCGGTTTGCTATAACATGGACTGCTAATGTCGGCTTGCTATAACATGGACTGCTAATGTCGGCTTGCTATAACGTACTGTTAATGTCGGCTTACTATAACGTAGACTGTTAATGTCGGCTTGCTATAACGTACTGTTAATGTCGGCTTACTATAACGTAGACTGTTAATGTCGGCTTGCTATAACGTACTGTTAATGTCGGCTTACTATAACGTAGACTGTTAATGTCGGCTTGCTATAACGTAGACTGTTAATATCGGCTTGCTATAACATAGACTGTTAATGTCGGCTTGCTATAACATAAACTGCTAATATCGGCTTGCTATAACGTATTATTAATGTCGGCTTGCTATAACATAGACTGTTAATGTCGGTTTGCTATAACATGGACTGCTAATGTCGGCTTGCTATAACATGGACTGCTAATGTCGGCTTGCTATAACGTACTGTTAATGTCGGCTTACTATAACGTAGACTGTTAATGTCGGCTTGCTATAACGTAGACTGTTAATGTCGGTTTGCTATAACATGGACTGCTAATGTCGGCTTGCTATAACATGGACTGCTAATGTCGGCTTGCTATAACGTACTGTTAATGTCGGCTTACTATAACGTAGACTGTTAATGTCGGCTTGCTATAGGTAACGTACTATTAATGTCGGCTTGCTATAACATAAACTGCTAATATCGGCTTGCTATAACGTAGACTGTTAATATCGGCTTGCTATAACATAGACTGTTAATGTCGGCTTGCTATAACATAAACTGCTAATATCGGCTTGCTATAACGTAGACTGTTAATATCGGCTTGCTATAACGTAGACTGTTAATATCGGCTTGCTATAACATAGACTGTTAATGTCGGCTTGCTATAACATAAACTGCTAATATCGGCTTGCTATAACGTAGACTGTTAATATCGGCTTGCTATAACGTAGACTGTTAATATCGGCTTGCTATAACATAGACTGTTAATGTCGGCTTACTATAACGTAGACTGTTAATGTCGGCTTGCTATAACGTACTGTTAATGTCGGCTTGCTATAACGTACTGTTAATGTCGGCTTACTATAACGTAGACTGTTAATATCGGCTTGCTATAACATAGACTGTTAATGTCGGCTTACTATAACGTAGACTGTTAATATCGGCTTGCTATAACATAGACTGTTAATGTCGGCTTACTATAACGTAGACTGTTAATGTCGGCTTGCTATAACGTACTATTAATGTCGGCTTGCTATAACGTACTGTTAATGTCGGCTTACTATAACGTAGACTGTTAATGTCGGCTTGCTATAACGTACTATTAATGTCGGCTTGCTATAACGTACTGTTAATGTCGGCTTACTATAACGTAGACTGTTAATGTCGGCTTGCTATAACGTACTATTAATGTCGGCTTGCTATAACGTAGACTGTTAATGTCGGCTTGCTATAACGTACTGTTAATGTCGGCTTACTATAACGTAGACTGTTAATGTCGGCTTGCTATAACGTACTATTAATGTCGGCTTGCTATAACGTAGACAGTTTATGTCGGCTTGTTATAACGTAGACTGTTAATGTCGGCTTGCTATAACATGGACTGCTAATGTCGGCTTGCTATAACGTACTGTTAATGTCGGCTTACTATAACGTAGACTGTTAATATCGGCTTGCTATAACATAGACTGTTAATGTCGGCTTACTATAACGTAGACTGTTAATGTCGGCTTGCTATAACGTACTATTAATGTCGGCTTGCTATAACGTAGACTGTTAATGTCGGCTTGCTATAACGTACTGTTAATGTCGGCTTACTATAACGTAGACAGTTAATGTCGGCTTGCTATAACGTACTATTAATGTCGGCTTGCTATAACGTAGACAGTTTATGTCGGCTTGTTATAACGTAGACTGTTAATGTCGGCTTACTATAACGTAGACTGTTAATGTCGGCTTGCTATAACGTAGACTGTTAATGTCGGCTTGCTATAACGTACTGTTAATGTCGGCTTACTATAACGTAGACTGTTAATGTCGGCTTGCTATAACGTACTATTAATGTCGGCTTGCTATAACGTAGACAGTTTATGTCGGCTTGTTATAACGTAGACTGTTAATGTCGGCTTGCTATAACATGGACTGCTAATGTCGGCTTGCTATAACGTACTGTTAATGTCGGCTTACTATAACGTAGACTGTTAATGTCGGCTTGCTATAACGTAGACTGTTAATATCGGCTTGCTATAACATAGACTGTTAATGTCGGCTTACTATAACGTAGACTGTTAATGTCGGCTTGCTATAACGTACTATTAATATCGGCTTGCTATAACGTAGACTGTTAATATCGGCTTGCTATAACATAGACTGTTAATGTCGGCTTGCTATAACATAAACTGCTAATATCGGCTTGCTATAACGTAGACTGTTAATATCGGCTTGCTATAACATAGACTGTTAATGTCGGCTTACTATAACGTAGACTGTTAATGTCGGCTTGCTATAACGTACTGTTAATGTCGGCTTACTATAACGTAGACTGTTAATGTCGGCTTGCTATAACGTACTATTAATGTCGGCTTGCTATAACGTACTGTTAATGTCGGCTTACTATAACGTAGACTGTTAATGTCGGCTTGCTATAACGTACTATTAATGTCGGCTTGCTATAACGTAGACAGTTTATGTCGGCTTGTTATAACGTAGACTGTTAATGTCGGCTTGCTATAACATGGACTGCTAATGTCGGCTTCCTATAACGTACTGTTAATGTCGGCTTACTATAACGTAGACTGTTAATGTCGGCTTGCTATAACGTAGACTGTTAATATCGGCTTGCTATAACATAGACTGTTAATGTCGGCTTACTATAACGTAGACTGTTAATGTCGGCTTGCTATAACGTAGACTGTTAATATCGGCTTGCTATAACATAGACTGTTAATGTCGGCTTGCTATAACATAAACTGCTAATATCGGCTTGCTATAACGTAGACTGTTAATATCGGCTTGCTATAACATAGACTGTTAATGTCGGCTTACTATAACGTAGACTGTTAATGTCGGCTTGCTATAACGTACTGTTAATGTCGGCTTACTATAACGTAGACTGTTAATGTCGGCTTGCTATAACGTACTATTAATGTCGGCTTGCTATAACGTAGACAGTTTATGTCGGCTTGTTATAACGTAGACTGTTAATGTCGGCTTGCTATAACATGGACTGCTAATGTCGGCTTGCTATAACGTACTGTTAATGTCGGCTTACTATAACGTAGACTGTTAATGTCGGCTTGCTATAACGTAGACTGTTAATATCGGCTTGCTATAACATAGACTGTTAATGTCGGCTTACAATAACGTAGACTGTTAATGTCGGCTTGCTATAACGTACTATTAATGTCGGCTTGCTATAACGTAGACAGTTTATGTCGGCTTGTTGTAACGTAGACTGTTAATGTCGGCTTGCTATAACATGGACTGCTAATGTCGGCTTGCTATAACGTACTGTTAATGTCGGCTTGCTATAACGTAGACTGTTAATGTCGGCTTGCTATAACGTAGACTGTTAATATCGGCTTGCTATAACATAGACTGTTAATGTCGGCTTGCTATAACATAAACTGCTAATGTCGGCTTGCTATAACGTACTGTTAATGTCGGCTTGCTATAACGTAGACTGTTAATGTCGGCTTGCTATAACGTAGACTGTTAATATCGGCTTGCTATAACATGGACTGCTAATGTCGGCTTGCTATAACGTACTGTTAATGTCGGCTTACTATAACGTAGACTGTTAATGTCGGCTTGCTATAACGTACTATTAATGTCGGCTTGCTATAACGTAGACAGTTTATGTCGGCTTGTTGTAACGTAGACTGTTAATGTCGGCTTGCTATAACATGGACTGCTAATGTCGGCTTGCTATAACGTACTGTTAATGTCGGCTTGCTATAACGTAGACTGTTAATGTCGGCTTGCTATAACGTAGACTGTTAATATCGGCTTGCTATAACATAGACTGTTAATGTCGGCTTGCTATAACATAAACTGCTAATATCGGCTTGCTATAACGTAGACTGTTAATATCGGCTTGCTATAACATAGACTGTTAATGTCGGCTTACTATAACGTAGACTGTTAATGTCGGCTTGCTATAACGTACTATTAATGTCGGCTTGCTATAACGTACTGTTAATGTCGGCTTACTATAACGTAGACTGTTAATGTCGGCTTGCTATAACGTACTATTAATGTCGGCTTGCTATAACGTAGACAGTTTATGTCGGCTTGTTATAACGTAGACTGTTAATGTCGGCTTGCTATAACATGGACTGCTAATGTCGGCTTGCTATAACGTACTGTTAATGTCGGCTTGCTATAACGTACTGTTAATGTCGGCTTGCTATAACGTAGACTGTTAATGTCGGCTTGCTATAACGTAGACTGTTAATATCGGCTTGCTATAACATAGACTGTTAATGTCGGCTTGCTATAACGTACTGTTAATGTCGGCTTGCTATAACGTAGACTGTTAATGTCGGCTTGTTATAACGTAGACTGTTAATGTCGGCTTGCTATAACATGGACTGCTAATGTCGGCTTGCTATAACGTACTGTTAATGTCGGCTTGCTATAACGTAGACTGTTAATGTCGGCTTGCTATAACGTAGACTGTTAATATCGGCTTGCTATAACATGGACTGCTAATGTCGGCTTGCTATAACGTACTGTTAATGTCGGCTTACTATAACGTAGACTGTTAATGTCGGCTTGCTATAACGTACTATTAATGTCGGCTTGCTATAACGTAGACAGTTTATGTCGGCTTGTTATAACGTAGACTGTTAATGTCGGCTTGCTATAACATGGACTGCTAATGTCGGCTTGCTATAACGTACTGTTAATGTCGGCTTACTATAACGTAGACTGTTAATGTCGGCTTGCTATAACGTAGACTGTTAATATCGGCTTGCTATAACATAGACTGTTAATGTCGGCTTACAATAACGTAGACTGTTAATGTCGGCTTGCTATAACGTACTATTAATGTCGGCTTGCTATAACGTAGACAGTTTATGTCGGCTTGTTGTAACGTAGACTGTTAATGTCGGCTTGCTATAACATGGACTGCTAATGTCGGCTTGCTATAACGTACTGTTAATGTCGGCTTGCTATAACGTAGACTGTTAATGTCGGCTTGCTATAACGTAGACTGTTAATATCGGCTTGCTATAACATAGACTGTTAATGTCGGCTTGCTATAACATAAACTGCTAATGTCGGCTTGCTATAACGTACTGTTAATGTCGGCTTGCTATAACGTAGACTGTTAATGTCGGCTTGCTATAACGTAGACTGTTAATATCGGCTTGCTATAACATGGACTGCTAATGTCGGCTTGCTATAACGTACTGTTAATGTCGGCTTACTATAACGTAGACTGTTAATGTCGGCTTGCTATAACGTACTATTAATGTCGGCTTGCTATAACGTAGACAGTTTATGTCGGCTTGTTGTAACGTAGACTGTTAATGTCGGCTTGCTATAACATGGACTGCTAATGTCGGCTTGCTATAACGTACTGTTAATGTCGGCTTGCTTTAACGTAGACTGTTAATGTCGGCTTGCTATAACGTAGACTGTTAATATCGGCTTGCTATAACATAGACTGTTAATGTCGGCTTGCTATAACGTACTGTTAATGTCGGCTTGCTATAACGTAGACTGTTAATGTCGGCTTGCTATAACGTAGACTGTTAATATCGGCTTGCTATAACATAGACTGTTAATGTCGGCTTGCTATAACATAAACTGCTAATATCGGCTTGCTATAACGTAGACTGTTAATATCGGCTTGCTATAACATAGACTGTTAATGTCGGCTTGCTATAACATAAACTGCTAATATCGGCTTGCTATAACGTAGACTGTTAATATCGGCTTGCTATAACATAGACTGTTAATGTCGGCTTACTATAACGTAGACTGTTAATGTCGGCTTGCTATAACGTACTATTAATGTCGGCTTGCTATAACGTACTGTTAATGTCGGCTTACTATAACGTAGACTGTTAATGTCGGCTTGCTATAACGTACTATTAATGTCGGCTTGCTATAACGTAGACAGTTTATGTCGGCTTGTTATAACGTAGACTGTTAATGTCGGCTTGCTATAACATGGACTGCTAATGTCGGCTTGCTATAACGTACTGTTAATGTCGGCTTGCTATAACGTACTGTTAATGTCGGCTTGCTATAACGTAGACTGTTAATGTCGGCTTGCTATAACGTAGACTGTTAATATCGGCTTGCTATAACATAGACTGTTAATGTCGGCTTGCTATAACGTACTGTTAATGTCGGCTTGCTATAACGTAGACTGTTAATGTCGGCTTGTTATAACGTAGACTGTTAATGTCGGCTTGCTATAACATGGACTGCTAATGTCGGCTTGCTATAACGTACTGTTAATGTCGGCTTGCTATAACGTAGACTGTTAATGTCGGCTTGCTATAACGTAGACTGTTAATATCGGCTTGCTATAACATGGACTGCTAATGTCGGCTTGCTATAACGTACTGTTAATGTCGGCTTACTATAACGTAGACTGTTAATGTCGGCTTGCTATAACGTACTATTAATGTCGGCTTGCTATAACGTAGACAGTTTATGTCGGCTTGTTGTAACGTAGACTGTTAATGTCGGCTTGCTATAACATGGACTGCTAATGTCGGCTTGCTATAACGTACTGTTAATGTCGGCTTGCTATAAAGTAGACTGTTAATGTCGGCTTGCTATAACGTACTGTTAATGTCGGCTTGCTATAACGTAGACTGTTAATATCGGCTTGCTATAACATAGACTGTTAATGTCGGCTTGCTATAACATAAACTGCTAATGTCGGCTTGCTATAACGTACTGTTAATGTCGGCTTGCTATAACGTAGACTGTTAATGTCGGCTTGCTATAACGTAGACTGTTAGTATCGGCTTGCTATAACATGGACTGCTAATGTCGGCTTGCTATAACGTACTGTTAATGTCGGCTTACTATAACGTAGACTGTTAATGTCGGCTTGCTATAACGTACTATTAATGTCGGCTTGCTATAACGTAGACAGTTTATGTCGGCTTGTTATAACGTAGACTGTTAATGTCGGCTTGCTATAACATGGACTGCTAATGTCGGCTTGCTATAACGTACTGTTAATGTCGGCTTACTATAACGTAGACTGTTAATGTCGGCTTGCTATAACATAGACTGTTAATGTCGGCTTACTATAACGTAGACTGTTAATGTCGGCTTGCTATAACGTAGACTGTTAATATCGGCTTGCTATAACATAGACTGTTAATGTCGGCTTACTATAACGTAGACTGTTAATGTCGGCTTGCTATAACGTACTATTAATGTCGGCTTGCTATAACGTAGACAGTTTATGTCGGCTTGTTGTAACGTAGACTGTTAATGTCGGCTTGCTATAACATGGACTGCTAATGTCGGCTTGCTATAACGTACTGTTAATGTCGGCTTGCTATAACGTAGACTGTTAATGTCGGCTTGCTATAACGTAGACTGTTAATATCGGCTTGCTATAACATGGACTGCTAATGTCGGCTTGCTATAACGTACTGTTAATGTCGGCTTACTATAACGTAGACTGTTAATGTCGGCTTGCTATAACGTACTGTTAATGTCGGCTTACTATAACGTAGACTGTTAATGTCGGCTTGCTATAACGTAGACTGTTAATATCGGCTTGCTATAACATAGACTGTTAATGTCGGCTTACTATAACGTAGACTGTTAATGTCGGCTTGCTATAACATGGACTGCTAATGTCGGCTTCCTATAACGTACTGTTAATGTCGGCTTACTATAACGTAGACTGTTAATGTCGGCTTGCTATAACGTAGACTGTTAATATCGGCTTGCTATAACATAGACTGTTAATGTCGGCTTACTATAACGTAGACTGTTAATGTCGGCTTGCTATAACGTACTATTAATGTCGGCTTGCTATAACGTAGACAGTTTATGTCGGCTTGTTGTAACGTAGACTGTTAATGTCGGCTTGCTATAACATGGACTGCTAATGTCGGCTTGCTATAACGTACTGTTAATGTCGGCTTGCTATAACGTAGACTGTTAATATCGGCTTGCTATAACATAGACTGTTAATGTCGGCTTGCTATAACATAAACTGCTAATGTCGGCTTGCTATAACGTACTGTTAATGTCGGCTTGCTATAACGTAGACTGTTAATGTCGGCTTGCTATAACGTAGACTGTTAATATCGGCTTGCTATAACATGGACTGCTAATGTCGGCTTGCTATAACGTACTGTTAATGTCGGCTTACTATAACGTAGACTGTTAATGTCGGCTTGCTATAACGTACTATTAATGTCGGCTTGCTATAACGTAGACAGTTTATGTCGGCTTGTTATAACGTAGACTGTTAATGTCGGCTTGCTATAACATGGACTGCTAATGTCGGCTTGCTATAACGTACTGTTAATGTCGGCTTACTATAACGTAGACTGTTAATGTCGGCTTGCTATAACATAGACTGTTAATGTCGGCTTACTATAACGTAGACTGTTAATGTCGGCTTGCTATAACGTAGACTGTTAATATCGGCTTGCTATAACATAGACTGTTAATGTCGGCTTACTATAACGTAGACTGTTAATGTCGGCTTGCTATAACGTACTATTAATGTCGGCTTGCTATAACGTAGACAGTTTATGTCGGCTTGTTGTAACGTAGACTGTTAATGTCGGCTTGCTATAACATGGACTGCTAATGTCGGCTTGCTATAACGTACTGTTAATGTCGGCTTGCTATAACGTAGACTGTTAATGTCGGCTTGCTATAACGTAGACTGTTAATATCGGCTTGCTATAACATAGACTGTTAATGTCGGCTTGCTATAACGTAGACTGTTAATATCGGCTTGCTATAACATAGACTGTTAATGTCGGCTTGCTATAACGTAGACTGTTAATATCGGCTTGCTATAACATAGACTGTTAATGTCGGCTTGCTATAACGTAGACTGTTAATATCGGCTTGCTATAACATAGACTGTTAATGTCGGCTTGCTATAACGTAGACTGTTAATATCGGCTTGCTATAACATAGACTGTTAATGTCGGCTTGCTATAACATAAACTGCTAATATCGGCTTGCTATAACGTAGACTGTTAATATCGGCTTGCTATAACATAGACTGTTAATGTCGGCTTACTATAACGTAGACTGTTAATGTCGGCTTGCTATAACGTACTATTAATGTCGGTTTGCTATAACGTACTGTTAATGTCGGCTTACTATAACGTAGACTGTTAATGTCGGCTTGCTATAACGTACTATTAATGTCGGCTTGCTATAACGTAGACAGTTTATGTCGGCTTGTTATAACGTAGACTGTTAATGTCGGCTTGCTATAACATGGACTGCTAATGTCGGCTTGCTATAACGTACTGTTAATGTCGGCTTGCTATAACGTACTGTTAATGTCGGCTTGCTATAACGTACTGTTAATGTCGGCTTACTATAACGTAGACTGTTAATGTCGGCTTGCTATAACGTAGACTGTTAATATCGGCTTGCTATAACATAGACTGTTAATGTCGGCTTACTATAACGTAGACTGTTAATGTCGGCTTGCTATAACGTACTATTAATGTCGGCTTGCTATAACGTAGACAGTTTATGTCGGCTTGTTATAACGTAGACTGTTAATGTCGGCTTGCTATAACATGGACTGCTAATGTCGGCTTGCTATAACGTACTGTTAATGTCGGCTTACTATAACGTAGACTGTTAATGTCGGCTTGCTATAACATAGACTGTTTATGTCGGCTTACTATAACGTAGACTGTTAATGTCGGCTTGCTATAACGTACTATTTATGTCGGCTTGCTATAACGTACTGTTAATGTCGGCTTACTATAACGTAGACTGTTAATGTCGGCTTGCTATAACGTACTGTTAATGTCGGCTTGCTATAACGTACTGTTAATGTCGGCTTACTATAACGTAGACTGTTAATGTCGGCTTGCTATAACGTACTATTAATGTCGGCTTGCTATAACGTACTGTTAATGTCGGCTTGCTATAACGTACTGTTAATGTCGGCTTACTATAACGTAGACTGTTAATGTCGGCTTGCTATAACGTAGACTGTTAATATCGGCTTGCTATAACGTAGACTGTTAATATCGGCTTGCTATAACATAGACTGTTAATGTCGGCTTGCTATAACATAAACTGCTAATATCGGCTTGCTATAACGTATTATTAATGTCGGCTTGCTATAACATAGACTGTTAATGTCGGTTTGCTATAACATGGACTGCTAATGTCGGCTTGCTATAACATGGACTGCTAATGTCGGCTTGCTATAACGTACTGTTAATGTCGGCTTACTATAACGTAGACTGTTAATGTCGGCTTGCTATAACGTACTGTTAATGTCGGCTTACTATAACGTAGACTGTTAATGTCGGCTTGCTATAACGTACTGTTAATGTCGGCTTACTATAACGTAGACTGTTAATGTCGGCTTGCTATAACGTAGACTGTTAATATCGGCTTGCTATAACATAGACTGTTAATGTCGGCTTGCTATAACATAAACTGCTAATATCGGCTTGCTATAACGTATTATTAATGTCGGCTTGCTATAACATAGACTGTTAATGTCGGTTTGCTATAACATGGACTGTTAATGTCGGCTTGCTATAACGTACTGTTAATGTCGGCTTACTATAACGTACTGTTAATGTCGGCTTGCTATAACATAAACTGCTAATATCGGCTTGCTATAACGTAGACTGTTAATATCGGCTTGCTATAACGTAGACTGTTAATATCGGCTTACTATAACGTAGACTGTTAATGTCGGCTTGCTATAACGTAGACTGTTAATATCGGCTTGCTATAACGTAGACTGTTAATATCGGCTTGCTATAACATAGACTGTTAATGTCGGCTTGCTATAACATAAACTGCTAATATCGGCTTGCTATAACGTAGACTGTTAATATCGGCTTGCTATAACGTAGACTGTTAATATCGGCTTGCTATAACATAGACTGTTAATGTCGGCTTACTATAACGTAGACTGTTAATGTCGGCTTGCTATAACGTACTGTTAATGTCGGCTTGCTATAACGTACTGTTAATGTCGGCTTACTATAACGTAGACTGTTAATATCGGCTTGCTATAACATAGACTGTTAATGTCGGCTTACTATAACGTAGACTGTTAATATCGGCTTGCTATAACATAGACTGTTAATGTCGGCTTACTATAACGTAGACTGTTAATGTCGGCTTGCTATAACATAGACTGTTAATGTCGGCTTGCTATAACATAGACTGTTAATGTCGGCTTGCTATAACATAGACTGTTAATGTCGGCTTGCTATAACATAGACTGTTAATGTCGGCTTGCTATAACATAGACTGTTAATGTCGGCTTGCTATAACATAGACTGTTAATGTCGGCTTGCTATAACATGGACTGTTAATGTCGGCTTGCTATAACATAGACTGCTAATGTCGGCTTGCTATAACATAGACTGTTAATGTCGGCTTGCTATAACGTAGACTGTTAATGTCGGCTTGCTATAACATATACTGTTAATGTCGGCTTGCTATAACATAGACTGTTAATGTCGGCTTACTATAACATAGACTGTTAATGTCGGCTTGTTATAACGTAGACTGTTAATGTCGGCTTGCTATAACATAGACTGTTAATGTCGGCTTGTTATAACGTAGACTGTTAATGTCGGCTTGCTATAACATAGACTGTTAATGTCGGCTTGCTATAACATAGACTGTTAATGTCGGCTTGCTATAACATGGATTGCTAATGTCGGCTTGCTATAACGTACTGTTAATGTCGGCTTACTATAACGTAGACTGTTAATGTCGGCTTGCTATAACGTACTGTTAATGTCGGCTTACTATAACGTACTGTTAATGTCGGCTTGCTATAACATAAACTGCTAATATCGGCTTGCTATAACGTAGACTGTTAATATCGGCTTGCTATAACGTAGACTGTTAATATCGGCTTACTATAACGTAGACTGTTAATGTCGGCTTGCTATAACGTAGACTGTTAATATCGGCTTGCTATAACATAGACTGTTAATGTCGGCTTGCTATAACATAAACTGCTAATATCGGCTTGCTATAACGTATTATTAATGTCGGCTTGCTATAACATAGACTGTTAATGTCGGTTTGCTATAACATGGACTGCTAATGTCGGCTTGCTATAACATGGACTGCTAATGTCGGCTTGCTATAACGTACTGTTAATGTCGGCTTACTATAACGTAGACTGTTAATGTCGGCTTGCTATAACGTACTGTTAATGTCGGCTTACTATAACGTAGACTGTTAATGTCGGCTTGCTATAACGTACTGTTAATGTCGGCTTACTATAACGTAGACTGTTAATGTCGGCTTGCTATAACGTAGACTGTTAATATCGGCTTGCTATAACATAGACTGTTAATGTCGGCTTGCTATAACATAAACTGCTAATATCGGCTTGCTATAACGTATTATTAATGTCGGCTTGCTATAACATAGACTGTTAATGTCGGTTTGCTATAACATGGACTGCTAATGTCGGCTTGCTATAACATGGACTGCTAATGTCGGCTTGCTATAACGTACTGTTAATGTCGGCTTACTATAACGTAGACTGTTAATGTCGGCTTGCTATAACGTAGACTGTTAATGTCGGTTTGCTATAACATGGACTGCTAATGTCGGCTTGCTATAACATGGACTGCTAATGTCGGCTTGCTATAACGTACTGTTAATGTCGGCTTACTATAACGTAGACTGTTAATGTCGGCTTGCTATAGGTAACGTACTATTAATGTCGGCTTGCTATAACATAAACTGCTAATATCGGCTTGCTATAACGTAGACTGTTAATATCGGCTTGCTATAACATAGACTGTTAATGTCGGCTTGCTATAACATAAACTGCTAATATCGGCTTGCTATAACGTAGACTGTTAATATCGGCTTGCTATAACGTAGACTGTTAATATCGGCTTGCTATAACATAGACTGTTAATGTCGGCTTGCTATAACATAAACTGCTAATATCGGCTTGCTATAACGTAGACTGTTAATATCGGCTTGCTATAACGTAGACTGTTAATATCGGCTTGCTATAACATAGACTGTTAATGTCGGCTTACTATAACGTAGACTGTTAATGTCGGCTTGCTATAACGTACTGTTAATGTCGGCTTGCTATAACGTACTGTTAATGTCGGCTTACTATAACGTAGACTGTTAATATCGGCTTGCTATAACATAGACTGTTAATGTCGGCTTACTATAACGTAGACTGTTAATATCGGCTTGCTATAACATAGACTGTTAATGTCGGCTTACTATAACGTAGACTGTTAATGTCGGCTTGCTATAACGTACTATTAATGTCGGCTTGCTATAACGTACTGTTAATGTCGGCTTACTATAACGTAGACTGTTAATGTCGGCTTGCTATAACGTACTATTAATGTCGGCTTGCTATAACGTAGACTGTTAATGTCGGCTTGCTATAACGTACTGTTAATGTCGGCTTACTATAACGTAGACTGTTAATGTCGGCTTGCTATAACGTACTATTAATGTCGGCTTGCTATAACGTAGACAGTTTATGTCGGCTTGTTATAACGTAGACTGTTAATGTCGGCTTGCTATAACATGGACTGCTAATGTCGGCTTGCTATAACGTACTGTTAATGTCGGCTTACTATAACGTAGACTGTTAATATCGGCTTGCTATAACATAGACTGTTAATGTCGGCTTACTATAACGTAGACTGTTAATGTCGGCTTGCTATAACGTACTATTAATGTCGGCTTGCTATAACGTAGACTGTTAATGTCGGCTTGCTATAACGTACTGTTAATGTCGGCTTACTATAACGTAGACAGTTAATGTCGGCTTGCTATAACGTACTATTAATGTCGGCTTGCTATAACGTAGACAGTTTATGTCGGCTTGTTATAACGTAGACTGTTAATGTCGGCTTACTATAACGTAGACTGTTAATGTCGGCTTGCTATAACGTAGACTGTTAATGTCGGCTTGCTATAACGTACTGTTAATGTCGGCTTACTATAACGTAGACTGTTAATGTCGGCTTGCTATAACGTACTATTAATGTCGGCTTGCTATAACGTAGACAGTTTATGTCGGCTTGTTATAACGTAGACTGTTAATGTCGGCTTGCTATAACATGGACTGCTAATGTCGGCTTGCTATAACGTACTGTTAATGTCGGCTTACTATAACGTAGACTGTTAATGTCGGCTTGCTATAACGTAGACTGTTAATATCGGCTTGCTATAACATAGACTGTTAATGTCGGCTTACTATAACGTAGACTGTTAATGTCGGCTTGCTATAACGTACTATTAATATCGGCTTGCTATAACGTAGACTGTTAATATCGGCTTGCTATAACATAGACTGTTAATGTCGGCTTGCTATAACATAAACTGCTAATATCGGCTTGCTATAACGTAGACTGTTAATATCGGCTTGCTATAACATAGACTGTTAATGTCGGCTTACTATAACGTAGACTGTTAATGTCGGCTTGCTATAACGTACTGTTAATGTCGGCTTACTATAACGTAGACTGTTAATGTCGGCTTGCTATAACGTACTATTAATGTCGGCTTGCTATAACGTACTGTTAATGTCGGCTTACTATAACGTAGACTGTTAATGTCGGCTTGCTATAACGTACTATTAATGTCGGCTTGCTATAACGTAGACAGTTTATGTCGGCTTGTTATAACGTAGACTGTTAATGTCGGCTTGCTATAACATGGACTGCTAATGTCGGCTTCCTATAACGTACTGTTAATGTCGGCTTACTATAACGTAGACTGTTAATGTCGGCTTGCTATAACGTAGACTGTTAATATCGGCTTGCTATAACATAGACTGTTAATGTCGGCTTACTATAACGTAGACTGTTAATGTCGGCTTGCTATAACGTAGACTGTTAATATCGGCTTGCTATAACATAGACTGTTAATGTCGGCTTGCTATAACATAAACTGCTAATATCGGCTTGCTATAACGTAGACTGTTAATATCGGCTTGCTATAACATAGACTGTTAATGTCGGCTTACTATAACGTAGACTGTTAATGTCGGCTTGCTATAACGTACTGTTAATGTCGGCTTACTATAACGTAGACTGTTAATGTCGGCTTGCTATAACGTACTATTAATGTCGGCTTGCTATAACGTAGACAGTTTATGTCGGCTTGTTATAACGTAGACTGTTAATGTCGGCTTGCTATAACATGGACTGCTAATGTCGGCTTGCTATAACGTACTGTTAATGTCGGCTTACTATAACGTAGACTGTTAATGTCGGCTTGCTATAACGTAGACTGTTAATATCGGCTTGCTATAACATAGACTGTTAATGTCGGCTTACAATAACGTAGACTGTTAATGTCGGCTTGCTATAACGTACTATTAATGTCGGCTTGCTATAACGTAGACAGTTTATGTCGGCTTGTTGTAACGTAGACTGTTAATGTCGGCTTGCTATAACATGGACTGCTAATGTCGGCTTGCTATAACGTACTGTTAATGTCGGCTTGCTATAACGTAGACTGTTAATGTCGGCTTGCTATAACGTAGACTGTTAATATCGGCTTGCTATAACATAGACTGTTAATGTCGGCTTGCTATAACATAAACTGCTAATGTCGGCTTGCTATAACGTACTGTTAATGTCGGCTTGCTATAACGTAGACTGTTAATGTCGGCTTGCTATAACGTAGACTGTTAATATCGGCTTGCTATAACATGGACTGCTAATGTCGGCTTACAATAACGTAGACTGTTAATGTCGGCTTGCTATAACGTACTATTAATGTCGGCTTGCTATAACGTAGACAGTTTATGTCGGCTTGTTGTAACGTAGACTGTTAATGTCGGCTTGCTATAACATGGACTGCTAATGTCGGCTTGCTATAACGTACTGTTAATGTCGGCTTGCTATAACGTAGACTGTTAATGTCGGCTTGCTATAACGTAGACTGTTAATATCGGCTTGCTATAACATAGACTGTTAATGTCGGCTTGCTATAACATAAACTGCTAATGTCGGCTTGCTATAACGTACTGTTAATGTCGGCTTGCTATAACGTAGACTGTTAATGTCGGCTTGCTATAACGTAGACTGTTAATGTCGGCTTGCTATAACGTACTGTTAATGTCGGCTTACTATAACGTAGACTGTTAATGTCGGCTTGCTATAACGTACTATTAATGTCGGCTTGCTATAACGTAGACAGTTTATGTCGGCTTGTTGTAACGTAGACTGTTAATGTCGGCTTGCTATAACATGGACTGCTAATGTCGGCTTGCTATAACGTACTGTTAATGTCGGCTTGCTATAACGTAGACTGTTAATGTCGGCTTGCTATAACGTAGACTGTTAATATCGGCTTGCTATAACATAGACTGTTAATGTCGGCTTGCTATAACATAAACTGCTAATATCGGCTTGCTATAACGTAGACTGTTAATATCGGCTTGCTATAACATAGACTGTTAATGTCGGCTTACTATAACGTAGACTGTTAATGTCGGCTTGCTATAACGTACTATTAATGTCGGCTTGCTATAACGTACTGTTAATGTCGGCTTACTATAACGTAGACTGTTAATGTCGGCTTGCTATAACGTACTATTAATGTCGGCTTGCTATAACGTAGACAGTTTATGTCGGCTTGTTATAACGTAGACTGTTAATGTCGGCTTGCTATAACATGGACTGCTAATGTCGGCTTGCTATAACGTACTGTTAATGTCGGCTTGCTATAACGTACTGTTAATGTCGGCTTGCTATAACGTAGACTGTTAATGTCGGCTTGCTATAACGTAGACTGTTAATATCGGCTTGCTATAACATAGACTGTTAATGTCGGCTTGCTATAACGTACTGTTAATGTCGGCTTGCTATAACGTAGACTGTTAATGTCGGCTTGTTATAACGTAGACTGTTAATGTCGGCTTGCTATAACATGGACTGCTAATGTCGGCTTGCTATAACGTACTGTTAATGTCGGCTTGCTATAACGTAGACTGTTAATGTCGGCTTGCTATAACGTAGACTGTTAATATCGGCTTGCTATAACATGGACTGCTAATGTCGGCTTGCTATAACGTACTGTTAATGTCGGCTTACTATAACGTAGACTGTTAATGTCGGCTTGCTATAACGTACTATTAATGTCGGCTTGCTATAACGTAGACAGTTTATGTCGGCTTGTTATAACGTAGACTGTTAATGTCGGCTTGCTATAACATGGACTGCTAATGTCGGCTTGCTATAACGTACTGTTAATGTCGGCTTACTATAACGTAGACTGTTAATGTCGGCTTGCTATAACGTAGACTGTTAATATCGGCTTGCTATAACATAGACTGTTAATGTCGGCTTACAATAACGTAGACTGTTAATGTCGGCTTGCTATAACGTACTATTAATGTCGGCTTGCTATAACGTAGACAGTTTATGTCGGCTTGTTGTAACGTAGACTGTTAATGTCGGCTTGCTATAACATGGACTGCTAATGTCGGCTTGCTATAACGTACTGTTAATGTCGGCTTGCTATAACGTAGACTGTTAATGTCGGCTTGCTATAACGTAGACTGTTAATATCGGCTTGCTATAACATAGACTGTTAATGTCGGCTTGCTATAACATAAACTGCTAATGTCGGCTTGCTATAACGTACTGTTAATGTCGGCTTGCTATAACGTAGACTGTTAATGTCGGCTTGCTATAACGTAGACTGTTAATATCGGCTTGCTATAACATGGACTGCTAATGTCGGCTTGCTATAACGTACTGTTAATGTCGGCTTACTATAACGTAGACTGTTAATGTCGGCTTGCTATAACGTACTATTAATGTCGGCTTGCTATAACGTAGACAGTTTATGTCGGCTTGTTGTAACGTAGACTGTTAATGTCGGCTTGCTATAACATGGACTGCTAATGTCGGCTTGCTATAACGTACTGTTAATGTCGGCTTGCTTTAACGTAGACTGTTAATGTCGGCTTGCTATAACGTAGACTGTTAATATCGGCTTGCTATAACATAGACTGTTAATGTCGGCTTGCTATAACGTACTGTTAATGTCGGCTTGCTATAACGTAGACTGTTAATGTCGGCTTGCTATAACGTAGACTGTTAATATCGGCTTGCTATAACATAGACTGTTAATGTCGGCTTGCTATAACATAAACTGCTAATATCGGCTTGCTATAACGTAGACTGTTAATATCGGCTTGCTATAACATAGACTGTTAATGTCGGCTTACTATAACGTAGACTGTTAATGTCGGCTTGCTATAACGTACTATTAATGTCGGCTTGCTATAACGTACTGTTAATGTCGGCTTACTATAACGTAGACTGTTAATGTCGGCTTGCTATAACGTACTATTAATGTCGGCTTGCTATAACGTAGACAGTTTATGTCGGCTTGTTATAACGTAGACTGTTAATGTCGGCTTGCTATAACATGGACTGCTAATGTCGGCTTGCTATAACGTACTGTTAATGTCGGCTTGCTATAACGTACTGTTAATGTCGGCTTGCTATAACGTAGACTGTTAATGTCGGCTTGCTATAACGTAGACTGTTAATATCGGCTTGCTATAACATAGACTGTTAATGTCGGCTTGCTATAACGTACTGTTAATGTCGGCTTGCTATAACGTAGACTGTTAATGTCGGCTTGTTATAACGTAGACTGTTAATGTCGGCTTGCTATAACATGGACTGCTAATGTCGGCTTGCTATAACGTACTGTTAATGTCGGCTTGCTATAACGTAGACTGTTAATGTCGGCTTGCTATAACGTAGACTGTTAATATCGGCTTGCTATAACATGGACTGCTAATGTCGGCTTGCTATAACGTACTGTTAATGTCGGCTTACTATAACGTAGACTGTTAATGTCGGCTTGCTATAACGTACTATTAATGTCGGCTTGCTATAACGTAGACAGTTTATGTCGGCTTGTTGTAACGTAGACTGTTAATGTCGGCTTGCTATAACATGGACTGCTAATGTCGGCTTGCTATAACGTACTGTTAATGTCGGCTTGCTATAAAGTAGACTGTTAATGTCGGCTTGCTATAACGTAGACTGTTAATATCGGCTTGCTATAACATAGACTGTTAATGTCGGCTTGCTATAACATAAACTGCTAATGTCGGCTTGCTATAACGTACTGTTAATGTCGGCTTGCTATAACGTAGACTGTTAATGTCGGCTTGCTATAACGTAGACTGTTAATATCGGCTTGCTATAACATGGACTGCTAATGTCGGCTTGCTATAACGTACTGTTAATGTCGGCTTACTATAACGTAGACTGTTAATGTCGGCTTGCTATAACGTACTATTAATGTCGGCTTGCTATAACGTAGACAGTTTATGTCGGCTTGTTATAACGTAGACTGTTAATGTCGGCTTGCTATAACATGGACTGCTAATGTCGGCTTGCTATAACGTACTGTTAATGTCGGCTTACTATAACGTAGACTGTTAATGTCGGCTTGCTATAACATAGACTGTTAATGTCGGCTTGCTATAACGTAGACTGTTAATGTCGGCTTGCTATAACGTAGACTGTTAATATCGGCTTGCTATAACATAGACTGTTAATGTCGGCTTACTATAACGTAGACTGTTAATGTCGGCTTGCTATAACGTACTATTAATGTCGGCTTGCTATAACGTAGACAGTTTATGTCGGCTTGTTGTAACGTAGACTGTTAATGTCGGCTTGCTATAACATGGACTGCTAATGTCGGCTTGCTATAACGTACTGTTAATGTCGGCTTGCTATAACGTAGACTGTTAATGTCGGCTTGCTATAACGTAGACTGTTAATATCGGCTTGCTATAACATGGACTGCTAATGTCGGCTTGCTATAACGTACTGTTAATGTCGGCTTACTATAACGTAGACTGTTAATGTCGGCTTGCTATAACGTACTGTTAATGTCGGCTTACTATAACGTAGACTGTTAATGTCGGCTTGCTATAACGTAGACTGTTAATATCGGCTTGCTATAACATAGACTGTTAATGTCGGCTTACTATAACGTAGACTGTTAATGTCGGCTTGCTATAACATGGACTGCTAATGTCGGCTTCCTATAACGTACTGTTAATGTCGGCTTACTATAACGTAGACTGTTAATGTCGGCTTGCTATAACGTAGACTGTTAATATCGGCTTGCTATAACATAGACTGTTAATGTCGGCTTACTATAACGTAGACTGTTAATGTCGGCTTGCTATAACGTACTATTAATGTCGGCTTGCTATAACGTAGACAGTTTATGTCGGCTTGTTGTAACGTAGACTGTTAATGTCGGCTTGCTATAACATGGACTGCTAATGTCGGCTTGCTATAACGTACTGTTAATGTCGGCTTGCTATAACGTAGACTGTTAATATCGGCTTGCTATAACATAGACTGTTAATGTCGGCTTGCTATAACATAAACTGCTAATGTCGGCTTGCTATAACGTACTGTTAATGTCGGCTTGCTATAACGTAGACTGTTAATGTCGGCTTGCTATAACGTAGACTGTTAATATCGGCTTGCTATAACATGGACTGCTAATGTCGGCTTGCTATAACGTACTGTTAATGTCGGCTTACTATAACGTAGACTGTTAATGTCGGCTTGCTATAACGTACTATTAATGTCGGCTTGCTATAACGTAGACAGTTTATGTCGGCTTGTTATAACGTAGACTGTTAATGTCGGCTTGCTATAACATGGACTGCTAATGTCGGCTTGCTATAACGTACTGTTAATGTCGGCTTACTATAACGTAGACTGTTAATGTCGGCTTGCTATAACATAGACTGTTAATGTCGGCTTACTATAACGTAGACTGTTAATGTCGGCTTGCTATAACGTAGACTGTTAATATCGGCTTGCTATAACATAGACTGTTAATGTCGGCTTACTATAACGTAGACTGTTAATGTCGGCTTGCTATAACGTACTATTAATGTCGGCTTGCTATAACGTAGACAGTTTATGTCGGCTTGTTGTAACGTAGACTGTTAATGTCGGCTTGCTATAACATGGACTGCTAATGTCGGCTTGCTATAACGTACTGTTAATGTCGGCTTGCTATAACGTAGACTGTTAATGTCGGCTTGCTATAACGTAGACTGTTAATATCGGCTTGCTATAACATAGACTGTTAATGTCGGCTTGCTATAACGTAGACTGTTAATATCGGCTTGCTATAACATAGACTGTTAATGTCGGCTTGCTATAACGTAGACTGTTAATATCGGCTTGCTATAACATAGACTGTTAATGTCGGCTTGCTATAACATAGACTGTTAATGTCGGCTTGCTATAACGTAGACTGTTAATATCGGCTTGCTTTAACATAGACTGTTAATGTCGGCTTGCTATAACATAAACTGCTAATATCGGCTTGCTATAACGTAGACTGTTAATATCGGCTTGCTATAACATAGACTGTTAATGTCGGCTTACTATAACGTAGACTGTTAATGTCGGCTTGCTATAACGTACTATTAATGTCGGTTTGCTATAACGTACTGTTAATGTCGGCTTACTATAACGTAGACTGTTAATGTCGGCTTGCTATAACGTACTATTAATGTCGGCTTGCTATAACGTAGACAGTTTATGTCGGCTTGTTATAACGTAGACTGTTAATGTCGGCTTGCTATAACATGGACTGCTAATGTCGGCTTGCTATAACGTACTGTTAATGTCGGCTTGCTATAACGTACTGTTAATGTCGGCTTGCTATAACGTACTGTTAATGTCGGCTTACTATAACGTAGACTGTTAATGTCGGCTTGCTATAACGTAGACTGTTAATATCGGCTTGCTATAACATAGACTGTTAATGTCGGCTTACTATAACGTAGACTGTTAATGTCGGCTTGCTATAACGTACTATTAATGTCGGCTTGCTATAACGTAGACAGTTTATGTCGGCTTGTTATAACGTAGACTGTTAATGTCGGCTTGCTATAACATGGACTGCTAATGTCGGCTTGCTATAACGTACTGTTAATGTCGGCTTACTATAACGTAGACTGTTAATGTCGGCTTGCTATAACATAGACTGTTTATGTCGGCTTACTATAACGTAGACTGTTAATGTCGGCTTGCTATAACGTACTATTTATGTCGGCTTGCTATAACGTACTGTTAATGTCGGCTTACTATAACGTAGACTGTTAATGTCGGCTTGCTATAACGTACTGTTAATGTCGGCTTGCTATAACGTACTGTTAATGTCGGCTTACTATAACGTAGACTGTTAATGTCGGCTTGCTATAACGTACTATTAATGTCGGCTTGCTATAACGTACTGTTAATGTCGGCTTGCTATAACGTACTGTTAATGTCGGCTTACTATAACGTAGACTGTTAATGTCGGCTTGCTATAACGTAGACTGTTAATATCGGCTTGCTATAACGTAGACTGTTAATATCGGCTTGCTATAACATAGACTGTTAATGTCGGCTTGCTATAACATAAACTGCTAATATCGGCTTGCTATAACGTAGACTGTTAATATCGGCTTGCTATAACGTAGACTGTTAATGTCGGCTTGCTATAACGTAGACTGTTAATATCGGCTTGCTATAACATAGACTGTTAATGTCGGCTTACTATAACGTAGACTGTTAATGTCGGCTTGCTATAACGTACTATTAATGTCGGCTTGCTATAACGTAGACAGTTTATGTCGGCTTGTTGTAACGTAGACTGTTAATGTCGGCTTGCTATAACATGGACTGCTAATGTCGGCTTGCTATAACGTACTGTTAATGTCGGCTTGCTATAACGTAGACTGTTAATGTCGGCTTGCTATAACGTAGACTGTTAATATCGGCTTGCTATAACATAGACTGTTAATGTCGGCTTGCTATAACGTACTGTTAATGTCGGCTTGCTATAACGTAGACTGTTAATGTCGGCTTGCTATAACGTAGACTGTTAATATCGGCTTGCTATAACATAGACTGTTAATGTCGGCTTGCTATAACATAAACTGCTAATATCGGCTTGCTATAACGTAGACTGTTAATATCGGCTTGCTATAACATAGACTGTTAATGTCGGCTTACTATAACGTAGACTGTTAATGTCGGCTTGCTATAACGTACTATTAATGTCGGTTTGCTATAACGTACTGTTAATGTCGGCTTACTATAACGTAGACTGTTAATGTCGGCTTGCTATAACGTACTATTAATGTCGGCTTGCTATAACGTAGACAGTTTATGTCGGCTTGTTATAACGTAGACTGTTAATGTCGGCTTGCTATAACATGGACTGCTAATGTCGGCTTGCTATAACGTACTGTTAATGTCGGCTTGCTATAACGTACTGTTAATGTCGGCTTGCTATAACGTACTGTTAATGTCGGCTTACTATAACGTAGACTGTTAATGTCGGCTTGCTATAACGTAGACTGTTAATATCGGCTTGCTATAACATAGACTGTTAATGTCGGCTTACTATAACGTAGACTGTTAATGTCGGCTTGCTATAACGTACTATTAATGTCGGCTTGCTATAACGTAGACAGTTTATGTCGGCTTGTTATAACGTAGACTGTTAATGTCGGCTTGCTATAACATGGACTGCTAATGTCGGCTTGCTATAACGTACTGTTAATGTCGGCTTGCTATAACGTACTGTTAATGTCGGCTTGCTATAACGTACTGTTAATGTCGGCTTACTATAACGTAGACTGTTAATGTCGGCTTGCTATAACGTAGACTGTTAATATCGGCTTGCTATAACATAGACTGTTAATGTCGGCTTACTATAACGTAGACTGTTAATGTCGGCTTGCTATAACGTACTGTTAATGTCGGCTTGCTATAACATGGACTGCTAATGTCGGCTTGCTATAACGTACTGTTAATGTCGGCTTACTATAACGTAGACTGTTAATGTCGGCTTGCTATAACATAGACTGTTTATGTCGGCTTACTATAACGTAGACTGTTAATGTCGGCTTGCTATAACGTACTATTTATGTCGGCTTGCTATAACGTACTGTTAATGTCGGCTTACTATAACGTAGACTGTTAATGTCGGCTTGCTATAACGTACTGTTAATGTCGGCTTGCTATAACGTACTGTTAATGTCGGCTTACTATAACGTAGACTGTTAATGTCGGCTTGCTATAACGTACTATTAATGTCGGCTTGCTATAACGTACTGTTAATGTCGGCTTGCTATAACGTACTGTTAATGTCGGCTTACTATAACGTAGACTGTTAATGTCGGCTTGCTATAACGTAGACTGTTAATATCGGCTTGCTATAACGTAGACTGTTAATATCGGCTTGCTATAACATAGACTGTTAATGTCGGCTTGCTATAACATAAACTGCTAATATCGGCTTGCTATAACGTAGACTGTTAATATCGGCTTGCTATAACGTAGACTGTTAATATCGGCTTGCTATAACATAGACTGTTAATGTCGGCTTACTATAACGTAGACTGTTAATGTCGGCTTGCTATAACGTACTGTTAATGTCGGCTTGCTATAACGTACTGTTAATGTCGGCTTACTATAACGTAGACTGTTAATATCGGCTTGCTATAACATAGACTGTTAATGTCGGCTTACTATAACGTAGACTGTTAATATCGGCTTGCTATAACATAGACTGTTAATGTCGGCTTACTATAACGTAGACTGTTAATGTCGGCTTGCTATAACGTACTATTAATGTCGGCTTGCTATAACGTACTGTTAATGTCGGCTTACTATAACGTAGACTGTTAATGTCGGCTTGCTATAACGTACTATTAATGTCGGCTTGCTATAACGTACTGTTAATGTCGGCTTACTATAACGTAGACTGTTAATGTCGGCTTGCTATAACGTACTATTAATGTCGGCTTGCTATAACGTAGACAGTTTATGTCGGCTTGTTATAACGTAGACTGTTAATGTCGGCTTACTATAACGTAGACTGTTAATGTCGGCTTGCTATAACGTACTGTTAATGTCGGCTTACTATAACGTAGACTGTTAATGTCGGCTTGCTATAACGTACTATTAATGTCGGCTTGCTATAACGTAGACTGTTAATATCGGCTTGCTATAACATAGACTGTTAATGTCGGCTTACTATAACGTAGACTGTTAATGTCGGCTTGCTATAACGTACTATTAATGTCGGCTTGCTATAACGTAGACTGTTAATGTCGGCTTGCTATAACGTACTGTTAATGTCGGCTTACTATAACGTAGACAGTTAATGTCGGCTTGCTATAACGTACTATTAATGTCGGCTTGCTATAACGTAGACAGTTTATGTCGGCTTGTTATAACGTAGACTGTTAATGTCGGCTTACTATAACGTAGACTGTTAATGTCGGCTTGCTATAACGTAGACTGTTAATGTCGGCTTGCTATAACGTACTGTTAATGTCGGCTTACTATAACGTAGACTGTTAATGTCGGCTTGCTATAACGTACTATTAATGTCGGCTTGCTATAACGTAGACAGTTTATGTCGGCTTGTTATAACGTAGACTGTTAATGTCGGCTTGCTATAACATGGACTGCTAATGTCGGCTTGCTATAACGTACTGTTAATGTCGGCTTACTATAACGTAGACTGTTAATGTCGGCTTGCTATAACGTAGACTGTTAATATCGGCTTGCTATAACATAGACTGTTAATGTCGGCTTACTATAACGTAGACTGTTAATGTCGGCTTGCTATAACGTACTATTAATGTCGGCTTGCTATAACGTAGACTGTTAATATCGGCTTGCTATAACATAGACTGTTAATGTCGGCTTACTATAACGTAGACTGTTAATGTCGGCTTGCTATAACATAAACTGCTAATATCGGCTTGCTATAACGTAGACTGTTAATATCGGCTTGCTATAACATAGACTGTTAATGTCGGCTTACTATAACGTAGACTGTTAATGTCGGCTTGCTATAACGTACTGTTAATGTCGGCTTACTATAACGTAGACTGTTAATGTCGGCTTGCTATAACGTACTATTAATGTCGGCTTGCTATAACGTACTGTTAATGTCGGCTTACTATAACGTAGACTGTTAATGTCGGCTTGCTATAACGTACTATTAATGTCGGCTTGCTATAACGTAGACAGTTTATGTCGGCTTGTTATAACGTAGACTGTTAATGTCGGCTTGCTATAACATGGACTGTTAATATCGGCTTGCTATAACATAGACTGTTAATGTCGGCTTACTATAACGTAGACTGTTAATATCGGCTTGCTATAACATAGACTGTTAATGTCGGCTTACTATAACGTAGACTGTTAATGTCGGCTTGCTATAACGTACTGTTAATGTCGGCTTACTATAACGTAGACTGTTAATGTCGGCTTGCTATAACGTACTATTAATGTCGGCTTGCTATAACGTACTGTTAATGTCGGCTTACTATAACGTAGACTGTTAATGTCGGCTTGCTATAACGTACTATTAATGTCGGCTTGCTATAACGTAGACAGTTTATGTCGGCTTGTTATAACGTAGACTGTTAATGTCGGCTTGCTATAACATGGACTGTTAATATCGGCTTGCTATAACGTAGACAGTTTATGTCGGCTTGTTATAACGTAGACTGTTAATGTCGGCTTACTATAACGTAGACTGTTAATGTCGGCTTGCTATAACGTAGACTGTTAATGTCGGCTTGCTATAACGTACTGTTAATGTCGGCTTACTATAACGTAGACTGTTAATGTCGGCTTGCTATAACGTAGACTGTTAATATCGGCTTGCTATAACATAGACTGTTAATGTCGGCTTGCTATAACATAAACTGCTAATATCGGCTTGCTATAACGTAGACTGTTAATATCGGCTTGCTATAACATAGACTGTTAATGTCGGCTTACTATAACGTAGACTGTTAATGTCGGCTTGCTATAACGTACTGTTAATGTCGGCTTACTATAACGTAGACTGTTAATGTCGGCTTGCTATAACGTACTATTAATGTCGGCTTGCTATAACGTACTGTTAATGTCGGCTTACTATAACGTAGACTGTTAATGTCGGCTTGCTATAACGTACTATTAATGTCGGCTTGCTATAACGTAGACAGTTTATGTCGGCTTGTTATAACGTAGACTGTTAATGTCGGCTTGCTATAACATGGACTGTTAATATCGGCTTGCTATAACATAGACTGTTAATGTCGGCTTACTATAACGTAGACTGTTAATGTCGGCTTGCTATAACGTAGACTGTTAATATCGGCTTGCTATAACATAGACTGTTAATGTCGGCTTGCTATAACATAAACTGCTAATATCGGCTTGCTATAACGTAGACTGTTAATATCGGCTTGCTATAACATAGACTGTTAATATCGGCTTGCTATAACGTAGACTGTTAATATCGGCTTGCTATAACATAGACTGTTAATGTCGGCTTGCTATAACGTACTGTTAATGTCGGCTTACTATAACGTAGACTGTTAATGTCGGCTTGCTATAACGTACTGTTAATGTCGGCTTACTATAACGTAGACTGTTAATGTCGGCTTGCTATAACGTACTATTAATGTCGGCTTGCTATAACGTAGACAGTTTATGTCGGCTTGTTATAACGTAGACTGTTAATATCGGCTTGCTATAACATAGACTGTTAATGTCGGCTTACTATAACGTAGACTGTTAATGTCGGCTTGCTATAACGTACTGTTAATGTCGGCTTACTATAACGTAGACTGTTAATGTCGGCTTGCTATAACGTACTGTTAATGTCGGCTTACTATAACGTAGACTGTTAATGTCGGCTTGCTATAACGTACTATTAATGTCGGCTTGCTATAACGTAGACAGTTTATGTCGGCTTGTTATAACGTAGACTGTTAATGTCGGCTTGCTATAACATGGACTGCTAATGTCGGCTTGCTATAACGTACTGTTAATGTCGGCTTACTATAACGTAGACTGTTAATGTCGGCTTGCTATAACATGGACTGCTAATGTCGGCTTGCTATAACGTACTGTTAATGTCGGCTTACTATAACGTAGACTGTTAATGTCGGCTTGATATAACGTAGACTGTTAATATCGGCTTGCTATAACATAGACTGTTAATGTCGGCTTACTATAACGTAGACTGTTAATGTCGGCTTGCTATAACATAGACTGTTAATGTCGGCTTGCTATAACGTAGACTGTTAATATCGGCTTGCTATAACATAGACTGTTAATGTCGGCTTACTATAACGTAGACTGTTAATGTCGGCTTGCTATAACGTACTGTTAATGTCGGCTTACTATAACGTAGACTGTTAATGTCGGCTTGCTATAACGTACTGTTAATGTCGGCTTACTATAACGTAGACTGTTAATGTCGGCTTGCTATAACGTACTATTAATGTCGGCTTGCTATAACGTAGACAGTTTATGTCGGCTTGTTATAACGTAGACTGTTAATGTCGGCTTGCTATAACATGGACTGCTAATGTCGGCTTGCTATAACGTACTGTTAATGTCGGCTTACTATAACGTAGACTGTTAATGTCGGCTTGCTATAACATGGACTGCTAATGTCGGCTTGCTATAACGTACTGTTAATGTCGGCTTACTATAACGTAGACTGTTAATGTCGGCTTGCTATAACGTAGACTGTTAATATCGGCTTGCTATAACATAGACTGTTAATGTCGGCTTACTATAACGTAGACTGTTAATGTCGGCTTGCTATAACATGGACTGCTAATGTCGGCTTGCTATAACGTACTGTTAATGTCGGCTTACTATAACGTAGACTGTTAATGTCGGCTTGCTATAACGTAGACTGTTAATATCGGCTTGCTATAACATAGACTGTTAATGTCGGCTTACTATAACGTAGACTGTTAATGTCGGCTTGCTATAACGTACTATTAATGTCGGCTTGCTATAACGTAGACAGTTTATGTCGGCTTGTTGTAACGTAGACTGTTAATGTCGGCTTGCTATAACATGGACTGCTAATGTCGGCTTGCTATAACGTACTGTTAATGTCGGCTTGCTATAACGTAGACTGTTAATGTCGGCTTGCTATAACGTAGACTGTTAATATCGGCTTGCTATAACATAGACTGTTAATGTCGGCTTGCTATAACATAAACTGCTAATGTCGGCTTGCTATAACGTACTGTTAATGTCGGCTTACTATAACGTAGACTGTTAATGTCGGCTTGCTATAACGTAGACTGTTAATGTCGGCTTGCTATAACGTAGACTGTTAATATCGGCTTGCTATAACATGGACTGCTAATGTCGGCTTGCTATAACGTACTGTTAATGTCGGCTTACTATAACGTAGACTGTTAATGTCGGCTTGCTATAACGTACTATTAATGTCGGCTTGCTATAACGTAGACAGTTTATGTCGGCTTGTTATAACGTAGACTGTTAATGTCGGCTTGCTATAACATGGACTGCTAATGTCGGCTTGCTATAACGTACTGTTAATGTCGGCTTACTATAACGTAGACTGTTAATGTCGGCTTGCTATAACATAGACTGTTAATGTCGGCTTACTATAACGTAGACTGTTAATGTCGGCTTGCTATAACGTAGACTGTTAATATCGGCTTGCTATAACATAGACTGTTAATGTCGGCTTACTATAACGTAGACTGTTAATGTCGGCTTGCTATAACGTACTATTAATGTCGGCTTGCTATAACGTAGACAGTTTATGTCGGCTTGTTGTAACGTAGACTGTTAATGTCGGCTTGCTATAACATGGACTGCTAATGTCGGCTTGCTATAACGTACTGTTAATGTCGGCTTGCTATAACGTAGACTGTTAATGTCGGCTTGCTATAACGTAGACTGTTAATATCGGCTTGCTATAACATGGACTGCTAATGTCGGCTTGCTATAACGTACTGTTAATGTCGGCTTACTATAACGTAGACTGTTAATGTCGGCTTGCTATAACGTACTGTTAATGTCGGCTTACTATAACGTAGACTGTTAATGTCGGCTTGCTATAACGTAGACTGTTAATATCGGCTTGCTATAACATAGACTGTTAATGTCGGCTTACTATAACGTAGACTGTTAATGTCGGCTTGCTATAACATGGACTGCTAATGTCGGCTTGCTATAACGTACTGTTAATGTCGGCTTACTATAACGTAGACTGTTAATGTCGGCTTGCTATAACGTAGACTGTTAATATCGGCTTGCTATAACATAGACTGTTAATGTCGGCTTACTATAACGTAGACTGTTAATGTCGGCTTGCTATAACGTACTATTAATGTCGGCTTGCTATAACGTAGACAGTTTATGTCGGCTTGTTGTAACGTAGACTGTTAATGTCGGCTTGCTATAACATGGACTGCTAATGTCGGCTTGCTATAACGTACTGTTAATGTCGGCTTGCTATAACGTAGACTGTTAATATCGGCTTGCTATAACATAGACTGTTAATGTCGGCTTGCTATAACATAAACTGCTAATATCGGCTTGCTATAACGTAGACTGTTAATATCGGCTTGCTATAACATAGACTGTTAATATCGGCTTGCTATAACGTAGACTGTTAATATCGGCTTGCTATAACATAGACTGTTAATGTCGGCTTGCTATAACGTACTGTTAATGTCGGCTTGCTATAACGTAGACTGTTAATATCGGCTTGCTATAACATAGACTGTTAATGTCGGCTTACTATAACGTACTGTTAATGTCGGCTTGCTATAACATAGACTGTTAATATCGGCTTGCTATAACGTAGACTGTTAATATCGGCTTGCTATAACATAGACTGTTAATGTCGGCTTACTATAACGTAGACTGTTAATGTCGGCTTGCTATAACGTAGACAGTTTATGTCGGCTTGTTGTAACGTAGACTGTTAATGTCGGCTTGCTATAACATGGACTGCTAATGTCGGCTTGCTATAACGTACTGTTAATGTCGGCTTGCTATAACGTAGACTGTTAATATCGGCTTGCTATAACATAGACTGTTAATGTCGGCTTACTATAACGTACTGTTAATGTCGGCTTGCTATAACATAGACTGTTAATATCGGCTTGCTATAACGTAGACTGTTAATATCGGCTTGCTATAACATAGACTGTTAATGTCGGCTTACTATAACGTAGACTGTTAATGTCGGCTTGCTATAACGTACTATTAATGTCGGCTTGCTATAACGTAGACAGTTTATGTCGGCTTGTTGTAACGTAGACTGTTAATGTCGGCTTGCTATAACATGGACTGCTAATGTCGGCTTGCTATAACGTACTGTTAATGTCGGCTTGCTATAACGTAGACTGTTAATATCGGCTTGCTATAACATAGACTGTTAATATCGGCTTGCTATAACGTAGACTGTTAATATCGGCTTGCTATAACATAGACTGTTAATGTCGGCTTACTATAACGTAGACTGTTAATGTCGGCTTGCTATAACGTACTATTAATGTCGGCTTGCTATAACGTAGACAGTTTATGTCGGCTTGTTGTAACGTAGACTGTTAATGTCGGCTTGCTATAACATGGACTGCTAATGTCGGCTTGCTATAACGTACTGTTAATGTCGGCTTGCTATAACGTAGACTGTTAATGTCGGCTTGCTATAACGTAGACTGTTAATATCGGCTTGCTATAACGTAGACTGTTAATGTCGGCTTGCTATAACGTAGACTGTTAATGTCGGCTTGCTATAACGTAGACTGTTAATATCGGCTTGCTATAACATGGACTGCTAATGTCGGCTTGCTATAACGTACTGTTAATGTCGGCTTGCTATAACGTACTGTTAATGTCGGCTTACTATAACGTAGACAGTTTATGTCGGCTTGTTGTAACGTAGACTGTTAATGTCGGCTTGCTATAACATGGACTGCTAATGTCGGCTTGCTATAACGTACTGTTAATGTCGGCTTGCTATAACGTAGACTGTTAATGTCGGCTTGCTATAACGTAGACTGTTAATATCGGCTTGCTATAACGTAGACTGTTAATGTCGGCTTGCTATAACGTAGACTGTTAATGTCGGCTTGCTATAACGTAGACTGTTAATGTCGGCTTGCTATAACGTACTATTAATGTCGGCTTGCTATAACGTAGACAGTTTATGTCGGCTTGTTGTAACGTAGACTGTTAATGTCGGCTTGCTATAACATGGACTGCTAATGTCGGCTTGCTATAACGTACTGTTAATGTCGGCTTGCTATAACGTAGACTGTTAATGTCGGCTTGCTATAACGTAGACTGTTAATATCGGCTTGCTATAACGTAGACTGTTAATGTCGGCTTGCTATAACGTAGACTGTTAATGTCGGCTTGCTATAACGTAGACTGTTAATATCGGCTTGCTATAACATGGACTGCTAATGTCGGCTTGCTATAACGTACTGTTAATGTCGGCTTGCTATAACGTACTGTTAATGTCGGCTTACTATAACGTAGACTGTTAATATCGGCTTGCTATAACATAGACTGTTAATGTCGGCTTACTATAACGTAGACTGTTAATGTCGGCTTGCTATAACGTACTATTAATGTCGGCTTGCTATAACGTAGACAGTTTATGTCGGCTTGTTGTAACGTAGACTGTTAATGTCGGCTTGCTATAACATGGACTGCTAATGTCGGCTTGCTATAACGTACTGTTAATGTCGGCTTGCTATAACGTAGACTGTTAATATCGGCTTGCTATAACATAGACTGTTAATGTCGGCTTGCTATAACATAAACTGCTAATATCGGCTTGCTATAACGTAGACTGTTAATATCGGCTTGCTATAACATAGACTGTTAATATCGGCTTGCTATAACGTAGACTGTTAATATCGGCTTGCTATAACATGGACTGCTAATGTCGGCTTGCTATAACGTACTGTTAATGTCGGCTTGCTATAACGTAGACTGTTAATGTCGGCTTGCTATAACGTAGACTGTTAATATCGGCTTGCTATAACGTAGACTGTTAATGTCGGCTTGCTATAACGTAGACTGTTAATGTCGGCTTGCTATAACGTAGACTGTTAATATCGGCTTGCTATAACATGGACTGCTAATGTCGGCTTGCTATAACGTACTGTTAATGTCGGCTTGCTATAACGTACTGTTAATGTCGGCTTACTATAACGTAGACTGTTAATATCGGCTTGCTATAACATAGACTGTTAATGTCGGCTTACTATAACGTAGACTGTTAATGTCGGCTTGCTATAACGTACTATTAATGTCGGCTTGCTATAACGTAGACAGTTTATGTCGGCTTGTTGTAACGTAGACTGTTAATGTCGGCTTGCTATAACATGGACTGCTAATGTCGGCTTGCTATAACGTACTGTTAATGTCGGCTTGCTATAACGTAGACTGTTAATATCGGCTTGCTATAACATAGACTGTTAATGTCGGCTTGCTATAACATAAACTGCTAATATCGGCTTGCTATAACGTAGACTGTTAATATCGGCTTGCTATAACATAGACTGTTAATATCGGCTTGCTATAACATAGACTGTTAATATCGGCTTGCTATAACGTAGACTGTTAATATCGGCTTGCTATAACATAGACTGTTAATGTCGGCTTACTATAACGTAGACTGTTAATGTCGGCTTGCTATAACGTACTATTAATGTCGGCTTGCTATAACGTAGACAGTTTATGTCGGCTTGTTGTAACGTAGACTGTTAATGTCGGCTTGCTATAACATGGACTGCTAATGTCGGCTTGCTATAACGTACTGTTAATGTCGGCTTGCTATAACGTAGACTGTTAATATCGGCTTGCTATAACATAGACTGTTAATATCGGCTTGCTATAACGTAGACTGTTAATATCGGCTTGCTATAACATAGACTGTTAATGTCGGCTTGCTATAACGTAGACAGTTTATGTCGGCTTGCTATAACGTACTATTAATGTCGGCTTGCTATAACATGGACTGCTAATGTCGGCTTGCTATAACGTACTGTTAATGTCGGCTTACTATAACGTAGACTGTTAATGTTGGCTTGCTATAACATAGACTGTTAATGTCGGCTTACTATAACGTAGACTGTTAATGTCGGCTTGCTATAACGTAGACTGTTAATATCGGCTTGCTATAACATAGACTGTTAATGTCGGCTTACTATAACGTAGACTGTTAATGTCGGCTTGCTATAACGTACTATTAATGTCGGCTTGCTATAACGTAGACAGTTTATGTCGGCTTGTTGTAACGTAGACTGTTAATGTCGGCTTGCTATAACATGGACTGCTAATGTCGGCTTGCTATAACGTACTGTTAATGTCGGCTTGCTATAACGTAGACTGTTAATGTCGGCTTGCTATAACGTAGACTGTTAATATCGGCTTGCTATAACATGGACTGCTAATGTCGGCTTGCTATAACGTACTGTTAATGTCGGCTTACTATAACGTAGACTGTTAATGTCGGCTTGCTATAACGTACTGTTAATGTCGGCTTGCTATAACGTAGACTGTTAATGTCGGCTTACTATAACGTAGACTGTTAATGTCGGCTTGCTATAACGTAGACTGTTAATATCGGCTTGCTATAACATAGACTGTTAATGTCGGCTTACTATAACGTAGACTGTTAATGTCGGCTTGCTATAACATGGACTGCTAATGTCGGCTTGCTATAACGTACTGTTAATGTCGGCTTACTATAACGTAGACTGTTAATGTCGGCTTGCTATAACGTAGACTGTTAATATCGGCTTGCTATAACATAGACTGTTAATGTCGGCTTACTATAACGTAGACTGTTAATGTCGGCTTGCTATAACGTACTATTAATGTCGGCTTGCTATAACGTAGACAGTTTATGTCGGCTTGTTGTAACGTAGACTGTTAATGTCGGCTTGCTATAACATGGACTGCTAATGTCGGCTTGCTATAACGTACTGTTAATGTCGGCTTGCTATAACGTAGACTGTTAATGTCGGCTTGCTATAACGTAGACTGTTAATATCGGCTTGCTATAACATAGACTGTTAATGTCGGCTTGCTATAACATAAACTGCTAATGTCGGCTTGCTATAACGTACTGTTAATGTCGGCTTGCTATAACGTAGACTGTTAATGTCGGCTTGCTATAACGTAGACTGTTAATATCGGCTTGCTATAACATGGACTGCTAATGTCGGCTTGCTATAACGTACTGTTAATGTCGGCTTACTATAACGTAGACTGTTAATGTCGGCTTGCTATAACGTACTATTAATGTCGGCTTGCTATAACGTAGACAGTTTATGTCGGCTTGTTATAACGTAGACTGTTAATGTCGGCTTGCTATAACATGGACTGCTAATGTCGGCTTGCTATAACGTACTGTTAATGTCGGCTTACTATAACGTAGACTGTTAATGTCGGCTTGCTATAACATAGACTGTTAATGTCGGCTTGCTATAACGTACTGTTAATGTCGGCTTACTATAACGTAGACTGTTAATGTCGGCTTGCTATAACGTAGACTGTTAATATCGGCTTGCTATAACATAGACTGTTAATGTCGGCTTACTATAACGTAGACTGTTAATGTCGGCTTGCTATAACGTACTATTAATGTCGGCTTGCTATAACGTAGACAGTTTATGTCGGCTTGTTGTAACGTAGACTGTTAATGTCGGCTTGCTATAACATGGACTGCTAATGTCGGCTTGCTATAACGTACTGTTAATGTCGGCTTGCTATAACGTAGACTGTTAATGTCGGCTTGCTATAACGTAGACTGTTAATGTCGGCTTGCTATAACGTAGACTGTTAATATCGGCTTGCTATAACATAGACTGTTAATGTCGGCTTGCTATAACATAAACTGCTAATATCGGCTTGCTATAACGTAGACTGTTAATATCGGCTTGCTATAACATAGACTGTTAATGTCGGCTTACTATAACGTAGACTGTTAATGTCGGCTTGCTATAACGTACTATTAATGTCGGTTTGCTATAACGTACTGTTAATGTCGGCTTACTATAACGTAGACTGTTAATGTCGGCTTGCTATAACGTACTATTAATGTCGGCTTGCTATAACGTAGACAGTTTATGTCGGCTTGTTATAACGTAGACTGTTAATGTCGGCTTGCTATAACATGGACTGCTAATGTCGGCTTGCTATAACGTACTGTTAATGTCGGCTTGCTATAACGTACTGTTAATGTCGGCTTGCTATAACGTACTGTTAATGTCGGCTTACTATAACGTAGACTGTTAATGTCGGCTTGCTATAACGTAGACTGTTAATATCGGCTTGCTATAACATAGACTGTTAATGTCGGCTTACTATAACGTAGACTGTTAATGTCGGCTTGCTATAACGTACTATTAATGTCGGCTTGCTATAACGTAGACAGTTTATGTCGGCTTGTTATAACGTAGACTGTTAATGTCGGCTTGCTATAACATGGACTGCTAATGTCGGCTTGCTATAACGTACTGTTAATGTCGGCTTACTATAACGTAGACTGTTAATGTCGGCTTGCTATAACATAGACTGTTAATGTCGGCTTACTATAACGTAGACTGTTAATGTCGGCTTGCTATAACGTACTATTTATGTCGGCTTGCTATAACGTACTGTTAATGTCGGCTTACTATAACGTAGACTGTTAATGTCGGCTTGCTATAACGTACTGTTAATGTCGGCTTGCTATAACGTACTGTTAATGTCGGCTTACTATAACGTAGACTGTTAATGTCGGCTTGCTATAACGTACTATTAATGTCGGCTTGCTATAACGTACTGTTAATGTCGGCTTGCTATAACGTACTGTTAATGTCGGCTTACTATAACGTAGACTGTTAATGTCGGCTTGCTATAACATAGACTGTTAATGTCGGCTTACTATAACGTAGACTGTTAATGTCGGCTTGCTATAACGTACTATTTATGTCGGCTTGCTATAACGTACTGTTAATGTCGGCTTACTATAACGTAGACTGTTAATGTCGGCTTGCTATAACGTACTGTTAATGTCGGCTTGCTATAACGTACTGTTAATGTCGGCTTACTATAACGTAGACTGTTAATGTCGGCTTGCTATAACGTACTATTAATGTCGGCTTGCTATAACGTACTGTTAATGTCGGCTTGCTATAACGTACTGTTAATGTCGGCTTACTATAACGTAGACTGTTAATGTCGGCTTGCTATAACGTACTATTAATGTCGGCTTGCTATAACGTAGACAGTTTATGTCGGCTTGTTATAACGTAGACTGTTAATGTCGGCTTGCTATAACATGGACTGCTAATGTCGGCTTGCTATAACGTACTGTTAATGTCGGCTTACTATAACGTAGACTGTTAATGTCGGCTTGCTATAACGTAGACTGTTAATATCGGCTTGCTATAACGTAGACTGTTAATATCGGCTTGCTATAACATAGACTGTTAATGTCGGCTTGCTATAACATAAACTGCTAATATCGGCTTGCTATAACGTAGACTGTTAATATCGGCTTGCTATAACGTAGACTGTTAATATCGGCTTGCTATAACATAGACTGTTAATGTCGGCTTACTATAACGTAGACTGTTAATGTCGGCTTGCTATAACGTACTGTTAATGTCGGCTTACTATAACGTAGACTGTTAATATCGGCTTGCTATAACATAGACTGTTAATGTCGGCTTGCTATAACGTACTTTTAATGTCGGCTTGCTATAACGTACTTTTAATGTCGGCTTGCTATAACGTACTGTTAATGTCGGCTTGCTATAACGTACTGTTAATGTCGGCTTACTATAACGTAGACTGTTAATATCGGCTTGCTATAACATAGACTGTTAATGTCGGCTTACTATAACGTAGACTGTTAATGTCGGCTTGCTATAACGTAGACTGTTAATATCGGCTTGCTATAACGTAGACTGTTAATATCGGCTTGCTATAACATAGACTGTTAATGTCGGCTTGCTATAACATAAACTGCTAATATCGGCTTGCTATAACGTAGACTGTTAATATCGGCTTGCTATAACGTAGACTGTTAATATCGGCTTGCTATAACATAGACTGTTAATGTCGGCTTACTATAACGTAGACTGTTAATGTCGGCTTGCTATAACGTACTGTTAATGTCGGCTTACTATAACGTAGACTGTTAATATCGGCTTGCTATAACATAGACTGTTAATGTCGGCTTGCTATAACGTACTTTTAATGTCGGCTTGCTATAACGTACTTTTAATGTCGGCTTGCTATAACGTACTGTTAATGTCGGCTTGCTATAACGTACTGTTAATGTCGGCTTACTATAACGTAGACTGTTAATATCGGCTTGCTATAACATAGACTGTTAATGTCGGCTTACTATAACGTAGACTGTTAATATCGGCTTGCTATAACATGGACTGCTAATGTCGGCTTGCTATAACGTACTGTTAATGTCGGCTTACTATAACGTAGACTGTTAATGTCGGCTTGCTATAACGTAGACTGTTAATATCGGCTTGCTATAACATAGACTGTTAATGTCGGCTTACTATAACGTAGACTGTTAATGTCGGCTTGCTATAACATGGACTGCTAATGTCGGCTTGCTATAACGTACTGTTAATGTCGGCTTACTATAACGTAGACTGTTAATGTCGGCTTGCTATAACATGGACTGCTAATGTCGGCTTGCTATAACGTACTGTTAATGTCGGCTTACTATAACGTAGACTGTTAATGTCGGCTTGCTATAACGTAGACTGTTAATATCGGCTTGCTATAACATAGACTGTTAATGTCGGCTTACTATAACGTAGACTGTTAATGTCGGCTTGCTATAACATGGACTGCTAATGTCGGCTTGCTATAACGTACTGTTAATGTCGGCTTACTATAACGTAGACTGTTTATGTCGGCTTGCTATAACGTAGACTGTTAATATCGGCTTGCTATAACATAGACTGTTAATGTCGGCTTACTATAACGTAGACTGTTAATGTCGGCTTGCTATAACGTACTATTAATGTCGGCTTGCTATAACGTAGACAGTTTATGTCGGCTTGTTGTAACGTAGACTGTTAATGTCGGCTTGCTATAACATGGACTGCTAATGTCGGCTTGCTATAACGTACTGTTAATGTCGGCTTGCTATAACGTAGACTGTTAATGTCGGCTTGCTATAACGTAGACTGTTAATATCGGCTTGCTATAACATAGACTGTTAATGTCGGCTTGCTATAACATAAACTGCTAATGTCGGCTTGCTATAACGTACTGTTAATGTCGGCTTGCTATAACGTAGACTGTTAATGTCGGCTTGCTATAACGTAGACTGTTAATATCGGCTTGCTATAACATGGACTGCTAATGTCGGCTTGCTATAACGTACTGTTAATGTCGGCTTACTATAACGTAGACTGTTAATGTCGGCTTGCTATAACGTACTTTTAATGTCGGCTTGCTATAACGTAGACAGTTTATGTCGGCTTGTTATAACGTAGACTGTTAATGTCGGCTTGCTATAACATGGACTGCTAATGTCGGCTTGCTATAACGTACTGTTAATGTCGGCTTACTATAACGTAGACTGTTAATGTCGGCTTGCTATAACATAGACTGTTAATGTCGGCTTACTATAACGTAGACTGTTAATGTCGGCTTGCTATAACGTAGACTGTTAATGTCGGCTTGCTATAACGTACTATTAATGTCGGCTTGCTATAACGTAGACAGTTTATGTCGGCTTGTTGTAACGTAGACTGTTAATGTCGGCTTGCTATAACATGGACTGCTAATGTCGGCTTGCTATAACGTACTGTTAATGTCGGTTTGCTATAACGTACTGTTAATGTCGGCTTACTATAACGTAGACTGTTAATGTCGGCTTGCTATAACGTACTTTTAATGTCGGCTTGCTATAACATAAACTGCTAATGTCGGCTTGCTATAACGTACTGTTAATGTCGGCTTGCTATAACGTAGACTGTTAATGTCGGCTTGCTATAACGTAGACTGTTAATATCGGCTTGCTATAACATGGACTGCTAATGTCGGCTTGCTATAACGTACTGTTAATGTCGGCTTACTATAACGTAGACTGTTAATGTCGGCTTGCTATAACGTACTTTTAATGTCGGCTTGCTATAACGTAGACAGTTTATGTCGGCTTGTTATAACGTAGACTGTTAATGTCGGCTTGCTATAACATGGACTGCTAATGTCGGCTTGCTATAACGTACTGTTAATGTCGGCTTACTATAACGTAGACTGTTAATGTCGGCTTGCTATAACATAGACTGTTAATGTCGGCTTACTATAACGTAGACTGTTAATGTCGGCTTGCTATAACGTAGACTGTTAATGTCGGCTTGCTATAACGTACTATTAATGTCGGCTTGCTATAACGTAGACAGTTTATGTCGGCTTGTTGTAACGTAGACTGTTAATGTCGGCTTGCTATAACATGGACTGCTAATGTCGGCTTGCTATAACGTACTGTTAATGTCGGTTTGCTATAACGTACTGTTAATGTCGGCTTACTATAACGTAGACTGTTAATGTCGGCTTGCTATAACGTACTTTTAATGTCGGCTTGCTATAACGTAGACAGTTTATGTCGGCTTGTTATAACGTAGACTGTTAATGTCGGCTTGCTATAACATGGACTGCTAATGTCGGCTTGCTATAACGTACTGTTAATGTCGGCTTACTATAACGTAGACTGTTAATGTCGGCTTGCTATAACATAGACTGTTAATGTCGGCTTACTATAACGTAGACTGTTAATGTCGGCTTGCTATAACGTAGACTGTTAATGTCGGCTTGCTATAACGTACTATTAATGTCGGCTTGCTATAACGTAGACAGTTTATGTCGGCTTGTTGTAACGTAGACTGTTAATGTCGGCTTGCTATAACATGGACTGCTAATGTCGGCTTGCTATAACGTACTGTTAATGTCGGCTTGCTATAACGTAGACTGTTAATGTCGGCTTGCTATAACGTAGACTGTTAATATCGGCTTGCTATAACATGGACTGCTAATGTCGGCTTGCTATAACGTACTGTTAATGTCGGCTTACTATAACGTAGACTGTTAATGTCGGCTTGCTATAACGTACTGTTAATGTCGGCTTACTATAACGTAGACTGTTAATGTCGGCTTGCTATAACGTACTGTTAATGTCGGCTTACTATAACGTAGACTGTTAATGTCGGCTTGCTATAACATGGACTGCTAATGTCGGCTTGCTATAACGTACTGTTAATGTCGGCTTACTATAACGTAGACTGTTAATGTCGGCTTGCTATAACGTACTGTTAATGTCGGCTTACTATAACGTAGACTGTTAATGTCGGCTTGCTATAACGTACTGTTAATGTCGGCTTACTATAACGTAGACTGTTAATGTCGGCTTGCTATAACGTACTGTTAATGTCGGCTTACTATAACGTAGACTGTTAATGTCGGCTTGCTATAACGTAGACTGTTAATATCGGCTTGCTATAACATAGACTGTTAATGTCGGCTTACTATAACGTAGACTGTTAATGTCGGCTTGCTATAACATGGACTGCTAATGTCGGCTTGCTATAACGTACTGTTAATGTCGGCTTACTATAACGTAGACTGTTAATGTCGGCTTGCTATAACGTAGACTGTTAATATCGGCTTACTATAACATAGACTGTTAATGTCGGCTTACTATAACGTAGACTGTTAATGTCGGCTTGCTATAACGTACTATTAATGTCGGCTTGCTATAACGTAGACAGTTTATGTCGGCTTGTTGTAACGTAGACTGTTAATGTCGGCTTGCTATAACATGGACTGCTAATGTCGGCTTGCTATAACGTACTGTTAATGTCGGCTTGCTATAACGTAGACTGTTAATGTCGGCTTGCTATAACGTAGACTGTTAATATCGGCTTGCTATAACATAGACTGTTAATGTCGGCTTGCTATAACATAAACTGCTAATGTCGGCTTGCTATAACGTACTGTTAATGTCGGCTTGCTATAACGTAGACTGTTAATGTCGGCTTGCTATAACGTAGACTGTTAATATCGGCTTGCTATAACATGGACTGCTAATGTCGGCTTGCTATAACGTACTGTTAATGTCGGCTTACTATAACGTAGACTGTTAATGTCGGCTTGCTATAACGTACTATTAATGTCGGCTTGCTATAACGTAGACAGTTTATGTCGGCTTGTTATAACGTAGACTGTTAATGTCGGCTTGCTATAACATGGACTGCTAATGTCGGCTTGCTATAACGTACTGTTAATGTCGGCTTACTATAACGTAGACTGTTAATGTCGGCTTGCTATAACATAGACTGTTAATGTCGGCTTACTATAACGTAGACTGTTAATGTCGGCTTGCTATAACGTAGACTGTTAATATCGGCTTGCTATAACATAGACTGTTAATGTCGGCTTACTATAACGTAGACTGTTAATGTCGGCTTGCTATAACGTACTATTAATGTCGGCTTGCTATAACGTAGACAGTTTATGTCGGCTTGTTGTAACGTAGACTGTTAATGTCGGCTTGCTATAACATGGACTGCTAATGTCGGCTTGCTATAACGTACTGTTAATGTCGGCTTGCTATAACGTAGACTGTTAATGTCGGCTTGCTATAACGTAGACTGTTAATATCGGCTTGCTATAACATAGACTGTTAATGTCGGCTTGCTATAACGTACTGTTAATGTCGGCTTGCTATAACGTAGACTGTTAATGTCGGCTTGCTATAACGTAGACTGTTAATATCGGCTTGCTATAACATAGACTGTTAATGTCGGCTTGCTATAACATAAACTGCTAATATCGGCTTGCTATAACGTAGACTGTTAATATCGGCTTGCTATAACATAGACTGTTAATGTCGGCTTACTATAACGTAGACTGTTAATGTCGGCTTGCTATAACGTACTATTAATGTCGGTTTGCTATAACGTACTGTTAATGTCGGCTTACTATAACGTAGACTGTTAATGTCGGCTTGCTATAACGTACTATTAATGTCGGCTTGCTATAACGTAGACAGTTTATGTCGGCTTGTTATAACGTAGACTGTTAATGTCGGCTTGCTATAACATGGACTGCTAATGTCGGCTTGCTATAACGTACTGTTAATGTCGGCTTGCTATAACGTACTGTTAATGTCGGCTTACTATAACGTACTGTTAATGTCGGCTTACTATAACGTAGACTGTTAATGTCGGCTTGCTATAACGTAGACTGTTAATATCGGCTTGCTATAACATAGACTGTTAATGTCGGCTTACTATAACGTAGACTGTTAATGTCGGCTTGCTATAACGTACTATTAATGTCGGCTTGCTATAACGTAGACAGTTTATGTCGGCTTGTTATAACGTAGACTGTTAATGTCGGCTTGCTATAACATGGACTGCTAATGTCGGCTTGCTATAACGTACTGTTAATGTCGGCTTACTATAACGTAGACTGTTAATGTCGGCTTGCTATAACATAGACTGTTAATGTCGGCTTACTATAACGTAGACTGTTAATGTCGGCTTGCTATAACGTACTATTTATGTCGGCTTGCTATAACGTACTGTTAATGTCGGCTTACTATAACGTAGACTGTTAATGTCGGCTTGCTATAACGTACTGTTAATGTCGGCTTGCTATAACGTACTGTTAATGTCGGCTTACTATAACGTAGACTGTTAATGTCGGCTTGCTATAACGTACTATTAATGTCGGCTTGCTATATCGTACTGTTAATGTCGGCTTGCTATAACGTACTGTTAATGTCGGCTTACTATAACGTAGACTGTTAATGTCGGCTTGCTATAACGTACTATTAATGTCGGCTTGCTATAACGTAGACAGTTTATGTCGGCTTGTTATAACGTAGACTGTTAATGTCGGCTTGCTATAACATGGACTGCTAATGTCGGCTTGCTATAACGTACTGTTAATGTCGGCTTACTATAACGTAGACTGTTAATGTCGGCTTGCTATAACGTAGACTGTTAATATCGGCTTGCTATAACGTAGACTGTTAATATCGGCTTGCTATAACATAGACTGTTAATGTCGGCTTGCTATAACATAAACTGCTAATATCGGCTTGCTATAACGTAGACTGTTAATATCGGCTTGCTATAACGTAGACTGTTAATATCGGCTTGCTATAACATAGACTGTTAATGTCGGCTTACTATAACGTAGACTGTTAATGTCGGCTTGCTATAACGTACTGTTAATGTCGGCTTGCTATAACGTACTGTTAATGTCGGCTTACTATAACGTAGACTGTTAATATCGGCTTGCTATAACATAGACTGTTAATGTCGGCTTACTATAACGTAGACTGTTAATATCGGCTTGCTATAACATAGACTGTTAATGTCGGCTTACTATAACGTAGACTGTTAATGTCGGCTTGCTATAACGTACTATTAATGTCGGCTTGCTATAACGTACTGTTAATGTCGGCTTACTATAACGTAGACTGTTAATGTCGGCTTGCTATAACGTACTATTAATGTCGGCTTGCTATAACGTACTGTTAATGTCGGCTTACTATAACGTAGACTGTTAATGTCGGCTTGCTATAACGTACTATTAATGTCGGCTTACTATAACGTAGACTGTTAATGTCGGCTTGCTATAACGTAGACTGTTAATGTCGGCTTGCTATAACGTACTGTTAATGTCGGCTTACTATAACGTAGACTGTTAATGTCGGCTTGCTATAACGTACTATTAATGTCGGCTTGCTATAACGTAGACTGTTAATATCGGCTTGCTATAACATAGACTGTTAATGTCGGCTTACTATAACGTAGACTGTTAATGTCGGCTTGCTATAACGTACTATTAATGTCGGCTTGCTATAACGTAGACTGTTAATGTCGGCTTGCTATAACGTACTGTTAATGTCGGCTTACTATAACGTAGACAGTTAATGTCGGCTTGCTATAACGTACTATTAATGTCGGCTTGCTATAACGTAGACAGTTTATGTCGGCTTGTTATAACGTAGACTGTTAATGTCGGCTTACTATAACGTAGACTGTTAATGTCGGCTTGCTATAACGTAGACTGTTAATGTCGGCTTGCTATAACGTACTGTTAATGTCGGCTTACTATAACGTAGACTGTTAATGTCGGCTTGCTATAACGTACTATTAATGTCGGCTTGCTATAACGTAGACAGTTTATGTCGGCTTGTTATAACGTAGACTGTTAATGTCGGCTTGCTATAACATGGACTGCTAATGTCGGCTTGCTATAACGTACTGTTAATGTCGGCTTACTATAACGTAGACTGTTAATGTCGGCTTGCTATAACGTAGACTGTTAATATCGGCTTGCTATAACATAGACTGTTAATGTCGGCTTACTATAACGTAGACTGTTAATGTCGGCTTGCTATAACGTAGACTGTTAATATCGGCTTGCTATAACATAGACTGTTAATGTCGGCTTGCTATAACATAAACTGCTAATATCGGCTTGCTATAACGTAGACTGTTAATATCGGCTTGCTATAACATAGACTGTTAATGTCGGCTTACTATAACGTAGACTGTTAATGTCGGCTTGCTATAACGTACTGTTAATGTCGGCTTACTATAACGTAGACTGTTAATGTCGGCTTGCTATAACGTACTATTAATGTCGGCTTGCTATAACGTACTGTTAATGTCGGCTTACTATAACGTAGACTGTTAATGTCGGCTTGCTATAACGTACTATTAATGTCGGCTTGCTATAACGTAGACAGTTTATGTCGGCTTGTTATAACGTAGACTGTTAATGTCGGCTTGCTATAACATGGACTGCTAATGTCGGCTTCCTATAACGTACTGTTAATGTCGGCTTACTATAACGTAGACTGTTAATGTCGGCTTGCTATAACGTAGACTGTTAATATCGGCTTGCTATAACATAGACTGTTAATGTCGGCTTACTATAACGTAGACTGTTAATGTCGGCTTGCTATAACGTAGACTGTTAATATCGGCTTGCTATAACATAGACTGTTAATGTCGGCTTGCTATAACATAAACTGCTAATATCGGCTTGCTATAACGTAGACTGTTAATATCGGCTTGCTATAACATAGACTGTTAATGTCGGCTTACTATAACGTAGACTGTTAATGTCGGCTTGCTATAACGTACTGTTAATGTCGGCTTACTATAACGTAGACTGTTAATGTCGGCTTGCTATAACGTACTATTAATGTCGGCTTGCTATAACGTAGACAGTTTATGTCGGCTTGTTATAACGTAGACTGTTAATGTCGGCTTGCTATAACATGGACTGCTAATGTCGGCTTGCTATAACGTACTGTTAATGTCGGCTTACTATAACGTAGACTGTTAATGTCGGCTTGCTATAACGTAGACTGTTAATATCGGCTTGCTATAACATAGACTGTTAATGTCGGCTTACTATAACGTAGACTGTTAATGTCGGCTTGCTATAACGTACTATTAATGTCGGCTTGCTATAACGTAGACAGTTTATGTCGGCTTGTTGTAACGTAGACTGTTAATGTCGGCTTGCTATAACATGGACTGCTAATGTCGGCTTGCTATAACGTACTGTTAATGTCGGCTTACTATAACGTAGACTGTTAATGTCGGCTTGCTATAACGTAGACTGTTAATATCGGCTTGCTATAACATAGACTGTTAATGTCGGCTTGCTATAACATAAACTGCTAATATCGGCTTGCTATAACGTAGACTGTTAATATCGGCTTGCTATAACATAGACTGTTAATGTCGGCTTACTATAACGTAGACTGTTAATGTCGGCTTGCTATAACGTACTATTAATGTCGGCTTGCTATAACGTACTGTTAATGTCGGCTTACTATAACGTAGACTGTTAATGTCGGCTTGCTATAACGTACTATTAATGTCGGCTTGCTATAACGTAGACAGTTTATGTCGGCTTGTTATAACGTAGACTGTTAATGTCGGCTTGCTATAACATGGACTGCTAATGTCGGCTTGCTATAACGTACTGTTAATGTCGGCTTGCTATAACGTACTGTTAATGTCGGCTTGCTATAACGTACTGTTAATGTCGGCTTACTATAACGTAGACTGTTAATGTCGGCTTGCTATAACGTAGACTGTTAATATCGGCTTGCTATAACATAGACTGTTAATGTCGGCTTACTATAACGTAGACTGTTAATGTCGGCTTGCTATAACGTACTATTAATGTCGGCTTGCTATAACGTACTGTTAATGTCGGCTTACTATAACGTAGACTGTTAATGTCGGCTTGCTATAACGTACTATTAATGTCGGCTTGCTATAACGTAGACAGTTTATGTCGGCTTGTTATAACGTAGACTGTTAATGTCGGCTTGCTATAACATGGACTGCTAATGTCGGCTTGCTATAACGTACTGTTAATGTCGGCTTACTATAACGTAGACTGTTAATGTCGGCTTGCTATAACATAGACTGTTAATGTCGGCTTACTATAACGTAGACTGTTAATGTCGGCTTGCTATAACGTACTATTAATGTCGGCTTGCTATAACGTACTGTTAATGTCGGCTTACTATAACGTAGACTGTTAATGTCGGCTTGCTATAACGTACTGTTAATGTCGGCTTGCTATAACGTACTGTTAATGTCGGCTTACTATAACGTAGACTGTTAATGTCGGCTTGCTATAACGTACTATTAATGTCGGCTTGCTATAACGTACTGTTAATGTCGGCTTGCTATAACGTACTGTTAATGTCGGCTTACTATAACGTAGACTGTTAATGTCGGCTTGCTATAACGTACTATTAATGTCGGCTTGCTATAACGTAGACAGTTTATGTCGGCTTGTTATAACGTAGACTGTTAATGTCGGCTTGCTATAACATGGACTGCTAATGTCGGCTTGCTATAACGTACTGTTAATGTCGGCTTACTATAACGTAGACTGTTAATGTCGGCTTGCTATAACGTAGACTGTTAATATCGGCTTGCTATAACATAGACTGTTAATGTCGGCTTACTATAACGTAGACTGTTAATGTCGGCTTGCTATAACGTACTATTAATGTCGGCTTGCTATAACGTAGACAGTTTATGTCGGCTTGTTATAACGTAGACTGTTAATGTCGGCTTGCTATAACATGGACTGCTAATGTCGGCTTGCTATAACGTACTGTTAATGTCGGCTTACTATAACGTAGACTGTTAATGTCGGCTTGCTATAACGTAGACTGTTAATATCGGCTTGCTATAACGTACTGTTAATGTCGGCTTGCTATAACGTAGACTGTTAATATCGGCTTGCTATAACGTAGACTGTTAATATCGGCTTGCTATAACATAGACTGTTAATGTCGGCTTACTATAACGTAGACTGTTAATGTCGGCTTGCTATAACGTACTATTAATGTCGGCTTGCTATAACGTACTGTTAATGTCGGCTTACTATAACGTAGACTGTTAATGTCGGCTTGCTATAACGTACTATTAATGTCGGCTTGCTATAACGTAGACAGTTTATGTCGGCTTGTTATAACGTAGACTGTTAATGTCGGCTTGCTATAACATGGACTGCTAATGTCGGCTTGCTATAACGTACTGTTAATGTCGGCTTACTATAACGTAGACTGTTAATGTCGGCTTGCTATAACGTAGACTGTTAATATCGGCTTGCTATAACGTACTGTTAATGTCGGCTTGCTATAACGTAGACTGTTAATATCGGCTTGCTATAACGTAGACTGTTAATATCGGCTTGCTATAACATAGACTGTTAATGTCGGCTTACTATAACGTAGACTGTTAATGTCGGCTTGCTATAACGTACTATTAATGTCGGCTTGCTATAACGTACTGTTAATGTCGGCTTACTATAACGTAGACTGTTAATGTCGGCTTGCTATAACGTACTATTAATGTCGGCTTGCTATAACGTAGACAGTTTATGTCGGCTTGTTATAACGTAGACTGTTAATGTCGGCTTGCTATAACATGGACTGCTAATGTCGGCTTGCTATAACGTACTGTTAATGTCGGCTTACTATAACGTAGACTGTTAATGTCGGCTTGCTATAACGTAGACTGTTAATATCGGCTTGCTATAACGTACTGTTAATGTCGGCTTGCTATAACGTAGACTGTTAATATCGGCTTGCTATAACGTAGACTGTTAATATCGGCTTGCTATAACATAGACTGTTAATGTCGGCTTACTATAACGTAGACTGTTAATGTCGGCTTGCTATAACGTACTATTAATGTCGGCTTGCTATAACGTACTGTTAATGTCGGCTTACTATAACGTAGACTGTTAATGTTGGCTTGCTATAACGTACTATTAATGTCGGCTTGCTATAACGTAGACAGTTTATGTCGGCTTGTTATAACGTAGACTGTTAATGTCGGCTTGCTATAACATGGACTGCTAATGTCGGCTTGCTATAACGTAGACAGTTTATGTCGGCTTGTTATAACGTAGACTGTTAATGTCGGCTTGCTATAACATGGACTGCTAATGTCGGCTTGCTATAACGTACTGTTAATGTCGGCTTACTATAACGTAGACTGTTAATGTCGGCTTGCTATAACATAGACTGTTAATGTCGGCTTACTATAACGTAGACTGTTAATGTCGGCTTGCTATAACATAGACTGTTAATGTCGGCTTGCTATAACATAAACTGCTAATATCGGCTTGCTATAACGTAGACTGTTAATATCGGCTTGCTATAACGTAGACTGTTAATATCGGCTTGCTATAACATAGACTGTTAATGTCGGCTTACTATAACGTAGACTGTTAATGTCGACTTGCTATAACGTACTATTAATGTCGGCTTGCTATAACGTACTGTTAATGTCGGCTTACTATAACGTAGACTGTTAATGTCGGCTTGCTATAACGTACTATTAATGTCGGCTTGCTATAACGTAGACAGTTTATGTCGGCTTGTTATAACGTAGACTGTTAATGTCGGCTTGCTATAACGTACTGTTAATGTCGGCTTACTATAACGTAGACTGTTAATGTCGGCTTGCTATAACGTACTATTAATGTCGGCTTGCTATAACGTACTGTTAATGTCGGCTTACTATAACGTAGACTGTTAATGTCGGCTTGCTATAACGTACTATTAATGTCGGCTTGCTATAACGTACTGTTAATGTCGGCTTACTATAACGTAGACTGTTAATGTCGGCTTGCTATAACGTACTATTAATGTCGGCTTGCTATAACGTAGACAGTTTATGTCGGCTTGTTATAACGTAGACTGTTAATGTCGGCTTGCTATAACGTACTATTAATGTCGGCTTGCTATAACGTACTGTTAATGTCGGCTTACTATAACGTAGACTGTTAATGTCGGCTTGCTATAACGTACTATTAATGTCGGCTTGCTATAACGTACTGTTAATGTCGGCTTGCTATAACGTACTGTTAATGTCGGCTTACTATAACGTAGACTGTTAATGTCGGCTTGCTATAACGTACTATTAATGTCGGCTTGCTATAACGTACTGTTAATGTCGGCTTACTATAACGTAGACTGTTAATGTCGGCTTGCTATAACGTACTATTAATGTCGGCTTGCTATAACGTAGACTGTTAATGTCGGCTTGCTATAACATAGACTGCTAATGTCGGCTTGCTATAACGTACTGTTAATGTCGGCTTACTATAACGTAGACTGTTAATGTCGGCTTGCTATAACGTACTGTTAATGTCGGCTTACTATAACGTAGACTGTTAATGTCGGCTTGCTATAACGTACTATTAATGTCGGCTTGCTATAACGTAGACAGTTTATGTCGGCTTGCTATAACATAAACTGCTAATATCGGCTTGCTATAACGTAGACTGTTAATATCGGCTTGCTATAACATAGACTGTTAATGTCGGCTTACTATAACGTAGACTGTTAATGTCGGCTTGCTATAACGTACTATTAATGTCGGCTTGCTATAACGTACTGTTAATGTCGGCTTACTATAACGTAGACTGTTAATGTCGGCTTGCTATAACGTACTATTAATGTCGGCTTGCTATAACGTAGACAGTTTATGTCGGCTTGTTATAACGTAGACTGTTAATGTCGGCTTGCTATAACATGGACTGCTAATGTCGGCTTGCTATAACGTACTGTTAATGTCGGCTTACTATAACGTAGACTGTTAATGTCGGCTTGCTATAACGTAGACTGTTAATATCGGCTTGCTATAACATAGACTGTTAATGTCGGCTTACTATAACGTAGACTGTTAATGTCGGCTTGCTATAACGTACTATTAATGTCGGCTTGCTATAACGTACTGTTAATGTCGGCTTACTATAACGTAGACTGTTAATGTCGGCTTGCTATAACGTACTATTAATGTCGGCTTGCTATAACGTAGACAGTTTATGTCGGCTTGTTATAACGTAGACTGTTAATGTCGGCTTGCTATAACATGGACTGCTAATGTCGGCTTGCTATAACGTACTGTTAATGTCGGCTTACTATAACGTAGACTGTTAATGTCGGCTTGCTATAACATAGACTGTTAATGTCGGCTTACTATAACGTAGACTGTTAATGTCGGCTTGCTATAACGTACTATTAATGTCGGCTTGCTATAACGTACTGTTAATGTCGGCTTACTATAACGTAGACTGTTAATGTCGGCTTGCTATAACGTAGACTGTTAATGTCGGCTTGCTATAACGTACTATTAATGTCGGCTTGCTATAACGTACTGTTAATGTCGGCTTACTATAACGTAGACTGTTAATGTCGGCTTGCTATAACGTACTATTAATGTCGGCTTGCTATAACGTAGACAGTTTATGTCGGCTTGTTATAACGTAGACTGTTAATGTCGGCTTGCTATAACATGGACTGCTAATGTCGGCTTGCTATAACGTACTGTTAATGTCGGCTTACTATAACGTAGACTGTTAATGTCGGCTTGCTATAACGTAGACTGTTAATATCGGCTTGCTATAACATAGACTGTTAATGTCGGCTTACTATAACGTAGACTGTTAATGTCGGCTTGCTATAACGTACTATTAATGTCGGCTTGCTATAACGTACTGTTAATGTCGGCTTACTATAACGTAGACTGTTAATGTCGGCTTGCTATAACGTACTATTAATGTCGGCTTGCTATAACGTACTGTTAATGTCGGCTTACTATAACGTAGACTGTTAATGTCGGCTTGCTATAACGTACTATTAATGTCGGCTTGCTATAACGTACTGTTAATGTCGGCTTACTATAACGTAGACTGTTAATGTCGGCTTGCTATAACGTACTATTAATGTCGGCTTGCTATAACGTAGACTGTTAATGTCGGCTTGCTATAACATAGACTGCTAATGTCGGCTTGCTATAACGTACTGTTAATGTCGGCTTACTATAACGTAGACTGTTAATGTCGGCTTGCTATAACGTACTGTTAATGTCGGCTTACTATAACGTAGACTGTTAATGTCGGCTTGCTATAACGTACTATTAATGTCGGCTTGCTATAACGTAGACAGTTTATGTCGGCTTGCTATAACATAAACTGCTAATATCGGCTTGCTATAACGTAGACTGTTAATATCGGCTTGCTATAACATAGACTGTTAATGTCGGCTTACTATAACGTAGACTGTTAATGTCGGCTTGCTATAACGTACTATTAATGTCGGCTTGCTATAACGTACTGTTAATGTCGGCTTACTATAACGTAGACTGTTAATGTCGGCTTGCTATAACGTACTATTAATGTCGGCTTGCTATAACGTACTGTTAATGTCGGCTTACTATAACGTAGACTGTTAATGTCGGCTTGCTATAACGTACTATTAATGTCGGCTTGCTATAACGTACTGTTAATGTCGGCTTACTATAACGTAGACTGTTAATGTCGGCTTGCTATAACGTAGACTGTTAATATCGGCTTGCTATAACATAGACTGTTAATGTCGGCTTGCTATAACGTAGACTGTTAATATCGGCTTGCTATAACGTAGACTGTTAATGTCGGCTTGCTATAACGTACTATTAATGTCGGCTTGCTATAACGTACTGTTAATGTCGGCTTACTATAACGTAGACTGTTAATGTCGGCCTTCTATAACGTACTATTAATGTCGGCTTGCTATAACGTACTGTTAATGTCGGCTTACTATAACGTAGACTGTTAATGTCGGCTTGCTATAACGTACTATTAATGTCGGCTTGCTATAACGTAGACAGTTTATGTCGGCTTGTTATAACGTAGACTGTTAATGTCGGCTTGCTATAACATGGACTGCTAATGTCGGCTTGCTATAACGTACTATTAATGTCGGCTTGCTATAACGTACTGTTAATGTCGGCTTGCTATAACGTAGACTGTTAATGTCGGCTTGCTATAACGTACTATTAATGTCGGCTTGCTATAACGTAGACAGTTTATGTCGGCTTGTTATAACGTAGACTGTTAATGTCGGCTTGCTATAACATGGACTGCTAATGTCGGCTTGCTATAACGTACTATTAATGTCGGCTTGCTATAACGTACTGTTAATGTCGGCTTGCTATAACGTACTGTTAATGTCGGCTTGCTATAACGTACTATTAATGTCGGCTTGCTATAACGTACTGTTAATGTCGGCTTGCTATAACGTACTATTAATGTCGGCTTGCTATAACGTAGACAGTTTATGTCGGCTTGTTATAACGTAGACTGTTAATGTCGGCTTGCTATAACATGGACTGCTAATGTCGGCTTGCTATTACTTAGACTGTTAATGTCAGCTTACTATAACGTAGACAGTATGTCGGCTTGTTATAACGTCGACTTAGACTTTGATGTTTTTCCTCCGGTGTTAGCGGAGCTTTATGAAACTAATGAAAAAAATTAAATCGATTGGATCGTATCCGGCAAACGTAAGGTAGGACGCCCTCAGGCTAGGTGGAGCGACGATCTTCGCAGGGTGGCTGGTAGCAGCTGGATGAGAGTTGTCGAGAATTGAGGTGAATGGCGTGCAATTGGAGAGGCCTATGTCCAGCAGTGGACTGTTATAGGCTGATGATGATACGAGAATAGCGCCCGATTTTGAAAGTCAGAAAAGTTCATACTGGGGCTGACAGTCTCGAGTGAGACATTTCAGTGCATTAAAGTGGTCTGTTTTTGTAATATTGGTCGTTTATATTCAGAAATATTGTAATGAACCCGATATATTTCTATATATTTAAACAACTACTTCAGAAAATAAAGTTCAAGAACAAGTTTAAGACGAAGCTATAAAGCTATAATATAATTAATTCTAACTAAAATTCTTGAAAAAATTTAACTTTGTCAAAGTAAAACTTTAATGGAAAGTATTTCTATATAGGTCATTTGAATCTCATTTCAATTTAGGTCATTTGAATCTCATTTCAATTTAGGTCATTTGAATCTCATTTCAATATAGGTCATTTGAATCTCATTTAAAAATAATCACAACAAAAAGTTCGATAGCTACTATTAAAATTTACGGAAAACTTGACTTTATTGTTAGTCTCGATTCCTTTAGAGAATTCTAAACAACGTAGTTCCGAAGTTTAGTGTCACTTGGGTCATGTAAAGCGAAAGACACTAAACTCGATATACATAGTCGCCGGCATCACGTCCGTGATCCCGGAGGAATCGGTATAGAGGTGCACTTTCGTCGAATGACAAACTTACGAGCGGATATCGAGGACGCTCGATTCGGATGGTGCTGTAGGGAGACGTCTGTTTTCTCGAGTTTAGAGGTCACAGGTTGATTTATAACCGTAAGTGAATTTTAGGAGTGCTTCCACATAATGCATTTAAACACCTGTGCAGATTTTTTTTAAAGTACTCTTAAGGTTCTGCTTGGATGGAATTCCCATCCAACCTTCATGCATGTTGGATAAGTTAAAGGCATATTATTATTACAAAATAAACACAATTTCATGTTTGAAATAGAAAAAAAAAAAAAAAACTTTGAGGCCCATTGACTGGCAGTGTATTTTAATATTAACGTGCTTTTTCTTTTTAGGGTTCCGTAGTAAACAAGGAACCCTTATAGTTTCGTCATGTCCGTCTGTCTGTCTGTCTGTCTGTCCGCGGTCTAGCTCCGAGACCCTTAGTACTAGAAAGCTGTAATTTGGCATAGGTATACATATTAATTACGTCGACAAAGTGGTAAAACAAAATTATGAAAAACATTTTTTTTTAGGGTACCTCCTACACATAAAGTGGTGATGTTTTTTTTTTTTTACCCTTTGTGTGGGGTATCATTGGAAAGTTTCTTTAAAAACATTGTGAGTTTGTGAAAACCATTTTTGGATTCAAGGATCCGTTTGCGAAATATTAAGCTTTCAAGGGCAAATTTTTGTTAGTGTCAAGTGTCCTCCGGACCCCCCTGCCAGCTAAATGGTTAGTTTTGGATGTGTGAAAAAAATCACAGCAGTAGTTTATATAACGAATTTAAAAGGAAAACTATTACAGCTAAGTAGGCTCTACAAGTTAACAAGTAATAATCGACCAACTTATGGGAGAACATATTTTTCAACTACAAAGTTAAGTTTGTTTTTGGGATAAATTCATCCCAACTACGGAACCCTTCATTGTGCGTGGTCCGACATGCACTTGGCCGGTTTTTATAATTATCGAATTGCAAGTCTAATGCGTTTACTTTTTTTCATACCTTGCCTTGGACCTATAAAATGGTGGAGGCACTTATTTCTACGATCTACAGGGTCTGCTCTTGACCTCGATCTCACCTGGTCATCATTTTAGCCGAAAAACGTCCACTGCTGGACATAGGGCTCTCACCTGGTATAGAAAGCGAAAGATGGTCAACAATGGAACGAGCTTAGTCAGATGATTTCATAATTTCTTTCTCATTTCTCCTTTTGCAGGTCTGCTGGAAGAAATTTCTTAAGAAATAAGCAGTACCTACCTTTGTACTCTAAATTATAATTATGTCGTTTCTCTATGTCTTTTACTGTGTTTACATAAATAATAAAATAAATAAATTAATCCTTTTCACTCTGCGTTAGTAGGAAGAAATAAAGATCTCTGGGAGCTACACAGTTTGACTGTGCGGTAAATAAAAAAATAAGGAAAAAAAAGGTAAATACGCTGAGTGTGACTTAACACCCTTTGTGTGGGGTATCATTGGAAAGTTTCTTTAAAAACATGGTAACAGTTTTCGCGTCGATGTCCCTGCCACCCTGTATTCAGTTTTACAAGCAAATTGAAAGCCTGCTTCTTTTTAAAGTCGAGAAAAAATGATGGTATATTTCTCCTAAAAGTTTATAGGTGTAATAAGTACCTACCTACACTACCTACGTAACTTTAACATTGGAATTTTACAAAAACAAGTTTCCAATATCTCTCGTACATTAACGCTGTCAGCATAATTTCCATCCACAATTACCACGTTACTATTCCCCATTTCCCACAAACTGCCTAACAATCAGATAACGCAATCTATACAAAATTTTCGCTCGAGCGGTTCCCGTTAACCGTACATTAGGGCTACATTATATTGTGTCATCGCTAATTTTGAACACATGTGCGATAATTTTCCAGACCATTGAATATGGCGCGTTAATCCTATTTATAATCATGAATAACCCAGATTGTTTGCAAAGTGAATGATGGACTATCGGTTAAGATATGAAGGTCTTATTGTTTATTGGAATGTCTTGGTTTAGTAAAGGATAAAGTTTAGGTATAGTTTGTGTATTTTTTTTTGATTAAGCAATAAGGTAGACTTACCTACCTCTGCACCAAATTCATCCCAACTACGGAACCCTTCATTGTGCGTGGTCCGACATGCACTTGGCCGGTTTTTATAATTATCGAATTGCAAGTCTAATGCGTTTACTTTTTTTCATACCTTGCCTTGGACCTATAAAATGGTGGAGGCACTTATTTCTACGATCTACAGGGTCTGCTCTTGACCTCGATCTCACCTGGTCATCATTTTAGCCGAAAAACGTCCACTGCTGGACATAGGGCTCTCACCTGGTATAGAAAGCGAAAGATGGTCAACAATGGAACGAGCTTAGTCAGATGATTTCATAATTTCTTTCTCATTTCTCCTTTTGCAGGTCTGCTGGAAGAAATTTCTTAAGAAATAAGCAGTACCTACCTTTGTACTCTAAATTATAATTATGTCGTTTCTCTATGTCTTTTACTGTGTTTACATAAATAATAAAATAAATAAATTAATCCTTTTCACTCTGCGTTAGTAGGAAGAAATAAAGATCTCTGGGAGCTACACAGTTTGACTGTGCGGTAAATAAAAAAATAAGGAAAAAAAAGGTAAATACGCTGAGTGTGACTTAACACATTCGAGTCCACCCAGTTTTCATAGAGCTTATATGCCATGCCACACCATACATAGTGGACCCTCCATGGTGTTCACCGGTATTACGTTTTCGCTAAAGTGAACCCTCCAGGAGGGCTCTTGGCACTGAACGTGTTAAAGGTGGTCAGTTTAAATAAAATACGCTTGAAAAGTGCGCGAGTCTAGTGCATATAAGTCTCTTTCACACTTATCGACGAGTAGATTCGCATGCGAGTCAAAGCCTTTATTGCCCCTTTTTCTTTTGACACCACATTTAAAACTCGGTAGTAGACCATTAAGGGTTTTCATGAAAATTCAAGCCAACAGTTGTGCCACTTTGACAAGAGGTCTTCCATTCCTTTTCATTCATTCGTTCATCATTCAGTCACGACTAAAGATAATATAGGCGGTTTGACACTTTTGACAGATACCCGGACCTGACGTCCTAGTGCTGCCACCTAGTGAACCTCATTAAAACCCTCATTGCCACACATGGTTCCATTTATACTGCACTTAATAAACAAAAATGTCTTCTCTTCTTTGTCAGTGTGCTCCCACGGTATGAAAGTCGAATGATAGTCCGGAGCAACAGTTTCAAAAACAAACAAAAATTAGGTCAAACACTTAATTAACGTCAAAGTTTCCGTCTCCAGAAACTTTGTGAAAATTTGACTCCAAAATAATACATTACAGTCATTAGCATTGTTCTCAAGTAACGGAACACCTATATTGCAACTGTATACTTACTGAGTAGGTAATTAAGTAATGATAAATAGTCTTTGGCTTAAATTAATAATTCTCAATAACGAAAAGTGCTTTAGATAATAAATTGATTGTCAAAACGATGGATATTAATGAATATTTTGTTTGACTTACTGATGAAGTTAGGGTGGCAGTTGGCTTGTGTCTTTCTGTGTCTACCTGTCTACATAAAATCAACTGAAGCTTTATATATTTTAATCCACATAAGTATCAACTCAGCACATTGAAGTCCACTGCTGGACATAGGCAAAGGCCTAAGCTGCACCACAACTCCCTAACCTCCACCTTCTGCATCCAGTCTGTCCCAGTCACCTTCTTGAGGTCGTCGATCCTTATAGTTGGGGGGATACACTTGCCAACAGAGGCGGCGTAAGGCGTGAGCGACGCGGGCGCGACGGCCTCGCGGTTCGAGGGGCGTCGCACCTCGAAGGTTTATGCATTACCTACATAAAAGCCGTGAACGCATCGAAATTTTTTTATTTGTCCTAAAACGATAAATATAATATTGACACGAGTCCTCCAGGAGGGTTCCCGGCACTGAACTTGTTAAAGCTTAATATTACGCAAACGGATCCCTGAATAGAAAAATGGTTTTCACAGACTCGCAATATTTTTGAACGGCCTATCCTATAACTCGACCTATACCTAAAAATTTGACAATTGATCAACTGGTTTTTTTTTTGTCTTCTTGCGCCACTAGAGGGCCTCGCGAAATTTACCTCGCCCACATCAAATTTTGATATTGTCCCGCCACTGCTTGCCAATATGCAGTCTCCACTTCAGGACTCGTTTGGTCCACCGGCCATCGGTCCTTCGACAAACATGGCCAGCCCACTGCCACTTCAGCTTGCTTACTCTGCAAGCTATGTCGGTAACTTCGGTACCATATTAGTATATCCAAGCGTAATTATTCTCATTTTTCTGGATTTGATGATAATAAATAGCTTCAAAAAATACAGGGTGGCAGGGGACATCGACGCGAAACCTGTTACCATGGATTCAGTACATGATTCTGAACACCCCTTTTTTTTGGGTGGGAAATTATCAAATAACTTCTCCCGCTCTGGGACTGGGGTTATTTTTCGTCGGTTATTAAAAAAACGGGGCACTCGGGCACTCGGGGACTGCCGCGGTAAAGCTATTGCTAAACAAAAATTACGTTCCCATGACAACATCACGTTGTCATGGGAACCGTCATTACATGGTAGGCGGAGTGGGAGGTGTTAGGTTTTATTTTCGTTACATTACGGAATTTCTTGATTCGGTCACCGCGCTCAAAGCCCGCGATAAAAGCTATGCAATAACTTAAAAAAACAGCTGTTTCATAGTTAAGTGCAATACCTACTCGGACAAAATGTATGGAACAGCTGATTTTTTTAAAATAACCGACGAAAAATTTCAACGCGGGGGGTTTCAGAATCATGTACTGAATCCATGGTAACAGTTTTCGCGTCGATGTCCCTGCCACCCTGTATTCAGTTTTACAAGCAAATTGAAAGCCTGCTTCTTTTTAAAGTCGAGAAAAAATGATGGTATATTTCTCCTAAAAGTTTATAGGTGTAATAAGTACCTACCTACACTACCTACGTAACTTTAACATTGGAATTTTACAAAAACAAGTTTCCAATATCTCTCGTACATTAACGCTGTCAGCATAATTTCCATCCACAATTACCACGTTACTATTCCCCATTTCCCACAAACTGCCTAACAATCAGATAACGCAATCTATACAAAATTTTCGCTCGAGCGGTTCCCGTTAACCGTACATTAGGGCTACATTATATTGTGTCATCGCTAATTTTGAACACATGTGCGATAATTTTCCAGACCATTGAATATGGCGCGTTAATCCTATTTATAATCATGAATAACCCAGATTGTTTGCAAAGTGAATGATGGACTATCGGTTAAGATATGAAGGTCTTATTGTTTATTGGAATGTCTTGGTTTAGTAAAGGATAAAGTTTAGGTATAGTTTGTGTATTTTTTTTTGATTAAGCAATAAGGTAGACTTACCTACCTCTGCAGGTACAGCCATACAAACTATCTATTCGAGTAACCACTGAAAATTTGCGCCGTGCTGTGGGTCTGTCATAACACAGCATCATGCTGAGTGGAAGTCTTCTTGTCACAGTCATGACGTGCAGCTACCGATTTTCTCTGTTCTATGCTCATGATTATAGATTATTTATTTATTTTTATTTTATTACTGACTGCCTCGTTGGTCTAGTGGTCGCAAGCGCTATTGCTGAGCATGAGGTCCTGGGTTCGATTCCCGGGTCGGGCAGTGTTATTGGGTTTTTCTATCTGTAATTTCTCAGTAGCAGCCCAGAGTCTGGATTTGTGCCCGGTTGATGGCAATAGGCTCGCCCTCTATTACATGGGACTTAAACATAGCTGGCGAAATGTGGGTGTACCTGCTACAGGGACACCTGTGCCCAACCCTTCAGGGAAACAAGGCGTGACAAATAATTAAAAAAACGTGTGGCACTCGGGGATTGCCGCGGTAAAGCTATTGCATAGCATTTGTAACCTCCATACTTCCTATTTGTCAACGCTACACTTGGGATGATGACGTGAAGACATAAAACAAAAATTACGTTCCCATGACAACACATGACAACATCACGTTGTCATGGGAACCGTCATTACATGGTAGGCGGAGTGGGGGGGTGTTAGGTTTTATTTTTGTTACGTTACGGAATTTCTTGATTCGGTCGCCGCGCTCAAAGCCCGCGATAAAAGCTATGCAATAGCTTAATAATATTAATAAACGTGATAGCATGAAATAGTAGGAAAAATTGAGCATCAATACTATATAAAAATAAGTAAAGTAAGTAGGTACCTACCAAGGATTGTGATGCTTCACATTATAATTATGGAAGAACAGCATGGTTCTCAAAGTACCTACCTATAGATACGAAAATAACGAGCAAGAAACACCAAAGAAAAGGTAAAGAATCATCACTCCAGGAAGAATATTCAAAGATGATTGGGAGGTAACAATGGCGTCTGCCGTTTGTGTAAATTAACAATACGCCACACAAGGTAAGGTACGCTAAGAAGAAATCGATATAAGCTCTTTCTGAAAACAGTAATATGATTTCCTTTGCCTGGGCAAAATAAGCTTTATGGAAGGGCCGATTTTTTTTCCGTTGTTTTGCGCCTGTCATGGTGACTTGCTTATTCCTGTATGACGTTGTTAAGTATTTTTCCGGAAATATTTTTGTGCTAACTTTTTGATGAGAATATTGGCGATAGCGTGTTTCGGGCTTATTAGGTTCGGCTTATTGAAATTGTGGTGAAGTGGGGTTTGAATTGATGTTTGGGGTAACAAACGTAATATTTACATCCTTATTTAGGTCTAGCTAATGCGTTGCGGTCCCGCGCGTTCTTAAAAACTTACCAAATTTTGATCACAATCGGTCAAGTATTTTCGAGTTTTTACGAGACAAACGCACGATAATCGATTGATTTATGTATATAGATACAAATTCTTACTACATAAGTTTAATTATTTTTTAAATTTTAGAGCGCAGTAAAGTGCGTAAGTAACTCAATGCTCAGACCAAATAAAAAACCAAGACACAGCGCTGCGAACAACAAAGTGAAGCATGCCAAAATTACACCTCCGCTCTGTGCATACACGCTCACACGCACACATTTACAATGGAACTATAATCAAACTACACCTCACTAAGTGCATACATGTTTACGAAACCGGCCTCACGTCACAGTTGACAGCGCTATGTTTTGGTTTTTTATTTGGTCTGAGACTCAATGTAATAAATTATGATGGATATTGTTTTAAAGCTTTTGACCTTAGGTAATGATTAAAAATCTGTAATTACTCAACTTGTAAGATTATTGTACTTTTATTTTGAGTACAAAACACAACAAATGACATCTGAATTTCTGATTATTCTCCCAAAAAATCTCAATCACAACTCAGACACAAAAAGGCAACCCGAAAAATTCTACAAATTGGACCATGAAAATATTTGAATAAATCCTTCTGTATTTTTACAGCTGATCTTTCACATTAATCATTCACAATCGAGTAAAACTTTAGTATAACATCTTCGAGGCCAAAGCCAAAGTGTTGAACCGCCTTTTAAGGCCTAAGACAAAAGCAATTTTTCATCTTTTTATTTCGCGTATATTTGAAGGCTCACGACAACCATTATTCACGGGAAAGTGGTAAACGAGGCTATGTATTTGTGTCACAGATGTGTTAGGATTTAGATGTTATGCTGAAAATATTTTGGAACCAAGGGGTATAAAAAAGCCAAATATTTTGACTAAGGTGAAGAGTTTGTGAAGTTAGCTTGGCTCTACATGAGATCTGATAACTTTTTAACAGTGCGAGCCATAATGGTGTCGTCTTGGCAACATTTTACAAGAAAATCTTTTTGGTGGGATTCACTTCTTTTTGTAAGTTGCTTATGACAATTTTTTTTTTGTTAATTTTTTCTTTATTTTTTGGGGTGTATTTCTTGCACATAAGACGTGCCTTTTTTCATAGTCCACTCTCTATATTTGCTTTTTTTTTGAGTTTGTATAAGAAAACCCACAAAACTTCCATCCCCTAATATAAAGGATGGGGGGTGATTTACCTACTGAAAATCCTGAAATATGTTTTTTGTAATTTATAACAAGGAGTTCCTATATCAATTTTCAGACCTCTAGCATTAAAATTTGCGGAAGTCTCATTTAAACTTCCATCCCCTATTTTAAGGGGTTGTTGGGTAAAAGTTCCAAGTTTTAGATTTTTTTTGTTGTTTGTGTACTAATACTAGCTTACATACCAAATTTCAGCTTTCTAAGACTTCAGGAAGTGCCCTAAGAATTTTGATGATCATCAGTGAGTGAGTCAGTGACAAAATCAGAGTTTTTTAGATATCAATAAAATCTAAAGTAGGTATAGGAGCTATGCAATTGAAACTTATATGTTTAATAAATCTACTATTGATATCATATTCCGAGAATTTTGTTTATATAGTATAATCCAAACCCAAGTTATGAGGGTTCAAAAAACAACGAAGCGCTTCGAGAAAAGGTAGGTAGTACCCATGCGCTTTGCTTGACTCGTCTTTCCGTGCCCCCAGATAATCAGAACATTTTATGCACCTAAATATACAATATTAATAAAATGGATGATAAGTATGTAGATTTTATTACTACAAAAAGCATAATGGCTCTTCTAAGGCCGCATTCATGTAGAACGCTGGTAGCCGGCGTCAATATCCCAGCGCTTGTATCAACTAATCAGATAGGAACTTGTCGGCACTTATCGGCAACGGTTCGCGCTGATTTGGCAAAAAATATGAAAACTGCCTTCACCGAGCAGCATGCACGCTGGTCGGTGCAGTCAGTTTTTATACTTTTGGACAACCAGGGCTCGTCGGCGCCGGTTACCAGCGTTCTACATAAATGCGGCCAAATGCTTGTTCTAACTTGAAAGCGAAGCGTATTGAGTGGCGAGTCATTGAAGCATTTAAAGGGTCGTGTGCGTTGCCTATGTATAAACCTACGTCATTTGTCCTAGTTGGACAACGCATTTAAACACGCTTTGTAACGCATCAATCTAATATACGGTGCGTGTCATCTGTTCCATAAATCAATTCAACCTATCACAGTTTGCTGCTGTACATAGACTACTCCACGCTACGACACTCGATTATCTGTCTTCCGCATCGTCTTTCCCAGCATTTTTAGGGTTTCGTACCTCAAAAAGAAAAACTGGAACCCTTATAATATCACTTCGTTGTCCGTCAGTCAGTCTGTCAAGACCCATTTTCTCAGGAGCGCGTGGAGGTATCAAATTGAAATTAATTTAAAATACGTAGATCATGATCTCTTGGAGCTCTAAAAAAATCAAGCATGTTAGTCAACGCAATAAAAAAATACGGCCATTATGTGACATATTTTGATACTCGCAAATAAATCAAAACCTACAGTTATATCCAATAAAAAATTGTTTTGCGATTACAAACTTACATTTGCAGTTGGAGAATTAACCGTGACGTATTTATATCGATGTATGGGAGAACATGTTTCCCATACATCGATAGTCAAAGTCAAATAATTTATTTCTATTAGGCACGCAAAAGGCAATTTTGAACGCCAAAATTTACAAAAAATAGAATTGATTCTAGTCGCGTTGTGGACTAGTAATCTTATTCCAGGTGCATCGTCTTCACATATAATTATATAATTATTGTATACAAAATAATGTAAAACAAAAGAGTATCGGTGGAGTTTCTTGCCCATTCTTCTAAAATCAAAATCAAAATATTTTATTTCACATAAATCTACAAGGGCACTTATGAAACGTCAGAAGCTAGGTGCATGGTTCCAATTGGTCGCTTCCTATGGAGAAGAGCCGGCAAGAAACTCCACGGTTACTCTTTTCAAAATAAACTGTTTCTACAATGTTTTCAAATTACAATGTTAATAGGTATGGGAGGACAGTGTAGGCCTATTAACAAGTACCAGGTACTTAGTAAAATAAAAAATGGTACACAAGTTTACAGCCTACAACGTTCTCACATTCACAAAATCTAAAAGAAAAGAATCTGTATAAAAGATAAACAAAATAATAAAAAATAAGAACCTATTTAAACCATACGAAGACCATACGAAGACTATCTTTTGGAAGGGGCGACTAGAATCAATTCTATTTTTTGTAAAGTTTGACGTTCAAAAGTGCCTGTTATGTGCCTAATTGAAATAAATTAAATTAAATTAATTTATTAACTTAGACAACAATGATCCATATGTTAGTTGGTTAGATACAAAAAAAAAAACTTAAAAGCTATGTTAGTGTGTTACAATTATAACTAAGTACTAAATTACAGAAAAACAATATTAACATACATTCACCGGATATAATGAATCACTCCTGCCTAACCAACTCCTGCATGAACTGATTCATTATCGGCGAGTCAAATTTGTCCGGTAACATCTTCAGAATTCTGTTAGGACTTGACCGCGTTCTCTCTAGCAGCGACACCGTTTTTCTCCTCACCACTGCGTGGAAGTCGTGAACACGCGCCTGCGCGAACATGCTAGAAGCACTGCAAAAGCGCGGCAGTCCCAAAAGCATTCTGAAGCTGTTATTATATTGGACCCTCAGGGCACCCATTGTTTTCCGCGTGTAGCGCGTGTGCGCTTGCGCGTGTTATAAATTCTTTGACTTTGAATATCATATTTCACCAAAGCGACTATAATTTTGTAATTAATTATGTCATGCCGAAACAAGGCGCTTCTAACATCTAGTCTATCTTAAGGTGACGGATAAAGGGTGTCTAATGATGTTCCTAAGCTCGGCTTAATCACTTCATATCTGACACTCACTGGCGGTTCGCCTTGTATGAAATTAATTTACTCTTTAGTCTTTGGCAAAATACATAAGGTTTAACTATTTAAATACATAGACCCTAATTAGGTATTCTGTTGCGTAATAAGTTACAACGTTCCTTATTTCCATTTAAATATGTCGCGACACAAAATAATTACCATTTTATAAAAATTAAAGAACGAAAAAGTAACTATATTAATTCTAATTAATGGAATAGAACACGAGTTCTACTTTTACTGAAATAATGAAAATGACAAATGATGAAACAATTGAAACTCATGTCTGAAATGTTAATTTTCTCGAACATACTTGGAAAATCGAGCATTATTTTGACCACCTTCTTCAAGATAAATCGAAATTGCTGCACTGGTCGAATACATGCGAGCTCCTGGTCAGCAATATTTGTGTGAAAATCTATATCTGTCGTGTTATTTAAAAATGGAACAATTTTTTACTTCAACACATGGCAACCAAGGAGATAACTTATCAAAGATTGTATTATAAATTCATGTTGACTTACAAATAGAGCTGTTTAAGTAAAGAAGAAACAAATGAACGTAATGGCGCGTGAAAAATTATCGTTGTTCGTCATTGATTCTAGAATTTATAATTAATTTACTTAGTTTAGTGAATTTCCGCCCATTACGTGAGAAAAGTACTATACAAGCCTTGGCCGCAACCAGACATTGATGGACTCAAGTATGTGTGCCTCGACTTCGCCTCGGCCCACATTTTCACAATCGTCCATCAATACCATTAATTCAATACCATTTTAAGTATTTTTGTTTGTTTTTTTGTCAGTGTGGACCATGGTTGTCTGTTAAATAAATAAATAATAAAAATAATACTCTTGTTGTAGGCCGCGACAGTAATTTACTATTGTGTGATTGTCTGATTCGGAATCCTTACAAAGCGTAATGGCTTGTTGTTGTTATAAAAACAATAACCTAACTAGAAGTATGTTAATACAATCAAAGTTATTTATAAGACGCGCGACCCGCCCTTGCTTTGCTTGGTATTTACGACTTGACAAAACATCAATATTTTTTATTATTAAGTTGTTTAATATTTATATAATACCATACACGTAAACGTCCTGGAATAAATTCTATAAAAGATAGCGAAGACTGCAAAAAAATCCCTTAATTTATAATAAAACATAACATCACGCCTTGTTTCCCCGAAGGGTTGGGCAGAGGTGTCCCTGTAGCGGGTACACCCACATTTCGCCAGTTATGTTTAAGTCCCATGTAATAGGGAGCGAGCCTATTGCCATCAACCGGGCACAAATCCAGACTCCGAACTGCTACTGCGAAACTTCAGATAGAAAAACCCAATAACACTGCCCGACCCGGAAATCGAACCCAGGACCTCATGCTCAGCAGTAGCGCTTGCGACCACTAGACCAATTAATAATACCTATGTATTGATATTGATGTATAGAAGTCACTCACTAGGTATAACATACCTACGTTCTATACTTAACAATGTATCTAAGTATCAGCACAAACAAAAGATAAGCGAACGCAGAACATCGAAAATCGCTACAACAATTCGAAATTTTAACAAGAACACAACGAGATGTGAAACTCAATTCTCATATGCGAACAGTCTGCAATACATAGGGTTATGAAAATTTTGTTCGACGAATAAATCGATTCAAACAAGTTCGGGCACGTTCTGAATACCACTCCAACTTCACGAAAGCAAACTTTATTGAAAAAGAACCGATTTTAGCAAGTCGCTTAAGGGGGATGCGCTGAGGTAGTCCGCTTAATTCAAATTATCTTACGTTTTTTGCAATTTGCAGGTCAGTGTCAGGTTGTATGTTGATTAAAATATGATTCGCGACCGTAACAAATATGTCTTCACAGAATTAAAATTATTATAATCAGCAATACAGCTCCTTAAGTTAGAATTGGCCTTAAATGTCATGATTTTATGAAATACCTAGTCATTCAATTGAGTTTAATTGATGATTTTTAGGGTTCCGTACCCAAAGGGTAAAACGGGACCCTATTACTAAAACTCCGCTGTCCGTCCGTCTGTCTGTCTGTCCGTCTGTCACCAGGCTGTATCTCATAAACCGTGATAGTTAGACAGTTGAAATTTTCACAGATGATGTATTTCTATTGCCGCTATAACAAAAAATACTAAAAAACAGAATAAAATAAATATTTAAGGGAGCTCCCATACAATAGACAAGATTCATGCGCGAGTCCAATTCGCAATTGGCTGGTTTTTATGATTATAATTCAATAAATAAATATTTGATACGGCCGCGAATCATATTTAGATCAACATACAACCTGATGCTGACGTGAAAATTGCAAAAAACGTAAGAAAAATTTAATTTCGCGGGCTACCCTGACGCTTTCACCTTAACATGAATAACAATAACAAATATTTTGCTTGGCTATTGTTGTTGGGAAGTATCGATTTATTTAAAGTCACGGTTCATTTGTTTGTGAGAAAACTTAGAATTTGCTCTCGTTTTGATGGAATAATTTAGTTTTCCATAGGAAACTTACACAATACAGTATTAATTGAACTACTTTTTTCGATTTTTCTTCATTCTTATTGATAGAAACGGATTACCCCTTTATAAAAGTTGCTTAAAGTTAAGTAGTGATTAGCGACGTTTTAACCATACATTTTTGACACTTAAACTTCTCTTAACTTTAAGCAATTTTTTATAATTAAACCACTTACTGTTTCCGTTAATTACTTCGAAATCTTATGAATGTTTCAAAATCAAAAGCGAGTGCCATTTCATGATACAAAAACATTTTACTTTGCATTTCATATGGCCGGAGGGCACAGTGGTAAAAAAACCTAGAAAAGTTGAACGAAAATATGCTCTGCAAAAATTCAGATATTTGATTTCAGGCAAATCCCGGCGCGTTTGTAAATCTTTTTATTTGACACGTCGCTGGGTGTCGTTCCGCTGGATACACATTGCCTTATTTGCGCTTGGGACAGGTGTTTGACACTTACAATCTCGGGTAACACAATGAGAAACTTGTGTAAAGGTGCTATTTGGTTTTCATTTTAAAACTGAAACTGATATTATATATTCACAAAATAATTGTATGCCCTGATTTCGACCTCAAAACTGTTTTGAATATTATCAACCACAAGTGCAAAATAACTAAAGTAATTTCATCCCCTTCGCTATGCTAACAAGATACCTGTGTGTTTCGTAAATTAAAACATCGTTCAGCAAACTGTACTAATTAAGTGCACAGTGTGTAAACCAATATTTGAGACTACAAAATAACTTGTTTAATATTCCTGTTCAGTTTGCAATATTAATTGCGTTTTATTCAAATGTTTTGAACAAAGTAAATAATAAATAATTAAAGCTTCTAACAGTGTATTTATTCAATTTAAATATTAGTAGTGTATTTAAATTTAAATATATTCAATGAACAGAATCTCATCAAAACCTTAATATTAAAGTTTATACATTTGATTTTCAAATAAAATAAAACAAGTACCTAAATTAATAAAGTCTATGTCTATATTTTAATTTCGAACTCACTTTTCATTCAGTGAGAAATATAATATTACTAGAATTAAACTACATTTAATTTATTTGAAAAACGGTATTGGGTAATTAACGTTGAACTAAATAACCCTCCTAAGCATGTAATCCGACCTTACAAAGTCGTTTGTAATTAAAATTCTCAAAGAATAAAGCCATATTAAATCTGCAATGTCAAAATTATATTCGGCGACGACGGCATTTCGAAGAAAAAGAAGACTTTTAAATAATAAGTACCCAGACCTTTTTCCCCAAAGTGACGGGACGCCGTCCTACTGGGAATTCTTTTTACAAGTTAGTTGAAGATGACCTGTTTTGTTATATTTGAAACCAGACGACCTAGAAATGGCATCGTTCAGTGGTAATACTATATTAAGTCGATATTGATTTGTGGTCCGGTCAAAGGGCACTAAATATGAATGAAGATAATACCATTTCACACTGAGTTTTTGGGACCTAAAATCTAAATAGAATAGGCTATGAGAGGACAATTCAATCGTAAAAATCATGTGGAAGCATTTTTAACAGTGAAGTTTTCCTCAGTTACTCATTATTTGAAATCCTAGCACGACATAATTAAACCAATTACCAACTAACCAACCAACTTGACCAATTTAAGTACTTGGGGCATATACCGACGATCTTAAAGATAATGCAGACATCGAAAAGGAACGTAGGGCACTGGCGGTCCGAAGGAATATGTTGGTCCGTAGATTCTTTCGTTGTGCGGACCAAGTCAAAATCACCCTGTTCCAGGCATTTTGTCAAGGTCTGTATGCGGGGGTCTATGGGTCAGCTACACCAAAAGATCGCTGGATGTCTTACGTATCCAATACAATAATGTTTTTAGGATGCTGTTGAAACTACCCCGTTTCTGTAGCGCATCGGAAATGTTTGCTCAGTACCGAACTGACGGCTTCCATGCAGTGATTCGCAAAAAAGTTGCATCACTGATGCGTAATGCGGGTCAATGACAATAGTATCCTGAAAACAGTGGTGGAGAGGCACTATGTGGGGAGAATGGTCAGGTAGCATATTCCTTGCTTTATCGTTATTTAGTATATTTGACTTCCAATCAAAAAGTTTAATAATTTTAATATAAATAATTATTAAAAAAATAAATAAAAAATAATCTATTTAAAAAAAATTACATATAAATAATTTTTTATGGTTTATTAATTTATTTTAAATTTATTTTACATATAAATTTTAGTGTTAATTTTAAATTATTTCGTTCTCTGCACATCTTGCCGCAGTCACCAGCTAAACTTATTCTTTTTTTTGTGTACTACTAACACTAGTAATAAGGTATTTTACGAACAAATTGGACCATATTGTTGTCCGAACTAAATAAATAAATAAATAATACCTACATCAAATTGAAGTGATTTAATGGCGAAAACAGAATTGCAGAACTTGACTGTTCCTAAATGATTATTATCGATACGACCAAGTTTGAGTAATAAATCACAAGCTTACATGACATCATAGTATATTTGTATGTAATTGTATGTTAACGTGTGTGTTCGTACGTTTGTGTAATATGTGTGTGTGTGTGCCACACAATATTGTAATATTGAGGCACATGGAAGCCGGTTGTCGTTGTAAAGGAAATTGATGGCATGCACTCAGAAAATCATTTCTCTTTGAGTTTATAGCATTTTCCGGAGATATAATTTTATCGAATAGAATTCTTTATTTGTTATTATTTAAATTTTCAAAGAATTATTTAATGGAATTTTTACGCTTTCGAAAATTCACAATCCAAAAGAATTTGGACTCGTATTTCAAAAAACGAATTACAACAAAACCCGTTTCGGAACCAATGTCACTGATCTAGTAACCTCAATGTTACTCAAAACCGAAAGAACGGATCAAAGGGCATTTCGGCTTAACAGAATTAATACAACTTTCTAGAATGTTCCCCGCTCCAATGATGGGATAATACAAGCATTGTCAACTTGTAAGGCATCCCGACAATAGCTGTGGGTTGGATGCCATTTTAATTAATACTTAACAGTATAAAAGGTGTTGCCAAACGTTTACGGTCTCATTTTGATTTACAAAGTACGAACCACGATGTGGTTTTAAATTCTTTGGGGATAATGGGATGACTTTGTGGAGGTTAACTTGATGTTTGTTTTCGGGAATTTAGTTTTTTGAATTTTAAGCCTTATAGAAACTTTCATTTTGATTTTCTGGAAGTTTCGTTTGAACATAAGAGAGTTTATCTTAAAAGGTGGCAACGTCGTAAATAGCTGTCAAATATTTACCTGTTTTGATTAATTTGGCAATATTACTGTATGGAAATAAGAAATGTGGCTAACTAGGGAACTAAAATCTTGATTATGAAATGCAATAATTAATATCGTAACACCGAATATTTAGTTTTAGATTTAAAAAAGTATTTGGAAAATTTCCAAATGCCTTTTTACACCTTTTTATTTCAGTGTCATAATTGCAATTCATTATTTATATTATATTTCGCTAGTTAGCCACATTTCTTATTTCCATACAGTAATATTGCCAAATTAACAAGCAGCTATTTATGACGTTGCAGTAAGCCAAATTAATCAAAACAGCGAAATATTAAAGTATTTCGCTGTTTCAACATCTATTTGCTAATAATATACTTGTTATTTAAATTCATGTGATTATGAACCTGTTATTTAAATTCACGTGATTATGCACCTGTTATTTAAATTAATAATATGATTATTTTATAAAAAACAATCACTTTTATTTTAATAAGGCTTACGGTCTATAAAATTGCTACAACCTTGCCAAAAGTTTGCCCGTACGAAAACTAAACTCAAGCGTTGCTTCACTGACCCGAACTGAACGAACCATCTATAAAGGACAAACTGTCCCATATTCATGTCTGACAGGAGACGTGCCAATACGCTTAATGGACTTTTCACTCAGTGAACGATTTCGTTTCGTTCGATAATGTTTATGCGAAACATACAGGTCGTACGGTACCTATTCTCAGTGATAAATTCAAATTCAAATAATTTATTTCGAGTAACATAGACTCATATAATTATTAGAATAGGCATTCACATTTACAAATAAAATTAAAATAGAATTGAAATAAAATAATGTAAAATTCAGTAAAAATAAGATTAAAATCAAAATTAAAACTCAAATTAAAAATTAAAAACAAATACGAAAACATAAAATTTTTCGTCATAATTAATGTAAAACATACTTAGTTTCAATAATTGAATATAACGCTTGCATAATATAGGTATATCAACGTAGTTACTATTCTAGACAAAATAAACAAAATATTTAGACTATCTTTCTGTTTGTACTAATTTAATGAAGCTGAAAACTAGAAAACAGGATCTTGAATGCTAAGCCAGTAAAAGACAACACACTGATTAATAAATGTAGGTCATCTCTCAATAGTTAAATACATTTGCTAAAAATATGGATGTTTGTTAAGGAGTCCGATGAAGTTATGTTCTTACGCTCAAGTGATGTACACTTTGAAAAAAATAAAGCACGTTTTGAAGTGAACCAAACCGCGGATCCAGGTAGTATTTAACATCTCGTTAAACTAATGACGTATTCGCAAAAAACCGTTCAATTCCATCAGAAAATACACTGAATTCGTAGAAAGGACTCAATCTTGTTGACTGGTATTTTTTCGGGTCCCATCCCAAATTGATATTTAATCACGTTTCAGAGATCACTGGTTTTGTGAAAGCGGCCACGGCTTACAAATCAGACTGAGACATTTTTTGTTCACGTTGACTTGCATTTTGTCCTTATATTTAATTAGTCGGAATTGTGGCCTTTGATTTTTACTTCTTACTTTAAGTTATGGGCGATAATATATTCAAATGGAACAGTTGCATCTTCATCTTCATTATGATCGTTCTCTTTGCTTTCCAACGAACTTTGTATAGCAAAACCACAATAATCTGATTTCAACACTATAATACGCGTATTAAGCCAACAACCACAAACAATTACTTATTAAACGCTTCAAAATTAGCGTATATGATACAGACTGTTGACCGAAATAGCTGAACATTGTCTTATAACAGTATTATTATACTCAAATTAATTGGCTGTACATGTTAATTAGCGTATAAAGTTACTTTATACAGGTAGATAACAGTACATAATTAAAATTGGTCATAGGAGCCCTCAATTGGAGCGGACTGTGCACAAACTTAATAGGTAATTACGATTTGGATGACCTGTTGGGTGCTATCGATAATAAGCGTTATTATACAACCCAATATTGGACTGAATATTGGTTCCAATATTTGCTACAGTTTAAGGGCAATAATTTTGAATGGCCATATGTTGCAATTTGTGACCCGTAGTCTACGAATCTGTGAAAGCGTTCGATTTAAATCTTCCACAAGAATCGCACAGAATTGGAAAGCAAAGTCAGTTCTCAGATTTGATTATCACGGACCCAGCTAAGCTAAAGTGAAGTATTTTAAGCTAGAACACCCTTGCTCTTGACACGACCACATAAAAATAATCTTGAGAGTGTTTCCCAACTAGATGGAAACCCTACTTACCTTTAAGTATAGGATTATACTCTTTTTTTTTTTTTTTTTTTTTTTTTTTTAACTATGGCCTCTCGCAGTTTTGACCACTAAGGTCTTGGCTGCTTAACCGAACTTTTCCTGTGGTGGCCTTAAGCTTCTACACTTAGAGCCTCCAGCCAGGAGCTTTTAAAATTATTCTAAATTAAAATTAAGCGAGTGCTCGCTAAGGGCACCCCCTGTGGGGTACGAACCTCGGCTTAGGGCATCGCTGAGGGGAGGACAGCAAGAAGGGACAGGCTGGATCAAATTTATATTTACATCATGATTATTATGCGGGGTATTTAAAGCTACGTGCTCAGCTGCAACAACTGCTGGCACCTCGTTTTCGAGCAAGGGTCGGGGAGGAGTTTCATTGACTCGGGGACGCGGTCGCGATCGCAAAGGACCTCGGCGGCGAGGTCGGAATGACGGGAGGCGTCTGTTTTTGTATACTGTACTGGTGGCCCTATTCTGCTCCTGGAGGAGTGTAATGGGGTCATCTGGGTCGGAAAGAGTATGCCTCGGTCGGCGAATCTGACTGATACGGGAAGGGATGTAGTCGGCTGACTCGACAATCAGAGGATTGCGATGTTTGGGAGCGGAGTCAAAGTAACTCTTGGACATGCGTTTTAGGAATTGGCGGATCGTTGGGATCTTACAGTCGAGATGGAGGATCTCGTTTCTGACATAAAAGGGGGCTCCCGTGGCCTTACGAAGGAAACGGTTCTGTAGGGTCTGCATCCTATGGATGGAATGGGGTTTGGCGTGAGCAAAGACTGATCCCGCATAGGTCATGATGGGGCGAATGCACGCTGTGTAGGTTCGCAATTTGCACTTTAGTGACAATTTGCTGCGTGCATTGAGAATGAAATGAAGTCTACCGAGAGCGAAAGCGGCTCGCGAGCGAACCGACTTTATGTGCTCTGAAAAGGACAGGTGATGGTCGAGTATAACACCGAGGTACTTGGCTCGCTTCTCCCAAGGGATCGGCTTGCCGAACAAGGTGATAGGTCGGGGGAGGGGGAGGGCTCTGGATCTCGGTTTTGTGAATAAAACCGCTTGACTTTTGTCGGGATTGACCTCGATTCTCCATTTCCTGAACCAGGCGCCAAGGTTATTGACAGCCCTTTGCAGGTTTAGGAGCATCGTTTCGGTATTGCCTTTACAGATGATCGCAGTATCGTCTGCGAACAGAGCCAAGTGCGTCCATCTGTGTTTGGGAATATCGCTAGTGAATAGGGTGAATGCGAGGGGAGCTATCACGGAGCCCTGAGGGACTCCTGCCCTTATGGGGCGGGGAGAGGATAGGGCTCCTTCGATACGGAAGCGGAAGGTGCGGTTCGACAAGTAGTCTCGAATGATGAGCACGAGACGATCTGGCACACCGAGTTTGTAAAGCTTATATATTAAGCCGTTGTGCCAGACTTTGTCAAACGCTTTCGCAATATCGAAGAAGACCGCACCTGTCCGTCGGCCTTGGGTGAGAGCACCGCTGACCAGCTCGACAATACGGTGGACCTGATGCACGCTAGAGTGCTGAGTTCGAAAGCCGAACTGCTCGTTGGGGATGAGGCCCTTGGTCTCTGCGTAGTCTCTGAGACGCTTATAAATAAGCCTCTCATAGATTTTGCCGAGGACTTTGAGCAAACTGATGGGGCGGTAACTAGTGGGCTCGCTTTTAGGCTTGCCGGGCTTTGGGATTCCTATGACTGTGGCCTCTTTCCACGTCTGGGGGAAGATGTTATTGCCTAATGCACCATTGAAGATGGTGGTCAGTAGCATGATTAAATGGGCTGGGAAGAGCTGGACCACCCTATTGGTGAGTCCGTCTGAACCGGGGGCTTTACGAATATGGAGACCCTTGATAATCTCGTGTACCTCATCTGGTTCGATGGGGGGCAGGGGAAAATCAGGGTCTTCAACGGGAGGGAGGGAGGATCTACGTTCGACTTCGGCGTCGACCTCGTCGAGGTGAGCTTTGTCTACTGGTAGGGAGCTGGGAGAGCATTGAGCTTCTAGGCTGTCGGCTAGGCACTCGGCCTTGTCGATGTCATCGAAGGCGATGGTTTTATCGGGGCGGACTAGAGGGGGCATAGAGGCTGATTGAGTGGACCTGAGTTTCCTCTGGAGTTCCCAGAAGGCTAGATGGGTTGGCTCGAGATCGCCCAGCATCTTGTCCCAGCCCGCGTCACGCAGCTCCGCAATACGTGTCCTTACAGTTCTCTGTAAGTAGCGCATGTGGGCTTTGTTGGCGGCGCAAGGAAAGACACTGTAGGCACGAGTGGCCGCGTTCTTCTCAGTCATCAGAGCACGCACATCGTCCGGGAGTTTCAAGTAACAGGGTTCTGTTGCTGGAACCTCCCTTGAGCAGTCGCTCAGGACGGTTTGTACGTGCTCCGTGAGTGAGTCGATCGCGGCCGTCGTGTCAGCGATTGAGTCAAATTTGTCTGGAATTGCGTCTAATAAGGGGGACGTGTTGGATTTCAGCTGAACGCTTACTTTCTTCCAGTCCGTCACCTTTCTAGTGGAGGGGGGATGGTTGGGGTCAGAGGGACCTATGCGGGAGACAAGATTGATGATGACTGGGCGGTGGTCAGAGGTAAGCTCGTGCACCGTTTCTATAGTGTCAATGCGTAGGTTTACGTTCTTAAGGAGCGTTAGGTCAAGGACGTCAGGGGTGTGATCGATCCTATGGGGATAATGAGTGGGGTCCATCGGAGCGATGATGTCGAAGTTAAGGGAGGAGGAGAGGTCGAACAAGTGTCGGCCTCTGGTATTGGTGGTGGAACTATTCCATGAGGGGTGCTTGGCATTGAGATCGCCCGCCATAATGACGGAGTCACTCATGCCGAAGAGTAATGTTAGGTCATCAGATAGAAGTTGATAATTTTCTGAAGCTACAGATGGAATGGGAGGGATATAGACCGATACTAGAGTGATCGGTGGGTGACCAGTCATACCTAGACGGCAGACTGATACTTCTAGTCGGGAGAGGGGGGGAGGGTCCATAGGAATGCAGTACAGATCCTTTTTATAATAAATGAGAGTGCCACCCGCGTGACAGCGCGTCCTATCGTTCCGGATTAAGCGATAGTTAGCTACGGTGGGGCTACGTTTGTGGGGCTTTAGAAAGGTTTCCTGGATGAGGAGGATATCTAACTGATGATCGCGGAGGAATTCCGCGATCTCATTTTTTTGATTTATTAAGCCATTGGCATTAAAGGTACCTAATTTGAGGGATCGGGGTTTAAACCTTTCAATAGTGGCGTTATACATGATGGGGGGGTCTAGAGAAAGATTTTAGGGCTTGCGTAATGTCCGAGTACGCTTCGTATACATTTGTGATCTGCTGGATATCACCCGACCCTAAGGCTGCGATAATGTCATAAGCCATTTGCGTAGCCCTGGGGGTACAGAAGGTCATAAATGTCGACGATATAATGCCGAATGCATTATTCACGGGGTCTAGCTCGGGAGTGACCACGGGAGTGGGGGCGGGGCGCGGGGCTTTAGGAGCGGTAGCGGTAGCGGGTTTCGCGGGAGGCGCTGAAGGCGCGGGGGGTGCGGGGGGGGCGTAACGCTGGGGGAACGCGGGGGGAGCTGAGAATCCGGGGGGAGGGGGGAGACGGACACGCGGGTCCATGAGGGTGTATAGAGGGGTGCGAGGGGGAGGGGGGCGCGGGGTAGCCAGGGCTGGGAAGGCCTTCTGGTGGTTGATTAGAGACCAAGGGCTAGGCCTCTGAGGGCTTAGCCGCTCGGGGATCTGAGAGGAGGGGAAGGGTTGATACTCCCTTTGTTTTTGCTGTCTAGCGTCTAAACGCTTAGTCAGCTTGCCTGAGTTAGCCTTAGGGGCTTTTGAACAGCCGCGGTAGTTGGCTGTGTGACCCTCGAGGCCGCACAGCACGCAACTAGGCGGGGTTTGGCAATCGTTACGGTCTTTAGGGCGCGGACAATCAGTGGTACCGTGGTCGCCCAGGCACTTTACGCACCTGGGTTTTGCATGGCAATTCTTTTGCGAATGGCCATACAATTGACAACGGTGACACTGACCGATCGCGCTATTTTTCCAGGGCTTCTCAATGGTGAAGCCCGTTAAGTGACAGATGGTCCTGACGTTGAAGATGGGGTGATGCCCCTCGGTAGGGGAGCATACGACGAGAACCATGTCGTATGCTTCCCCACCGCGCGAACGGTGCATACGATGCACCTCATCGACGGGGATTTTTTGCGACTGAAGGTCGGCTAGAATTTCGGAGGGGGGGATTTCTTTGGGGATCTTTTTGATCACCACTCTAGTCTGTCTGTCTTCTGGGAGAGAGTAGGTGTGGAATGACACACCTCTGTCTCTCAGGACCCTGGTTAATTCCCTGTAGTCTTTCGACGACGGGACCTGTACTTTAATACCCTGTTGGGTCGATCTAGCGTTTGTGTAGGCTATTTTTAGCTCTACACACCACTTTGAGATTGCCGTCCACTTCTCCTTGTCCTGAATGAACACGGGAGGTGGAGGCGCGACCTTTTTAGGGCCGGAGCTAGTAATGGTTGCGTCAGCCTGGGAGGATGACGCAATCGGGCGGGGGGAGGTGGGAGGGGAAGCTACTGTAGCGCACGTAGCGGTGTCAGTTAGGCTAACTATCGGGGGGGTGGGGGAAATTGAGTCGTCGATAGCGACGACTTTGGCGGCCTGGGAAGAGCTCTGTCTCTTCTTCTTCCTCTTATTACTCTTTCCTATGACTTGGGTGAAGCCTTCGTCATCCGAGTGAGAAGAGGAGGAAGCAGAGACGTGTGCTTCTGTGTCAGGGACGAAGTAGGGGTGGGGGGTCTGGGGGCGCGCTGTACTAGCGGACACGACTTCCGTGTCCATGTCTGAGGGACATGGACTTGGACTGGGACTGGGTTGGGGGTCAGTAGGGGCATTGTCCGTATTCTGTGAAGCAGAAAGGATTTTTAATTCTAGACCGAATTCGTTAATAAGAGAGGGATCCTTGAGGAGGACTCTACCTAGTAAGTCTAGGAGTCTGGCGTTGTCGCTCCTGAGCGATGTGAGGTCATTTCGGAGTGACTGAAGGTCACCCTGTAAAGCCTCCATTTTAACTGACTATTTTAATTTAATAATGAGGGAATCCTAGTTTCCTATTTTCCCTATTCCTATCTCCCCGGTGGGTATGCCGGGGATGAGTAATCCCTCCCTGTCGGGTGTAGACAGGGAGGATGGGTGCCTGATAGTGAGCCCTAAGCTTGCTTTGGCCCGTTGCCTGTCTTAATGTGCAACGGGGTCCTAACCAGTCTAGTGCGCCGGGTGTAGACACACCCGACCGACACAGGGTGTGTAGCTGTGAAGGGAATACTGTCACCACGTGTTGACTAGGAGATCCCCCAAGGCCAAACACTGGGACCCGGCCAATTCACTGCCTCACCCTGAAGGGGATCAGCGGGTGTGTTGGGTCAACACCCCACTCGGCTTCGTTGGCACCGTATGGTATCCACCGAGTGACCACGAAACTGTGGTTTTACCCAGAAGGGGCCTAGTGAAGCTACACACACGTATTTTCTGTTATAGAAATAAGATAGCCTTGAAAAAGGCCTTTTTTGTGGATCTTTGCCCGATCGAATAACGATCGGAGATCGGAAGTAGTCGGGAGACTACGAGAATCGTTACGTAAACGCAACGGAATATGACTCAAGAACACTGAGTCATGAACGGGAGAGCGCAAGCACACAACCGTCCGTGACCAGTGCCGAGCGTCGGGGATTATACTCACAAAGATTTTGCATATAACTCACTGAATAAACCCATAAACCTACACCAAGATGCTCTCAACAATGCCAAAGTGTATAGCTACCTTCAATATTTTCGCAGTAGCCAGGTTCTATTCGAATTCATAGCACATTCTGACTTGTCATCAAAGTTCGAACCATCAAAAAGAATTTCAGGCGTAATCTCCTTTCGTTTACTGATTGCTGAAAATATTTGAGGTGAATCCGTAAATACGGAATATTGACTTGAGTGTTTTGGTAATCAATTGACTGGTTGATTTTGTGGAGGCATATTTTGAGGGATGTTTGTTTAGAAAGCGTGCTTCAATTTTGAACAGGATGTTGTATTTCAGTACGTGGTTGGAGTAAAAAATTTTGTAATAATTTATCATTTAAATTATGTTTTGTGTTGCATAATGTAAGTTATTTTCCATACTATTGTATAGAATCTTTCTTTTTTTTTCTAACTTGAACAGACAGCTGTGCTGCTGGGGAATTTGTTGCGCCACTTCTTCTTCCCAACTAAAGGCACTAGGAAGTGGTGAAGGGTGGGCGTTTTTGGGGGACTGTCTTATGTAATTTTGACGTTCGAAAAGTGCTGATTCTCAGCCTAGTTTGAATAAATGACTTTTGATTTTGATTGCAAATGTTAAGGTACAGGTAGGTAAGGTAATTTTTTTTATAAAGTGTTAAGAGGGTTCATCCAAAAAGTTGGCAACGTCGCAAATAGCTATCAAATATTTTCCTGTTTTTGATTAATTTGGCAATATTACTGTATGGAAATAAGAAATATGGCTAACTAGTGAACTTAAAATATTAAAATGAATTGCAATTATAACACTATTTGATGTTGTAACCGTTATAAGTGTAAAAAAGGCATTTGGAAAGTCTCCAAATACTTTTTTTACGTCTAAAACAAAATATTCGGTGTCACTAGTTAGCCATATTTCTTATTTCCATACAGTAATATTGCCAAATTAATCAAAATAGCGAAATATTTGACAGCTATTTGCGACGTTGCTCACTTTTAGTATAAACCTTCTTAAGTAAATACGAACTGCCTCGTTGGTCTAGTGGTCGCAAGCGCGACTGCTGAGAATGAGGACCAGGGTTCGATTCCCAGGTCAGGCAAAGTTTTTTAGGGTTTTTCCATCTAGAACTTCTCAGTAGCAGAACGGAGTCTTGGTTCGTATCCGATTGATGGCAATAGACTCACCTCCTATTACATGGGACTTAAACATAACTGGCGAAATATCGGTGTACTTTAGGTACACCTCTGCCTGGCCTTTAGGGGATTACAGTCATGATGTTATGTTATGTAAGATAAATAATAATATTAAGTTAGTATATCTTTTAGCTCAGTAAACCGCGATTCATTCATATTTTATCTGATATTATGATCCCATTGTCATGAGATGAGGTTGCAAAACCTTGACCTGAAAATTATTCGTTGTATGTTTTCAGTGGCCAAGCCGAACTCCAAGGATGAACATGACCTATTTAAAACATGAAAATGGTTACGTATTTTTGGTACAAAATGAGATTTTCTCACACGGTAATTTAACGATTTACTCGGTAAAATGCACGATATACAACATGTAAAAAAAATCCTATCCGATCCGTGAGGTTGTTGTTAAGTATCGTACTGAGAGTCTATTTATGTGGAAATTTTCAAAAAAAAGTAAAATCACATTTTGTTTTAATGTAGAATTTTGCTGGGTTATTACATGGGGCGCGGGCGACTGTCATTTAGCGGGTGTCTACAAGTCATAACCTATGACCCGAGTTGAAAATGTGCAAATTTTTAATGGATTTGGGATAATTTTGGTAGGTACTAAAAATGTGAATTTTAAATAGCAATAACTTTTTATTTTCCAAATAATAATAAGATTTTTGATTACTTTTTGTAATGCTATTGCGGTACTTATGTGCCCTTTTTGGATCGGACAGGGTTTTTTTATATAATGTATAAGAATATAATTAATTATTGACATACTTATTACATAACCAATCAGTGATTCAAATCGCATTTAATATTTTGTATAATTTCATTTCATCCAAACAAAGCTGGAACTGACATTGTTGTCAACACTTACAAATTACCCGGTTTTGTGTGCAAACATTTTGTTTTTTATTAATATTTAATATAAAAATACTGGCATTGCTTGCAGCTGCACCCGTGTGGAAACAGTTTATTTTTACGATATAAAATGTATGTTGGAGTACCCTTTGTTATTCTATAGCTGTACCGAGTCGTCTCTACATAATGTGGTGCATTAAATGAGTCTCCATAGGAGTGGTGATATTTAAATGTACACTGCAAAAGACACATGCACACTGGACACATGGACACTGGAGACTTGTACTGCGAGATATTTGTTACTACGAGAGTTACAGTTCAGAGAGTAGAACAAGAATTTTGATAATTAGTTGCCATTGCAGCTGTGATAATAGGCGTGTATGCAAACCAAGAACCCAGAGTTTAATGTAAGGTAATGTATCTTTTTAATAGCTTTAAAAACTCGACAAGATGATTTTCTATTGGATACTTCTCTGCATATAATAATGTACATATGGTTGTTTATTTATATTTCAATCAAACTCAGAAAAAACATCTAGCAGAACAATTTACTCTATACTTATTATTCATTGTTATTGAGAGAGTAATTTAAAAAATATATCTGTATGTGTTGCCCTGAAGTCATCAAACATGGGCAACTTTTCTCATTTATACTTATTGAGAGCACGCCAAGTAATAATGAACTTACTGCCTATTACATTACCGTCTGTATTAGGTTGGAGGGAGTTGTTTTACTTTCGTGGAGACATTTTTTGTGGGCTCTTGTGAGACTTTCATAGTTTTGTTCAAGATACATTAGTGTTATCATAACATTATGTACGTCATTACTTATGTTTTTAATAAATATGATAAGAACAAGATATACAGCTGCTACGAAATTATGTTTTGTTTTAATAATTGCTACATTTGTCAGGATTTAGTTTTTAGTCTAGGGTATTAGGCTGGCAAAGAGTGATGAATTGTTGAAGGATGGAGAGGGAGAGGAAGGCCCAAAAAAAATGGATGGAATGATATGAAGAAAAGGGAGTTAATGATAGCGGGATGGTTGACAGGGGAGAATAGAAGAAGAAAACGTGTTCTGCCCCACTAACATGGGTCAAGGACAGGAAAATCATGTATATAAAAGAAATATAAAAGAAAACTATAACCTCCAACCATAACGAAATTACAATGTCGCCCATGGGCATGTGACCGCCCGTATTTTTCTAAATATTCATGAAAAATTATCAAAAATTTACTTTAAAAAGGGGGGGAGACCCCCCCATCTTTAATATTTTTTCCTGTTATACATTTTTTTTTTGAGTTCCTCTTGCCTTATCTCCGATATTGTTGGCTCGATTTGGATTCTGTTTATTATTTCTAAAAGCTTAAATAAGTTATTTTATCGGATTAAATAACACTATGAAAAATAAACACGGAGGTGAAGACAATTTTTTCTAAAAAAAATCAGTATTTATTTAAAAAACAAGTGGAAGTCCATAAGATAATAGGGGGATTCCGAAAAAAAAAATTACAAATAAAATCAAAAAGTTTAGATACAGAGTTAGACCCTTTTAAAGTTAATTTTCGATATTTTTTCATGAATATTCAGAAAAATAGCGGTTACATGCATATGGGTGGCATTGTATATATTTCTACTTATTTATGTCACATTCACATAATTCACCCAGCATAAAATGATGAGGTGTCCTTATCTTAACTTGTCAAGTTTATCCAAGCACACCGCACACTAACTTCCCTATACCTAAATTAATAAAGTTTATGTCGAGAACATGTGTACATATACCTTTACTATTAGTAGGTGCGTATATAGATCAGCTGCGAAATTGAAACAGACAGGACACACGACGTTCATTAATCGTGACAATGCCTAATTATCTAGTTATGCCACACCAGATAATCATCATGAATAATGTATGGGTTCTCTGTTTACTGTTATGTGACGTAGTTACTGTTAGCGTATCTGTTTTACGTGACATTTTATACCAATTTGACTTTGCAAAAAAGAAATCACCGAATTACCTCTTCCTATCTTAAAAAGTATTGTTCATAAACTGCTGTAAAAATATACTGCTAAAAATATTATCTTGAAAATTGAAGTATAATTATAGTTTATGGTGCTTATTTGCTTAAGTGTATTGTTTTTTATTTGATGTATTTTATTTACTTTCTCTCTATTCTTACACACGGTGTCTACATCTATTTATCTTTTTTCCTATCGCAGATACCTGCGAGAAAATAAGAAAACTAAGAGACGTCTTTAGATATTTCTAAAGAAATCATAGTATTACCTTTGTACGTATTTTTCTGTTATTTTCTACGTGTCTATGTCTGTGTGTACATAAATAGTTAAATAAATAAACGTAGAAGGTAAATAAATTTAAGTTACTAGTACTTTAAAAAAAATCTCATTGCTAGGCTTTCATTTTTTCTTCATTGGGAAAATTATATCCACGTCAACAGACAAGGCACGTCTTTTCGAAGCAAATAGAGGCCTATTCCTAGGTGATGTCGGGCTGTGGGTGTTGATGATGATAGCCTTCCTCCCCAAAGAGCATCATCATGGGTCATCCGCAGTTGAGCATAAAACATAAAATAAAATCTATAGCTCATTCGTTCCTCCTCTATTTTCACGTCATAAACCACTCTTATTGGAGTTGTAAAATTTTGGTCATATAACTTCACTAATGGCCGTGGATGTTTACGTCCGTAGCCCAGTTTACGCCTATAATCACTTCAAATAAGGTGGAAAGATTTACCGCGAACCGTAAAAACGTGTACTTAATCGCGAATCGATCCCTTGGGTCTGTCAAACGTGACCGGAGTGAATGAAAGGTTTTAGGGTTCCGCAAATGAACGATTTTTTTGGCTGATTTTAGTCTTGAAAGCTCCACTCCAACCTGTTTTTCTGACTACATATTGAAACTAGATTGCTGGCATGGCAATAGGTATTTCTGTCGCGTTTGTCTTAGTTTAAAACTATCTAATTCCATCCGTAGGAGGCAGCCACTGGAATATCCGATGTGTGAAAGGTATATCTAATATTGTATCCAAGACAAAACTTTATTGCGGAATTTTCCTATTTTGCATAGTGATCATGAGTCACAGACAGTCTGCTGTGCAGAGCCTGTCTCGTCGTCCTGCATGGAGGACGACGAGACAGCAGCTCATGTGCTGTTAAACTGCCCGGTGGTCGCCACATACAGGGCAAAGTACTTCAGTAACCCCGCGAAGGAGGAGGCGGAACGCGTGAGGGAGAGGCAAATTTCGCGCCCTCACGCCCCTAACCGCCGCAGGAGGAGACGCCCAGGGCGGGAATCGCGAGCCGATTTCCGGCCACCGTAGGCGCGGGCTTGCGGACGGTGAGCAATGGGTAGCTCGCCGTCCGGTAAGGACCAAGCCCGGGTCGACGGCGCGTTGTGTTCCACGCGCGCCTCAAAGAGATGTCAGCAGAACTGACGGGGTCCGTTAGGGCCAATGCCTGCCGGGGGTTCGAAGAAAACCGATGGAGACATCGTGGCCCCCGGCAACAGGGCAACCGAAGGAACACGGGTGGGTTTTAGTCAGTAAGAGTCTGACACGCCCTCCCGCTCCACCCAGAGCGGGAGAAGTTATTTGATAATTTCCCACCCAAAAAAAAAAAAAAAAAAGGTACCCTCCGTGAGATTGTCAGTGACACTAAGGCGTCGCTGGCCTTCAAAGAAGCTGGGGTGGATCGAATAACCGATTTTCCCATCCGTACGCAAAATACGCACTTTGACGTGGAGTTGCGGATACCTGCCCGTATTACCTATTACCTATTAGTGATCATGAGAACATACTGTTGGAATTAGGTAGTCAAAGTACAGAAATGGTCACATGGGAGATATAGAGTATTGCAGAATAAAAAAGACAGAAAAAAACCAGGAATGGTAAGCCCTAAATACGAGAATCGATCACACGCTTGGCCGTTTCCTATTTTTTGTGCCGAGGATTTGATTTATTCTGGTGATGTTACAGAAGTTGGGCTCACACAAAAACGTTAAGGTTTCTATTCGACAGCCTAACTTTGTTGGCAGACGAAAAATCTGTGCGAGACTTAATACATTACTTACCTACCTATTGGAATCAATTCTCTAAAGGCTTTTTGCTTTCTAATCACTTAGCAATCAGTATCATCATAATTATGATAGCTCTCGCTATGTGGATAATTACCAGAGTATATAGATCCATGTCTCAGATTACTACTGCGATTAATTAACCGTCTTAAGCAACATAATGATTAAACGTAGTTAGCGATATACCTCGGGGCTTGTGGCTAAGTAATAACAGCCGTACGGGTCGATCAACCAGGTTAAACTACGATTACCGCTGTTGGTCCGTGGATGGATGACCATCTTTACATACCAAGACCCCTCCGTGCCTCGAAAAGCACGTAAAGCCGTTGGTCCCGGCTGTCATTTGCAGATCTTTGACAGTTGTTACGGGTCGTAAGAAGCCCGAAAGTTTGATAACCAGTCTTACCAAGGTGTATCGTGTTACCCAGTAACTGGTTTGTGGAGGTCAGATAGGCAGTCGCTCCAAGTAAAATACTAGTATTAGCTGCATCCGGTTAGACTGGAAGCCGACCCCAACATACCTCGCAGTAAAGATAATGTTGACCTTAATTACAACTTTTCATGCAACTTTACTGGGATATCAGAGCAAAACCACGAAATATTCAATGAATTTGTAACATACATCGAAGAACATAAACCCATGATTTCCGAACAAAACTCAACAGTTTGCGAGTATACCTCAACGCGTTTGCGTAGAAAAGCGCAACGCCAACAAAATAACACATAAAATTCTTTGAATTTTCATAATAAACTGAGCGGACAAACCTGATTCAGGAATTGCATTCAGTCCGCATTCTTAATTTATTCAACAATTCTTTGCGCTCTGTTGCATAAAAACGACATCACCGCTTCCATCCCAGCGATAGGTAAAAAACCCGACACGGACATTTTACGCGAATCCCCGTCGACAAATATTTTTGCGTTTAATGTACAGTGTTTACTCTATTCAGAGACGTTTTTGTAAAATGTAAATACACTGTACTTTCACGGTTTTTATTCAGCGACAAAAAATGGCTGTACATAAAATAACGAACATATTTTTATTATGTTTCGTATCAAACATAACCACTGAGGCGAATGGACACAGGTTTTCATGGAAGTGTGTAAATAGCTGTCGGCAAATATTTGTCCAACCTTTTATGTCCAGTCTGTTAGGCTCGCCCTTTATTCTATGATTTTAAATAGTATACCTACGAGTATAAACATGGCGAGTATACTGACTGGCAGAAGTTCCACTCATGTTTGTTTAGCACTTTGACCACTGGCGACCACACCTCGACGTGGGCTTTTTTTACCCGACTGCCCCAGAAGGAGGGTAATGTTTTTCGAGAGTATGTATGTATGTATGTATGGTTGTATGTATGTATGTCTATTTCTTTGGCACGCTCTGTAGCCTAAACGGCTTGATGGATTTTAACGCATGAGGTGTCGTTAGGTTCGTCTTAATAGTAGGAGTGACATAGGCTATATAATATTTATATATAGCATCTGCAAATAAAAAAACACATTATTAAAAAAAACAAAAAACCCGACTGCAAAAACTCAATAGAAAAGAAAAAAACAAGCATTATAATCTATAGGATTTTGGTAATGCAGGCGGGGGACAAACAAAAGTTTCACCAAAATTTCAGGTTATTGGTTTGTCCCCGCCTGTAATACCAAAATCCTATAGATTATAATGCTTGTTTTTTTCTTTTCTGTTGAGTTTTTGCAGTCGGGTTTTTTGTTTTTTTTAATTTTTGGTGTGAATTTATCAAATAAGTTCTCCCGCTCTGGGCGGAGCGGGAGGGCGTGTCAGACTCTTACTGACTAAAACCCACCCGTGTTCTTTCGGTTGCCATGTTGCCGGGGGCCACGATCTTCCTTTCGGTTTTCTTCGCGACCCCGTCAATTCTGCTGACACCTTTTTAACGCGCCATCGACCCGGGCCTGATCCTTATCGAACGGCGAGCTACCCATTGCTCACCGTCCGCAAGCCCGCGCCTACGGTGGCCGGAAATTGGCCTGCGATTCCCGACGCCCAGGGCGTCTCCTCCTGCGGCGGTTAGAGGCGTGAGGGCGCGAAATTAGCCTCTCCCTCACGCATTATGCCTCCTCCTTCGCGAGCATTACTGCTTCGCAGAAGGAGGTGACGGCCTCCCATTTCCTCTCGCTCCGTACCATGGCTACTTATACCACGGATACCATTGGTCACACCTCGACTTGCCATGCGATGCCAGCTTTTACTGATTTTGTTACCTATTATTTCTCATGATTTGTTAGTTCTTCTCCTGACATATCATGTTAATCTTTTAATGTTTTCTTTTATTATCTGTAAGTTTGTCAACAGGCCGGTCCACCATGGAATGTATCACATCAAGGTTTGTCAGATAAACATACAGAAACGAACTCATAACTTTACTTTACTTTGTATAATATTGTGTATAATCTAGAGTACAATCACGAGCATAATATATTTATATGGACAGCTCGGCAATAATATCTGACTTCATGACTCATCCATTAATATTTGTGGCCAAGGTGACAGAAAATATTTGTGATCATTTGTGGAAGGCATATACAAGTGACAGTACATCGAAGGAACACCAAAACTATCTGACGAGACAATGCTTCAAAAATATGTGTCACCTACCTGCTTACTCAGTAAATTCAGAAGAATGTGACAGCTCGTTGTGATCCAAAATATTTAACATCACTTAGGCAGCATAAATATATTGTTTATGCTCGTGAAGACGTGACTGTACCCATACGTGTTATTTTGTCCTGTTTAGTTAGAATAACATTCGGATAATTACTGACATTTTCATTAAATAAACATTCTCAGAGATAAAACTTATGTCTATTTATTTTATGCGTTCATCTCTCCGGACGTAATGAGAGCCCCAAAGGAATGACGACAAACTTTTTCCAAACACGAACAGTTTTTATTTTTATTTTATTTAAAACAAATGTATAAACTACTAAACACACAGTAAAATACTTTGAAATATAATAAGGTTTTCAAGACCTGAGACTCGTGGGTCTAGTGGTCACAAGCGGTACGTTACTGCTGAGCATGGGGTCTTGGCTTTGATTCTCAGGCCGGGCAAAATGTTATTTAGTTTTTCTACTAGGAGTTTCTCAGTAGCAGCCCAAAGTCTTGATTTGTGCCCGGTTGATGGCAATAAGCTCGCCTCCTATTAAATGGGACTTAAATAAAACTGGCGAAATGTACGTCTTCTTCTTCTTTTCGTGTGGTTAGTGACTACCCTGGTGTCAGAGTTTTAAAGCCGCCCATGGGCCTCTGACTTAGTTTCACATGCCGTCGAGAAATATTTCTCTGGCATGCCGGTTTCCTCACGATGTTTTCCTTCACCGTTTTTGAAGCAAGTGATAATTATGCAATACACACATGAATCCGAAAAGTCGGAGGTGCGTGCCTTGGGTTCGAACTCGAGACCTATAACTTGGCGGGTCGACGGTCACACCACTAGGCTATCACTGTTAGATAAACCTCTGCCTAACCCTTCGGGGATTACAGTCGTGAGTGATGTTATGTTTATTTACAACAAATGTATACCACTAATTAAACAGTAAAGTAAGTTAAATTATTATGATGTTTTCAAGAGTTCTGTAGGTAAGTAGGTACCTATATAATTTAGAGGCGAACGCAAAACGTAAATTCGTTATAAGCTTGAATTGAAAATCCGATTCGGAATCAAGGCTTCTCAATTAATGGTTTTAATTGCTTGTTGGATTTCAATTGTACGTAACATTTCATTGTTTCAAGATATCGGTTGTATTGGCAAACGGTGAGTTTCGAAATTTTTGCTTCATTTTTTGAGACATAAAACTAAAATAACTTTAGGTACGAAAATTGACATTTGTAGATCTTTGACAGTTATTACGGATCGTCAGAAGCTCGAAAGTTTGACAACCAGTCTTACGAAGGGGTGTTGTATTACCCAGTAACTGGGTCGTGGAGGTCAGATAGGCAGTCGCTCCAAGTTTAAAATACTGGTATTCAGCTGCGGTTAGAATGGAAGCCGACCCCAACATAGTTGGAAGAAGGCTAGGCAGATAATGCTGGATACAAAAATTACATTGACTGATAGTATTTCTAACAAGTGTTTATAAAAATGAGCAGTTTTATAAATAAAAGGAGTTCTGGGTCACTAATTATATTGGATGTAAACAATGCGACATTATGTTTCTTCAAAAACCGATAATGAAGTATGCTAAAAGAATAAGCACGTGCAACCTAAAATCATAAATTCCAAACTCATGCGTAGATATCATGCTTAGATGTCAGAATTAAGGCTTAATGTAAACTAGAGCAAAAACCGTGAACAAAACTTTTAAACCACATGTTGTTGTCCGGAACAGCAAATGTCTCAATCTAACATAACATCACGCCTTGTTTCCCCAAAGGGTTGGGCAGAGGTGTTCCTGTAGCAGGTACACATTTCGCCAGTTATGTTTTAAGTCCCATGTAATAGGGGGCGAGCCTATTGCCATCAACCGGACACAAATCCAGACTCCAAGCTGCTACTGAGAAATTTCTGATAGAAAAATCCAATAACACTTTGCCCGACCCGGTAATCGAACCCAGGACCGTATGCTCAGCAGTAGCGCTTGCTACCAATAGACCAACGAGGCAGTCAACGTCTCAGTCTACTACCTGAATATGCATACACTGCAGTTGTCACATTTGACATCCGTGGCGCACACTTTTAAAGAAAGAAAGAAAGAGAAATTGCGTTTATTGGCATTAAGACGGAAAAATACACCTTAAAACTATAAGAACAGAAACCAATGATTATAATGCCAAAAGGGCCTTAGCTCAGCATATTGTCAGATCGCAACACAAAGTGTACCACCTGACGCTGATTTTCAGCTGCAACCCACGGCCATTTTTAGTTTACAGTAATAGCTGCTCTAGTAGTAGCACGGTAGTCTGTGGACCTGAGCCTATCGTACCAATCCCCTTCAACCAAATACGCAGGTGACTACATGAGTTTACCCACACAAAAGCTGAGAAATGGTGGACCTCGACACCGGGCTGCAGGCAGTCCGAGGAAGCTTTGCTATCTTTGGATAGCAGGCTAACCAGATGTTTATTATGCTTGGACAGGAACGGCCTGCGCCTGGTGACAGGGACCATCACGGGACACTGCTCGCTAAACAAACAATTCCACACAATAGGCATAACGGACAATCCTCTGTGCAGGGCGTGTATAGAGGCTGAGGATTCCGTCGCGCACGTGCTCTTTGAATGCACAGGTGTCATCCAGATTAGAACAGATGTTCTGAACATATCAGGAGTTTTAATTAACTTCTGGATGGAGGTGGGCTGGTTGGAATAACCACCAAACGGCCGCCATGGCTCACGCACAATGGTCTACCTGACAGACTAAGCGCGGAAACCGAACCCCATAACATAGAACATAGCTGCTCTAGTTTACATTGAATCTAAACGCATAACATAGGTTTTTAATGACATCTTATATGTCAATATATATCATACATAATCTAATCAGCCTATAAAGTTCCCACTGCTGGGAAACAGGCCTCCTCTTAAAGAGGGAGTGGGGTGTAATCGACCACGCGGGCCCAGTGCGGGTTGGTAGATCTCACATGTCTTCGAATTTTTGGTTCTAGGATATGCCGGTTTCCTCACGATGTTTTCCTTCACCGTTTTGAGAGCAGTGGTGATGAAATAATTTACACAAAGTAAAACGTCTGTCTTGATTAAAACCTGCGACCTACAACTCGTAAGTTACCACTGGGTCACCACTGCTTTTGCGTCTCCATAAGACAAAAGTAATTATTATCAATGCGTCTCTTTACGTCAAAGAAGCATAGTACCACCTAATGTGTACACAAGTTTAGTTAAAGCAATAAACACATGAAAGCTATAATTATACTGTCGAGACGCGAACAGCATTGAAGCATACCTCCAATACCTAGTACATACATGTATATGTACCAAGCTCAAGGTAGGCACACAATTTCTGCGGCGAACGTAACCAATTCTCTACATGTATATAGACGTACACTGTCCGGAACACACATTAATGGAACACTCTTAATAGAATGCTTTGTGTACAAGTCAGAGCAGGAGTGATCAATTAATATCATCTTTGTGCACTCGCCTTTATGTTTTAGCATATAGGTATTTTGTTTCTGGTTGTGGAGACTGACAAACTTAACTATGCGTGTCATCGTGGCGCTGCTTGTGAAGAAGGAATGTCAAAAATCTGTCAAATTCAGTACTTTTTAATTTAGATCTCTTTTTCGCCACACGCACAGTATGTTTGTATCTGTGTCATGATTGAGTGAAAGGTCACTTTTAATTGTTCGCTTGTTTCAATTTTGTATGCTTGTTGAGTTTTGTAGCTTCGAAATCAGCGTTCGGCTTTGTTCGTTGTTGTATTCAAGTGCCTTTGAAATTGTTACGACCCACTCTATTGCTACTCGTGTCGGATTTCAGCTTTTTGTTAATTAAGAATATTTTTCCGCATGAAATGTTTGAATAAAAGTTCGTGACAGTTGGATAAAAACAGAAGGTTAATAAATTCTTGTACTTCACCTAAGTTAGAGGGATTTTTGATAGATTAGAATGTGAACGTTTTTAAAAATACAGGAATTGCCCCTCAGAATGCTACCACTTCGTTATTGGCGTAGCCGCACCAAGCTATGCCAGGCTACGGCGTAGCACTCGCGTAGCACCCTGCTTATTGCAACATAATTTTGATTAAATGATGAATTGCATAAAAGTCAGTTACAATGTTATATCACGAAAGTCTTAAGTTAGGAAATAAGGAAACATCATCATCTGCCTAGCCTTTTCCCAACTATGTTGGGGTCGGCGTCCAGTCTAACCGCATGCAGCTGAATACCAGTATTTTACATGGAGCGACTGCCTATCTGACCTCCACAACCCAGTAACTGGGTAATACGATACCCCTTGGTAAGACTGGTTGTCAGACTTTCGGGCTTCTGACGACCCGTAACGACTGTCAAAGATCCACGAATGACAGCCGGGACCAACGGCTTAACGTGCTTTCCGAGGCACGGAGGAGTCTCGGTATGTAAAGATGGTCACCCATCCACTGACCAACCCCGGCAAGCGTAGCTTAACCTGATGGATCGACCAGTGCGGCTGTTATTACTTAGCCACGAGCAAAATAAGGAAACAACCGAACAAAAATTCAATAACCGTTCCAGTAAATTGAAATTGGAACGTAGTATCGAGCAAATCCGCAGCATCCCGCTCTTGGTGCAAATAAAATACCAAATAACCATCTCAATAACCGAGACGAAGAAGCAACAGATTGCTAAGGCAGGGTAGACTGTATCAAATCGATATAGCCGTACGATAATCGGGCTATAAAGGTCCCTTCTGACGGGCTGTCCATCTCGGTCCGTTTTTACGATTCATCGTTTATCTTGACATGATGCAGGACAATATTTCACGGAGATATTTTACGTGAGAATTTCTTTGAGTAGGCTTGAGGAATTTCAATATGGTAGCTGATATTTGAAGGAAAACTTTATAGATTACTTTTTAGCTGCGCCCCGCGGTTTTACCCGCACGAGTATCGATCCCGTGAGAATATCGGGATAAAAAGTATCCTATATCCTAACCCAAGTTATGGTCTACCCAAGTGTCGAGTTTCATCCAAATCCGTTCGCCATTTTAGAGTGAAAGCGTAACAAATAAACAAATTCACTTTCCAACCCACGGGACAGAGGCTTATGCGTGTGAAACCGAGGGGTGCAGCTAGTATTTATAATTTAAAAATGCGAAAGTTAGTTTGCTTGTTACACTTTCACGCTAAAATGGCTGAACGGATGTAGATGAAATTTGAAACATGGGTAGACAGTGATTTTTTTTTTTTTTGGGAAATTGTCAAATAACTTCTTCCGCTCTGGGTGGAGCGGGAGGGCGTGTCAGACTCGCTGACATCTCTTTGAACACAACGCGCCGTCGACCCGGGCTTGGTCCTTATGGGACGGTGAGCTACCCATTGATCACCGTCCGCAAGCCCGCGCCTACGGTGGCCGGAAATCGGCTCGCAATTCCCGCCCCGGGCGTCTCCTCCTGCGGCGGTTAGGGGCGTGAGGGCGCGAAATTTGCCTCTTCCTCACGCGTTCCGCCTCCTCCTTCGCGAGCATTACCGCTTCGCAGAAGGAGGTGACGGCCTGCCATTTCCTCTCGCTCCGTACCATGGCCTGAACCAGGGCCGAACGCGAGAGATCACCGCCGCCGATCGCCTCCACGAGGACACGGCGATGCTCCGCCCAAGCCGGGCAGACCTCCACCGTATGCTCCACCGTGTCCTCCGAGCGATCCACACAATGGTGACACCCGAGCGTTTCCTCCCGCCTTATCCTGAACAGGAGGGTAGACCATGACCTGGATTGGGAAAAAGGATATTTTAATCCCGTTATTTCCACGGGACCGAGACTTATGCGTGTGAAATTGCAGGATGCAGCTAGTATTAATTAATATTATAAATGCGAAAGTGAGTTTGTTTATTTGTTTGTTATACATTCACGCTAAAACGGCTGAATAGATTTGGATGAAATTTGGCACAATGGTACACCATGATCTGGGTTAGGACATAGAATACTTTTCATCCCGATATTCTTGCGGGATCGAGACTTATGTGGGTGAAACCATGGCATGCAGCTTGTCTTATATAAGTTACAAAATACAGTCAGGGAAATTAATTGCCAAGCAAATTGACACCCAAGGTCAATTTGCCGTGATGGAGCCATTTTACATAACTGCCGAAAAATTACAGTTATGATTTGAACAAATGGATAAGTCAATTTGCCTGGCAGTTAACTGCCCTAACATTACATAAATGAGAAATATGCACAACATTTAAGAAAAGTATTTTCTCCTAGAATTCAACTTCTGAGTAACTGAACTCGTCATTTCTAAAAGAATTTAGCTTTCCTTTGAAAAACGTTCAACAAAAACTCTTACTCAGACCGTTTTACGTAACAGCAAAGCTTCTTAGTTCTGACAAAACACGAACATTTGCTCCAACACATGTTACACGATCTACGTTTCAAAACTTTTATTAGGTACTGTTGTTTCTGAGAGCAGAAAAAGAACTGGTTTCACAAAATCTGAATTTAAAAATGAAAGAATGTTTCAAGTCTCCAGATGTTTAAGTAAATGGCTTATCTGTATTCCTATGCTTAAAATTAAATTGGGTTAAAAATCTCAGTTTAATTTCATGCTATTAATAAAAATTGTTTCCTTAACGTTCACAAAGCAGTGTTGAGAAACCTGACAAAATCTTGATAAACACGAGCTAAAAAAGTATTCATATTTTCGTCTTAAAATGAAACAAACTATAATTAATTGATTCAGGCGTGACCTTGCGGAAATCCATTATAAAATACAATAGACGTGGATATATTTAGTAACTTGTTCCGCTTAGCTATTTCTAAAGAGCCATAAAAAACTCCTGAAAGAAATCGACACGTGTTTCACCTCTCAACGAGGCATCCTCAGGATGACGATGGACTTGTTGCGAACTCGAACACGGCGTGTTGCCACACCAAGCGCTGAGTCTGCACTCAGCTCGTTGAGAGGTGAAACACGTGTCGATTTCTTTCAGGAGTTTTTTATGGCTCTTTAGAAATAGCTAAGCGGAACAAGTTACTAAATATATCCACGTCTATTGTATTTTTTTTGAAACAAACTATGTATATCAAGGCAGCATGGAATTAGCATGTAATTACTATACATGGATTAGTATAAATTTTCCTATACAGCATCGCTGTGTCCTCATGGAAGCGATCGGCGGCGGTGATCTCTCGCATCCGGCCCTGGTCCACGCTATGGTACGGAGTTAGAGGGCATGTGAGGCCGTCACTTCTTTCTGCGAAGCGGTAATGCTCGCGAAGGAGGAGGCGAAACGCGTGAGGGAGAAGCAAATTTTGCCATTAACCGCCGCAGGAGACGCCCTGGGTGTCGGGAATCGCAGGCCGATTCCCGGCCACCGTAGGCGCGGGCTTGCGTACGGTGAGCAATGGGTAGCTCGCCGTCCGATAAGCACCAGGCCCAAGTCGACGGCGCGTTGTGTTCCACGCGCGCCTCAAAGAGATGTCAGCAGAACTGACGGGGTCCGCTAGGGCCGATGCATGCCTGCCGGGATTGCGAAGAAATCTGAAAGGGAGATCGTGGCCCCCGGCAACATGGCAACTGAAGGAACACGAGTGGGTTTTAGTCAGTAAGAGTCTGACACGCCCTCCCGCTCCGTGCAGAGCGGGGGAAGTTATTTGATAATTTCCCACCCAAAAAAAAGCCCGACCCAGACAACGTGCTTAGGATGCTGTGGGAACTGGCGCACATTTTGCGGATGATCGAGGCACACCGCTTTCGTATGACCTTTGAGTAGTATATTATTGGGCATTCTGTCCCACCTGTCGCGCAGTCGAACAGGTTCGCCTACGCTCCATTGTGACTGAATGCCCAATAACATACGGAGTCGGTCTTTAACCGCAAAGTCGAAACTCATTAGCAATCATTCATAGATGTGTGACATAGCTGCTCGCACATCAACAGGCCACCACCTATATCAGCAACTTAAGGATGGGTCTGTTTTGACAGACCAAGAATTGCATCCGCAGCTAGCGGGACGAAACGACGAAACGACGATCGCGAAGAAGACAGTGTAGCGGCAAATCGCTTCGTAAAATAACAATAAATAAACATATTTGAGAGTTAGAGCAGTGAGCAGTGGTGGTCTAGTGGTAACGGTTGCGACTTGTAAGTCGCAACCGCAGTTGCAGGTCGTGGGTTCGAACCTAGGCTAGCGCTTTACTTTGTGTAAATTATTTCATCACCACTGTTCTCTGTGAGAGAAACCTTTGTGTCAGTAGTGGGAAAAAAATGATAAATTGAAATCTTATACGTAATCATAAATCGTATTAACCTAGCCTTCAGGATCTTTTCAATCCGGATCCGGATCAATCAGGATCCGCTCATGTTAGCATGTGGGCGTAGCGATATAAACACATTTTTTATGACGACCAGACGGTTCTTTTATAGTCTTAAGACGCGGAAAACTTTGCTTGCGCGATGTAGGATTTGATGTTTTTAGTTCATCCGATGTATCATAGATGGTGCTGTAGTACTTTTTGGGGTATATACTCAACAAGGAATCAGCCACGCGAATGCGCTTGAATTTTATTACCTACCTGTCCCGAGTTGACAGTGCGCCTAGCCTAACGATAGATGGCGTTGACAGCGAATTAGATCTCACTATGGTTTCGTTACCGTTGTTAGAATATCTCATTTTTTCAGTGTAAATAATTAAAAAATAAATACTTTTACTCATTGTTAATCAGTTTGTTGACCACAGTAATCATGAAATTTGTTAAACAACCACAATCGCTGCAAGTAAACACAGTTTGCGATGTTTTTTGTAAAACTAGTTCGCGTCATGGAGAATTGTTACCTAATTCAGTACGATGTATCATTTGTGGACCATCGAATTGTGGCAAAACAAATTTACTTATTGGACTTCTTATACATGAAAACGGTTTAAGGTTTCAAAATGTTTATGTCTACTCAAAAACCTTACACCAACCTAAGTACATTTTTTTAGAAAGAGTTTTACAACGGGTACCAATTATCTCACTCCACAAATATCAAGGGAATGAGGAAGTTATAAGCGTTCAGAACGCAAAACCCTACTCTGTGTTTATATTTGACGACGTTGCTTGCGAGAATCAAACTAACATGCGTGATTATTTTGCAATGGGAAGACACAAATACATCGACTGTTTTTATCTAAATCAAACATATAGCAAAATCCCTAAACAGTTAGTAAGAGATAATGCTAACTTAATTATACTATTCAAACAAGATAATATTAACTTGAGACATGTTTATGAAGAACATGTTAACACTGATATGACATGGATTGAATTTTGTGAAATGTGTTCAAAAATATGGAGTGAGCCTTTTAATTATGTTGTAATTAATAAAGATTGCAACAAAAATAACGGATGTTATAGAAATAAATTTGACACTTTTGTAGTCTTTGATTAGAAATACAAATATTTAAGGCTATGGTACTTACATGATATCATTATTCCATGACCGACTCTTAATCGAAAACTATCTTATTCTACTGTAATGGAAAAATCATTGAAAAGACAAATTGTGGACGCTGCAGAAGCCGTAAAGAAAAAAGTACGAAAGATGCGAGATTTTGAGAGTGAAAATAAGCAAGCATTGGAATCAGTTTTTAAACCTGTAACAGAGTCTCTCAATTGCATAGCTAATATCAATAAACAAACTGACCTCTTGCAATCTAAAGAAGTTGAAGAAACAAAAGTTCCGTTGAGGAGCGATATTTTGCAGAAAGAATGTTCCAGTAACGAAGGAGACAGTAGCGCGGAAGAAAATGAATGTGATACCGACAGTAACGAGTCGTACCAATCATTAGTAGAGAACAATCAAGAGCGTGATACATCATCCTGGTCAATATCTTCAGAAGCATTGATAGATAATCCATTTGGTGTTCGAGCGGAGCGAGGACAATTGATGTTAGGTTCTGCTTTCATAACGATCGGGGATGATTATATTACCGTTGCAGGACAGAAATATCGAAGCACTCCAGGACTGAAACAATTGTTATTGAAAAAGGATGTAGATTTAAGCACGGTTACAGAGTCTGATAGGCAGTATTATAAGATGATGTTGATTGCCACAAACGCACATCGTCGAGACTTTGACTCAAACAAACCAATAAAAAGTAATAAGGGACAAAAATATTTGCAAGTTATAAAACCTCTTTTCAAACAGTCAAGTACTATTCAAAGCAGTCAGTCAAAGGGGAAAGGAGTATCCTTGAACAAAATGTGGAAAAAAAATGTTGATTTTGTTTATTGGAATGATCCTAATGAACTTGTAGATAGGTTAAAATTATTAATTGCATCTCGAGACGCTGGTAACACAGGATTAGACAACGAAATTATATCTATTATTGAAGAACTGCGTGAGAGTAAATTGATTAAGTAATAAATAAATGGTATACAATTTTCAATGTTCATTGTATTATCAACCTCTAAACATAATACACCTTAAATATGAATGTAGATAAATTCGGGCACAATGTTCATAAGAGATTGCGTTTCTCTGAATTATTAGAATTCAATGAAAATGCACTGCTAAAATCCGAAAGTGGAGATTTTGACTTGAATAAATCTAGATTGAGAGGAATTAGATCTCCTGTAGAATCAGACGATGCTGTGAATAAGGGTTACGTTGATCGATTGTGCGACCATACAACAAAGGAACTAAATAATCAGATTGGGTTGTTGCGTACTCAAATCATAAAAGATGCACAAATAACAGTCCAAACCACTTTAAAAGCAAAGATACCTGAAGTTTTAGTTCAGTTGGAAGATAAGTTTTATAACAAAGAGGAAGTACAACAATTACTTAAAAAAACTCCGTGATGGCAAAACAACAAATTGTTAATGAACTACACAAGGCGGCACGAAGAAACTTTGTTAGACGATCAGTTATTTTAAAAGGCATAGATGACTTATGGCAAGCTGATCTAATAGATATGCAAAATCTAAAAAGGTTTAATAAAGGTTATAATTACATTTTAGTGGTGATTGATTGTTTCTCAAAGTATACCTGGACAGAACCAATAAAATCCAAAAGTAAACTTGATGTTACTCATGCATTTGAGCGAATACTAACTACCAGCAATCGAAAACCTAATCATTTACAAACTGATGCAGGCACAGAATTCTATAATATAACATTCCAAAAGCTTATGAAGAGCTACAATATTAACCACTACTCTTCGTTTTCTCCCAAGAAAGCGTCGATTGTAGAACGGGTGATTAAAAATAAAATGTATAAATATTTTAGTCTCATTGGGAACTACAAATGGATAGGTCCAGCATTAGAAGTTATTCTAAAAACATACAATAATACAAAACATCATACCATCAAATTGAAACCAATCGAGGTAAATAAGATGAATGAGTCAAAGATAAGAGAAAATATTCAAAAAACTCAAAAACATACATCAAACCGATGTCGACATAAATTCAAAGTAGGTGAAAATGTTCGGATCAGTAAATACAAACATATTTTCGATAAAGGTTACACTCCTAATTGGTCGACAGAAATATTTACGGTAAAAAGGATTAATAATACCATACCAGTAACATATCATATAGAAGATCATAGAAAGCAGCCTATTAGAGGATCTTTCTACGAACAAGAACTTCAAAAAACTAGCTATCCTGGCGTTTATTTGATAGAAAAGGTTCTTAAAAGAAAAGGGAAGAAACTTTACGTGAAATGGTTAGGTTTAAGTAACGAAGAAAATAGTTGGATTGATAAAGATGAAATTGTAGGTTAGGATTATGAATATATAACCATGTTTGGAAGAAATATTTCATTCATTACACTTTCTACTATGCAAGAGAATGGATGGACTAGTTAATAGTGTAATTAATAATCTACCATTCGAACTTCATTTACCTGGTTATAACTATTGCGGACCGGGAACAAAACTCGAGAAGCGATTGCGGCGAGGTGATCGAGGTGTGAATAAGCTAGACGAAGCTTGTATGCATCACGATATTGCATATGCAAACCATACAGACTTACCCAATCGTCACAAAGCTGATTTACAACTACTAAATATGGCTAAACAAAGACTTAAATCGAACGATGCTGGGAAAGGTGAAAAACTTAGTTCATGGTTAGTGAGCAAAGTTATGAAAACCAAGCTAAAATGTGGTTCCGGTGTTAAAACGTTTAAAAGTTTCGTGTCAAAAATAAGAGCGAAAATAAAAAAACTGAAACCAAAGGACAATAAAACTTTAATTAACGCTGCTTACTTGGCTGCAAAAAAAATATTTCCAAACATTCAGAAAATTCGAGTACCGCGAGTGATTCCCTTACCAAAGACTGGAGGTATTCTACCTTTAATCCCAATTTTTGCGGGTTTATCAGCTTTAGGAACTTTAGCTGGTGGTGCGGCTGGTATTGCAAAAACTGTTAACGATTACAAAGCAGGTCAGCAAAATTTGCGAGAAACACACCGACATAATAAGGCTATAGAGTCTTTAAAGTTAGGCCAGGGTTTATACATTAAGTCACATAAAAATGGTAAAGGTTTATTCATAAAATCTTCAAAAAACTGAAAAATAAGCTACCTAATCGTGCTCTAACTAATGTAGACATAAAAAGACACGCACGCGACATCCCTCACTTTCGAGGAGTCTACATGAAGGATCAGTTACCAAGGACACCAAAACGGATTGAATGTGGTATCGTAAACTTGGACGATTATAAGAACGAAGGCACGCATTGGGTAGCTTATGTTAAAATAAACAAATATTGTGAATACTTTGATAGCTTTGGAGATTTGAAACCTCCAATGGAATTAATGCAGTACTTTAAAAATTGTGATGTTTTTTATAACTATACTAGATTTCAACAATTTAATACAGTAAACTGTGGACACTTATGTCTAGAATATCTATGGAAATTTTGGAATAAATACGTATAAATTTTATGTATTTCTTTTATTTCAATCATTTTCATCATGTCACTCACCCTATCGATAACTGGAAACTCGAGCGATTTATGTACATATTATCCTAATACATTACAACTTCATGGTCATTATGAATGTGCCTTATTGCATTTCTCAACATTTAATTCAATTCCTAACATTGAAAAAATTAATAATAAATTATATTATGGATCCAATGAAGTCCTTGAATTACCTGAAGGTACTTATGAATTGCAAGATATCAGTGATTATTTAAAATCGGAAATAAAAGACTGTTCAATAAAAGTACGATGTAATAACAATACTCTAAAAACTTTGGTATACTGTACTAAAGATATCGATTTTACTAAAGAGGGGACTTTTAGGAAATTATTGGGGTTTAAGAAACAGATCTTGAAATCAAATAAATGGCATGTGTCAGAGTTACCAGTCAACATTTTACCTACGACAGTGATCAGGATAGAATGTGATATTGTAAGTGGTTCGTACATAAACGGAAATCCCAGTCACATTGTACACGAATTCGCCCTCAACGTGGCGCCGGGATATAGAATTATAGAAATTCCGAAAAACGCCATATACTTTCCAATCAACCAAAACAACATAAGCAGTATACATATCAGGCTATTAGATATAAACAATCGCTTAATAAACTTACGTGGTGAAGAAGTGCAGCTATATTTACATCTTAGAAAAAATGATTGACTACAATAAATATGTGCATCAACAAATAGGAAATGTCAGTTCTATTAAAGTGATCAAGCAAATAAGACCTTGGTCAAAGAAAAAAATAAAATTAACACGAGACAATAAGGAATTTCTTAAAACAATCGGTTTGCTATAATGAATATCTTAGAGGTTTTATCTGCTCCAACTTACGACAACACTGTTGAGGGAATCGAATTTCATTCTTACAAACCCTACATAACCAGCTTCAACAGGAACGATGAAATCCGCATACCTATTAATCAACAGGATCTGTATATATTACCTTCAGCAAGCACTTTGTATTTGGAAGGAACTATAATCGTTAGCAAAAAAGATTCAAAAGAAAAAGCAAGCAGCGTTTTTTTAACAAATAATTTTCTACTCTACTTGTTTCAAGATATACGTTACGAACTAAATGGAGTAGAAATAGATAAAATAAAAAACGCTGGTGTGACTACTACGATGAAATCATTAGTGTCAATGAATGAGAGTGAGTCAAAGATATCTTATGCATGGGGTTGGAATATCGATGGCACAAAAAATATTAATGGAGGTAGTTTTTCTGCTTCTATACCACTTTGTAATATTCTCGGGTTTGCAGAAGATTTTAAGAAAGTAGTGATAAATAGCAGACATGAATTGATATTGTTACGAAGCAATACAAACCTGAACGCTGTAAAACTGAATACTGGTGAAGTTGTAGATGATGTTCTGATAAATAAAATTGTTTGGCGTGTACCGCACGTTAAAGTGTCAGACAAAGAGAAAATAAGTTTGCTAAAATTGTTAGAGAAAGACCGTCCGCTCCAGATGATTTTTAGAAATTGGGATCTGTACGAATATCCTACTTTACCTAAAACAACGAAACATACTTGGTCTATTAAAACATCATCACAAATAGAGAAGCCTAGATATGTCATTATTGGTTTACAGTCAAATAGAAAAAACAATGCAAGCTCTGATATGTCTCTGTTCGATCACTGTCATATTCGTGACGTTAGAGTGTACCTCAATTCAAACTACTTCCCATATGAAAATCTAAATGTGAATTTTGCTAATAGCAGAATTGCTTTATTATACGAACAATATACTAGATTTCAACAGTCATATTACGGACGTCGCGCGGAGCCTTTATTAAGCGAAAAACAATTTAAAGACTTGGCACCGCTCTTTGTTATTGACTGCTCTAGGCAAGCAGATAACTTGAAGACAGGTTCGGTTGTGGATGTAAGAGTGGAAATTGAAACTGATTTGGATATACCCAACCAAACTTCTGCGTACTGTCTTATATTGAATGATTGTATAATTGAGTATAAACCGCTAAGTAATACTGTGAGAAAAATATCATGAATCCGAATACTATCATAGTAGATGTTCAAGGGTTTAAAGATCTATGTAATAATTTTATAATAAAGGAATTAGCTTTTGCTAGTCGCAATTATACGCAGTCATTTTTAATAAAACCACCATATTTGTTTAGATACTTAACAAGTGATGAAAAAAGACAAGTTAAATGGTTGGAAAGGAACAGAGGCATTTATTGGAATGAAGGTTATATCGACTACAGAGAATTCCAACGTATAATCGTTCCATATCTAGAAAATAAGGAAATCGTTGTGAAAGGTTTTGAGAAAGTGAAATGGATTAAGGATCTTTGTGAGAATTGTAATGTGTCTGACCTCAGTGGAAAAAACTGTCCTAATTTCTCTGTGTTGTATAACAAGTACTGTGATGAAAAAAATAATTTAAATTGTACTAAACATTTAAAGATATGTGCCTTAAAAAATGTTTTGTGTATTAAAAAACATTTGAATTTGTAAAAATGTGTATTTCGGGTTTATGTACTTAAATAAAAATCATGAAATCTTAAAAGTGTGTTTATTTCATTTGTTTACCTGCTACAATAAAAATATTTAAATTAAAAGAACAACTTTAATTACCTAACCAAAAGTTATAAAAAACATTAAAAATCACTGTCAATCAAAGATTTTGATATTTTTTTAACTAACGATTCCGTATCGTCCATAACACTATCAATAGCGTCTTTAACGATGTATTGTGCATTTATTATCACGTTCTCACTATCACTATCACTGTCACTGGTATTGTTATTGCAGAGATCGATAACTGATATTTTTATCAGTTTTATCCCACGTTGATGCAGTTTACTCATCACGAAAGATTTTGATGGTTGTTTCTTATGAGAAGGTTTTTCTCGACGTTGTCGTTTGGATTTTTTTTCCTTCGTAAGTTGACTGCAGTGAGGGGGTTCATTGTAAATCATCTCAGATAGTCTTTCGTAAGGATCCTGAGCGTACTGGCTGAATACAATTTCTGAATCACCAATCTGAAATAAAAATGATAAAAAAATTATTAGCATCATTAGCCTCTAATAAAAAATAAAAAATAAACAATGAATAAATATTAATTAATATTTTACTCACTGATGACATAATTATGACGCACACAGATAGATCAAATATTTCTTATTTTGTACGAGTACTCGAGACAGAACCGCTTAAAGGTAGCTAATTTAGGTAAATGAAACAAACATTGCGATATTATAAGATAGAGTCTGTTCATCTACACCTATTTGTTAAACGGCAACGGTTTTCATTATATCGACAAAGCATGTTATATGCATAATACATTTTTCTGAAATTAAATTTTATCTATGTAATAATAAAAGCGAAATACCATTGACTTAATCATGAATCAAAGTATTTTTATTGTTGATTTAAAGCGTGTATGAACTTGATCAAACAAAAAATAGCAGGCTTGCAGTTATAGTGTCATTGACATGCAGTATATCATATTTCGCTATCGTAAACTAGTATCGCCCTGCGACGTTACCTGCGAATTATTGATATGAACCTAATTCGCTTATAATTTTAATGGTTAGCAATAATTAAACGATGAATTGACAAATAAAACAATGAAAATTAATAACTTACTTCATTTAATAAACATTAATTACATTTATGTACTTATAATCTACAGTTACAGAATAGTTACTATACATAATTATATAATACTAGGATATCATTAACAAATACAATTGTTGGGATGCAATGGTTATTTATTCTAGTTAGTATGCACTAAAATTCTCGTACATAATTATAATAAATTAAGACGAAGAATTACATATACATTTTTTAATTAACCTATGCTGTCCTATTGCTAGTTACACTGCTTCTTCAGCTTTCCAGTCTCCAATGGAATGGAATGTTAGATAACATAATACATTACTTATTTAAAAAATGAGCAATGTCCCCAAGCTTGGGTTGCGATTTTACAATTAGATATCGCGCGTTTATCATCATTATTAGATAGTGCAATTTTGTTTACACTTTGCGTAAATATTTCATGTTTAATGGATTTAAACACAATATTTTTCCTACGAATGACTTCACTATTAAATAAAACGTTTTCGTAATCTGTGATACTTAGATCACGAATAACACAAGATTTAACTCCTTTTGCTTTTTTAATTATTTTGTCCTCTGTTTTTATTGAATAAAGTTTAGATCTTAAACCAACGAAATCTGTTATAACTTTTCCCCCCATTTCATCTTTGAAAAGACCCGGAATTTTTTTATTAATTTGAGGTAACTTATATTGATTTTCTGCATTATAATTACTGGTGTCAAAGTATAGCAATAACTGATGTTTTATATCGCGATAAAAATCATTAGTGATAAAGATTAAGTAAACAAAAGAATCCGTGTCTGTATAACATAATTTCACTCTTCCCTTATACATAGGTTTAATTATATTGTAGTGAAAGTGGTACATGTGTGATTTAGACAGTTCTAATACGGTGAAACCAATATATATAGGCTTGTCTAAAATTACCTGATCTGGTTTCATTTGTATCGTTACTAAGTTCTCGGAAAGAATTGATGCGCTATGAAAATAAGGGTTGTTCACGAGTCTCTCAGCGTAGGAAGACTTTTTAGTTTTGTTATTCGTATCATTCCACTGATTAACCAAATGAACGGATACTCTGTTTTCAGTGTTTTCCAAAGTTTTTCCGAAAACGCTATTATTTAACAACTTAAAGAAATCTTGTTCAAATGTACTGTTTGCCTTTTGTCGTAGTTGTGTATTTAATTCAATGTATTGCTTTAAATAAGGACTTTGTCTAAAGGTGATGACTCTATGAATTTTGCGTAGTATCAAACCATGCTCCAAACATTTTTTTAAATGCACATAATGAATCACATAGTTATATTTATTATATAGATTTGAAACCAGTTTTTTAGTTTTACCTCCAGGTGGTATGCATTTTTCAGGACAAAAAGGTAAGTCATTATGTTCGCCGTGTAAGGATTCAGGGTAAAGCAGATCGACTTCTAGTATGAAACCCCATTTCGCATTATCATCAATACATTCAACATGTAATTGGTCTATTTCATTTTGATTTAAAAATCTAAAATCTGAATAAGGTAAATATTGACACATACTGTAACCGTAAAGGTTATTGCAGTCCAAATAAACTATAAAAGATTGAGGTTTTGAAGCATCGCATTTTGATAAATACTTATTATTAGCTTTTGCATAGCGATGAGAGCACATACACAAACCACCTCTAATACCGTTTTGAATCATTCGTACGATAGCTAAGTCAGAAACGAGTTCAAGTTGAACACCTGTTTTCAGTAGCATTGCGTCAAATGATAAACTAGGTGCGGTTATGTAAAATGCAGGGTCCAGTTTATAATACTGTTTACAAGTTTTTCGAAACTTCTGGAATATATCAGTTAGTAACAGAACATCTGTTTTTAAATATAAATCCGTATATTCACCTAAATCTTTTATATTGAATTCATTCCAAACCAAACAAGCATGTTTATAATCTTCATCTGAAATAACTTGGTTAGTTAGAACGCTGAAAAAATGTTGTCTCGATGGTAACTTTGTTTCTTCGTAACATTTCCAGTTCGTCATGTAATCATAAGGATACACCCCCTTCCTTGTGAGCAAATTAAATTGATTATTGTTAGGAAAATGAGAGCGTAGAGTGATGAAATCATCATTATGCATAGTTTTCGCAAGTTTGTCTAAGCTAGCTCCTAAAAAATTAAAGGAATCCAGAAATCGTAATTGAACGTATTCATTATCAGCAATCTGTATGAATTTGGAAAAAGAAATATATTTTTCTTTAGTCTTTGGAATAATTCTTATATTTCCAGGCATTTCACCCAATTTCTGTATGAATAAATGACAATCGTATCCTGATAAGTTGTGGAAAAATATCGGAATGAATTTAGGTATTTTATACTGTAGATTACAATGTCTATGAGCAGCACCACGGTATCGTCCTGTTATATGACAATGATCTCTAACTTTATTAGTCCAAAGTAGGTTTTCACATATGTAACATTTATAAGCTTGTTGAAAATCTTGCGCGTTGTCTTCTGTAAATGTCATGACCTGGGTTTCAGTAAGTATTTTGTAAATCTTTTTGACATCAGCATAAAGAAATTCTATAAATTTTGAAACACAGTCAAAACCGCGATAACTTTTAAATAACTCATTATTAAAAGTGTAACTTAACGAAGAAACAATGTTATAGGCGAATGCTACAGGCACGTGTCGTTGTAAAATTGATGTATTAGCAGTATCGGGTTCACTAGCGGATGTTGGTTCCAGCAGTGTTTCGAAATCAGCGTATATGGCGAATGGAATATTTTGTTTCCTATCATAATTTTTAAACTGTAATACAGATCCTTTTTCAGGTAAAATAGTCACGATTCCTCCACATAGATGATCATCGATTTGTTTAGGAGTAGGAAAAAACAATAAGCAACTTTCGCAAAAATATAATTTACTATGATGTTTCGTGATTTGGGTTTTAACAAGACGGGGCAAATCTTTGATGAGACAATAATGGGATGAACTATCATTTTCTAAGAACAATAGATGAATACTCTTAGATTTATTCTTACACGATTCAGGTCTGTACAGAGGACCTGTTATCAGCTTATTATTTTTTAAACCGTATACGTATATATTTAAAGATGGATTATTTCTTTCAAAAATACCTATATCTGAAAGAGTCATGGGAAAAGAAATATCCTTAACATTTAAAACATCGCGAAAGTGAGGATAAGATGTTATCCGCTCTGGATGTCGATTTGTTGGGTACAAGGCAGCCACAACGCACCACAAAAAACAATAATTATCATTATTGTGAATATTTAAACACGCTTTTTTGTTTTTTATGAACTTAGGTAAATCTATAAAATAAGATCCCCCAAGTGGCTGATACTTATTTACATTGACTTCTAAATGTAAATTACTTAAGAATGTCCATCCACTGTCTCTCTCTTCAAATTCTTCAATTTTTTTTAACAACGACGTGACAACCGTTTCGTAAATAGTATTAAAATCATAATTAAAATGTATGGCAAAATTTTTGGTGGCAAAAGATTTGATTTCTTGTAAATCATTTTTGTACAATAGAAATAAAGAAAAAAGTTGAAAATTAATTTTTATTGCATTATGTTTTTTAAGTGAATCATCGATTAAAGATTTAACCTGTTCGCGAATATTAGCAAAAAAGAATTCGGGAAAATTATTTGCTTCATCTTTAGATGCAATAACTCGATAACTAATAATACGTCCTTTAAACGACGATCGTAAGATTTCAACGTTTTCGAGAATAGGCATGGTACTGTTATTTTTGTGTTTATTAGTTCGTAAGTGACTGGTCCAGCAACGGCTATCTAAATAAATATCGCAAACCGAGCAATGAGGCATTTTGCTAAAATTATAGATGTATAAACATAAAAGTACTATAGTTAAACTGATAAAAAAATCGTTATGAGAATAATTGAAAGGTTAAAAATCTGAAGGATGTGCTAAAATTTCAAATGTTATCTAATATCTTGAACGAAAACACAATTTGTGTGCCGAATCTAACAATATACAAATAACCACAAAGAGTACAAAAAATGGAACTTGGATCCTTTAGATTTTCAACCTTTCAATTAGTACAAAGCAATAAAAAGAGTACCTTAAATACCATTAATTAATGTACTACATGCATCTTGTATTTGCATCCAATTTCCAGCACAACTCCATGTTCTGTATTTTCAGCTTTGCAAGTATGAAATGCAAATATTCTACTGTGATTCCCAGTAGAAAAAAATAACCGACAGTCAATCAGATGCTTCCTGAAAATAACATACAAAAATATTTAATTAAGTATGTAGGTACCTCCTACTATTTATCTCCCTGCTTATTCCCTTGGGAGAAAGTAAACGTTTAGTATCATATTTACCTTTTAATTTTCTAATTATTTATGTTTATTTCCTAGCCAAACTTCTTAACGTCATGCGGTGAAAAATCTTGATTTATTTGGAAACAGCTTCGCGAGATTCCAAGGTTTTTAAAATCAAATTTCTGAAAATTAAAAAAAAATAGATAAGTGCTATAAAACGTCATATTACTACATTACCTCTGTTTATCACGCATTAAAAAATATAAGTAGGTATACCTTTTATTTTCCTCAAATTATTGATACTGATTTCACTTTGCGTAACGGTAGTGCAGACCAAACTCCTAAACACGCTTTTCAACACAAATCGATGTACTTATATAACGCTTCCTGAAAGAAATATACATATAATTTAATTAAGTAAATACTTCAAATGTAAATACGTTTAACAAGTTAACACACGTGATACATTGTAATTAAGTTACCTTTATTTTCCTAAATTATTAACGTCATTTATTTTGTATTAATAAATCACTCAACCATCCGCACCGTTGCTTATGATAATGAAAGCCTATGTTTTAGAATATTTGGCTTATAAGCGAAACAATTTTTTTCGATAGTTTAGTTTAACTATCAAAAAAAAAAAATGTCTTACGACTAATTGTATGAGCCTGTTATTAACAATAATCATACAACATTTTTTTCCAATAAAGTAGTCATTTCGTATTTTAATATTACCTAAGCAATACTTATTCAACAGTTTTATTGGACTTTAGTCAACCTTCATATTTTTTCTGATCAACAAAGTCTATTCGTATAAATCAACGATATTAGGTAGGGATGGCACGCATACACATTTACTATATGACAACATGGTTAGCGCAGTGGCTGAGCGATTGACTGCTGCGCCGCGTGTTGCGGGTTCGATCCCCGCACGGAACAAATATTTGTACGACCTACAGATAGTTGTTCCTGGTCTGGCTGTTTGTGTATGTGATTTTAAATGTTTGTAAACGCACCCACGATACAGGAGAAATTCCTAGTGTGGAGCACGTTTTTTATTTTTTTAATCATGTTTTAAATAACGTTGTTTGTTTATTAATAATATTGTTTAGTTTGTCAGCCCTAAGTTTTTTGCTACATCTGCATCGTTCGATACTGATTTGTGTCGAAACTGTTTTGTTGCTCTAATTCCTTACTCTTCATTTTTATTACGTTGATATACTACATACTCGTACAAGAAAAATAGTTGATTTATTCACTATAACTTAGTGGTTTGCAACAACTTTGTAATACAGTAGGATTATCACACGATTTCGTTTTTATACATCATGTTTTCGAAGACCTAGATACAGTCGAATTTAAGTATTCAATTGTGGATACTGCTATTCTTTCATTAGTATACAACTATCAGTTGTTGATACTTTCGTTGTTGATTGCTGACCTGCCGCCGCTCGCTGACATTTTCCGCTCCGCCTGCTGTCACCAACTCATCAAGCTACCTTCTCAAATAAACAACAGTTGATTGAAAAAAAAATGTAAGTATAATAAGTAATGTAAGTGTTTAAGTTTTATTGTGTACAATCTATCTCTTTACTTGTATAAATTGTTATGTTGTCCTTCGTTAGGTTGTCTGGAAGAAATCGTCTAGACCGCGATGACACCGTGACCATGATTTTTTGTTAAATGTTATTACGTTTATTTTCAGGTCCGAATCTGAGTACGAGGTTTATCATCCAACTGAGGTCATTGAAAAGAAAACTAAACACACACGCAAGCATCCTGTCATCAACAACAACAGGAAGCGCAAGTCAGGATCATCAACGAATTTATTACAACCAAGGTACCTAATTAAAATTTATTGTAAAACAATGTTGAGTTTTCGTCTAGATATTCAGATTAGAAGTACAAGCATTCAATTAATTTTAAAATTTAGCTTCGAGCGCACATACATTTATCATCGGCGATTGATGATTTTGTGACTTCAGTCACTAAAACACCATATATCTAGCAACAATGGCTAGATATATGGTGTTTTAGTGACTTGGTGCGTTCGATCGCTTCGATGCTGCAGTGCGTTAGTTGATTAACTGCGTTCAGTTGTTACTTCAAGCGTTCAAATGACAACATGACCACTGCAACTAGATTTTGTATGTGTGCTGATTGAGTCGTTGGAGATTTCGAAAACCTACTGTTGATCACTGATTCGTTTGACCCTGATTATATTATTTTCAGAGACATTTGATTTGAGTAAGAAATAATGTAATTAACCATTTTGTTTTCTATGTTGTTTCAGTAAGAAAACAAATACCAGTCCTATCGACGTGTTCGGGGTCAGTCGGAATAATGAAACTGATACAGCGCTCAACGATGGGTCATCGAGCAACCAACCGGTTTTATCATCGTTCTTTGTAAACCGTGTGGCTAATGGCAACGAGCAACGAACTGCAAACACCAACGGCGAATACTATGTTGATTGTAAAGTTTACAAAACGAGTGATGCGCATGACACTGATTCCATGATGTTATGGAAGAAGGCACTTGTTCGTATCAAGTTCCAAACCGATACGGATACGTTGCAGTGGCGTAAATTGCAAGATTTCGTGCGTTCGGTTGACAAATTGTTTGAAGAACCTCCAAGGTTTTATAATGATAAGTAAAATAAAATAATTAAAAGATCTTTGTTTTTGTTTTATTAAGTAAAATGAGGTGATCGTTCAAAATCAGTCTTAAGAATCAGTTAATCCGTAAACGATACCAAAATACATACAACACACAACAAACTTAACACTTTTTTGTTCAATAGGTTTAAATGTATCCAAGTATTCGTTGTAAATATATTCAGTGTAGGGCATTCTATCCTACTATCGACAACGAAGCGTGTCTTGAACTAGTCTGTACAGTAATATACAAAACAGTCGAGCCGATCGTATGTTATTGAGCATTCAGTCACAACGGAGCGTAGGCGAACCTGTTCGACTGCGCGACAGGTGGGACAGAATGCCGCTACACTGTCTTCTTCGCGATCGTCGTTTCGTCGTTTCGTTCCGCTGGCTGCGGATGCAATTCTTGGTCTGTCAAAACAGACCCATCCTTAAGTTGCTGATATAGGTGGTGGCCTGTTGATGTGCGAGCAGCTATGTCACACATCTATGAATGATTGCTAATGAGTTTCGACTTTGCGGCTAAAGACCGACTCCGTATGTTATTGGGCATTCAGTCACAACGGAGCGTAGGCGAACCTGTTCGACTGCGCGACAGGTGGGACAGAATGCCCAATAATATACTACTCCTTTGCATATACCTAACCATTAACTTAATCCATTTTTAATAATATACATAATGTGAAATAAATACAACAGTTCTATAATATTCAAATAACAATAATCTGATCCCAAAATCCTAGGATTAACTGAATAACATTGGAATTTAAAATAAAATAAAAACGCGATTAAGACAACATTCATAATCCATTTTCAATGAACATTTAAAGGGTATATAAACACAATTGAATAATGGCCGTACAAAATGAACTGAATACATATTAGGGTCACACCTTCTGTACGTATATTGGAACAAATACTCGTTAACACCATGCTATTGAATCACAAATCATATTGAAAGGTCTATTGTTCTTAACAAAGCTCAGTAAAGGTCAGTACACGGAATTCATTCACTTCATAATTATAAAGCATTACTTGCGATCTTTAACAGGAATTTCAATTAACAATTTCGAACTGGAGAACAGTTCGTATTTGGAAGGTGTTGAAATTTTAAATACGGAACAGTTTCAACAGAATTTAACTGAGTATTTGTGATGCATTCCAATAATTAATATTTCGTGGTAATACTGATTATAGTGATAAACAAAATAAAAAGCATATATTTTATGTAGTGGGAGGTATTTCAATGGGTTAGTCGGCAATAATTGTTTTGCTTGCACCCTGCATAAGATTTCACCTTATTTGAGCATAAGCATGAGCATTCACCCTGTATGAGCATGCTTGCTTGCATGATTTCTGAGCATAAAAATAGAGGCTACTCCACAGCTGCCGTGAGTTGCCGAAATAAGGTTGCAATCGGTTTCACACAACATTGCGGTTTACCTACTGAGTAGTAAATGAGTCCAAAAATTCAAACTCAAAGAGACTTTAGTCAGTTTGAACGACCCAAATAACGAGTTACACTCGTCTGGCCCCTCCCTAATTAGATTTCGCAGTCAACTACAATTATTAAGGGTAATTTTCCCATTTTAATCCGAGAGCTAGTAGTTTATGTTTTCAACAATAATTACGAGAATTTTTTTAATAAGCGAATGACGTGTACTCTGAAGTTGGTCTATATTATGAAAAGTTTCAAGGTCACATTTTAATGTTTATTGGCTTTGCAAACAACCTACATAATGCGATCTGGAGCTACATCGAACAATCGTATAATGGCTCTGAAATGGCATAGACTCTTTTTGTAGATGGGAAAAGTTGCTGATGACGAGAAAATGAAATGTTTGTTCGACTTTTTTTTAATAAATGGAACCGGTTTTTTTTTTGTTTTGTTTTGAATTGAGAATTCGAGCCATGATCTAGTTGTTTTCGATTCCTAGATCAAGAAAAATTGTATTGAGTTTTCTCCTTTAAAAAAACTGCTTAGGTGGAGATTCACAGACGACTCCACCCTAGTAACTCACACCCGTGTAAATGTGGTGCTGTTCCACAAACAATGGGACAATTTTATTAATATGGTGTCCAGCGTGTCCTGTTGTCTCCACGTTACAGGAACTGTTGGACGCTACTGAAAGTGCCAAATTTTGGGCCGACTCTATTTAGATTGCCGTGATTTGCATCAACACGCTAAAAAGAATGGTGATGACTTACAATGTGTTCAGGATTGGCAATAGGATAAAACCGTTTAAACCCAAGAAGAAAATAGTTATTTATGCAACTGTTGTGTAATAAGGGGTATTAAAACACGAATGTGGGTTTAGTATCACATGTGTGTTTTAATACCTAATTATAACAGTTGCACTGCAGTGAGTGCTGCTGTCCTCCGCTTAAACGTTCTATTACCAAAGTTAATGGAAACTCCTTGTTGATATTACGAGTAACTTCTTGGATTTACCCTGTATCGTAATAGAAAAAAAAAATATCTACACACATAGTACGTATAGTGTTCTGAGTCATTGACTTATGGTTTAAATTGCACTGCAATGAAGTCTCCGAATCAAGTGGTAATTAATTAAAGCTGTGATATCGAACCGTCAGCTATTCTTAGCGTATCGGTATAACCCAGTTATTGGGCGGGGGAGGCAACATTCGTTTTGTGCAAAATACTGAAATTCAACTGCATCTGGCTCGACTAAAATGAAATTCAATAAACGCTTAGCTGAAAATAACAACATCAATTCACATAATATGATGTAGTAGATATTAAAATATATCAATAAGCTCATTGAGATGAATTTCACTGCAAAATATATTTATAAAACCATTTATAAGTTCTCATTTAATTAATCGAAGAAATGATTACCTAAGGAATTCACGAGAGAATAACATTTTCAAGAGGGTTTTACTCGGATACTTCAATATTCTCAAGTATTTTGAAGTATCCTTATTATGCACTTGATTTTAACAAGGGAAATAATACTTTCTGAATTTTCATTTTATTGCGCAAACAAGGGTACCCAAAGAATAAATATAAACTAGTAAATAACGTCTGCCCATGGGTTCCATCAACGTAAATCAATTCTCGTAATGGACTCCCATTTTGATTTATAGCACTTTGTTTTACAATTTCCGAATGATGATTTGGGGAGCGATGGAAAAAATAAAAGATTTTCTTTAATGTTACTGCCGACATTTATTTGTCGTGCGTCCGCAGAGGTCTGGTTGGACGCATTTTTAAACTACGAGACTCCAAAGTTTAGGGCTGCGTCTTAACTGAAAGCATTCGTCGCGCGAGTACGCGGTCATCTTTTTTATGAATATGACGTATTCTCGCGATCAATCAAGTCGCGTTTGTCATATTCCTACAAAATTGCGTCGATCATAGGTATTCGCGCGACTATCTTTTTCAGTTAGGACGCGGGGTAAGACAATTTTCGAATCGTAGGTGAAAACACCTTGAGGCAACCTGTACTTCAAATTATGGTTAAAAAACAGATCACCCAAAGATCAAGCATAGTGACCAATGCGTGCTTCTCCGTGAAGAAAAGACACCTTATAATACGGACGATGACAAAAAAAAAAACGTCCGTCAGGTAGATTATAAAAAGATATTGGACACGTATTTTATCTTTTTTTAGTAATCAAAAGATTACAGCGATACATCGAGTTAAATTGTGCCATGACGTCACAAGTATTTAGATTTTACACTTACCTACTTGTGTCATAGCGACCCCCACTCCCCAGCTTTAATGCAAGACGCATTAAAGTTGGGGAGTGGGGGTCGGTAATCTAGGTAATTTTTGATTAATATGATAAAGCAAAAAATACGTGTCTAATATTTTTCTATTATCTGACTGACGGACTAAACAGAATGGCTTTTTTTACCCAGGCATCATTCATATTATGGGTAGATCAAGAGCATAACATAAAGATACTATAAATCATAGGTGTGTAGTATGGCGATAGAAAAGACGACATTCAAGAGTTTTTTTTATACCCTTGTATCCATATAATATCATACAAAGAAGTTAAACAAAGAAACTAGAAAGTAGGACACGTAAGAATTATGAAAATACGTCCACATCTACTTTTTATTTGCAAACTCTTTTGCCATCACCTATTACTTTGCATCCCCCAGTACAGGATAAAAAGACCAATATACAAGCAAGCTCAATTTGCGTAATGGAATGTTCATTTGGACGTCCTCTGTTTTACATCACGAAAAGGCTCAATGTTAAAACTAGTATACGCCAAATGTCACATAAAAATATACAATTTGACATCATACACCCTTTTAGGGGTTTCGTTTGCGTTGTAAGCATTTTTTGCCGCGGGCGTTCGGTCGTCGTGGCATATTTTCGGGAAGAATATAAATAATGCTGGTTTACAAATATGATGGTACAACGGTTTATGTACCTACCTAAAATGTTTGCAAAGGTTAATTCTGTAAATCGTTTATTATATATAATCGTTTAGATCTACTTGCAGAAAAAATTCTGCAAGTAGATCTAAACTAAAAGAAACACCCATCTTCTCGAGTTCTCGCATCTTCAAATAAAACAACTTTTAAGAATGATTACTTTTTTCTGAGAGCTTAGTTGACTGCAAATAATAACAATGAAAATTCTGAAAGTTTCCACGAAGTTCTCATAATTTTATTTTGTCTCATCACCATTGTTTCACTGCAGATATACTATTTCACGAACTCTCTGTTTTATTTGCAGCTAGCCACCTTCTCGAACTTCAATCAAACTTCAAGCAAGAAGGCCCGCGGAAAATTGTGGAACTATATTTTTGAAGTGAAAACTTGTTTAGGCGTGTTGGGCATTTTTGAGATGGGAAAAAACAATTGAACTCACGACACCGTTACCGAAACCTCATTTTTGCAAACGCGATTGTGCTCTTTATTTATATTAAGTTACGGATCAATGTTCTATGCAAGTATTTTTACTTTAAAGGTTTTGGAAGTTTTTTTTTTTTGTAAACGCGATTGTGCTCTTTATTTATATAAGGTTAAGGACCAATGTTCTATACAAGTATTTTTCTTCCACCAAGGCGATCTTGTTCAAGTTTTCACTTTTGTCGGCACTCCCGGAGTGCCACTGTTTTTTTTTAATGCAATGTGATGCTATGGCATAGACACTAGCGCCGCGTCAAAGGGCCTTCTTTCGTGGCGCGCACTATATATATTTATTAATCTCTCTAAAAGTTAATTCCCTTACATAATTTCTTAAAAACATTATAGTCTATAATACACACAATCATCTGCCTAGGCTTTTCTCATTTATGTTGGGGTCAATTTCTAGTCTAACCGGATGCAGCTGAATACCAGTATTTTACATGGAGAGACTGCCTATCTGATCTCTATAACCCATAATCTATTCCAATGACATAATTTGTATAAACAGCTCTTATACTTAATTTAAGAGATGTCGTCATTTTAATTTTAAGTGGTTACGCTTCTGGGTGGTCCCGGGATCACCCACGGAGTGGTGTGACAGATGAGGGTATTACGCCAAATACGCCACAACAGACGAGAGAAATACCCTTTGGAAAGACTAGATGTCGGAGTTCCGAGCTTCTGATTACCCGTAAAGACTGTCAAAGATCCACGAATAACAGCCAGGACCAATGACCAAACGTGCTTTCCGAGGCACAGAGGGGTCTCGCTTAGAAATCGAAGATCACCCATCCAATGATCGAACTCGGCAAGCGTTGCTTAACCTTTGATAGATCGATCCGTGCAGTTCCAACTAAGCCACGAGCCTCCTGAAAAACGTTCGTCAATACAAGAAAAGGGTATCACTTTCACCTTAAAACCTTTTGGTAATTACAGCGAAGTGAGAGAGGTGTCTGATCCATCGCTTTGGTTCTGAATTTGCATCGCAACGAGCGCTGGTGATTGGGTTACCGCGACCACGGCATGCTCGAACACTAATGCTTATTGAATTAAAACCTAAGTCAATATAGACGACAAACTCGCTAAACATCGCCCCTATTGATTTTCGGTGTACTTCGTAAAATTTTACAATGTTGTTATTCGTTTGTGGTTTTCGCTTGTTGATTTTTGATGTTTTATGTTTCAACAAAGTGGTTTGTGGCTTTGAGGTACAGTGCTCTAAATCATCAGCAAAACATTTGTGGCAAAATATTTTACTGAACTAAAATCTGATGAGAACGATCCCAAGCTGCTCTTAATCATTTTGATTCAATCCTTCAACAGTCTTTGAAGCCTACCTTCCCATGGAAAGAGAAAAAAAATCTCACAACTTGATTGGGGTCTATTCGAGGGCTCCTACATCAATGAAGATTTTGACCTGAAAACCTTAAGTCATTGGTTCCCAAACAATAACACACATACACTTAAAACAACATCATAAAATCGTGGTACTTATTCTATCTTCATCAGAAATATGGTGGTTCTCGTAACAGCATTCACAAACAAATGACGAGAGAACAATGAAAGGCGTGTTTTGATTAACAGTAATATTTTCTCCAGTATAACGGCATACAATACGGTTGAGAATGGGTTGAAAGTAAAGTTCGTGCCTATTCCCGACCCCAAGGGGCGACTCAATACTCGCGCAAATTAATTCTCATTAATTTCTTAGGAGTTTATACACAGGGGCCCAGTTAATGCCTAGCACCTGGGCTGGGATGTCTTTTTAAACGATTCATGATTACTTACTTTATAATTATAGAGTACTTATGTAGGTAATGTTTACGTAATAAATGCTTATTTTTTCGTGAGCTTAAACAAATGAGCTAAGCATCTTCCTCCTACCAATTGTCTTTTATAATGTGGTTTGCCTTTACAGGATAAAAGATAAGACCGCCAAGAATAGTAAAAACCTGTAATTTTTCAGGCCTGCAATGACATGCTTCTAGTTATTAAATTTTTCTTCAAAACCCTCAGGTATCCCGTGCTTTTGAGCTTCGCTACAGTCGGGTAATAAAATAATGACTGAAACTTTTGTTTTGTTTTATAGCAGGTATGAAATTTAAAAAAAAACAGTCCATGTTTTTAAATGCGACATAATTCTAAAAACATCCTCTTAAAGAAGTTGAAGTGACTTCCTAATATTAAAATTTGATATAACAGAGTCCTTGAACATGACTAATGTAAGACAAGCTGTCACTTAGAAGGTCGTCGGTGAAAGCGATTTATTTGACGAGGGGACCTCAACTTTGAGGGAACATGCGCATATAAATTAATTAGGTCATGTATTTTAATTAAATATTACCATCATCTTGTTTATAAGAATATTTTGAATTTATAAGATTCCTTTATCTTTTATTGTCAGGTTTTATTATAATGCTGGGGCTGCATCTGAGTCTATCGTGACGAAGCTTCGCACAGTGATACGATACATGTGACATAGATGTGACCAACCATTATCGGCTATCGTCGCGATAGTTCGGCCTGCGTACCACTTATCGCCCGGGTACATAAAAGGGTTTTAGCGCGCTAACGCTAATATGACCACCGCATTAGCGCAATAACTTTTTAGCGAGCAAAACATACGAAGCTTCGGCACGCATTGCTTCATCACGATAGACGAAGATGCGGCCGCAGCATTAGTTAAATTCACAGTAATCATGGGGTTTTTAGAACTTCGTTATTAGATTTGTTACATAACATAAAATTACGCCGGTATTCACCAAAAGGGTAAGTAGAGTTGTTTCCAAAGCACACTCACATTTTGCTTGCAGTATGTTTATGTCCCATATGACGGGAGCCTATTGTCATCGACCAGGTACCTAATCAGTCTCCTGGCTGCTACTGAGATACTCCATAATACGGAAAAACCTATAAAATGAGGATATAGGTATTTAATCGAGCCTCTAATCATTCCCATTTTGCTCTTCTAACAATATGATTGAACACTCTAATGTAATGATGGCGCTTCTTTTTGTGAACCTCATATTATTCTCATTTTGGGGTACTAAAAATACTAAATAGCTAAGTAACTGCGACCAACTTAGATGTAGCGCTCGCCAGCGGCTTCGCGGGGTTTGTTATAGTTCTAACCTAACCTCACCCGTTTAGTCGAGGTGCCCTAGCTCAGTAACTGCGACCAATTCGGCTCGCGTGTGTTTAGTCACAGTTCCAACCGAACCTAACACGTTTTGGTCGGGGTACCCCAGCTTAGTTACTATGACCAAATGTGAGAAAAACAAAGTTAAAAAAGGGCTCAATTATTAAAAAATGTGTGCACTATTAGACACTACACACACACTACACTTAGTTCGCAATAAAGAATTTGAATTTGAAAAAGTGCCCATCATTAGAAGGTCAATTTTATTAAGGTTCTACAGATATTTCCCATTAAATTTGTATTAATTAATATTTGATGAAACAGTAATCATTATAATAAACTAACTGTTGATGCCATGAGGTGCATAGTGCATGTAGTATACTAGACCTGATAGCTAAGTAATTAGGGCTAACCAAGCTGCGGCCTGATTAGTACTAATTAGTGCCTATCATCCTCTCTGTCAAGACAAATAGATAGATCTACTATTAGTTAATAGTAATTTATGTTGATACATAATATTCACGTTAAAGTTTGTAAATATCTAAGTTGTAATCTGTGGAAAATGTAGTAGGTAGTAATCTGTGCACACGATGCGTTGGGGCGGCGGCGTCCTACATACAAATATCCATGGTATGCCACACGGTGGGTTCCGGCGTCGCACCGCACGTAGACCGGACTTGCAGCCCTCGAGACGAGGCTGGCAGGGGTGTACGCGTTGCTACACCGGAGCGGCACTGCTCAGTTGTTTGTGCGTTGTCAAAAACACACAAGTTTATTGTTAAGATATTTCTGTTTATTTTTAATATACTACTGTTTGTTTTCTCACTAAATAAAATAAAAATAAAGTACTGTATTAAAGCCTAATTGCCTCGTTGGTCCAGTGGACGCAAGCTCTACTGCCTGATCAGGACCAGGCAGTAGCGCTTGCGACCCGCACAAAGTGCTATGGGGTTTTTCCATCAGGAATTTTTCAGTAGCAGCCCGGAGTCTGGATTTGTGCCCGGCCGATGGCAATAGGCTCGCCGCCTATTCTTCTTCTTCTTCGTTTCGCTCTGGACAGAACGGTCTTGGTCACAATGAACTGTATCCAATCGCAGGTGTACTCGTTGCCCGCCTCAAGATCTCCCTCCATCTGGTTCTGCTACATGACAGTCTGCCGCATTCATTAACAGGGTCTCCAACCGCGGATTTTATTTGATCGGTCCACCTCATCGGTGACCTCCCGCGTGGCCTATTACCTTCCACTCTACCCTACACCACTAGACGCTCTATGGAGTCATTATTCCGAGTGGAGACATGACCAAAAAACTTCAGTATTAGAGACAGTACTGATACACGCTGTTTCATGCTGAGTTATTGGAGTATGGAGACGTTTGTGGGGAATTCTGTCCATGATACCCCAAGCATTCTTCTCTAGCCCAACATTTCTAAAGCATCTACGGTTTTCTTTTCCATTTCTTGTTATATCTACGTCTCAGCTTCGTACAGAAATATGGGGAATATAAGAGTGTTCGGACGAGTCTGATCTTAGAGGCCTTAGTTATGCTGCGATTCCTCCATAATTTTTTTAGCTTGTCCGCCTATTACATGGGGCTTAAAAATAACTGGCAAAATGTGGGTGTACTTTAAGTACACTTCTGCCTAACCCTTCAGGGATTACAGGCGTGATGTTATGCTACTGTTTAATAAAGCATAATATGAGTTGAAATGACAATATACGATTTTTTAATCAAAAGCAGAGTGAATTTGGTACAGAAGGAGTATATTGCAACTAATTAAGTTACAAATTTTGTGGGATTATAATTTCATTGCCGAAATTATACCTACATCGAAAAGTTTAGGGGACCATAACTTTTAGTGAGCTCTATATTTAGGGTCGAGATTAAAGTTAAAGCCCACGACAGAACAATAGAGTTACTTAATATAGATTAACCTTTTTATATTTTTACTTTGTTTATTGTAGTTAGAGGACCCAGACGCGTGTACACACAAAATAATTACATAAAAGCACTCAAACTGAGCCTAGAATACGGTAGTTGCCTAGGTAAAAGAAAAGAAATTCTATTTAATCCGTCTTTCAGATAATAAAAACATATTAGACACGTATTTTTTGCTTTATCATATTAATCAAAATGAACTTAGAAAACACGCATTAAAGTTGGGATTTGGGAGAGGTTAAATCTAGCACGACGTGACGTCCACATTTTAACTCAATGTATTACCGTAATCTTTTGATTACATCAAAAAAGAAAAAAACACGTGTTCAATATTTTTTAATAATCTACAAAAGGGACAAAAAAAATTTTTTGGACACAGGCCTTTTTTAAGGTCAGTAAAATAAGCAAAAAATATACAAATGACGCAGTAAGTGGCGCCACGTCGTTTTGTTACGAAGTTACTGGAATCACCGAAAAGGTCGGATAAGAGTGACACTGGCTGGTGACAGTCACTCTAGCAGAGCGTTGCATCGATGGTGATGATGATCATAAGTGTGTAATCTATGGTCAAAGGAGCCAATGGCGTACCACGTCCACGAGTCACGACGGGCTGCTATATTCCGGCACAATCCTGATGATATTGAAACTGCTGAACCACATATACGATGACCACTTCTGGTTAAGGCTATCCTGCGCCGTTACATACCTATTCTAAGACTGGTTAAAAACATAGTCCATCCTGTTGGTTTTACCGTAGTCCGGTAAAAACCTATTTTGCGACAAAAGTGCAATACTTATACATTGAGATTCAATGTAAACTAGAGCAGACACCGCGAACGAAAAATTTGTCCCTTGGATGTCAAGTTAGTGTGACAACTGCGGTGTATGCGGGGTGCGTACTGCGTACCATAAATGTCAGGTAGTGACTGAGACGTTTATATTAACTATGCGTTTGTGGGCCATGAGCCACAATGTGTGGCGCAAAAATTATGTTTGCGGTGTCTGCTATAGAGTTTACATTGAACCTCAATGTACATTATATGAAACCGAATTCAACATGGTTTCGGCTACTCATTTTGATTGACGCAAATCACGGCGGGATATTCTTTTCTGTCCCCTTATGTTACATATCCTATGTTGGAAAAATATCCTTAGTGAAACAAAAATCCATAAAACGTAAAAAACATCGACATGCAATCCACGTTCACAAACCCATGCGGCACAATCGACAAGGGGAAATTGAGTAAATCAAAATTAAGTGAATGATCATCCGATGTTGCTTCGTAAATATGATTTATATAAAAGCTTTATAGCATTCGCTGCAGGTATATGTGGAGTAAATAGAATAAAGAATTATTGGCTTTAAGTCGGCAGCCTGGGATATGCTATGCTAATGGATGGAGAGGATTTGTTAGCTGCACTCAGTACCTACCCTGTTACCGAACGCAAGATTTTTTTTCTTTTATTTCTAGGAGAGTTGGCGAAAAAAAAAACATTCTAAAGGAAAATACAAGTAGAATTGTTCGTTATTGATTAAGTATTCACTGACCGAGATGGAGTAGAAATCCGTTTACCATTTCATTTAATTATTCTTCATAAAGAAACCTGAATGATATTTTCATTCGGTTTTACTTATTTACTTACCTACCAGGTTGTTTATATTGTAACTACACCAAATATTGAAACGTGTTTCGTTATTATGAGTTTTTAACTGTAGGTATGAATAATTAACATTATATTTCATTTCAAACGTATGCTCTGGCAATGACAGATTTCCATTGAAGTGTTTTTACCACATCCTCTATCGAGCGCAGTTTAATGTAAACGTATTAATTAATTAATACGGTAGCTACATATTTACAACTTTGCACACATTTTTAATTTTGTCTGTTCAGGTTGTATAAATTATTTAAAAATAAATTGTAACTACATTAAAATCGTGTTTACTTATGATAACTACGAGTTTTAATTGTAGGTATGAATAATCAACATTATATTTTATTTCAAACGTATTCTCTGGCAATGACAGATTTTCATTGAAGTGTTTTTAACACATCCTCTATCGAGCGCAGTTTAGTGTAAACGTAATATTTAATTATACGGTAGGTACATATTTACAGTCGCACACATTTTATTTTTATTACAATGAAATTCGTGTTTGAGTAATTTTGTGGAACACTGACCTTCTATCGCGTTTAGTTCTGCCAAAAAAAAGTACAGACAAGCAAAGTCAGGGTCAAAATCTTATCCCCATTGAGATCAGGTGACTTGGAACTTCAGTTCAGTCAACTGAACCCAATGGGGACAAGATTTTGACAAAAAAAAAGCGATATACCCACACACATAGAATTGTTGTTATGGGTGTTTAGTAGGCAGAGCAATAAAGAAAAGTCAATCTGCTAAGGTGCTCACGGTTATATTAAGTAACACACACACAGAAAACAGTCAAAAGGAGAACAGTCACAATACAATAGGTATAGGTATACTCAGTTACAATAGTCACCGCACTATGATAACAGTTACTTTAAACAATATACGTAACAATAATAGGCGAACAAGGTGTCACTAAATCTTGCGCAGCCGAGCGTCGCGTTGAAGGTGATAAAATTACATTTTAAGGCTCATCTTCTAGTAATTAATAGTACATTACTGCAGCGGCCTGCAAAAAAGGGGTTTATAGACGAAATTCATGAATTCATTCACTGACAGACAACGCACAGCCTAAGCCGCTAGGTCTGGTAGCACACGAGTTTCTTTTGTAACGAATGTGAGCACGAAGGAAAGATTTTTGAAAATTCATCCTTGATCCTATTAAATATGGGATGAAAGTTTTTATGGTAGTTCGACATTTTGCCGATGGAAAATCCCATCGAGTGTATGGCTGTTCCTAAATAATCTCTTACTGAATTTACCGGTTTCAGTTTCAGATTTGTATAGAAAAATCAATCAATCATGCCTTCAATGAATGTAAGAATGACATCCATGTATTTCGATACTACGTCGTGTTAAATCATATTTTACAGCATAATAATCAGGGAAAGGGACTGTGAAAGCATTTTGTAGGCCTCGTATCACATTTACGGTACGTACACCGAACCATTGCGGGGTGAATGTGAAGGTTAAAGTAGATAAGTACCTTAGGTAGGTACATGTAGGTATGCTTTCATCAACACTGGTAAAAATAACGGTGGGTGACGTACTAAAATTAACTTTGGTTTTAATTTTGGGTTTGTTACGATTCGTGATAATAGGTCCCTACATTTCAAACGACATCCAATCATAGATAAAAAGTTCGTCTGCCATACCGTTTGCTGGTAGACCGTTATGTTTTTTAGGACAAGTATATTCACACAAATTTTGAATTTTTTGTAATATTTTCTTATATTTCTTATTTTTCAATTTGCTAAAGTCATAGATGTGTGTCAAACGTTAGCATCCCTTGGAATGAATCAATAGTTAGCTATGTTTTGGAACCCTATATTTTCGTAGCCGCCCACTCGAAATTCAATCTAACAGGGGTCAAGTAGTGGGTGTAGTGCCGTGGTGGCAGGTTCACTCTTACGGACCCATCATACTAATATAGTGTTGAGAGCCCATTATAGTGTCATTTGTTGGAAGTGGCTGAAAGTGGTGTCAATATATATTGTAAAAGGTGGCTTAACTACAAGTACCAACACAAGTTGTAATTTTGGGAAGCTCTACAGCACTTCACTCCATTGTTTATTATACCGTAAACAATACCAAAGCATTGTTTAGAATTCTGAATACAAAGTTTTTGCAGTACCTCTTGGCATGTAGCTTATGCAAAGGCTTCTTTAACGCAAAAACTTTGTGAAATGTCAAAGTTATATCGTAAAGGTGAGTATAGACTAGAGCATTTACTTGTAACAGAACATCGAGCATTCGCAATTTTAAAATTTTATTGAACCGCACTTCGAACACGACTTAATGTTTTATTATCACCTGATTTTAAAAACCAATTAACGTATCATACGTTAAATTTTATCGAGTAAAAGCACGAGCGTGGGCGACGCGAAGTGAGGTGCGCGAGCCGAGGGCAGGCCGTTAAAATGAACGCAAAGTAGAATGAAATGTTACGTCGAACGCAGCGTAGAGCATTCGCTGGAACGTTACATTACATGGAAATGCTCGACAAAATGCTCTAATGTATACTCACCTTAAGGTTTCGACAATTTCATTCTTCTGTAGGTATAAGTAAACTTAGAAAAAGTTGAAGAGATGTTTAAAAAGTGTTCTGAACAATGTTTTGTCTACTAAATAGAAAATTACAGCTTCACTATACATGGAGAATTTCGTTACCTTGTTGAAAGCACGTGCAAAAAATTATAGACTCAGTAAATTTCAAAAGCGATTTATCAATTAAAATAATTTTATTGTTGTAAAATTATAATAAATAAAATTGAACAGTCAAAATAATGTTACCCCATAAAAAAATCTGTGGTCGAAAATACTATATATACACAAATAACTTTTAATTCACAATTGCACTCAATAATTTAGGCTGTACTACTCGTATATCTGATGTATCATGAAAACTGGTAATAGTCGATTAGGTACCTATTTAGTATTCACGATCAGTACATGCGTGTTACTCTGACGCCGGAACAAGGCACGGAAAGTTGTGTTATCAGTCCTCGGTGTTCTCACAAACGACTATATGAAACAACAGGCAATCAGTACCTACGAATGGAAATACGGTTCAAATCAAACAGTACAGTACAGTAGCATTATATTCGAAGTACTATTTATTTTATTATCCATTTATGTATAATTCATTAAACCTGACTTGGTTTCCGTACGTCTTTTTCGGGTGACCACTGAAAATTAACGTTCAAGAGAACGTTATGTTATAAAATTAGATTATAAAAGATTATGAAATCATGACATTTGAGACCAATTCTAACTTATGGAGTTGTATTGCTGATTCTTATGATTATAATTCTGTAAAGCCATATTTGTTACGGTCGCGAATCATATTTTAAACAACATACAGCCTGACACTGACCTGTAAATTGCAAAAAAGGAAGAAAATTTGAATTTTGCGGGCTACCTTATTGCATTTCCCTTAAGGCTTCATACACACGCCACTGGATTTGCACCGGGCAGCACCGAGCCGCAAGATGAAAAACTTTCATAATAACTTAGAATGAATGTAAAATCTACGCGGGGCCGGTGCGGCGCGGTGCATGGGAGATATTCATTCGTATTCACAAACATTCGGTCGCGAAGCTTAAGGCTTTTGTTGATAGTTGCTAATACCTAATGTATTACTACAAACAATAGTCTACTTAATATCATCATCATTCTTTAGTCTACTTAGTATCATCATCATTCTCTAGTCTACTTAGTATCATCATCATTCTTTAGTCTACTTAGTATCATCATCATTCTCCAGTCTACTTAGTATCATCATCATTCTCTAGTCTATTTAGTATCATCATCATTCTCTAGTCTACTTAGTATCATCATTATTCTCTAGTCTACTTAGTATCATCATCATTCTCTAGTCTACTTAGTATCATCATCATTCTCTAGTCTACTTAGTATCATCATCATTCTCCAGTCTACTTAGTATCATCATCATTCTCCAGTCTACTTAGTATCATCATCATTCTCTAGTCTACTTAGTATCATCATCATTCTCTAGTCTACTTAGTATCATCATTATTCTCTAGTCTACTTAGTATCATCATTATTCTCTAGTCTACTTAGTACCATCATCATTATCTAGTCTACTTAGTATCTCCATCATTCTCTTGTCAATATCTCAATTTATTTGGGGTCAGCGTAGCATGTCTTCGTCTTCCATACTTCTCTATTGGCATCATCTCAGAAGTCACCCCATATCATCTTTCACACAGTCCGTCCATCGTTTCTTTGGTCTTCCCCTACTCTTATGGGCATCCGCATTCAATACTAACATAAAAGATTTATTGATTTGCGAACATTAAGTCGAAATAAAAGTTATGTCTATCCATTATCCGCAAGTGTAAAGACCACTACAAGTAACAAATATAAAAATACTCGAAGTACAAAAAAAACGAAGGCTTTATTCGTTTTTGCACTTCAATTACGAAGAAGTGGACCAAAAAAGTGGCCATTTTGTTAGAGAGGTATACACTAATGACCCAAGGGGCTAGTTCATTTTCAACAGAATTTAGAGGAGATAATCTTGGTATCGAGCTTCGATAAAATGAAGGTTTCGTCTGACAGTAAATCCAGGCTTAATGTGCGATCATTGCTTCACGAAATAAGAAGGCTGTCTACAGAGTACAGACTTTCATATACGCTGATCAAAAAAGCTTTGCTCCAGTACTGAATAGGTAGATATTGCATATCGGGATAAACGTTAGTGTGCGCTTGAGTTGCTTCTCAGCTTTAGACATTATAAGTACTACATTACATATTTTCAACCGATATGTGGTATTTCTAAAATAATTCATGTATATGGTTTTCTTAACAAGTCCTTTATTCAAAGCAAGTTTTCGCTTTTTAGATTCATGATTTTAATAATGGTCTGGACAGAAAGCAATTACTGTGTACTTAACATATCTGAAAATGATCAATAAGAAGGCTGTATACACAGTAAATTTTTTTTAATGCTTTGCAGCGGTACTGAATAGGTAGGTATGGCTTATCGGGATAACGTTAGTGTGCTTCTCAGTTTATCAGAGATTATAAGCACTACGTAAGAAATCTACAACACTTTTTTTTTATTTATTTAAGAAGAAAAATATTGAAGTACGATTTAGGTTCTTTTTTAAGTTCTTTATTCTAAGCATGTGTACATGCTTTTTTTGTTTTATTATCTGCCTACTTAAATTGATAATTGTGATAGATAAATTATTGTTAGGTACCAAATCAATAGGTTTTATACCAATTGCTCCTTGCCGTCGTCAAAATCGATGCGATTTTCATTCTTTTAACGCTTCTGTTGGTAACGTTACTAACACATTGTATATTTCTATTGAATCTTCCCAAAGGACAAAATGTTAAAATCATTACAATGATCTATGTTTAGACTTTGGAAATAGGGTATATAAGTTTCAATTTGTCTTTGTTAACAAAATGTTCAGTTGTGTTATTGCTTTCAGCATACAGAAAACTTTAATAGAGTCAGACAAGTGACACGAAACATGAGTGAGACAATTAAGTATTTTATATGCAAATGAATTTAATTAAATTGTTGACATTTCGCTACACCCACTATCACGTGCTCATTTGAATATTCACGCCTTGTTTTATGTTTACCTTTAATTATAGGTAGGTCTGACGGAAAAGCTCTTAATGACTTTTATAAGTCTAATACAGCTCTCTGGAATATCTCCGCCTAATCTTTGTAGATACGGTTCTAGATTGACGTCAGTTTCCAGTCTTAACTTTCACATGACATTCCTGAGAAATACTAGATTAGTTCTGAGAATACATGGTAGATAGGGTCAGCTATAGATATGATTAATGACTGAATAGTTCCTTAAGTATCTGTAAACTAATGAAATAATTAGCGTAGCTTCGAGTATAGGACTCAGGCTGCGTTCTATACAATATGTAAAAAAAACCCCGTCCGATCCGAAACGGGCACATAGGTACTGCAATAGAATTTGAATTGAATAAATAAATAAATATAATTTATTATGGTACAAGCAGTGGAACTATTTATTTTTTAAGTTACTACAATATCGCATTGGGTCTAGCCTGTAAGGATATTTTGTATGTTTGGAGTGAATAAATAAAAAATAACATAATTTATTTTATATTTTATTATTACTGAAAATTTAAAAGTTATTGCAATTTAAAATTCACATTTTTAGTACCAAAATTAGCCCATTCAATCCATTAAAAATTAGAAAATTTTCAACACGGTTCATAAGTTATGACTTGTAGACACCCGTTAAATGACGGCCGCCCGCGCCCCATGTAATAAAGCGGTAAAATTCTCCATTGAAAATAAACGTAGTGAATTTTTTTTTACTTGTGTCCTGAAATTTACCACATAAATAGACTCTCAGTACGATACCTAACAAAACCCTCACGGATCGGACTGGGTTTTTTTAAATGTTGTATAAAGGCGATCGTCGCGCATATACCCGATCCAGCCCGTCCCATCTTTGATGTCCTCCCCCCAGCGACGCCCTAAGCCGAGGTTCGTACCACACAGGGGGTGCCCTTAGCGAGCGCTCGCGTAGTTTTAAATAGCAAAGTTTTTTGCCCTTGGCTGCAGGCTTTGAGTGTAGTAGCTTAAGGCAGCCACAGGAAAGCCTGGTTAAATAAATAGTCATGACCTTAGAGGTCAGCTATGAGATGGCAAACAGAAAAAAAAAAATTGCTCCCGATCACTTTTTGTTCGGTGAACCTGAACGCGTGGTCGCGCTGATAGAGGGCGCTTTTCGGTTTTCCGAACAAAAGTGACATATGACCGTGAAGATCGCGTTTAAATAGGACGCGGGGTCAGAAGCAACGCTAATATTGTATGTTGCAATCTTCCAATTACTTCAAAATGTCTATTTGACTACCCCAGAATGATATTCTAGTGAACTCGGGCATTCTAATTTCCAGGTAATCTGTTTGAAGGCAATTTAATGAGCCGTCTTCTGCAGCAGCCAACGTTTCCTTCACTATTGCTCGAATTTTCCTTTCATTTTAGAGTTTTGCTTTCCGCTGTGTATTAAATGTTTCATAAGTATTTTGAAGTGGATCAATTAGACTTTACCGTTAAGCTTAATTGGCTTTCGAAGTCTGAAAATGTTCAATGGATCCTCCGTGGTTTTATCCCAATTCGCTTGAGTTTGGCGCAGTACCTACGTCATTTTCATCCATTCATCTCTATCTGGGGGCCTAAAACGGCCGCTTTGGCAGAATCATATTATGATAATATTATGAATCACACAAACGGCCACAAACTGACAAGTCATAATATTATCTGCGTTCAATTCATATTACGCAATTCATCTGTTTGACAGTTTTCTATTATAATGAAATAACATTTTTAAACGTCAAAAATTTATTGTTTACCATGTTAACATATAATATACACAAACATATTTACAACTAACTACTATATATATTATGTACAAGTATGTAAAAGAAAAAGTTAAAATAAAGACAAGAGCTCATTGGGCGTCAAAAAATTCGTCCGCATCGCTGTCAGCGGGAAAAGTTGTACCCCACACCATGGCCTTTCCTGCAGCAAGAGCGCTGGTCGGTTGGCAGGGCACGCAAGCATTAATGACATCCTCCGTCGGGCTCTTGTCACTGCCGGGGTGCCAGTTGTTTTAGAACCCAATGGCTTGGCACGCGACGATGGAAAGAGGCCAGACGGAAAGACCATAATGCCTTGGAAGTTGGGTAGGCCTTTGGTGTGGGATGCAACCTGTGTCGACACCCTTGCGCCATCCCATCTTCCTAGCACTGCGGGCTGTGCCGGGGCGGCTGCTGCAGGTGCAGAAAACCTGAAACGGCGCAAATATAGCAACCTTACTGGTAGCTATATTTTTGAGCCGTTTGGGGTTGAAACACGGGCCATGGGGTCCGAGTGCTCACCGAGTATTCCGGGACATCGCCAAGCGGTTGGTCGACTCTTTACGTGACCAGAAGGCTGGCCAATTCTTAGGCCAAAGAATCAGCATCGCCATCCAACGTGGCAATGCTGCCAGCCTTTTGGGCACTTTTCCCGCTGACAGCGATGCGGACGAATTTTTTGACGCCCAATGAGCTCTTGTCTTTATTTTTAACAATAACATTTTTAAATTGTTGAAATAAAAATCTCAGTTGATTAATAAAAACTGTAGCGAAAAATTATCCGGAAAAATTACGGTCTTAATTTTTTCATGCAGCAATATTTACTCCAAATATAATTCTGATATGAATTGAATTGAATATGATTCAGCTAAAATATTTGTCACCATAGGAGAATTACTGGGAATTCAGAAAATGAATTGCGTTTAGAGGAATTGCTTAATTTTGCCATTTTAGACCCGCTGATAACATCTCAGTAACCACTTCTCAGCTCAGGACTTTATATGAGGACTTTTGTAAATTACCAAATACCCGCGAATATTCGCAGTTTTATATTTCTTATTCTTTATGCACCTTCAGGTCATGCTAGGCTATCTGAATATCAAAAGATCATATGGAGATCATAAGATCATAAGGGGGAGGCGTGAAAATTAATTCAGTGTTACAATGTACATGTATAAAATAGATTAGGAGAAAGTAAATACAGTATTTTAATATGTAACTTACAAGGCAAGAATCTTCCTAGCTTTCACACATCACATCTGAACATTAATATTATGAGAAATTACCTATTTCTTTACCCAAAAACACAAATAAAACTTTGAAAATAGCAACATCACCCGCATCAAAAATCAAAAGATCTTCAATAGTATCGAGTTGATCCCCCACTTATCCCAGTATATATTGAAAGTAGCGTTCAAAGCTTGCGAAAAGGCGATTTTACGCTTAAGATATCACTTTTCCATTTTAAAGTTCACTCCACATTTGACGGTCGTCGTGTATTGCCTATACCAGTGTTTTTCAACTTTTTTCATGACGCGACCCCCGTAGTATGAAAATAAATTTCGCGGGGGCCCCTGTCCTCCACTGTTTATAATCTGTACTTTATTATAATACAAATATCATATACATACAACTTTTTTATAATGACGCAAATTACATAATTAACAGCCATATTACATAGCCAAATGCCTCCACGGAAAAGCGATACGATGGATTTGTGGGGACAGCGTATCCCACTCGCCTCCTAATTAAATCCGAAGTATATTTTCAGTAAATTTTATGTCGTATAATTGATGGATTTATGAGAGGACTACGAGGGATTGCTCCAGTAGAGTATATACGTTTTTAAATGCAGCTATAGATGAAGCAAGTTTGGGAACCAACCTAAAAGAAAATCTACTGGAATTATCTAAACCAACAAAATAAAGTTTACAAAATATTTTTTTAAACTATTTTTCTTTCTCTTAGGCCTCGCGACCCCCTTATAGAGGCGTTGCGACCCCCAGGGGGTCGTGATCCACACGTTGAAAGACACTGGTCTATACCGTCAACAATTTCATTTTCTTGGGAATGTAATCCTCTTAGCAGTATTACCGTTTTGGGTATTTGGTTCGATGGCTTAAAATATTTGTGGTTTGATGTATATTATATTGTTATTTTGATTGAATAACAAACCTGTAGGTTATGACATACATGCGGTTAACATACCTACTACAGAAACCACAAAGGGCTGCATGATGCTGATTTTGGGATAATACAGTCCGCATTTGAGTTGTGCTCTGATAGGCTTTAGAGTAAAGAAGATGATGATAAAGCTGTAGTACTACTGTGGCGGCATCTACTTCGCCACATGCGGATTACGCATCAAAGACCTGATGTTACACAAAATTCTGGCGTCACACAAATTCTGCATCGCGCAATTAGAGTTTACCGTGCGAACGACATATATACTACTATCCGATATCAATCGTTGAGCAGTTTGCCCGCCAGACACGGCACCTGTCTGATCGGAGGATCCTTCCTTTTCTATAGAGGATGCGTGAAATTTACACCCTGTCCTTCATACCCCTAAACTACATAAGGTTGTAGTTTGTCAAATTGTTTAAGAATATTACCGAAAATTTGTAAAGTTATTTCTTTCACAAAAATATTTATATTAAAATTTCGTTTTCATGCAAGTATAAAGATAGACGTTCCTCCAAGCATAGAGAGTCCTCACCTTTACAAAATACAAGAAACATTCCAACCAGTCTTAAAACACACTCGTAATTAAAAATATACAAAATATTTTCACAGACATCGTCACAAAGTTAGAGAACTTTCACACAAAAAGTATAGCAGAACCACATTTTACTTGGAACTATTTAAAAAGCGAAGAAAACGTCCGTTCAAACATCTCTCATTGTACCTTTGAGAGTGAAACAAAGGTTGTATTTAGAGAACAAAGAGTAATTAATATTTAGTTTATTTTCTATAAAAAGAGTTAAAATGTACTCAAAACGTACAATTTAACTCTTTTATTGCAGTATTACTCACATGCAAAGAAAATAAATGCACATGCAAAGAAAATAAATGAGCTTTTAATGCAAAATTCCCATTCAAATAAATGTCTTCTTCTAAATACATTAAATATAATATTAATCTCTTACTTAGATTAGTTGGCAATGTTCTATCGCAATGAAAGCTGCTTGCATTGCAATTTCAGTAAATTTTCATGCGCCAACTCTAGTTTTAATTACGTAATATTTAAGTATTTATTAATTGATTGCTGCGGTACTCATTAGTATAATTATGTACTTTCTGAGTCCTAACTAGGACTTTACTGACATTGGTGAAGGAAAACATCGTGAGGACAACTTAGTTAATAAAATGTAACACTTTATGAATTACCTAGATATAAATAAAATGTATGAATACTTCCTGCGCCCTAACAAAGTCATTTAATTAAGATTAACCTAGTCATAGCCTGTAACTGAGTGTCATAATAATCTGCCTAGTCTTTTCCCAACTATGTTGGGGCCCGCTTCCAGTCTAACCGGATACAGCTGAATACCAGTATTTTATTTAGAGCGACTGCCTATCGGACCTACAACCCAGTAACTGGGTAATACGATATCCCTTGGTAAGACTGGTTGTCAGACTTTTGGGCTTCTGACGACCCGTAACAACTGTCAAAGATTTCCGAGGCACGGAGGGGTCTTGGTATGTAAACATGGTTACCCATCCACGGACCAACGGCACGTGTAGCTTAAGTTGATAGATCGATCCCTGCGGCTGTTATTAGTTAGCCACAAGCCCCTCCCTGTAACTGAGTGTACTTTGTGCAAATACATAAATCGCCAACCTAAAGTCTGAAATCGCCAACTCGTCATGAGCAAGAGTGGTGATCAATGCTCGTGCCTTCTCTGCCTTGCAATGGGTCAATAATAGGCTGTTCTTTTTAGTTTTTTTTAAATAGGCATTAGGTGTATATAAATATAACTAAGAAAATAATCCGTAGAGGTCCTGAAAAACCGGATAAAGTAGACCACATTGTGAACATTTTGATTGAGTAGGTAAATAAAAAAAATATCGGGAGTAGAGCACTCTCACACGTTGAAGCGTTGTGAAAAAAAATTCGCCACTATTTTTTTTTCAATGGGGAATTTGACCGGGTTATTATTACATGGGGCGCGGGCGGCCGTCAGTAAGAGAGTGTCTACAAGTATGACATATATATATACCCGTGATGAAATTTTGCTCATTTTAAATGGATTTGGGGTAATTTTGGTGCCAAAAATGTGACTTTTAAATAGCAATAACTTTTTTATTTTCAATAATAATAAGATTTTTATTACTTTTTTGGTAATTTTATTGCAGTACCTATGCGCCTCTTTCGGATCGGACAGAGATTTATGCGGCTCTTTTTGTAAACCTCAAATACTTAATTCTTATTTTGGGGTCCTAAAAATACTAAATAGCCAAGTAACTGCGACCAACTAATCATACATTTAGACGGGGTGCCCTAGCTAAGTTACTGCGACTAATTCGGCTCGCGCGTGGTTGGTCACAGTTCCAACTTAACCTAACTCGTTTGGTCGGGATACCCGGGTTAATACGACCAACTGTAAGAAAAAGCCCTAAAGTTAAAAGTTACATATTGTGTAGATACTTAGTACAACAAACTTTCTGCTATGTTAAAACACTTATTTTATTAAAAAATATTCACTCACAATGCAAAACATTCACGCAATGCGAAATACGAATTCAACCCAAAACTCGGCCGTGACTCAAATGAAATGCGCGTTTTCTCAATATTTTTGTGTTTTCCTTCCCAAAATAAACGGCCAGCGGTCTTTTGAATACAAAGGGCTTTCGGGTTCAATATACATCAAGTAAATGAGAGGTTTGAGCTATGACGAGGCTTTTTTGCTGAGTGCAAGGGATACTATGTTTTATTATAATATCTTTAGAGAGCTCATGATGTAATGTGATTACGGCTCTTTGAAACTACTAATGCATCATTTTTAAAGGAAAGCTTCCGTAGTAAGCGATGTGAATAAGAAATGTGACGTGATGCACGTTTATGTGGGTTAGAGTCGTATGAGCCCTGAATTTTAGCAGCAACCTGTAATTTTATGCAAAATATGGTTGCCAGCTGCTGGCAATTAGAGTTTGACCCGCAATTAGATTATTATATACCGTTCTTTTATTTATTTTTTCTCTGGACGGAGCGGGTGTCAGACTCTTACTTACTCCAGGGGCCACGGTATCCCTTTCAGACTTTCCCGTGAGGGCAGGCATCGGCCCTAGTGGACCCCGTCAGTTCTGCTGACATCTCTTTGAGGCGCGCGTGGAAGACAACGCGCCGTCAACCAGAATAAATATACCGTGATTACTTTATCGTTTCCTGAACGTTAGGTGTAGGGACAAAAACTTATGTTAGCTTAAAATTAAACTCGTATTATTTTACACAAATAAAATAAAGCCTTTAGCAACAGTAGAAAAATAAGGGCTAATAAAAACAAAAAAAAATAACAAAATAAAATGAAAACAACACGTTTATTTCACGAATTATAAAAGCCCTGAACCATATTTTTTGTATGGATTAAAAACCAGAGCCTTTAATGAAATAAATTGAATACACATAAATAGGTTTATCAATCAATCTGCCTAGCCTTTTCCCAACTATGTTGGGGTCGGCTTCCAGTCTATACTTAGATCGCGCCATCCACGAAGGCGCCCCACTCCGCTCCGCTCCGTACTAAAGCACCTACAGCTTACAGTACAGTAATCGCGAAGTAGGGCGCGTCTTCGTAGATGCCACTATCTGTAACCGGATGCAGCTGAATACTAGTATTTTAAATGGAGCGACTGCCTATCTGACCTCCACAACCCAGTGACTGGGTAATACGATACCCCTTGGTAAGACTGGGTGTCAGACTTTCTAACGAGCCGTATTCACTGCCAAAGATCCACAAATGACAGCAGTGACCAACTGTTTAACGTGCTTTCCGAGGCACGGAGGGGTCTCGGTATATAAATATCACCCATTCACGGACCAACCCTGGCAAGCATACATACTAAAAAAAACTTTAAAAAACCACAAAAAATATCAATATGTAGATTTAAACCTACATAAAATATGCAATACATGGTAGGTTACAAAATTAAATGCTGTTTAAAATTGAATCATTATCAAATTATAATTGAACGGTTTCACGTCGTTTACGCGACTAATCTAACCTAATTGATATTTCATGTGACGAATATTAGTGTTAATTATTCATAACACATTTCAACTTATTAATTTTGAATTGACAAATCAGAAATTCAATAGGTATTCCACAATGGCAAATTATGTTTATTAGCACAATACATCTGCAATTCCGCAAATTCACGTGCAAAGTGAAAAACAGCTGATCGGTTTGCGATGAGATTGTGAATAGATAAAAATGGTCTGCCGCAAATCTTACTGATATTCAGTAGGTATTCAGTCGTGGCTGGGTAAGACTGGGACTCGATACCAACACAGTTTGGAAAGGGCTTGTCAGATAATGATTCGCTGCAACCTTGGTGCGATACCTAAGGGCGCCGAGGGAACTGAATATTTATTGTAATATAATTGTTTTGCAAAGTTCCCAAAAAAGAACATTTCACTTCGTGTTTTTGAAAGAAAGAATTAAATTTATAGTACATTATTGTCACAGCGAGCAGTAACGGCATTGATAGACGATCGTGAAAATGTAGGCCGAGGCGAAGCCGAGGCACACATACGTGAGTCCATCAATGCCAAGGCTTCTATAGTACTTTTTTCAAACAATGCACGGAAACTCTTACTAAGTAAAGTAATTATAAATTCCAGAATCAACGACAAACGAAAAAATTTTTTCACGCGTCTATATGTTCATTTGTTTCTTCTTTACTTTAAAACAGCTCTATTTGCTAAGCCAGTTCGAAATTTGAATAAAAACTTTGATAAGTTACCTCCTTGGTTACCATGGGTCGAAGTAATTTTTTTTTATTTTTTTTAAATAACATGACAGTTATGAGTTTTCATAGTAATTTATTTGGCTGCTTAACACGACTGTTATGATAGTAACATTGCCGGCCGCCTACTCACTTGTTTTTGACCTTTGATTTTTCAAAATAATCTTCGAATTTCCAAGTATGTTTGAGAAAAATACATTAATTTAGCATAGACTTAAATATACACAAAGTAAAATAATAAAAAAAAAACATTCTAAAAAAGGAAGCAGGAATGTGTGCGTTCCTCACGGCTGCGTCATATAGGTCTGTGATCAGGGTTTGGAGTTTCAGTTCTCTATATGGCCAGCTTTATGTACCTGGCACCATCTTCTTTATTTGGGGGACACACACTTAATCTGTTTTCCTCCCTTAATTTTTTTTCACTACAAGATGTCCTTTTTAATGAATAACCCTCCTTTGCCGTAGGGTAAAAAAGTGTTTCACCTTCATTAGATGTCGTACGTAATGTAGCCTCAAACACAATTGTATCGGCAACCCTAACACGGTTTGCTGTCGTCACCTCACCCAACGCAAAGGAAATTGAATAGCGATCTACTTGAAACTTCCCGAAGGGCATGACCTGATCTCCGATAGGGCTGCTATAAATTCGATGGTGTGTAATTGAAATCGCTATTGAATGTAATGTTCCATTATGTTTCTAATGGGTATGTCAATTTTGGGTAGGTTATTGTTATTTGTATGTTAATATAATCTAAGTTAAGGTGTTTATAAAAAAAAATCTCTATGTATTTTACTGTGTATACCTACGTCACCGTATAATTATGAACTTCGTTAGTTTGTAATCTATCGGTATTATTTCCGTTAAATTATAAACTGTCGAAAAATTGTGAACTGCACCGAACCATTTACAATTTAACGCATTATTTTTCGCTAGTTTATAATCTTTCCATGGGAAACCGACAAATTGTGAACTGGTATCAAACTTGCTTACGACGTAACGCACCTTGCACTAATATTAAATAGCCTGCCTGGCAGCGAGCAACTTGGAAGTAGCGCTCGCCGGCCGCGGCCGCGGCACCGCTCGCTTCGCTCGCTCGGCTCGCGCGCTGTTGGTCACAGTTCTAACCTAACCTAAACCATTTCACCCAGTTCACAATTTTTCGACAGTTTATAATCTAACGGAAATAATTCCGACGGATTATAAACTAACGGTTCTCACAATCTTACGGTGACATATATACAGGGTGATTGGAAGATGGGTGCAAAGCTTTAAGGTGAAGATAGTATAGACAATTTAGAACCATTTAAGCCATGGTTGTCTTAGACGAAGTCTTACCAAATTTTTTAATTTTTAATAAGGTTTAAAAGACGTATTGTGCAAATTTTTTATTTTTTCTGAGCTTTAAATGTCTGTAAAAAAAATGTCTAATGACACAGAGGCCTAAAACATGTTTTGCTTGATTGCTTACACATTACTTTAATTAAATAAATCATTCAATTTGGCCATAATTATGCAGTTTACATTAAATTTTGAGAATTTCCGAAAAAAAATAAAAAATTTGGTTAAAAAAATTTGGTAAGACTTCGTCTAAGACAACCATGGCTTAAATGGTTCTAAATTGTCTGTACTATCTTCGCCTTAAAGCTTTGCACCCATCTTCCAATCACCCTATAAATAATAAAATAAAAAATAATATGTGTTTTGGCTGACTCATATTAATTCAGCGCTGTAGTGTGTACGTCTTTCAGGTAATGTGATACAAAAAGGAGTTTTTCTTTTAATATTGAACGAATATAAATTTGAAATGAAAGAAGAGATCAATCACACTTTTTTCTGAAACTAGAAACTTTATCATTATCTTCACATGCTCATCTCTCTAGTTTAAGGTAAATTGATAGGTCTATTGAGAGCCCTGACACATTAGAATTTTGTCTCCATTGTACAAAAAGCTGCGGTATCGGACATCCCACATAGATTTATTTACGGCGACCCATTTTACTGAATGGTACGTCCATTACTAAAGACGACGGATCTACTAACCCATTGTGGCTATGAGGAGTAGCGGATTTTCTTCAAAGAGAATATTTTAGCTGACCACTATTTACACAGAGCTAACCGAAGAATTACAGATTGTCAGATTATTATAGATAGATAGAATATTCTTTATTATGTACACCATAGAAATTTTACATTGGGTGACACAATGGGCGGTCTTATCGCTAAAAGCGATCTTTTACAGACAACCTTTGGATGGATTTAAATGGAAAAAGAGAGACAATACTGCAGGTAGTCAGTGGTGTACCATTATCAGACTAGCTTCTGCCCGCGACTTCGTCGGCGAAGAGAAAAAAGAATTTTTCAAATCTGACTGGTAGTTTCGGAGATTACCCCCTACATACAAACTTACAAACAAGCATACACACAAACAAACATACCTCTTTATAATATTAGTATAGATAGCAGTGATAACTAAATAACTGGCAAAGCATAAAATTTTCATGAATTCAATAATAATGGGTACCTATGACATGTTAATAATTCTTGAACAATATTCTAGTATAGATACTCGCCTCGAGAGCTTGGTTATTTTGGTTCAAAAACTAAACAACTTGCTCAACAACGAGTAAGTATTCAAATCTTAACAAGACCTTATTAAAGGAGACTGAAACGATTACATTCACTCTTGGGCCTGAATAGTAACGACGAATGGTGAGAATTTATAGATTCATACATACATTAATGTATTGCAGTGACTAGTTGCTATCCCACAATTCACATAGCGATCCATAGTTTCAACAATAGCCAATCCACAAAGCGGCAGTAAAATCAATTCCAAGTCAATCGTGTGAGCGATCTTCGGTGTCCAGTGTGAAAGCAAGGGTCGTACAAGGTAGGCAGGGTCAGAATCCGTAAAAATAAAAGCAGTGATCGTTGAAAATGAAAAATAATTGGGAAAGCACTCAAAACACATCAGAAAACACGAAACAAGTGACAGCTGTCTAGTAGTTCTAGTAGTGATGGGCGTTGCGACAACAAACCGTTTACAAAGACCGTTTTGTGATGATGAAACCGTTTTACGTCCTGAGTTCAACTTCAAACATTTCACAAAACAAACTTCGAATTACTTGGTGTGATTTTTACATCTAAGAAAATACAGTCGGGTACAATGATTCAACTATCTATCTCACTCGTAAAACAGTCCTTCCAATAAAAACTGAACTCGTAAAAAGTGAACTCTTTGAAATTAAATACAGTCAGTAATGTATTACCAGTTGTCAATGCTGTCGTTCGTGATGCGAAAAAACCATTTCATACATTTCAAATCGTTGATAGTTTTAAGAAACTGCGCTCGACGAAAAGGCAATTCTATTCCATGTTGGATAAGTTTCGTCCTTTAACCGTTTTCTGCAACCGTTTTCGTCGTCGGGAAAACGGTTTCGGTCGCCAAAAAATTGAGAATGACCCACCACTAATGTGTCAAATTGTCAATGTCAGTCTGCCAGTGCACAATATGTACTGCCAGTGACATAGACAAAAAAATAAAACTGATTTTTATCTATAGGTAATTGATCATCATTATTTTGGTTTTTCAGTAATTAATTATTTAAATTAAATGCACTATATTGTATAGTAGTATAAATAGTGCATTTAATTACTTTGAGTTCATTATATTATCTAGTGCTACCTAGTGGGTAGGTTATCTTTTTGTAGTTGTGTAATCGATTACTTTAATCGATAATCTCACAAAAACTATCTTTATCATATTTCTCCGCTTCCAGGCAAAGAATTAAGCTGATTTTTGATATTCAAGGATAAAAAAACATGACAAATTTTTAGATCATATCTCAACTTATAACATTTGGGCCCAACATTTTCCATTTCCTTTCTAAATTAATGTCTGTAATTCTTATGGTGTAATGAATAATATTCTATTCTATTCTTATTAACTAATTCAATCCAATTAAATCACAAATGAAATTATTAAGCACTACTTCATATCTAGATTCCTGTAGCTCTCAGGAAAATAAACAAAGGTATAAAATTCTTCTGCGTAGCCTTTTCCCAACTATGTTGGGGTCAGCTTCCAGTCTAACTGGATGCAGCTGAATACCAGTATTTTACATGGAGCGACTGCCTCTCTGACCTCCACAACCTAGTTACTAGGTAACACGACACCCCTTGGTAAGACTGGTTATCAGACTTTTGGGCTTCTAACTACCCGTAACGACTGTCAAAGATCTACAAATGACAGCCGGGACCAATGACTTAACGTGCTTTCCGAGGCACGAAGGGGTCTTGTATGTAAAGATGGTCACCCATCCACGGACCAACCGCGGCAAGCGTAGCTTAACTTTATCGGTCGACCCGTGCGGCTGTTATTACTTAGCCACAAGCCCCTCAATAAACAAAGGTATAAAATAAACAAGAAAATTAATGCAGTTCCTGCTCTCATAACCTTTCCAACGAAATACCGGAAAGCAAAACAAAACGTCGGAGTTCGAGGTAAATCTTTACTACCTGAGCACATACTACTCACAGAAATCCAACTATTCGTTACAACAATTAGAGAGATGATAGCAATTAAATTTTATGCAGTGTTTTTCCTCGGAAAATTGCAGCAATAGCTTCAGCTCAGCATAATACATTTCTGTAACGCAATTTTAGGAGGAGGTTTTTTACAAATATTAGATAGATAGATAGATAGAATATTCTTTATTATGCACAACATAAACTTTACAGACATTTATTTAGAAATTTTACCTTGGGTGACACAATGGGCAATGGGCATCAGTATACCATTTGAATAAAACATAGTTTTGTTGATCTAGTGGTCCAAAGCGCTGCTCCTGAGCATGAGGTTTCCAGGTTAGGCAAAGGGTTATTGGTGTTTTTTATCACGAATTTTTCAGGAGCCCGGAGTCTGGATTGTGCCCGGTTGATGGCAATAGGCTCGCAGGTGTTACATGGAACTTAAATATAATAATATAAATATGTGGGAGGCCTATGTTCAGCAGTGGACGTCTTTCGGCTGAAATGATGATGATGATGAAATATGTGGGTGTACTACGGGTAGCTACAACTCTGCCTTACCTTCGGAGATTACTGGCGAGATGTTATTGTTTGTGTTAAAAAAGATAATTATACCATTATCTACTGCAAAACACGTTCTAAAACACAAAAATAATGTGAAATGTCTAGAATACAAAAAATCAGTCTGCCTAGCCTTTTCCCAACTAAATTGGGGTCGGCTTCCAGTCTAACCGTATGCAGCTGAATACCGGTATTTAACATAGAGCGACTGCCTATTTGACCTCCACAACCCAGTAACTGGATAATACGATACCCCTTGGTAAGAAGACTGGTTATCAGATTTTCAGTCTTTTGACAACCCGTAACGACTGTTAAAGATCCATGACTGACAGTCGGGACCAACGGCTTGACGTGCTTTCCGAGGCACGGAGGAGTTTTGGTATGGTCACCCATCCACAGACTAACCTCGGCAAGCGTAGCTTAACCTGATGGATCGAACCGTGCGGCTGTTACTTAGCCACGAGCTTCTAACGTAAGACATTGAACAAATTGCGTAAATAGATTTTAATAGACGTTTCTCTCACCCAGTTTTATAAATAGCACCAATTTTCTGACCGCTCACATGGTAGGTAAGTATCGTCGCGTGAGATTGCGTGCTAACCATCCCTTAGAGAATGTCGCTATTTACTCAATCGCCTTCGCTATTTTATCTCTAATGAGTCACACTTTGTCCGTTCTAATTGATTGGATTATTGGAACGAAGTTCTTTAACGGGCTTACCGGAAGGAGTTAACTGGCAGAAATCGAAAAAAGCGTTTAAAGAAATAGCAAACATATAAACTCGGAAAGGGACCGTATCAACTTGAGCCATTCAGTAATATTTGTATGAAACTCCCTACTGCAACGCACACTAATCGGAATCGTAACGTAATCGCCTCGCCTCGGGACATGCTCAAGAACCGCGGCGGTACAATGATGATCCCTTTCCGAGTTGATATGTGTACCTACATTTATGTCCGACAAAGTCAGTTTCAAGATCCAGCCAAAAGTTTTTATTTTTGGTAACTTATACTAGATAGCTTTGTATTAATACATAATATACAGTGAAATTCCTTCGTTCCAACCGGGTGTCCCACGACACCTCCTGACTTTTTATTTTATTAGTTAGCTATTGTCCTTGCATACTTTAGGAACTTATTTATGTTTTTAATTTATTCGGTACATGGTTAAAACTAAGGTACTCGTCGTGGCTAAGAAATAACAGCTGTTCGGGTCGATCGATCAGGTTAAACTACGCTTGCTGCGATCAGTCTGTGGATGGGTGATCTTTACATGACGAGACACCTCCGAGCCTCGGCAAGCACGATGAGACATTAGTCCCGGCTGTCATTCGTGAATCTTTTACGGGTAGTCAGAACCCGAAAGTCTGACAACTAGTCTTTCCAGGGAGTATCGTATTACCCAGTAACTGGGTTGTGGAGGTCAGATAGGCAGTCGCTCTATGTAAAATATTGGTAGGTATTCAGATAGGCTAGGCAGATGATGACACAGTTAATACTAGCAGTGTCGAAATTTCATTGAAATCCGTTCAGCCGTGTATGCGTAATTGAGCGACAATCATCTTAACATCTTACCAACTGTCGCATTTACAATGTTGTTGGCACGACATATTTATTCAAAAGCTTTACGTGTTACGGTTTACATTGAACGGCATACGTGCCTCCGTGTATCTCATATAATTTTATATAGCTCAGTTTACGAGGTGAACGAAATGAAAATGTTTTCTTAGTAGATAATAAAGTGAATTTTATTAAAATTCTCCGACATAAAGTTGGAAATAAGTGATAACTGAATTTGGTTATGTCAATCACAGAAGACATTTGTTTTATTGAAACTAAAGTTACGTAATTGAATTTTCTTTGTCTTCGACCATGATTAGAAGATTGGTATCTCGGTTACTGTAGCTCCATTTTTGGTAACTACAATCATTGTTTCCAACTAGAAGAAAATTTAAAAAAATCAAGTTGCAAAAGGTCAAAGTCAAATAATTTATTTTTCAAGTAGGCACATTAAAGGCACTTTTGAACGTCAAGATTCTACAAAAAAAAAACTTAATTTGAACGTACTTATGTACCTAAAAAATATTTATCCGTCAATCAAACACTAACCAATACTGAATGCAGGGAAAACATAATATTGAAATTGCTACGATGTACGAGTATTAGAATGTATCGGATTACTTTCCATTGTTGGTTGTGAAATAAAATATCATTGGAGAAATGCACGCGAAAATGTAATAAGCCTTCGTGAAAGACCACCCAGTCGCAGTTCCAATCTGATCATTATTTCGTTTTGTCTATATTTTCTGCATTTCCCGTAGACAATGACGGGGAACATAGTAGTATTATATTCAATGCCTTTTCTCAGAATTCGCTCGTTCGTGTATAAATAATCTAATTTTGAAGTCTCTTTACAATTCGATTAGATCTTGTATTGTGATTGAATTGGTAATTGGAATTGAGACCGCAGAATTACAATTCCGTCATTTATAAAAAGATGGCCCTATTTCTTTTATCATGAATAAGTATACTTATCTAATGCGGGTTCTTTTCATGTTTTAAATGTGTGTCAGAAAAATATCGTGTGACGAAATGAAGACAAATTGTTATTGCATAAATTGTATGTAAGTACCTATACCATTTCAAGTTTCAAATATCGAAAAATGTGTTAAATTGAACCCTAAAAGATTTTTAGCGTATCAACGAAGGCTAATTATTAAAAGTACCTGGGCGACCGAGCTCTGCTCTGGTGAAAATAGAGAACGCTCATTTAATAGTATAGGATAGTACCTATGCTGCCATGATAGTAGGTACTTACTAATTACATGCTGCCATGTCATTAATTTTGTTCAAAACTTTGGGTGACCAAGCTCTGCTCGGGTGAAAATACGGAGAAAACGAGTTTTCCCAGTGACCTAGCTAGATCGATTTTTCACCCCGGTAAACCCCTATATTGCAACTTTCATGGAAATTATTAGAGCCGTTTTCGAGAACATAATTACAAATATATAAACGAGCAATATTTGTATACATATATATTTATATAAATATTGTTCGTTTAATAGTATACTATAATATAGTAAGTTATTTAACAGCACGTTATAAACAGAATTAAAAAATTTAGATTAAAATCTCATCGCTGCGTCAAGAAGGCAGGTATTTCTTAAGGCAAAAAATTTCATATTTCCTTCCCTGACCGTTTCAGGTAAGTTCATAATTTAATAGCTCTTTAGAGTTATTTTCATGTTAACGACAGAATATTGCAAACATTTTTCATCATGCATCGCGACCGAGAACTTTAATATAGGGAACTATTTTATGGTGTATGAAGATTATGAGAAGAATTTAAATATTTCCTAGTTTTAATGTTTAAAAGTTCGAAACAGCAAATAATTTAATACTCAGGTATAATCGTGTGCTAGGTATTTAATAAAACTTATAGGTAGATAATTTGAATAAAAGTCTGTAAAATACACTGTCTAGGTAAGTTGGCATGTCATTCTTACGGAATAATTAATCTAATAACTTCAAAAAGATGGGGCAGTGACAGCTCGGCCCGAGTCAACTCAACCCGAATGATAATACCAGATATTTCATTCCCGATCACGGTGATTTGTACGGTCAGTCAGAAAATCAATATTTTAAAATAAATCATTATGAATTTAATTTAATTTTCCAAAGATTCCCTAAAAGAGCAATTACAGATTTATGGTATCTTAAAACGTAATTTTAAAAAACAGTGGCACTCCGGGAGTGCCGAAGTGAAAACTTGAACAATTTAAAAAAATACATAAAAAAACCCATAGAACATTGATCTGTAACGTAATATAAATAAAGAGCACAATCGCGTTTACAAAAATGAGGTTACGGTAACGGTGTTGCAAGTTGAATTGTTTTTCCCATCTCAAAAATGCCCAATGCGCCTAAAGAAGTTTTCACTTAAAAAACTTAGATACTAAACATAGAAAGACCCATTAGGTAGGTACTAAATGTTTGATTCTTCTGAAGTCTTTACAATAATTAAGACCATATTTCAGATTCTCAAATCATTAGGTTTCGTTTTCTGGAGCCCCAATGTTTTCTTGAACCTGCTGAAATCCCAAATTGAAGGACTATCCAGAACATTAGTAATAGAATACGTTTTAGTTTTTACCTAGTTTCTCCAGACACAATGTAGGTACTAACAGCTTTAGTGAAGTTAAAACCAGAATATACACGTTTTTAAACCTCGTTCATTAAATGGATGCTGCAAACATCACAGTAGGTATTGATGGCCTAGTTACCAACCAAGATAACCTACTTCACTCGGTTACCTCTACCGTGCAAGGGTTAAAAAAACACGTGAAGCCGATGGGTGATAACATCATAATAACAGATACCTGATACAACAAACCCGAACTTTGAATTTGAATCCAAAGACATTTCCAATTTTCCAGTCAGTTTTTGTGGACTTTTTTTGCGTTCATGTTTGTCCTTTTTCGGTACCGTTGAACATGCCCCGGGCGAAACATGTCCACAACAACAAAAGTTTTCATCCGATGACCGCCACCACCGCCTACTTCGGTTATATTTCTGAGCAAGTTCAGTTTTGCGTCACTGATCTTTTTTTAATTATGAAGAAATGTTTTGAGATCAAACAACAATGAAATTCTCACTAAAGGTTCTTTAGGTTTAAGTCTTTGAACGGATGCAGCAAATACAATAGATAATCCTTAGTCAGGTTTCAGAGAACTTTACAAAAAAAAAATCGCAACAAGACATTTTAGCATACAATTTAGCCTTTCATGAGTTAGTAAGTATTATAAATCGAGCCAAAATGCACAGTCCGTTCAATATTATGACCGTCTCACTAATATAACAATTAAACAAACAGCTACGCCATTATAACGGGCAGTTACAAAGTGACCCACCACTAAAATAGCCCTTCAATTTAGCGAGGAGCTTAATAAGTACCTGGCAACACGAAAAAGCACTTAAAACATTAAATATGGAGGCAAACCGTGGCTCTGTCAGTTCATATCTGCGACGCGGTAACACCACGAAATATTCATGTTGACCGGACACCTCTCCCTTCATTGTATCGAAGCGAACAACCAATGCCGAATGCTTAGAATAAAGAATAAACCAGAAGGTTCGTATTCGATCATTATAATTCTATTTCGCACTGTGTCCAAACACAAAAGAAACAGCACCCACCTGCCTCTCTTCCAATATTATATTTGACCATTTCTGAGGTTATTTTTTGTCAAACCCAGAAGTTAATATACAACAAGGAATAAAAGAAAGTAAGGTTGAACATATGTTAAATGACACTAGAGAAAGACAAAAAGGCACACAATACAAAAAAACAAAAGGAATATTTTTTTTTTTATAAAATAATAATTTAACAGGAAAGTGTGCCTCGCGGTTGCGCCAAATAGGCCCAGTTCAGCAAAAATGCCAGACAACTAGGTGCCTGACGGGATGTGAATCAGTTTTATACTGCAATGTGTGTATGTATCTATTCTACTAACTTCTATTGTTCTACTTACTTCTTTCTCTACTTAAAATAAATTAGTGTTGCCTGAGACTTACGCGCCTTCGCACTTTCTGGTTTATTCGGTATTCTGTGGCCAAATGTTATATTTTAGTTCGAGCAGCCCCAGAACCGGACAGACAAAACTCAGGCTCACTCAACATTAGTTTGAAACTGATATTACTTCTAAGAGTAAATATTTATTTAGCCAGTATTTGGGGAGATGTCGTACCAATTAATTGGAAATTTTGTTTGTTGACGGTCGGCTAATGCTCACAGCCGCGGGATATGAAATGCGATATATCCACGTTTGTTTTCACATTCGTTAGGTTGAGAATATTTTCAATTGTATTCTTTATTCGAACTAAATATTTAATTTCATTTATGCAGTATCATTTACTGGTTCGTGCGAAAGCATTTACGGATATCGCTATATTGGCTTCAGTTTTTGATTTTAGAATGTCTGTTATGAAGTAACTACCTACTTTTGGAGCCAAATGCTGCTATATCACTTAAAGGTAAATGAAAAAGTAATCTGGATGTATGTGTAGTAATACCTATCTTCGCATATGCCAATATACGTCAATTTTTGAGAAGTATGTATGGCCGTGGTCCCTTGTTCTATTTTTACCCAAAATTCGTCGTCAATGTCACCTTTCCCTCGTTCTTTATTTACCTACACTTCGCCATTTTCTTTTGACCCACTCACCAACAAATTTAAAATATTTTTCATTGAAGATCAACCTTCGTTGGTGAGAGTATATTATTATTATACTTACTTGGTGTGTTGGTAACGCACCTCATTATCTGAAACAAAAGACGAGAATTTTATTATTTTTTGAATGGATTATATTTATTTCCAAAGTAGGTTGGTTAAACCTGGTACATTTAGTACAAGTTTTCCCAATTTGCGAATTCGCGGTGTACCGGACGTGTTGAAGGGACCTCCATTGTCAGTTAATAGACACGTTTCAAAGGAAAAGGGTAAGCCTTTGTCCAGCAAGGAAATTACTAAGCGACCAGGTGATTCAAATGTATGCAAATGTATCCAAATAAAGTTGACTATTAGGTATTACGTCATTGAAAAACTTTCAGGTGGATCCAAATTGTTACGTATGAAAGTGTCGTTCGCGGACCTTGTGTTCAGATTACAAAGAAAAAAGCACTTACAATATTGAAATTTTAAGGCACTATATTTTCACTTTGTATATTTATTACGCTTTTTAGGGTTCCGTACCCAAAGGGACACTATTATTAAGACACCGCTGTCCGGCCATCTGTCTGTCTGTCACCAGGCTGTATCTCATGAACCGTGATAGTTACAGTCATGACAGATGAAATTTTCACAGATGATGTATTTCTGTTGCCGCTATAACAGCAAATACTAAAAAACAGAATAAAATTAATATTTAAAGGGGCTCCCGTACAACATACGTGTTTTTTTTTGCCGTTTTTGTAGATAATGGGACGGAATCCTTCGTGCGCGAGTCCGACTCGTAATTGGCCGTAGGTATTTTGTTTTGTGCCAGTAAACATATTATTCTGAAAGATGAATTACATTCAATATCTGAATGCAATTACGCTGTAAAAACTATGAAAGGAAATTGGTAAATACATGAACTAATACTGCGTGGGATGCCCAATTTTATTTTATTTTTGTATATTCTCGCTTCAGGGTTACACGTGGATTCGAAGTTTTATTAAAAATATGTAATACCTTTACCGATTTTTTTTAATATTTATAATTGAGTTAACTATGCTAACCCGTGTTATTGTACATAGTCATAGCGATTCAGCGTAGCTTCACGTTTTGCCATTTTAGATTTAGACCCCTATTCTGGAATTCTATAAGATTATAAACAGATTCTGTTACAAATTAGTATGAATCTGTCAGTTCTGAATAGAGATCCATGCTTCAGCATCATTCGAGAAAACAGGCCCCAAAGTGTAGTTTCAATAAAGTGTCAATATGCTTTTGGCACTTATCATAATTGATGAGTCTTTTGAGTTAATAATTGAGCAGAGTCCAGTGGCGTCAGAATAATAATGATTATATTTTGGCCATCAATTTAAATGTCAAAGATTATATAAATTGATAGACGCTAGGTAAGCAAAACGTTGTGAATTAAACTTGGGATAAAGTGATTTAAGCTGAATAATTTAATAGATTGATGAACGAATAATACATTATTAATCAAGCGTTATTATGTTTTTAATAACAAGTCTTGTATTGTTTATATTTTTTTAAATGTAGAAAGAAAGAAAGAAAAATAAGTTTATTTGTGACAAAAACACGTACATAAAAGAAATGAACAATAAAATAAAGTAAATCAATAGACTTAAATATAATCACGAGCACAAAACAGAAATGTGCGGCAGCTGCTGGCACGTCATGACTGTGACAAGAAGGCTTCCACTCAGCATGATGCTGTGCTATGGGGACCCACAGCACAGCGCTGATTTTTTGTGGTCACCCGTTTATGATAAACTAACAAATAACGCAATAATATTTCCATAACAATCGATAAATCTGTAATAGGTACCATAAACGCATACCTACAGGAAATTAAATCCATCTGCACTTGCCTAGCTTTTTCCCAACTTATGAACAGATGCAGCTGAAGACTAGTATTTTACATGTAGTGACTAGAACGAGCATTGAATCTTCAAAATATTAACACACTGAAACCCCACTAGCTGAAATGGGAAACTGTGTAAAATAATTATACACCTGGGTTATTACTTTTAATTAAATGTTTCGACAGTTTCAATTTATTTCTAGGTTTAAATCTGTCGCGACTACAATTTCTCTCTCAAAGAGCTGTCGCAGAAACTCATGTCAATTAGGTTTTCTGGATTTTCCATCTGGAGTGCTAAATAAGAAATGGTGTCAGTGGCTCTAAAATGTTCCGCATTTAAACTGTCCGAGCTTGCAGCTGTAATATGATATCTCTGTAAGTCAATTTAAACTCCATTTTTATCCGAGTGTTTGCAGTGAGAAACATCCGCTGAAAATAAAGTTGAGATTTTCCACAAATGGACAGGCTTTTAGGCTGTTAGTAATTTTTATTTGGAGTACAAAACAAGAACAGCAAAGTACCTACTTCATTTGAGTAGCAGATAAGTGCACCGAAAAGTTTCCATTTTCACTCAAAAGGGACAAGAATGTATTTAATGAATGCAGGTCCAATGACGCGGACGACTCGGTTAATATTACGTACACAAAATAACGATCATATACATACTTTATACGAGAAAAAAACGTCAAACGTGTTTTATTGCTAAGGTCCTTCCAATCTATTCTACAAATAAAATATCTTAACACCCATCCGCACGATCATCTCCACAATTTAAAAACATTTCCCAACTCAAATATGGATAGCAAAATAAAAAAGAGCAGACGTTTTTTTCTCGAATTCATTGACCTGAGAAAATATTTGCCGAAGTAGAAAAGTTAAGAAATAATGACACCAATGATTAAAAAATCTCGCTGCGAATAAGAGAAAAAATATTGTTCAGAATTTCGTGTCGGATTGTGAGACGGTGAGATAAAGTAAAATGGATAGGATCACGGCCGAATTTAATATTAAACACTGACGCTTTTTAACACCTTTTTGCGTATTAACAAATATTATTGCTACCTGCGAGTTATCTTATGGTGCCTCCGTATCTTTGCCGTTGGTATACGCAGTGTAGATGTTACGTAAAAGCGATGCTAACACCGTGTCAATGTGTCGTGGTGTCGACACAATATGTCTATGCGACTACGCTAGCACAGTGTACTATACATTTCCGCACCTTCAATGTCTGCAAGAACTTACAAACAACAGATACAAAGGTTTACCTTGTAGAATGAAAACATGTAGGTATTTTTTTAACAAACCAATTTCCATAATTAAATTACTTTGACACGTTTGCTCTTCCATTTCGTTCACAAAATTAATATCAAAATTATATTAATATCAATCTACCGCTTCTCCCTAATGGATGTAATAAAAAATGTTGGCCATTTGTCCTCGGAGCCACCATGACAGCGCCATTATATTAGCTAAACACTACGCAGACTATGTTGTATCAAATTTTAGTGATGGGCAAGTCTTGCTCGACGAAAATCGATATCTTGTGGTTTGTCCATCTATTCGTGTTCAGAGAACCTGTAACGGGATTATTGGCTCTGCACTGTGGCTTGTTAATTGATAAAAAACGGAAAAATATTCAAATGTTGTATTCCAATTTAATTTTGAAAATTCATTGTGACCATGATTATCAAATCAAGCCTACGCGACTAGAAGATTAAACCGCGCTCTGTATCGACTATTGCTATGTTCATTATCATCAACATCATCTATAGATTTCACCCAATGCTGAGCATAGGCCTCTCTTTTCTTGTGCCAATCTTCCGCTCCTGTGCTAGCCTCATCCAGGTTCTACCGGCGATAGTAAGAAAATCGTCCACCTATCTCACCGCCGGACGACCGATATCTCGTCCTTGGACGTCACTCGGTGACTGCGCCTTGCCAGGTGTCCTACCCAACTCCATTTGAGTTTTTATGAGTGTTGAATATTGGTTTCACAAAAATCCTTCGCCAATAATATTTTCACGTATTGCATTTAAACTCTAACCATAGTCGAGTTTTATTTTAAAGGCTTTCGATAAAATTATCATTGAAAGTATTTTTGCCCATCCCTATCGCCTTTGTAACTGCTGGGCCAAAACTATATGTGTTATAACGCGGCAATTTAGAACACAAAGCAGGATCACGATTATATGTGTGCAAGTCGCTTAGAGGTCGCATCATTGTTATTTTGGTCACGGATTTGTCGTACGTCCCAACGCCATTCTCCTAATGGTAACGGAATGTATGATTGAATCTTTGTTGGTCATTGAGTTTGCTGTATCATTGCCTTCGCTATATCCCTATTAGCAATATTTTTGTAATCACGTTCTCGAAAACGGCTCTAACGATTTTGATGAAAGTTTCAATATAGTTTACGGGGGCGAAAAGTCGATCTAGTTAGGTCTCATATCTGGGAGAATTCGAAAAAAAAAACACAAAAACACCCGAGCATAGCTCGATCGATCAGGTACTAGTTAGGTAAACCTGGTACTTTTATGATAGTTTTAAGACGTTTGCATGGGTAATATGTATAAATTATTAAAATTCTTAAATTCATTCGGTCACTGACGGAAACGCACAGCATAAACTGCTGAGTCTAGAATAGGCTAGAAACATGATACAATAATTTCATATACATATACTATACTTGGACTTTGAACTAAAGTGAACACTAAGGATGGAGTTTTGAAAATACATCCTATAAAGGGGTTAAATAGGGGATGAAAGTTTTTATAAATGTTCGTCATTTTTGTCGATGGAAAATTCCAGCGGGCACTAGGTGTAAAGTTTTTTAAAATCTTGGTATTATTTAGACCACTTTTCTAGAATTTGGATAAATGGTGATACGTACCCACATATCAGCGCGTAAAATTTTCACGACTTATTTTCGTTCACCAGCTCGCTTCATAACTCAAAGAATTTGTTCATACCACAAAGCTCTAGTTATTTGTCGGAAACAATATAGCATTGGTCAGGGTCAATAGTAATGGGAAATCTATTACTAGCTTATTAATTTTCCAAGGTAAATAGCAAAATCCAATTGAGAAAACAGAAAGTTAATAAAGTCCAACTCCCGATGGACTGGCCAGATGAGTTTCGTTTTCTGCATTGTTTATAAAACAAAATTATAGTTCCGTCGCTTATTTTTTACCATTATTTACTTATTAAATAAACGAGGCAAATGTATGTAAAGGTGTGTCCAAACATTGAGCGGCAAGAGCGCGGCAGCAACACGTGGCGTTTGTAGGACACATTACTGCCGCGCTCTAGTTAGGACCAACCGACGAATTTTCACACCGCGTGCTTCGGTTGACAATATCAATCTGCCTAGCCTTTAATACGTCCAAAGAAATACGTCCAGAAACAATTAGTGACGAAAGTTTCCAAAAAATGTTTGTGCGCGGCAGGTAGACAGAAGCTTTCGCGCGCGGCAGCCGTACAAACACAGCGCGGCAGCACGTTTGCAGTTTAATGTTTGGACACACCTTTATGATCGTGAGAAGGTGGCTTTCTGTAGTTTCTGCCTACAGCCATGAAGAAGGTGTGAGTTTATGTAAGGATTTAATGGGATATGGTGACTGACCTATGATACAGGTTATATATAAATCTACCTCAAGCAGCAGTCTCTCACAAAGTAAGCTCCTTGTTCGTGCACTACTGTCAATGATTAGCAGTACATAACTAGTGTGGAGAAAATAAATGTTGTTTTTTGTGTGCCCCTGCGCTTACCGCCTACCCTTTTGGAAAACCAAATTTCGAATAATAAGCCCCCTTTTCCTTTTTTCCCTTTAAGCTTGTTTAATCGAAAATCTGATTTAATAATATCGTTGTGTCTGTAACTGAAAACTCCGACAGTTCTGTAAAAAAAAGGTGAAGTGAGCTGATATTTCACCTAATGCTAGGGATTGACACTATTGACATCTCACTTCATAGAAATTTTCAGAATTGAATTAAATACTCTAGACTTGGGCGGCACCGTGACCGGCCCAGGAAAAAATAGCGAGGCGACCTAGACGCGTACCGCAAGGGATGCTTGGAAGGATTTGGGGGAGGCCTTTGCTCAGCAGTGGAACAGTGTGGGCGAAAATAAAAAAAGGACTTTAAGAACAACAATAAACAGCGGCAGTTTTTTTAATGTTAATCGACTGACACAGATACATGTGATGATGCTCGATGATACTGTGACGCCAGCCTGCACAACTTAATTTTGATTTTACAAATTTCAAATTTTTTCATCTATAAAAATGTTTCGGAGTTCGCTCTATGCCGTAGTAAAGTTGCAGCACATTTTTTTTATTTTTGCGGTTTATAGATCATCAATCAAAAGTAATAATAGATAGATAGTATCGCGCGTACAAAAGAAATAAGTGTTTTCATCCTATTCTAACTAACAGCCTATTTTGTAGTCGTTATTGTCCTCGTAATAACAAACTAGGACATTTAATCACTATCTGCAAACAAACAGCAAAGTGAAACAGACAAATGACGAACATAACGCGAAATCGGTTACTGTAATAGCTTTGTTAACTTATTACTTAAATGGCTGTTTCTGAACTAGAGTTTATTAAAGGATTTGTAAAATGTTGTTACCGTAATATTAGCATAGTTTTTCATTTTCCTGAAGATATTTGGACAACTTTAATGTAACTATTTTGAACAAGCCGTCACGAGTATTTTTTTTTTCAAAACAACATCCAACACACTTTTATTCAAAAGGAAAATTCTCTAAATTTTTCCTACAGCTAATTGAAACTCTTTCCCAAAAGTCGAATTGAAATTCTCCATAGAACCCAAAAGAAAATCAAATATTCAATGGGAGTACTCGTCAAACAAAATTCGATTCTGGCTATCCTTAAAAGATAATCTTCACTCAAAAATTATCATAAAGAAACAGATTATGGTAATGAAAATCGGATACGATTAAATAATATTTTTATTTGTAAACAACGTTATTTTTTGTCAAACAATCTAACTTTAAATTATTCTGTTAGAAGGTTGTTATAATGAGGCTCAGGTACAGGTAAGGCCAGTTTGATTCAAAATTCCGTCCTGTGGTTCAGAAGATCATTTACATTTCTTGTGGGTGAACCAGTGTTGAGAGAATTTTATAGAGGATTGACCTTGGACTAAGGGCAAGGGAAAGTGTACTTTAGTAAAACTTAAAATTCCAGGAAAATATTGTAATTTTAGAGGACTTATAAGTGACCACTGGGGCACTAATTCATAAAGACTGGTAGAAAAACGCTTCCACTAAATTGCACTTACTAAGTGTTTGTAAAAATCGGTAAATTTTTCAAGGACGTTTTACTGCAAGGGGGCCTAGTCATCAGTAAACTTTTGGGTTCAAATATTATTATGACCATTTGGTACAAACCCTAACATCTGAGCATCAACATCGTATTTCTCTTGATGTTTATTTAGAAACGCATGAGTAATCAAAGATAATAAATTCGATAGTAAATCTGGCATCCATAACATCAAACTCTTCATAGATCATACACACTTAATCATTTTAAATTAAAATATGTTACTCTACTTCATTATAAACTTCGTTTTCAAAGAAAAGCGTTAGGTTAACCGAATTAATATTAATGAAAGGAAAATAGCCTGAAGGCTTGGGTGCGTGGGAGGGCAGCGGATTCGAATCCGACCCTTGAAGCATGACCCTATTGTTAGCGAGCCTACTCCGAGCACTGTTTGCAAGAAGATTTTTATACATTTTATGGACACAATGAATGACCGGAAGGAAGGTCACGCTTTGTAGGAAATATCATAGTCATCTTTGACGGAAATGTCCAATGCAACTAAGGCATTTTCAATGGGTTTCCTTTTTTATAAGTTGGTTAGTAAATTCATTTCTTTTCATGAAGAGGAAGAACGATCAATATCACCGCTCTTGCTAATTGTGATGGAGTTTCCAGACATTAAAAAAAATACACCCAGGCTAGTCACGATATTTATCGCTTATAAACCTTAATTCTAGTCCTACTGTACCCAAACTCCTACAGGTACGTATTTTTATAGAAATAAATACCTACCTGGTAGGGTTGCGAAGAAATCCGAAAGGGAGATCGTGGCCCCGGCAACATGGCAAGTGAAGAAACACGGGTGGGTTTTAGTCAGTAAGAGTCTGACACGCTCTTCCAATCCGCCCAGAGCGGAAGATGTTATTTGATCTTTAAAACCAAAAAAAAAGATACTTGTATAGAGCATCGTCGACTGTCAACGGAGACGATACGGACAATTATTCCGCACTAGTATTTAGGCTGATCTAATTGCCTACCAATTAGGTCAGCATCATGTTAGATCCTTTGCGCTCTTAGTGCGGCTAGAAACATCTAATGTAGGATCTATTTGTAAGGAAGATGGCTTCGTATGTCCCGTATACGATGCCATCTTCTTTCTAACGAATACTAACTAGTAATGACTAGCTGTCTCAAAAAAGTTTTAAAGTGAATTAGAGATTATTTTTACCCGACTACGGCAAAGCCGATGGAGAGTTACGATTTTAACAGGCTATGTATTATGTATATTGTTCGGCTGTTCATTTGTTCCCTCATAACTCCTAAACTACTCGTCGTATTTTGACAAACGAGGTATCGTTGGAAGCGATATGTTGTTCCCCAGGTTATAGGTTATATACGTAATAACTATAAATAGCATAGATCCTACAGATTACGGGTGACTGCGATTATACAAAAACCGATATTATTTTTGTGCGATGTCTTGTTTGCACCTTTTTAATTGGCATTTTTGTTGTAGTTGGGTTTCAGTTTTCAACTTTCTTTTTAACTAGAGTAGTCGTTGCCTTACAAAATCGACCTTAAAATTAAACATTTTCAGACCTTAATGCTCATTCAGAATTTTGTCACAAAGAGAAAATGTGTGTCTCTCAAAAACCCGTCAGATGCGCTACTTTGCTAAACCGCGATTCATGTTAACATCAGAGGTCATTTTCATCGAGAATATCTCCGTTCCAATTAGGATTGCATATACTTTCTGTTTCTCGATTCCCAGGAATTCGTATCTTTCATTTGTTTTTCTCCAAATATTCGATGTTTACTAAAGTGTCCAATGATGGCTTCGTTTTCGTTACTTACTTCTCTTGTTATTTGTTTTGTTCATTAGCGGAATTGAATAAAGAAAATGTACGCTGTTTACTGTTTGACATTCTTCATAGTTTACAAATAGGTGTCTCGGATATCCAGTTACAATTTTTGTTTGTTTTATATTTGTTTATTTTCTTAACTACGTTTCTAGCGCTGTCATTGAAAGGGGGAAATAAAATGTAATAAAGTAACTTGTCTCAGACCAAATAAAAAACCAAGACAGCGCTGTCAACTTGATGTGACGCCGGTTTCGTATACATGTGTGCACTTAGTGAGGTGTAGTTTGATTGTAAATCAATCGTCAATTCAGGAAAAAAATGTATTAATTTCGTGATACATTGTTTTCATAAAACTTTATTGGTTTAAGCTGCGCACGCCATGACATCTTCAACAATCATTATATTATTCAGCCATTTACACAAACCTAAATGATTATACACCTAAACCTTTCTTATGAATGACTCCATCCATTGGTGAAAACCGTACGAAAATCCGTTTGGTAGTTTTTCAGTTTGTCGCATTCAGATAGACAGACGCGGCGGGAATTTGTTTTATTTTATAATCATAATATTTATTTTAGTGACTGTACAACGCCAATTTTCATATTCAAATCAGTAATTTTGTGCAAATATCTCTTAAATAATTAAGTACCATAATTACTTTTATCCTTTCGATGAAGAAAATCGTTAACTATTTAGTAAAATGTTTCGTTAAAATTCTAAGAAATGTAAGGAAAGGTTTACTTGAAAGCGTGGCCTTCGATAAAATTATCGTGAACGACTAATTTCTTTAAAGAAATTATGGCCCGGGCCGTCTTTGATCTATCGATTACTGGTTTGTTTACTTTTTACCTGACGTTTTAGGGTAGCACTTTAATAAACTACTTTTAATCAAATAATTTGAAAGTAGAAAACGTGTTTTCCATTTTTTTGATCATGTCTGTTACTGATGGAAATCAAATGAAAATTCAGTAAAACGAAGGTAAATGAAATCTTTTAAACTGTTAATTTTACGATTTTATTTTGCTGTTTATGTTTCAGAATGTCGAAAATATCTTTTTCTGTGGCAGATAAAGTCAAACTTTGTCTATTTGTTTTGGAAATACTTTTTGCATTGACTTTATACTTAATTACTTTCCTTGCTTTGGTTCCTACTTACTTCTGTACCCGGTTGATGGCAATAGGCCCGCCCCCTAAATCAATCTACCTAGCCTTTTCCCAAGTTCTATGTTGAGGTCAGCTTCCAATCTAACCGGATGCGGCTGAATATCAGTATTTTACATGAAGCGACTGCTTATCTGACCTCCACAACCCAGTAACTGAGTAATACGATACCCCTTGGTAAGATTGGTTGTCAGACTTTCGGGCTTCTGATGACCCGTAACGACTGTCAAAGATCCACGAATGGCAGCCGGGAACAACAGCTTAACGTGCTTTTCGAGGCACGGAGGAGTCTCGGTATGTAAAGATGGTCACCCATCCACGGACGCAAGCGTACTTTAACATGATGGATCGAGGAACCTGTGGCTGTTAGTACTTATCCAAGAGTTCCTCGCAGGCCTCCTGCCCGCCCCCTATATGGGACTTAAACATTACTGGCAAAATGTGGGTTGATATAGGTACACCTCTGCTTAACCCTTCGCGGATAACAGGCGTGATGTTATATGTTTATACTACTTTTCACTCACTACTGTTGTAGAATACGCTATCACTTCACAGCTTAGATCGCTTTAAAGATTACATACATACAGTGTGAGTCTTTATACCGTGCACATATTGCAATGAATCTATGCTTAATTTTATCGACGGAAAAAATATTTAAAAAAATCTAAATGTTTTTGATAAATATTTTTATGGAATTAAAAAAAAAAATTAACAAGACGGTGTAACTTTTAAACTAAATGATGAAACAAACTCCATAGTGATTGGAAGTAATTAGGCGTCCTTATAAAATGAAATTTTGGAAAAATAAACTATCTTCAATTGCAAATTAACATTTGTTTTTTTTTTGCAAAAATCTGTTTTTCATTCATCAATTATGACAATAATCGTAAAATTTCTCAATAAGATGCCAAACAGGGAAAAAGAAAAAAAAACAGTGGCACTCCGGGAGTGCCGACAGAAGAGAAAACTTGAAAAAAAATCGGCACCGCTGTGATGTCTTTTACTCCACGCTACCGTAATGCGTGGAATAAAAGACATCACCGCGGTGCCGATCAATGCGTTGATGTCGTCACAGTGCCGCGAAATCAATGGTTTAGTCCCATCTCAAAAATGCCCAACGCGCCTAAAGAAGTTTTCACTTCAAAAATACACATTTCGATTTGTGCAAGTTATAAAGACACACTGTATACACCGTGGTCACTATACCTTCTTCTTGGCTTCAGACCAGAAATAAGGCTAATGGTTGGTCCACGCTTGCATCATGCATGTTAATACAACCAGAAATTGCTTCACATTCTAACGAACAGTTCGCAATGTTGTAATAATACACATCAGAAATCTCGAGGAATACATTTCTCAATGTCTCCCATGTGATTTGTGGTTTAGGTAGTTGTTGCATTTCACGAACACATTGCAATTTAGATCTTATGTCAATGTCTCAAAAGTGACACGATGCATGCTCCTGATTTTCATAGACTAACAAAATCTTGTGATTCCTGAAGCTGTTCTACCCACACGTGTCTATTCCATCTTGTGTATTTGCAGGCTGTTCGAGTAATTCGTCGCCAACGCTGCAAAGGGGCGAACCTCATACAAACGGTCAAAAATTAGTTCAGTATACAAAAATGCTCCATTTGTCGAGCTCTGTGTCGTCACAAAAGGGCGAAGCTCTAAGACTAATAGAAACAAAAAAAGATTGACGGCGTATCTTAAAATCAGTTGTAGGGATTTTTTTTTTGTTCTAAATTATACCTATATATTTTCTTGAATATCATTAAAATAAGCGCGTCATCGGGTGAAAAAAAACGTTTTTTGGCTCTCCTGTAAAATTTTCTTATTTGAGGTTCGCCCTTTTGCGGTGTTGGTGACGAATTGTATCAATTTGTTTCTCCTATGTCGGGAAGTTGAGTATCTTTATCATAGTTATTGATTGTTCTATTTGTTATTTTTAATGAAGACTGTTAATTATGCAGTTTAGGTAGGCTAACTCAATGGTTGACTTTGTTAAATTTACAGCACAATTTACAGGTATGGGTAGATAATTTCATAAATTCCGTTTTCTGTTGTGGCAGATAAAGTCAAACTTTGTCTATTTGTTTTGGAAATACTTTTTGCATTGACTTTATACTTAATTACTTTCCTTGCTTTGGTTCCTACTTACTTCTGTACCCGGTTGATGGCAATAGGCCCGCCCCCTAAATCAATCTACCTAGCCTTTTCCCAAGTTCTATGTTGAGGTCAGCTTCCAATCTAACCGGATGCGGCTGAATATCAGTATTTTACATGAAGCGACTGCTTATCTGACCTCCACAACCCAGTAACTGAGTAATACGATACCCCTTGGTAAGATTGGTTGTCAGACTTTCGGGCTTCTGATGACCCGTAACGACTGTCAAAGATCCACGAATGGCAGCCGGGAACAACAGCTTAACGTGCTTTTCGAGGCACGGAGGAGTCTCGGTATGTAAAGATGGTCACCCATCCACGGACGCAAGCGTACTTTAACATGATGGATCGAGGAACCTGTGGCTGTTAGTACTTATCCAAGAGTTCCTCGCAGGCCTCCTGCCCGCCCCCTATATGGGACTTAAACATTACTGGCAAAATGTGGGTTGATATAGGTACACCTCTGCTTAACCCTTCGCGGATAACAGGCGTGATGTTATATGTTTATACTACTTTTCACTCACTACTGTTGTAGAATACGCTATCACTTCACAGCTTAGATCGCTTTAAAGATTACATACATACAGTGTGAGTCTTTATACCGTGCACATATTGCAATGAATCTATGCTTAATTTTATCGACGGAAAAAATATTTAAAAAAATCTAAATGTTTTTGATAAATATTTTTATGGAATTAAAAAAAAAAATTAACAAGACGGTGTAACTTTTAAACTAAATGATGAAACAAACTCCATAGTGATTGGAAGTAATTAGGCGTCCTTATAAAATGAAATTTTGGAAAAATAAACTATCTTCAATTGCAAATTAACATTTGTTTTTTTTTTGCAAAAATCTGTTTTTCATTCATCAATTATGACAATAATCGTAAAATTTCTCAATAAGATGCCAAACAGGGAAAAAGAAAAAAAAACAGTGGCACTCCGGGAGTGCCGACAGAAGAGAAAACTTGAAAAAAAATCGGCACCGCTGTGATGTCTTTTACTCCACGCTACCGTAATGCGTGGAATAAAAGACATCACCGCGGTGCCGATCAATGCGTTGATGTCGTCACAGTGCCGCGAAATCAATGGTTTAGTCCCATCTCAAAAATGCCCAACGCGCCTAAAGAAGTTTTCACTTCAAAAATACACATTTCGATTTGTGCAAGTTATAAAGACACACTGTATACACCGTGGTCACTATACCTTCTTCTTGGCTTCAGACCAGAAATAAGGCTAATGGTTGGTCCACGCTTGCATCATGCATGTTAATACAACCAGAAATTGCTTCACATTCTAACGAACAGTTCGCAATGTTGTAATAATACACATCAGAAATCTCGAGGAATACATTTCTCAATGTCTCCCATGTGATTTGTGGTTTAGGTAGTTGTTGCATTTCACGAAAACATTGCAATTTAGATCTTATGTCAATGTCTCAAAAGTGACACGATGCATGCTCCTGATTTTCATAGACTAACAAAATCTTGTGATTCCTGAAGCTGTTCTACCCACACGTGTCTATTCCATCTTGTGTATTTGCAGGCTGTTCGAGTAATTCGTCGCCAACGCTGCAAAGGGGCGAACCTCATACAAACGGTCAAAAATTAGTTCAGTATACAAAAATGCTCCATTTGTCGAGCTCTGTGTCGTCACAAAAGGGCGAAGCTCTAAGACTAATAGAAACAAAAAAAGATTGACGGCGTATCTTAAAATCAGTTGTAGGGATTTTTTTTTTGTTCTAAATTATACCTATATATTTTCTTGAATATCATTAAAATAAGCGCGTCATCGGGTGAAAAAAAACGTTTTTTGGCTCTCCTGTAAAATTTTCTTATTTGAGGTTCGCCCTTTTGCGGTGTTGGTGACGAATTGTATCAATTTGTTTCTCCTATGTCGGGAAGTTGAGTATCTTTATCATAGTTATTGATTGTTCTATTTGTTATTTTTAATGAAGACTGTTAATTATGCAGTTTAGGTAGGCTAACTCAATGGTTGACTTTGTTAAATTTACAGCACAATTTACAGGTATGGGTAGATAATTTCATAAATTCCGTTTTCTGTTCTTTCAAATGTGTTGACCGTGATTATGTACCATCGAAGAAACCTATAACTAAGCAATTTGAAAACAAAATCCCGTGCACACGACCCTTTTTTTTTCGTAGGTAACCGTTACTATAGTGGCCGAGCGCTGCAAGCAGAAATAGTCCTTACGGTGTATAGGTATGGGTTTCTTCGATGGTACTTCTTTCACAGTTTTCTGAAGTTAAATCTTCTTTTCTGTTGCCGAAGAATAGTTTTAAAACAGAAACTTCTTACTTCAATAACTTTTTGAGTATTAATCCATAATCCATCATCAGAAAGAGATCCATATCCATAATAACAACAGTATTAAAAAACAAAGTAAAAATATTCCTATGTTAGTAGATACGACTCATATTTTTAAGCAAGTTTAACACGTCTGAGTACTCAGAGTAATTCACAGAGATGGATAATGTTATAAATCATATTCAAACTTGAGGCCGAGATTAATATGGCTTTATGAGTGCCATATTACAGTGTTGTATTCATATACGAGAACACACTTTAAAGGATTACTCAAGTTTTTAAGTAATTAATGTTTGTTTACTTTGATTAATCGTTACAATTCGAATTACAACCATGTTTTAGTTTTAGACTGAGTTTTCCGGAATATTACCCTCAGGGGCACCGCGAGGAATATTTATGACAAAAAAAAGTTACGTGTTACGCATAATTTGTCGGGTTGGATTGTATGTCGTGCACGATACGTTAATTGGTAATGCGACGGTTAATATTTTGTGTTTTGTCGTCTGCAAAAATCTGAATCTCCCGATACAACATGTATCAGAAAGGTGTCAAATTTAAGGTGTGGTACAAACCCCCTACAACCGCTCCCACCGCTTGCCGGGGTTGGTACGTGGATGGGTGACCATCTTTACATACCGAGACTCTTCCGTGCTTCGAAAAGTACGTTAATCCGTTGGTCCCGGCTGTCATTCGTGGATATTTGACAGTCGTTACGAGTCGTCAGAAGCCCGAAATTCTGACAACCAGTCTTACCGTATTACCCAGTTACTGGGTTGTGGAGGTCATATAGGTAGTCGCTCCATGTAAAATACTGGTATTCAGCTGCATCCGGTGAAACGATTGATTGGTACAGACCATTTAATTTAAAAACTTTTGCCATGGCATCCCATGACAAAAGTTTTTCAGTTAGTAAGTCAGATTTTTTTCGCGATTACGACATATGGTCATATATCGTTATCGCGAAAAAATTATCAACTGTCCCATATAAAACTTCAATACCTACTCGACCCAAATGTATGAGACGGCAGATTTTTTTTCACGATTACGTTGTTGGTCCAATGGAGAAAATGGTTCAATTTGATGGTCTGTACCACATTCTTGAAGACCACACCTTTCTGATACACGCAGTAGCGTAGCGCAATTTTGTTACGTTATCTTGTTAGTTCTGTTTTAGTAAAAACAGAACTAACAAGATAACGTAACAAAATTACATCTAACATCAGCTTTCGTGAGAGTGAGACATGAGATACCTATTTAGTGTGACGTGTGACTCCGGCTATTTGAAATCCGATGTTATTTAGTTACGATGCACAATGTTTTAAGAAGGTAATTTTATGAATGCTGAATTTTTAGTAAAAAAGCTATTGAGACTCTTAATCTGTGTCAACAAATATACAACTTATTACGTACTCCATTCGGTTACCCAGTTGTTAAGCTCACCATGAAGTTATTGGTGGCGTCGATCGTGCTGGCCATCGTTGGATTTCAAGTTAATGAAGCGACAGATTAAGCAACAAAGTTGATGGACTGGCAGGCGTGTACCACTTTCACCATTGTGTGGATCGCCCGGAGGATACGGTGGAGCATACGGTGGAGGTCTGCCCAGTGTGGGCGGAACATCGACGTGTCCTCGTGGAGGCGATCGGTGGCGGTGATCTTTCGCGTCTGGCCCTGGTCCAGACCATGTTACGGAGCGGGAGGGCATGGGAGGCCGTCACCTCCTTCTGCGAAGCAGTAATGCTTGCGAACGAGGAGGCGGAACGCGTGAGGGAGAGGCAAATTTCGCGCCCTCACGCCCCTAACCGTCGCAGGAGACGCCCTAGGCGTCGGGAATCGCAGACCAATTCCCGGCCACCGTAGACGCGGGCTTACAGACGGTGAGCAATGAGCAGCTTGCCGTCTGATAAGGACCAGGCCCGGGATGACGGCGCGTTGTATTCCACGCGCGCCTCAAAGAGATGTCAGCACAATTGAAGGGGTCCGCTAGGGCCGATGCCTGCCGGGGTTGCGGGTTTGTCTGAAAGGGTTACCGTGGCCCCTGGCAACATACATACAGGCAACTGAAGGAACACGGGTGCGTTTTAGTCGGTAAGAGTCTGACACGCCCTCCGAGTCCGAGTAATTTGTATTTTTTTTTTCCATCCATTAAAAAAGGCGTGTAACACTTTGTGTCCTGATTTTTGTAAGACATACTAGAACTCGAACTATGAATGTTCCGAAACCAATCAAGAAGCTGTGTCTTCTTCGCAAATACATTTGTGTTATTGTTGGGTTCAGATCTTTCGAGTGTATCATAATAAGTGATTATCGTGTGTTTTATTTTTATTCGTCGTATCATTACCGATGTGGTCAGATTTCATTGTAGTACAGTTCCAAAGGCGACCCAACCACTAACCGTAGGTAAAGAAAGCTACGGTTTCCTAGAAGACCAGTTCCATCATGTTATTACGGCCGTCATGAAAATCTGTAATTTTCACCAGTGTCAAAAAACGCTCTGTATTTAGACAGACGTTATTGTGTGACCGTATACCGCTCTTCAAGGTTCATTCTTCAATCGTTTGTTACCCATAATCACCTTTTCAAAGTCAAAGTCAAAAGTCAAATCATTTATTTCAAATAGGCCCATGTATGGCATTTTTGAACGTCAAAATTTACAAAATAATAAAATTGATTCTAGTCGCCCCTTCCAAAAGGTAGTTTTCGTATGGAGAAAGAAGAATGGGCAAGAAACTCCACTATTACTCTTTTAAAATGTTTTACAATAGTTTGTATAAGTACGTACATTAGTTAAATAATTTATTATATGTGAAGACGATGCACCTAGAATGAAATTACTATACCACAATAGGTAAAAAAAATGTAAAATGAAGCAACGACAGATAATTTAATTAAGTGATAGATACATCGTGCTCACATATTTATAAACATCGTAAAAGTTGACGATTTTCCTAAAATTTTATAATTAATAGGTACGCCAGTGTGTGAGGAAGGAATCACAGAATGTAAAATCAATGTCATATAACAAAAAATAATAAATTTTACAATTAAATTAGCAACCATTTTGATTTTGTCTTGATTCTAAATAGTCCTATGGAGCAGGACCAGCATGTTTCCAAGCACTCTTATCTTGGATAGAATTCTCTAATTTGTAATATGCTTGTTTACAAAGTGTACTTTTAACATGAGTTTTAAATTTTCCTTTATTTAATTGCAATATGTCACAAGGTATTTTGTTGTAACATTTAACACAGTACCCCATGTAATGATACACCATTTCAGTACTAATATTTCTGTATTTATAATCTTGCACACATGCAAACTTGGTACACTTTTAGCATTTATTTAACAAACTATTTAATTAGGTATTTAATATAATAACAATATAGACTTTAGACTTCTTGAAGACACCTTCTGGTTTCGAAGCTCAAAACGAACTAACTTAGAAGCTAAGCGACGCTCCAAATGTCATGGTTCCATTTCTATTCCGTTACAAACCAGTACTTTTACGGAACTGTCAAATGAGATACTTTTAATACCTACTGATACAAAAATCATTTGATTTCTAGTATTTAAAATCAGTAAATCTTATTAATATTTGGAAATCATGACACCCATAAAATATGTATGTACTTTAGATAATCTGAAAAAGTGTTGATCTAGTTTATCTTTATTTCTAGTATTAAAATTATGTGTATCATTTATTTTATTAAAGAGATTTTTATTTTGAGAGATTGATATTTTATCACACCTTCCAGAAACCCCGGAAACCACCAAAAAATTTCCTTGAAATTCATAAGCTATCATTATTTTTAACAAAGCACGGTACCAGGACAGCATAGCATTACGGTGTCATTTGCGTACGTTGATTAAGCCGTGGGGACTTACGCTGTCGCTCATTGTTACTGCGTCTTTCACTATCATATTTCAGAGCGAACATTATTTATTCCTGACGTGCTGTCACGTGCGTAACGTTACACTTTCTTTGCAAGTGGTGGATTGTACTAACATAGATGACGGATACCTAAATAGATGTTAAACACTGCAGTATTTCTACTCGGATTGTTTTTACCCGGTGACCAAATCCAGTCCTATTGTGAGAATCCTGTCACATAACTATTAGGTACTGGGAATTTAGTGCGTTTATATTGTGTTTAGCAGCTCGTATTACCTATTACCTATATAGGTTCTAGCTTTTGCTCGCGGCTTCGGCCGCGTGAGGTCGGAAATTATCCAACGGGAACGTACTACCGGGATAAAAAGTATCAGTATTCAGCCGTTATTGCGTGATTGAGTAACAAACACACAAACTTTCACATTTATAATATTTATTAATTAATTATAGTAGGGTAGGATGTCATGCATCATCTCGGTGGGTGGTCAACTAACTAGGTCTCCGCAAGAAAAAATCTGAAGTTGCTTTTCACTGATTTAGGGTCAATCAATAGAACAATCAACTCAGCCAGCGCAGTCCTATGCTGGACATAGGCCTCTCCCGGTTTTTGGCTCGACCTTAATACGGTACGGAACCCTTCGTGTGCGAGTCCGTCTCACACCTGCCCGGTTTTTCAAAGTTAGGATAATAAGAGGATTAGAATAAGTTAGCAAGCTAGAACCTCTGTCTATTTTAGCTCGATGGTCCTAGTTTATCATTTATAACTTCCAATTACAACTTTATGTAAGCGGGCACGCCCTTTATGCCTGGAGGCTTTTATTTAGATATTTAGTTCTGTTTACGTTTAGTTTTTATTTTTTTAAATTCTGCTTGAGTATAGTTCTCGATGTTATGGTTGGTATATTGGCGTATGCTAGCTGACATATGGCCAGTAATTTATAATTAAAATAATGTTTTGTGTTGCATAATAATTTTGCATAATATTGTATAGATAGAATCATTTTATTTTTCTAACTTGAACAGACAGCTGTGCTGCTGGGGAGTTTGTTGCGCCACTTCTTCTTCCCAGCTAAAGGCACTAGGAAGTGGTGAAGTGTGGGCGTTTTGGGGGAACTGTCTTATGTAATTTTGATGTTCGAAAAGTGCTGATTCTCAGCCTAGTTTGAAGAAATGACTTTTGAATTTTGAATTTGAATTTTGTATCTATCCTCACTTCCTATCCTAGCTTGGCACATGCTAGTGCTGTTTACATGAAGCTAGATAATTTTAAGCTAGTACAGTACCTACAACACGTGGCTGCGGTCAAAAAAACAAAACGCGTATTCCCTGCACATTACCCAATCGAATACTGGATTCGCCGGCCACATGAAGCTAGTACACAAGTCAGGATGGTAAAATAAGTGGTGGGGATGCTGCTAGCTCAAAAAATAAAACCCCATCCAATTAAACTATACTAGCTTGAGAAGCTAGCTTACTATTTTCTCACTACTTTACTAGCTTAGAAATAAAGTTACACGAAGCCGGAGTTATTAGCTTGTTTACTATCCTGGCTTGAGAAACTAGCCTTGTGTATCTCAGCCAGAGCTCACTAATAAATCTCTGTAAAAATACCTTCTCGAAAACTCGAACCAGATACTAATACATTTCGCCCTCAAGTACGTGTCCAACTTCTATTAGTGTCCGTTCCTTAATGAGTTTTGCGATACGAATGAAATGTAAACAAAACGAAGTCGGCTGTTTGCTTTCCATGTAACTTTGCCATTTTTCTAGTTTTGCTATTGATAAATTCTAGATTACAATTTGCTGCTATTGATGAATTCTAGTTTTACATTTTCTGAGTTCATGATTAGGAAAAGAAAAAAAATTCTGACGGCGCAGCAAGTGGCGCTACCTCGTTTTTTTACGAAGTTACTGGAACCACCGAAAAGGTCGGAAAATAGTGACACTGGATGGCGACAGTCACTCTAGCAGAGCGTCGCATCGATGGTTGCGTGGCGGTGGCGGCTGTCTTCTAATGTCTTTATAGTGTATTATCTATGATGATGTCAGAGAAACCGCTGTCGTACCACGTCCACGACGAACTGCCTATAATTCCGGCTCAATCCTGACAATATTAAAGCTGCTGAACCACACACGATGGCCACTTCTGGTAAAAGCTATCCTGCGCCGATAAATCATTATGTAATTCAACTAATTAATCTAAAATTAGTACTTACAAGTGTATAGTGGCCTTTTTAAAGTGGTTAGCGACGCTTCACAGACCTAAAAGAATCGGCAAATTATGGCAATAAAAACAGAAAATCAATTATTTTAGTACACTAGTAGTAGACAAGTAAACTACTGTGCGTTCATTAAGGGTTGATCGGTGACGCGATTGGTAGTATAGATAATACACTTAAAATGTAGTACCTACTGTTCTGTCTGTCGCCATTTTGAACTTTATTAGTAGAATCCGCGCCACCACTCAAGTCCCATAGACGCGGCGCTAGTTTCTATGACATTGCATCAAATTGCATTAAAAAAATATAGTTCCACAATTTTCCGCCGGACTAAGAAACTAAGCTTGACAAGCAATGGTGCCCACTTGAAAGCAAGGGACAAGTTATAGTGAACGATCTCTAGTACGCTTTTATAAATAGGGCCCTGCGCACTCAATTGTTGGTTCCATACGTTTGTGCCAGCACTTTACATTAACTCAGTCATTTCAATTTCTTAGATTGCTTTGTTAGATAGTCGATAATATCTATTAGTTCGTTTCCCTATAGTGGGCTCGATAATGAAACAGGTAAAGTACGGCGGGGCAATTGCGATAGTGCGGTGTAAACTTATTACTTTTTTCGTAACAATATTTTTTGGAACGAAGTTCGATACACGGCTTACGGTAGTAAACTGGTAGAACATCGTAACGTTACGAAAAAGCGGCCCGAAAAAGTTTAAGTTTTGTTTTTTAATAAAAACTTGTACTAGATGGCTCTGTATAATTAATCTGTACATACAAATAATAGTTATTTATGCAACTGTTGTATAATAAGGGGTATTAAAACAAAATGTATTTACAAGGCTGATGTAAAGGGAAAGGCCGGTCGGGGACGCCCTAGGAGGACATATACTGACCTTATTGGTGATGTTCTTCAGAAAGGCCAGGTGCGTAATATTCGCAACCGGCGTGCGTGTATGACCAGATGTATGAACGTAAACGAGGCAAAAGGAGTATGTAAGGATCGTAGCAGGTGGCGTTCTGTAGTACTACAGAACGCCAAGAAGAAGGCGTGAGTTTATGCATGTACGAGTATGTATATGTGTATTCTTTCTCTTTCTTTCCAAGTCTCAAGATCAGCATACCTACCTAAAAGTTAAAAGAATTATTTATATCGTAAAATACGATTTTGGTTCAATAGAATTACCTACGTCTCGGCTATTAGGAGTTTATTCTTTTAGCCTATACTTTGTAAAAGCAATAACATTAATGTTTGAAATCTCGAGAGGTTTCGTCTGTCTAAAGAAAAATGGTACTAATAAAATAATATTATTCGTTTCAAAGGCAACTGTTACAGCCTTGTAAGGTAATTTTTTATTTCGTTTAGTAACTGGAATAAAATTTGTAATATTAAGATTAGGTAGGTACATTTCACTGACCTTTAACATTATCAGATTTGCAATTCTCCAATAGTTTCTGAAAGTTTCCAATGTATGTTCGAGATTATTGGATTTAGAAATGGAAACATTATGAGTTTACAATATCACAAACGAGCTATATGTATTTCATATATATTCGCTATTTCAAGTGGTACTTTTGTAAAATTGGTATTGGCAGATCCGATATTATTATAGAGCATAGCAATTTGCAAGCAATGTGCATTCTATCTGAAGATTTCCGAAGCAGTCTATATGTAGCTTTTAGGAAAACCTTTTATCTAATTTGAAATAGAACTACACAAAATATTATGACTACTGAAGCAATTTTGTTACTTCAGAGACAGACTATGATTTGCGTTTTCCCTCTAAATAAATAGTTGACATTACCCCTTAACTTAATTAAGCTGCAGTCACAAAGTTTCTGATGTTTTACTTAAACCATTAGAAACTTAGTGACTGCAGCTCTATCAGTAGAGCTCTTTAGGTATTATGTAGCTTTATAAATAAAGTTATTTATTAAGCTACATAATACCTACAGAGCTCTACCTGTCAAAGTAGAAACTTCTATTCCAACTAACTTGAACTTGAGTTTGTCGAACGTTCTAAGTGAATTTTTGTATGTGTGTGTGTTTCATCGTGTGTTGAAATGTGGGGTGTGGTTGTGTGTGTGTTAGGCTGCCCGTCCATTTGAGTTAAGAGGGGCAGAGCGGTGTGAACCTTGGGAATCAATAACCAAAATAGAATTTCACAAAATTAGCGTAGCCGCCTCGTCTTACATAGTAAAGCTGGCTAAAATGGAGCACAGATTAGTTTATAAACGTTTATTTAGAACAAAAAAGCATGCAATTAAAGAAAACAGTGCAAATCAACGATAGCTGTAAACGTTAAACTGTGACAACATCTACCAATGCTCGAATCTTAGTGAGAGGGTAGGTTGTTCTAGAATAATGCATTACAAAATTTGTTATTTAAACAATAATTATTGAAAAGAAGAAAAGAAAAACAGTAAACGAGAATAGTGCCGTGAGTGTGTGTGTAATTTTCGTGGTACCCATTTCAATTCATTTTTACTACAGCACATCTCCTTTAACATCCCACTACCCATTAGACACACACTACGCCCTCGCCAGCGTCCTCTATTCTCAATACCTCAAACCAGTACCATAACCCTCAAGGCCAGTCCATTGTACCTAGCGCTAACTCATATTAACAACATTTTGCAGTATGACGAATCCTCAGATGTCTTCGCGAGTACTGAACTGAGATTCCTGAACACTGCTACACGATACCTGGAATCTATTGCCGCTCCCAGTACAATCTCAGAGTGAATAAATTAATGTTTATAATTATTAATAATTTTATTCCAATTTTTTTTTTTTTTTTTTTTACCCCAATTATATCTTATTTTATCTAATCTTATCTAATTTTGTCTAATTTAATCTAATCTTGACTAATTTCATTTAATTTCAATAAATTTTGTCCACTTTTATGTAATTTAATCTAATTTTATGATTGTATGTGTAATTATTATCACCTATAACTTGTATGTGTGGTGCAAACTGTTAGTATAAGTTGGTTTTTAATAAATAAATAAATAAAAATTTTGTGTCACAAAAAAAAACTAAGTTTTATGTCATCATCCGTCATCATCCCAAGTGTAGCGTTGACAAATAGGAAGTATAGAGGTTACAAATGCTATGCAATAGCTTTACCGCGGCAGTCCCCGAGTACCACACATTTTTTTTTTTATGTTTGTTACCTCATAACTTTTGACTGGGTGAACCGATTTTGATGACTCTTTTTTTATTTGAAAGCTGGTGCTTCCCGTGTGGTCCCATATAAAATGTATGAACTTTGCTTGTATGATTTTTGAGTTGGGTTCAATAATACGTATTTTTTTCCCACTTAGTATATGGATGATTTCTTAAGTTCCTGTCACTGTTATTTACATAGCAGGTAGTGGTATTCGAATTTGTTTGGGGTAGGTACCACAACTACCGTCCCTGGTTCAGGCCATGGTACGGAGCGAGAGGAAATGGCAGGCCGTCACCTCCTTCTGCGAAGCGGTAATGCTCGCGAAGGAGGAGGCGGAACGCGTGAGGGAGAGGCAAATTTCGCGCCCTCACGCCCCTAACCGCCGCAGGAGGAGACGCCCGGGGCGGGAATCGCGTGCCGATTTCCGGCCACCGTAGGCGCGGGCTTGCGGATGGTGAGCAATGGGTAGCTCGCCGTCCGATAAGGACCAAGCCCGGGTCGACGGCGCGTTGTGTTCCACGCGCGCCTCAAAGATATGTCAGCAGAATTGACGGGGTCCGTTAGGGCCATTGCCTGCCGGGGGTTCGAAGAAAACCGATAGGGAAATTGTGGCCCCCGGCAACAGGGCAACCGAAGGATCACGGGTGGGTTTTAGTCAGTAAGAGTCTGACACGCCATCCCGCTCCACCCAGAGCGGGAGAAGTTATTTGATAATTTCCCACCCAAAAAAAAAAAAAAGGCGGAGTGGGGGGTGTTAGGTTTTTTCGTTACGGAATTTCTTGATTCGGTCGCCGCACTCAAAGCCCGTGATAAAAGCTATGCAATAGCTTAAAAAAATACAGTCAAATTGAGAACCTCCTCCTTTTTTTGAAGTCGGTTAAAAAAAAGGGTGTGTTTTGTATACTTCAACCACTGAACGTATGAAAATGAGCGTTCACTTCACACCATTCATTTTCTCCGCTTACTTCCCTCGTTCCAATGGACAGGCAGCCTTACTGTACTGTCACTTCACAAATATGACGCCTCAAATAGGTAATCTAATTGCCCGAATCTATCTTCAGTTGTTAATATAATTGAAATTAATACCTGTCATTGTTCTGTCAACGGTGTTGTTAATTAACTCTAATCTCACATTCGGCGTTAAACTCTATAATTATAGTCTACAATTATATGTACGCAAAGTTTATTAATCAAATAGGATGGGTAGGTATGTTACATGATATAAATAATGTTAATTACTTCGCAAAATGTTAAACAAAAGTTATACTTACCTAGTCTAAATCAATTTACGAAACCTGCATCTTGATAGCTAATATAGGTACAGTAAAACTATTACCTTTCTGTAGATGTTTTTAGGTAGGTCTATGCTTAATTTTAAACACAGAAAAAATATTTAATAAAATCTATTTTCTTTTTATGGAATTAAACAAAATTTTAACAAAACAGTGTAACTTTTAAACTAAAATATCTATCGCGATGAAACAAACTCCATAATAATTGGAAGTAATTAGGCATCCTCATAAGATGAAAATTGTGAAAAAAAGCTACATATATATATAGCTAATTGAAAATAAACATGTTTTTTTAGCAAAAATCTGTATTTTATTCATAAATTTTTACAATAATTGTAAAATTTATCAATAAGATATCAAAGAGATATTTTTTTAAATATTAAACTATTTTAAAAACAAAAAAAACATTTATTTAAAAAAAAATCCTTCGATAAAATCAAGCATAGATTCCCTCCCTCATTTCGATATGTGCACATTATAAAAAATCACACTGTATTTAGACAATGTCTATCGTTCATCAAACAACTTATAGAATAAAAAAAAACTTTTTTACATAAAAACAACTTCCAAAGAAAACACTACTGTGTGAAAAATCCCTTTAATTTCGGAAGTCGGTGGCAAAAATCGAAAATATGTAACTAAAGACACCGAAATTGAAGAAATTTTTCACTTTGTAGTGTTTTTTGGAAGTCGGTTGTTTTTTTTTTTTTTTTGAGTTGTGGTACCTGCCCCAGATAAATTCGAATACCACTACCTGCTGTGTAAATAACAGTAAAGAAGGAATTATTCCATCATCCACATAGAATAATTAGTGGGAAAAATACGTATTATTGAAGCTAACTCAAAAACTACCCAAGCAAACCTTATAAAACTTATATGGGATCATCTAAGAAGAGTACCCTTTCAAACAAAAAATAATTTTCCAAATTGGTCCAGCCGTCTTTGAGTAATCGGGGAACATACATTTAAAAAAAAGATTCCGACAAACTGAGTACTAACCTCCTCTTTATTTTTGGAGTTGGTTAAAAACTGGGAATTCTATTATCCACGATTTCTCCGAAAGATTCGGTCCTTTTGTACGCAACAATCCAAGGACCTACAATAATTGGCTTCTTAAAACTCCTCGTACCATTCACCCAATAAGGAACAATTATAAGCCTTATAAGCTCAGTACATCTCATAATATTCCCGGCTGTATTCTGAAACCGAATAAATTACGTATTGACCTAATTTCAACTGTTATTTGCTAGAAGGATTTTATGCTTAGAAAAGCGAATGGCTACTGGAGCGTTGGTGAATGGATTTTTACGTGTATCTGTATGTAGTAGGTAAGTAAATGAAAATAAGGGAATATTGATTTGCTGCTATTCTTCTCATTCTCGTGTGGTTAGTGACTAACCTGGTGTCAGAGCTTTAAAGCCGCCCATGGGCTTCTGACTTGGATTCACATGCCGTCGAGAAATATCTATAATATTACTAGATATTTCTTACTACCCATTACCCATTGCAATGATAATACTGAGACTGCATGTTTTTTTCAAATCAGTCTCACTTTACCTAATGGAAATAGTGAGACTCGTGTCCTCCTACAAAATGTCTCCGTATTCCCATATAGAGCGTTTTTTTTTAAAGCCTGGTGAAAAATCAAAATCGACGATATTCTACAGAAAATAGCCACAATAAGACATAATGAAACTTAATCTAAAAACAAATAACTGTAAAAGTAGGGTGTAACAAATAGTACGCGTAAAATTTCTCATCATAGACATTATTACAGTAAAAATAAATTTATTTATGTATAGGTACATTTCAATTCTTCGAACATTTATGATGGTATTTCCATTAAAATACAACATTTTCTTGATCGCGAATAGTTGCGGTATAAAAACGCAACGGGAATAGTGAGACGCACCCGGCATGCCGGTTTCCTCACGATGTTTTCCTTCACCGTTTTTGAAGCAAGGGATAACTATACAATACGCACATGAATCCGAAAAGTCAGAGATGCGTGCCTTGGGTTCGAACTCGAGATCTATGACTTGGCAGTCTGACGGTCACACCACTAGGCTATCACTGCTATTAATTTAGTGCAACTCATCATTTGCCTAGCCTTTTTCCTAACTAAGTATATTGGGGTCGGCTTCTTGTCTACCCAAATGCAGCTGGATACCAGTATTTTACATGGGGCGACTGATAGTGGAGGTCTGATAGGCATCTGATCCCCACAACCCGGTTACAGAGTAATACGATACCCCTTGGTAAGACTGGTTGTCAGACTTTCGGGCTTCTGGCGACCGGTAACGACTGTCAACGATCCAAAAATAACTGTCGGGACCAACGACTTAACGGGTCTCGGCCTCGACAGTGGCAAGCGTAGCTTAACCTGTTCGATCGTTTTCATTTAGGTGAGCTGCTGTTTACCAATCACTTTTTTTAATTTTAATAGGTATGCTAGCGTTTGATCATTCAGTATCTCACCTATATGGTGATATGGTATGATACTGTCTCGATTCCCGGGTCGGGCAGTGTTATTAGGTTTCCATTAGGAATTTCTTAGTAACAGCCCGGAGTTTGGAAGTTGGCGGTGTGATATCCCCGTGCGACGCCTTATGCCTGATCTCTCTCCAGACATGTCGGATTGCCGTTCCTTCGGACTATGAGAGTGAGCGAAGAGCGCAGTGTCGGCGCAGACACAAGTGCACTCTGCACTTGTGTCTGCGCCGACGGCTGTCTCTGCTGAGATTGGTTGCCATGGCCGTAATTTGGTCTAGAGGATTACATACACATACATACATAAACTCACGCCTTCTTCCCACGGGGGTAGGCAGAAACTACAGAACCCCACCTGCTACGATCCTTACATACTCCTTTTGCCTCGTTTCCGTTCATAAATTAGAAGATATCATTAATTTGATCATTATTATATGGTAAGCCATGTCGCCATGATGCGATAGACAACGGTACACGCTTGCCGCTTGCCTATCTATACCTATAGGTAGGTTAGGTAGGATAGTAAGGTAGGATAGTTAAAAAGGATATTTAGGTAGGTAACTTTTTTTTTTTTTTTCTTTACTTTGGGATAATATTATCAAATAACTTCTCGACTCTTACTGACTAAAACCCACCCATGTTCCTTCAGTTGGCATGTTGCCGGGGGGCTACGATTTCCCTTTCGGCCCGTATTCGCAGCCCACAGGTAGGTACTTGAGACTAGAAACATAGACTACGGAATCTACAAAGTACGTGATAAAAATGCACAAGACAGTCTTTTGACATTTTGGTTGTAAGTATGTTAAAATCTGGGAAAATGAAGTCGTTGACGTCATAATCTGTATAACTTACAATAGCGTCTAACGAAGCTTCACCTACATTTTCATGTTCTTTTCCCTCTTAAGTGAGTAAGATATTCATTTTAATAGATGACTTCTTATTTGAGTTTCTACTGACACAAAAAAAAAATGTTTGCCAACAAAATATATTATTCTCATGTTCACTGAGCGAGTTCGCAAGGCGTTACCCTTGCGAACTCGCTCAGTGAACGTGTTAAACGTGTTATGTTTGTAATTTATTTTTTATGTTGTATTCTTTCATTAATTGATAATTAACTACACACTACCGAATTGGGAGACTGTAATGGTAGCGTATGTTTGTAATAATTAAAAAAAAAAACCTACTCCATTTGAAATAAGATTAGACATTTAAACAAACCTTTTTTACAGTCTGTTCAACTGATTTTGACTTCTACACCGTAGGCATAAGGATGGGATTAAAAACAAAAAAGTGGTTACCTATTGGGCAGGAGCCGCTTCAAGGCAGCCCCGGCCCGCTCCAGTCTGGGAGCCAAACATCGGAAATGTTCAACGAAATTCCACCGGCTGTCGAGGACGAGTCCCAGATACTTCATCGTCGACTCAACACCGATGTGAACCCCTCCCGCCATTACCTGGGAGCCCGACGGTGGCGCATTCCGAGGACCATGAAAACCCATGGCCTCAGACTTGTGCAGGGCCACTTCGAGTCCCAGCTGCCGGATCCTGTCAACAATTGTCGCAACCCCGCGTGTCGCTAAATCGGCCGCCGCCTGGTACGACCTCCCCTGCGCCAGGACCAGCGTGTCGTCAGCGTAACAAACGACGCTGACGCTGCCAGGGAGGTCGGCGCGCAGCACCCAGTCGTATCCGATGTCCCACAGATGCGGCCCCAGGACCAAACCCTGTGGGACACCGCACGACATCTATTGCCGGTTCCACTCTCCTTGGTGACCGGGGTAGATGACGGCCCTGTCCGTCAGATAGGCATCGACCACACGACAGAGGTAGGTCGGCATCCGGTGATACCGGAGTGCCTCCCTGATGCAACTCCAGGGCAGGGTGTTGAAGGCATTGGCGATGTCTAGAGACACCGCCAAGACGACCCCACCCCGGGCCACAGCATCCCCCGTCGTGAGGGCCCGCCCGCACGCGCATGATGGCGTCCACCGTAGAGCGCCCCCTGCGGAAACCGAACTGGCTCTCCGCCAGATCCGGCCCCACTCGCACCAGCTGCCCGACGAGGCGGTCTGCAATGACTCTTTCAAAGAGCTTGCCCACCTCATCGAGCAGCACAATGGGCCGATAAGCGGACGGAGAGTCCGCTGGGCGCCCCGGCTTCTTGATGAGGACCAGTTTCCCCGTCTTCCAACGAAGTGGGAACTGGCCCCTCTCCATGCATGCGCTTAGGAGCCCCCTTAGTCGAGGCCCGAGAGCCCCCATGGCCAGGACCCAGGCTTTTCCGGGTATGCCGTCGGGTCCTGGGGCGGTATTCTTCGCACTCATTTTGCGTACCGCCACTCTCATTTCTACCTCAGTCACCTCTGGAGCATCGTCGTCGTCGGTGTGGTCCACATCGGGCACCGCAGAAGGCGGAGCCATGGGCGGAGGGGTATGATCCCCTCTGGAAGGGAACAGAGCGCTCACCACGTCCCCCACAAGCACTTTGCCTGACCTGAGGATCGAATCTTAAAAGTCGCGCTTGCGACCATTAAAGAGGAATCGTCAGGGTAACCCGCGAAATTCAAATTTTCTTACGTTTTTTGCAATTTGCAGGTCAGTGGTGTCAGGTGTCAAATGTCATAATTTCATGAAATCATGACTTTTGACACCTTTGCTAACTTATGGAGTTGTATTGCTGATTGTAATGATTATAATTAAGTAAAGCCATATTTGTTACGGCCGCGAATCATATTTAGATCAACATATAACATGATACTGACCTGCAAATTGCAAAAAACATAAGAAAATTTGAATTTCGCGGGCTACCCTGACGTTTTTGCCTTAAACCAAGGTCCTACAAAAAATCATGTGTATTATCATCATAAAAATTATATACCACGGGTTATTCCGTCTATCCACCCCAAAAAATCCACCCTACGGTGGATACTCGGAAATGTGTTCCCGAGAATCCACCCTAAGACTATAAATTCCATTTATCCCACTAGACATAGGGTGGATTCTCGGGCTAGGGTTTATTCGCCCAAAAAATTCCACCTCAGGGTGGATTTTTTGGGGTGGATAAACGGAACAACCCTATACCTGCAGTTAGCTATCGTTACAGATAAAACAATGTTTATTTCGTTAATCTTCTAAACTTTAAAAGCGCGGCTTGACCTGGATATTAGCACCGATATTAATATCGACAATGGCGCTAGGAAATAGTGTGTGGACCATCAAACGAAGTACTATTGAAGAGGTTTGGCCATATTTTTATTACATATAAACACGCACATCCTTGACCGTTTCATAGATTTAATATTCATGTTTTAGTTGCTCATAATATATGATTCTATCCAGCCGGATTTAGGGATTACTTTCATGTTTTTTTTTTTTTTAATGATTCCGGGTTATAAAGTCCAAATAATCTGAGCCTATATTTATATCCCGTTTGTGACAAAATCAATCTACCTAGCCTTTTCCCTACTATGTTGGGGTCGGCTTCCACTCTAACCGGATGCAGCTGAGTACCAGTATTTTACATGGAGCGACTGCCTATCTGACCTCCACAAACCAGTAACTGGGTAATACGAAACCCCTTGGTAAGACTGGTTGTCAGACTTTCGGGCTTCTGACAACCCGTAACGTCTGTCAAAGATCCACGAATTACAGCCGGGACCAACGGCTTATCGTGCTTTCCGAGGCACGGAGGAGTCTCGGCATGTGAAGATGGTGAATGGTGCATCCACTGAATAACCCTGGCAAGCGTAGCTTAACCTGATGGATCGACCCCTGCGGCTGTTATTACTTAGCCACGAGCTCCTCATATCCCGTTAGTGACAATGAAAGTATTTAAACCACGAAAGTATAAATAGTGTTTACAGTTGAAAAACCTTACTTATTTCACTGACACTTAGGTGTATATTTCCAAAATCAGAGTTAATTAATTGTTACATTAAAAATAGGTACCTAAGTATAGTGGTATTTTAACCCCAGAAACAACTCATTTGCAAGGAATTCTACTAATTACAAAGCTTTCCTCATTCAAAGATATGTTCATACCTAGGTCAAAGAGTTTTCCTACTAATTGCTAACTGGATTCGCTTCCATATAGGTTTACACAACACAAACCGATTCGGCGAAGTTCAACTGTTATACTAGCGTGTTCTTGACATGTGGCTAATTGAAATCTGTTATTTACACGAGTTATGACACAGGAGTATTAGCTATGAAGGTTTATTAATGGGAACAGCAGATCCTAAAGTTGTTTATTATGTATTTAGACATAATATGTAATCATGTTTGCCTCATTGACTTGGTGGTCACAGTTGCGACTGATAAACGTGGGGTAGGAATTTATGTATTCATTAGGGTTCCGTAGTAAACAAGGAACCCTTATAGTTTCGACATGTCCGTCTGTCTGTCTGTCTGTCTGTCTGTCCGCGGTCTAGCTGCAAGACTGTTAGTACTAGAAAGTTGTAATTTGGTATGGGTATACATATTAATTATGCCGACAAAGTGGTACCTATTACACGTAAAGTGGGGATGTTTTTTTTTATTTTTTTCTGTCCTTTAGTGTGGGGTATCGTTGGAAAGGTCTTTTAAAAACATTGTGAGTGTGTTACAACCATTTTTGAATTCAGAGATCCGTTTGCGAAATATTAAGCTTTAAAGTGCAAATTTTTGTTAGAGTCAAGTGTCCCCCCCCCCTGCCAGCTAAATGGTTGGTTTTAGATATATGAAAAAATTCACGGCAGTAGCCTATATAACGAATTTAAAAGAAAAACTATCACAGCTGAGTAGGCTTTACAAGTTAACGAGTAATAATCGACCAACTTAGATTTGCGGTTGTAAAAACATGTTCTCCCATACATTCTGTATGAAAGATTATTTTTTTCAACTACAAAGTTAAGTTTGTTCTTGGGATAAATTCATTCCAACTACGGAACCCTACATTGTGCGTGGTCCGACATGCATTTGGCCGGTTTTTTTTTATTAACTGCGTCCTGCGGTTTCACCCACATAAGTCTCGATTCCATGGGAATATTGGATATTATATAATATATATACCTATATGTACTTAATATTAATAAAAATTATTCTATGTCCCATACCCAGGTCATGGTCTACCCATGTACCAAATTTAATCCAAATCCGTTCATCAGTTTTTAGATATTAGTTTAGATAAGGCTCGCCCTGTATTATACAAAGGACTCTAGTTGGCGTGATACGGTTGTATTGAACAACTCTGCCCACACCTTTTGGAGTAGGTAGTGTATTCGCCCGCAAGCGTTTTTAATCAAAGCCACATCCTAAACTATCACAGTAATACCATCACGTAGGCAAGTCAGTGTTGTGATTGAAAATCTAAATATCCAACACCCACACCCGCTCAACTTAAAGTAGTTCTGGTTCCTATGTAAGTGGGTGGCGCGTGGTCGAAGCGTGGGTGTCCGACCACGCAGCATCCACCGCGCACCGTCGGAAATGAGAGTTATTTTCCACATGCATTTCAGTATTTTATCTTTGTTGGTTGGTAAGTACATTCAACTAGCTTCATATTACATTTCGCTATTGAAATGTATTCAATGAAATAGTATATTCAGATTCTGAATAAGTAGTTTACTCCTACACTAGTCATTTATATAACTTCGATGGTAACTACGAAAATTTGCTGCGTGAATTCGATAAATAGATGTACTATTTTTGTCAGCCTTTGGTTTATTACAAACAATGTTTCAATGTTTTCAATTTGGAATATTTGTATGAGCTAGATGACCAAACCATGATCCGCAATATGTAAAAAAATCCTGTCCAATTCGAAAGGCCCATAGGTTTTTTTATTTTTGAAAATAAAAAAGTTATGGCTGTTTAAAATTCACATTTTTAGGACCAAAATTACATGCATCAAAATTATTTCCATAAAAAGTTTGAAAATTTTCGGTCATAAGTGACTTGTAGACACCCGCTAAACGACAGCCGCTCGTGCCCTACGTAATAAACCGATAAAATTCCCTATTAAAAAAATTGGGGATTTTTTTTTCTTTTTTCCTGAAAATTACCACATAAATAGACTCTCAGTACGATACCTAATAACACCCTCACGGATCGGACAGGGTTTTTTTTACTTGTTGTATAGTTGGAGAGTCTAAAGTGTCAATACACGTGCACTTCTTAGGACCTAAAACGCCACTGATGCCGCGATTGGCGCTGGCCACTACGCCCAACTCATGAACATAACAAGAAAATGTTGCTTGTGCCATCGACTCGAAGAGAAAAAGAAGCTAGAGGGACCACCGATTAAATAAAAAGGCAGCCAGGAGAGGCTGATTGCGGAAGGCAGAGAATCTATGACAACAACTTTAGAGAGACATATGTCTAGGAGTGCACACTATTTTACTGATTTTCGTTCTGAACCACATTAACATAAAAATTAAAACGCTTTCTTCTACGAGTATTCTAACCAACCATAAAAAACGTATGACGAAGAGTTCTTAATTCAAATTCTGACAAAACGAAACCACCACTTACGCACGACAGACCAAGAAATTACGTCACCAGTCATTATTAATTCTATACATTCCAACTGCTAACGAATTCTTTCATCAACGTATACTAATGACATGTAAATGAAGTAAATTCGCGTGTTACTGCCAGGCCTATTACTATGAAAATATAGAACATCTAAATTGCTAACAGACCTTGCTGGTTGCTTTTTTATGGTAAGTTTGGGTATATGTGTGTCGGAATCGTACTAATGTTTTTATATATTTTATTTAGATAGACACACACTTTTTGAAGTGACCACTGTTTTAGGCGCGTTGAGCATTTTTGAGATGGGAAAAAGCAATTGAACTCGCGACACTTATCGACACTAGCTTTTGACCATTAAAAATAAATCAACGCGCGATACATTTTCTTTGGGATTAATGACATTCCAAACATTGAGACATGACTACGACATGATTGACATTTCCCTTTTTTACCGACTTCAAAAAAGAAAAGTATTTCCTGCACAATAAAATTGTTCATGTTTTCACTTCTGTCGGCACTCCCGGAGCACCATTGTTTATTTTTATTCTGCTATGTCTATGGTTCTCAAAAATATAGCATAACTACCATTTCTCATCATCAGCATATTAGTGATGATTTAATTCAGCGGAATGCTCAAGCTGATGGTATATTTGAAAACTCTTTTGTAAACCCTTCTCACATGATAAGTTTACTCAAACAAGACCAAATAACTAAGTCAAATTTATAGTAATTTGACTCAGTTATTTGATCTCGCAAAACTAAAACAGCTCAAACATTAAGCTACAAATTTGCTCCTCCAGTTCTGTTGTCTTTCGAAACTTTCTTAAGACAAACCCAGAGGGTAAAATTAGCGGTTGCCCTCCAAGGAAAAGTCACGTTAAATATTTAATAAGTAAGTACTTCTTTCCTTAACTTGGCTTCTTAGCATCGGCGGTATGTCAAAATTTTCTTGCAAATTCCGAACAGCTTAAATTTTTAATCACTTTATTGATTGACTGGGTTACTTTTATGAGATTTTTTTTATAAAAAGCTTTTTAATTAGAACGTAAGTAGCGTAAAAGAAGGCTGAAAATAAGGTGAGAGTAAAATAATGTCAGCTTCATACAAAAATATATACCTAGGTAAATTTTAAGCAGGTAAATTTATCTATTTTCGTTAATGTAAAGTTAAGAATTCAATAATATCAACCGTGAATGATAGCGTGACGATTGACAGGGGGAGAGTGGAAGAAGAAAACGCTTTGAGTCGACCACAAGAAACAAGGACGGAACATGATGACGATGATCGAAGGATTACATTATATTGGGTCACAGTGCTGTCAAATTATTTATTTATTTATAAAAATCACTAGAATTTTTATCAATTACACATACTTACGTACATACGAAAGTTTTATCGATATCTTTCATTTAATAACGTCCTGTAAAACAAATACATCCCAGCAGTAGGCTGCTGAGTTGCAGGTGCTATTCGGACGGGTGCTCTAAGTGGACTACTTTGTTCCGGAGATTACCCCAACATACAAACAAACAAATTTTACCTCTTTAAAATATTAATACAGATTTATGCACACACACATAAACAGATAAGAAGAAAGGAACAGAAAAATACGTATAAAGGTGATGCTTATTTCTCATCTCATCCGTCATTACATGGTAGGCAGAGTGGGGGGTGTTAGGTTTTATTTTTGTTACGGAATTTCTTGATTCGGTCGCCGCGCTCAAAGCCCGCGATAAAAGCTATGCAATAGCTTAAAAAAACTTTCTTACATACTTCTAAAATAAATATCACTACAATATAGATAATTATAATTTAATTAAATAATAAATACTTATGCAACTATGATGAAGTGGAAAGATAGTCTTCTTTCACTCTTCTTTTAAATACTGCAACAGTTTAGCAGTCCCTAATGTCAGGCGGTAGGGAATTCCACAACCAAACCTGTAGTGCTATTCTGTAACCATCTCACCGTGTTATCTTAAGTGAAGTGAGCGTGGAGTGAGCTGTCAGTTGCTAAGGATTGACTCTATTGGCAACTCACTTCACCTAAGTTATCACGGTGAGATTTTTACAGAATAGCACTACTGAACCCAATTAGATAATCGGGTGTTTACTTAAAGTGTTCTGTCTATTTTGCAAGCCGACAGAAATCTAATTCAGAACTCTCAACAACACTTTAACTAAACACCGTATTTATAATCAACCTTATGGCCCATAATATAATAATGTTCGGATGGGCGTGCCGCCAAAATGGCGAACATCCGAACGACCTTTTTTCATGCATGCCTTATTATAGCGCGTAACAATAGAATGGTAGGTCTACATACGTGGATTGCCGTTATAGGTAGTTATCCAAGTGATAATAAAATTCCCTAATTGTAGCTTTCACCTCATCTTTCGTAATAACTTTGACATTTTGGCTTCTTGTCACTCTTTTAAAATAATTTTTGGCCATAGGTACAGTTATAATTCAAAAACTTTTATTTATACACACGTATTTACATAATTTTAAGAACTAACAGACTTAAAATAGGACTTCAAAAAATTCGTCAGCATCGCTATCAACCGGAAAAGTGCCCAAAAGGCTGGCAGCATTGCCATACAACGTGGCAATGTTGCCAGCCATTTCCCCCTTTTTATATACTTAAATTATTTGGAAAATTCATGTTTCGCTTAACTATTCCTAAAGAGCCATAAAAAGCCCTGTAAGAAATTGACACGTGTTTTACCGCTCAAAGAGGCATCCTCAGGATGACGATTGACTTGTCACGAACGCGATTGCAATTGTATAAGACATAAGCTAGTTTCAAAACAAATTAAATTAAGTAATATAGACCCTAAATATTTTTTTTCTGTGTAAGAACTGAACCTTTGCGTTCAGTTTATTCGTTTACGAAATACTAGTTAATTACATTGGCGTAAAAGATGAAGATGTATTTTGCTTGAGGGTAAAATTAACCAGACAAGAGCTTTTTATCTCAAAAATTTAAATTCATGATAAACACAACGATAATAATTCCATACGTTCTCGAAAAAACATGGTTATTCCTTCATCTTTAAGGATCATTGTCAGAATAGATAATCAGTTGATGTATTACGTAGCTTTCGTATTATAATTATGAAAACAATACATCACTGTTATCTCAGGCAGCAATTCTCTTACCTACAGCTTTCCCGAAAAGAAATAGTATAAATACACAGAAATAAAACTATATTATTCCGTCGTATAATAAAAAAGGCACAAAACATTATTTATCATTAGTAGGCGCTATATAATGGAGGAGCTTGTGGCTAAGTAATGACAGCCGCACGGGTCGACCTATCAGGTTAAGCTACGCTTGCCGCGGTTGGTCCGTGGATGGGTGACCATTTTTACATACCAAGACCCCTCCGTGCCTCGGAAAGCACGTTAAGCCGTTGGTCCCGGCTGTCATTTGTAGATCTTTAACAGTTGTTACGGGTCGTCAGAAGCCCGAAAGTCTGACAACCAGTCTTACCAAGGGGTATCGTATTACCCAGTAACTGGGTTGTGGAGGTCCGATAGGCAGTCGCTCCATGTAAAATACTGGTATTCAGCTGCATCCGGTTAGACTGGAAGCCGACCCCAACATAGTTGGGAAAAGTCTAGGCAGATGATGAGTAGGCGCTATGTACCTAATGACCACTAAGCTCATACTAATCTATGTCAAACTCCAAATAAAACCCGACAAGTACGAGTTGAACTCGCGTGGTGAGGGTTCCGAACGATAAAATTAAATATGTCATCTACCATTTTTTTATCCCAAGAACAAACACTGTAGTTGAAAAACATGTTCTCCCATAAATTCCAACTGAAAATGTAAGTTTGTACGCACTATATTGAGAGATTTAAGGGTATTTTAAGACCATAGACTTCTTATCTGTTCTCCTGTAATCTATAAGTAAAAAACCATTCGCAGTATCTTTTTCAAAATTGTTGGGTTCAGTAGTTTCGGAGATAAAGGGGAAACGGTAATTTTTCATCAGTTTTCTTACATTTCTTTAAAAGTGTTTATTTTAAAATTATTAAAAAAACATTTGAGATCCTCACAACAAGCCCTTTCATTTGACATATCACACGGTTTGCAAAACTATTTTTGTTCCAGTTTGCTCCCGAAAAGTGACCAGGTCACATTTAAAATTCATTTATTTACGTTACATGTCCGTGTTTGGTCACAGAAATCAACTAAATTGGTCCAGTAGATTCGAAACAAATTGGCTGTGATAGACGGACACACAGACAGCCAGCTAGCCACGAGCGATCTTATAAGGGTTTGATTTTTTCATTCAGACGTAGGGAATCCTAAAAATAGATTATTTTAAATAAGCAACGAAAATAAGACCAGATTTTCCTACCCGGAAAATTTATCACAATAAATTCAGCTTAGGTATAACGAATGTAAGTAAAAATGATGAGATTGTTTTGTTATTGGATGGCAAAAAAGGCGAAGGCCCACCCGATGGTAGAGCGATCGCCACCGAATATGGCAATACCGTAGGAATTGTAAAAATACCTATAATTATTTTTCTTTTTTTATACGAGTGACTTGTAATTTGACGTATTCCTTCCAGGGCGTGGTAGTGTGACCCATTTGCAACAATTAAGCACCCCATAAAGCCTAGGCGAAAATTCAAGGGATTCGAGAAAACCCAACTTTTATGTATTTTTGAGAATATCCCAGAATATTCGTCACTAAATATCACTTTTGTCCAAACTCTCAAATTGAATCACCTTTATTGCTATTCCATTGAATACCTAATACTTTATCAAACTATTCAATGTAACCAATGGACAATTGGACCCGGTAGGTGGCGCTGTTCAGACAGGACAACGTCTGTCAGGTCCGCTAGTTATTTGTTAAAAAAACCGGCCAAGTGCGTGTCGGACCACGCACAATGAAGGGTTCCGTAGTTTGTATAAATTTATCCCAAGAACAAACTTAACTGTGTAATTAAAAAACATGTTCTCCCATACATTCTGTATGAGAGAACATGTTTTTGCAACCGCAAATGTAAGTTGGTCAATTATTACTTGTTAACTTGTAAAGCCTACTTATCTGTGATAGTTTTTCTTTTAATTTCGTTATATATGCTACTGCCGTGAATTTTTTCACATACCCAAAACCAACCATTAAACTTGCAGGGACACACACACTTGACTCTAACAGAAATTAAGCACTTTGAAGCTTAATATTTCAAAAACGGATCCCTAAATCCAAAAATGGTCTTTGCCAACTCACAATATTTTTGAACGACCTTTCCAACGATACCCCACACTATTGGATTATTGAGAGAAAAAAAATCATCCTCACTTTACGTCTAGAGGAGGTACCTCATGATTTTATTTTACCACTTTGTTGGCGTAATTAATATGTATACCCATGCCAAATTACAGCTTTCTAGTACTAAGCGTCTCTTAGCTAAGCCGCGGACAGACAGACAGACAGACAGACGGACATGACGAAACTATCAGGGTTCCTTGTTTACTACGAAACCCTAAAAATGAGGACGGAGGAGAAGGAAGAAAATGCCATAGAATTACTTACCTTATTAGTACCTATTGTTGTTCAGAAAGGTCAGGTGTGTAGTACTCACAACCAGAATGCGTGTATGACCAACGTAACCGAACCGAAAGGAGTTTGTAAGGCTCGTAGCAGGTGGCGTTCTATAGTTTCTGCCTACCCCCATGAGAAGAAGGCGTGAGGCTATGTGTATGTGTGTGTGTTTAAAAATGTTCTGGGTAGCAGAAGTACCAATGGAGATATTTTACGATACTAATCCTATCCTACCCCTGTCCCTTGGGGTCTGCCTCCAGTGGAACCAGATGCGGCTGAATATCAATATTTAACATTAAACGTTCGCCATCTGACCTCTACAGACCAATGACTGGGCAATACCGGATATTTTAAGGTTTTATTACTTGCCTTTAATGCCAATGCACATATTAGAGATATTGCCTAGGTAAAAAAAAGAAATTCTATTTAGTCCGTCTTTCAGATAATAAAAAAAATATTGGACACGTATTTTTTGCTTTATCATATTAATAAAAAATAACATAGTAAACACGCATTAAAGTTGGGAAGTGGGAGCTCGCTACGTCACAACTCAGTATAAAATCTAGCAAGCCGTGACGTCATGCCACTTTTTGACTCAATGTATCGCCGTAATCTTTTGATAACGTCAAAAAAGAAAAAAAAATTGGACACTGGCCTATTGTTGCTTTACGGCAATATGTTAGCACATTGTATAGGTTATAATTTGGGCCAAACATTGGGCAAAACATTTATAAAATCACATGTTTTTGCATAATTCGTATCATATGCCATCCCAACGCGATCGTAATAAAATTCCATGGCGAATGCCAACCGTCCTGTTATGAGCCCAGGGAGGGTAATTAAATTCTGTCTGAATTCGTTAAACGTGAATGTACAATGTACACACGAAATGTTCTAAATTGTTGTGTGTTTATTGTAAATTATTTCCCGTAAACTCGTATCTGTATGCACGGAGCATTCGGTCCTCCCTTCCTTTATTAGCAGTTCGACGGTTGAATACGAGAATGCGATTGCTTCTTCAAGAATTAGGCCAAGGAAATGTATCTATAAGTTTATTTAGGAAGTACCTGGGCGACCGAGCTCTGCTCTGGTGACGATAGAGAATGCTCATTTAATAGTATAGGATAGTACTTACTAATTCTATGCTGCCATGATAGTAGGTACTTACTAATTCCATGCTGCCATGTCATTATTCTAAGGTAACCATCTTGTTCTAAATTTTGTGCTACCGAGCTCTGTTCGGGGGAAAATACGAAGAAAACTAATTTTCCCAGATATGAGATCAATTTTTCACCCCCATAAACCCCTATATTGCTACTTTCATCGAAATCGTTAGAGCCGTTTTCGAGAACGTGATTACAAATATACAAATATTGCTCGTTTAGATAATAGTTATAATATGATAATAGATAAGTTATAAGGTAACTATCAACAAACTGAAAACTGTAAAGAGGACAATATTTTCTAGGTTGTCAGAAAACAAGTTTCAACTACAAAAATTTCAAAAGTTCATGTATTCATTTTCCTAAAACAGCAATAAGACGAGTTATCATTCTTATAAAAGAAAACTGATAAAAGTTTCAAGATATTGTTCTAATTTCCATTTTCCGCATTAATAAATACATAAACATTTTACATTTAAAATGTCTGCAGTAAGTCGCTTCGTCAGTTACAAGTTGAGCTTCGAATCCCCAGTCTGCGGTTTACAGCTACACGTATGACCAAACTAGGGGTCCCGGCGGAGGGACCGACAAGTCACAATTTATGTAGATAATATTAGGGTACAGCTGAATAATCTCACACAAAATGAACGATTATGTTCCCCAGACAATATAGGATTAGAGTAATTTAAATTGTTTGTTGTAAACGATTCAACAAATGTCGCACTTAATAGAAACCTTCGTAGAATTATTTGAATAGACGTTGTAGCGTGTCAGACCTTGGTGTAGTTCATTCTGTTTTTGAAGTAAATACTTTTGCATTACACATTTTCTGAAAAATGAACGAAACTGAACTGTCACGGTCGGGTCGGTGACGCTGAATCGAGTATACTTGGCTCCTAGTCCCAGGGACCGTAGCAGGGGCACCAGTACCCATGATCCCTGGTCCGAGGGTGAGAAGGAAACACCGGGGTGGTTTTTAGTCGGGAAGAGTCTGGCAGACCCCTCCGACATTAATGAGGATTATTCACACAAAAAAAAAGTGGCACTCCGGGAGTGCCGACAGAAATGAAAACTTGAAAAAAAATTAGCACCGCGGTAATCAACGCGTTGATGTCTTTTACTCCACGCACCGCAGTAATCAACGCGTTGGTGTCTTTTTAATGGTCAAAAGCTGGTGTCGTCACAGTGTCGCGAAATCAATGGTTTAGTCCTATCTCAAAAATGCCCAACGCGCTCAAAGAAGTTTTCACTTCAAAAATTACTTGGCTCCAGTCGGTCGTTGACGCTGCATTGTACCTACCTATATTCAGCGTTGAATCACACCCTCATACACACATCACATGCGCTTACTCACACACTATTGCTGCTGTTACACGTTTTAGCTTCCCTAATTTTGTTAAACTATCTTGAACCCCCCCCCCCATGAACACAGGATTTTCCTAACATCGGGGTCATTATTCACAAAATTTTTGCACAAATGTAATATCATAATAACATCATTGTATTTCTTCTTTCTGCTAATTAAATTATTTCTATATTCAACGTTGAATCGTCTAGTCGTAAGTTTTCACTTCTATGGTGTGGTCTTAAGAAGACACCCTCTTTTATAGAGTGATACATATATAGTTAGGAAAATAGTGAGTAGGTAATACACAGTGACCTAAACAAAGTTTGTGTTGTGTGAACACGTTGCTAACGAACTATGTCCGTATTTCTAGTGATTTTCCTCATATTTTCGTGTTTGTCGCTATTTGTGATGTTTTATTGGTAATCCTCGACTTTGACTGCCTCGTTGGTCTAGTGGTCGCAAGCGCTACTGCAGAGCATGAGGTTCTGGGTTCGATTTACGGGTCGGTCAAAGTGTTATTAGTTTTTCATCTGGAATTTCTGCCCGGAGTCTGGATTTGTGTCCGATTGATGGCAATAGGCTCGCCCCTGTTACATGGGACTTAAACATAACTGGCGAATAGGTACACCTCCTTCTGCTTAACCCTTCAGGTATTACAGGAATGATGTTATTTTATGTTATATGAACATAGGTAATACGTTACGTACCTTCCTAAGTACACAAACCAATAAGCGTTTCAGAAATAAATATGAATGTTCCATTGAATCAGTGTTCGTTATTAATGATCGAGCTATTCCGAATGAGGAAAATGTACTGCTGAATTGAAATTGATTGTAATAATTATTATACTTCCGTTTTTTTAAATTGAATAAATAAAAACGTACAGAAATTGTATTATTGAATAGCTGTCTAATTGCGGAGGAGGGGCTCGGGGCTTAGTAATAACAACCACAAGGGTCGATCGATCAGGTTAAGTTACGATTGCCTTAATCGGTCCGTGGATGGGTTTACATATTGAGACCCTTCCGTGCCTTGGAAAGCACGTTAAGCTGTTGGTCCCGACTGTCATTCGTGGATCTTTGACAGTCGTTATGGGTCGTCAGAAGCCGGAAAGTCCGTAAACCAGTCTTACCGAGGGGTAGCGAATTACCCAGTAACTGGGTTGTGGAAGTCAGATAGGCTGTCGCTACATTTAAAATACTGGTAGTTGCATCCGGTTAGACTGGAAGCCAACTCCAACATAGTTGGGAAAAAGCAGGCAGTTGATGAGTCTAATTGCGTCACAATCACAATCCTTTTAATTTTAACTAATCAACAGTATTCATTGCGTTATTTACACTGTCGAGAAGACAACAATAAGTAATTTGTATGCAGTATATAATTGTCAAAAAGATGAATTTGAATAAAAGTGGGAATAAGTCCAATAAAATTGTAGCTGCCATTTTTAAAATATTAAAGTGGTAAAATAAACTTATTGAGCAGAAAACTAAATAAATCAGTATTAACCTATTTCTTGGGTTCATCTTGAAACATTCTGTTCTGGTAACTTCGTCGCCATCTAACAAAATTACGCTACATAAATAAATTTCATGCTAAGTGAGAAATATTGGCTCAATATTTACCAATAAGATGGAAGTTTATTGACTTTCTTACTGGAGTTTACACAAATCAAACAATCAAATGAAACTGGTTTTACAGATGATGTACTTGGCTTATTTTACGGTTTGATTTTCAGCTGTTTATATTTTTTGGGACTAGCCTTCAAACTGAACCAGAGCAATAGGTATTACTTGGCAGCAGATATAGATATGGTGCTGGTATTTCCACGAATAAGCATCTTCAACAAGCGTTTAATTACGCGCTATCGACGCACGTTTACCTACGTGCTGCAAACGTAAAAAAAATTGATTTTTCAAGGCAGAACACGTGCCGTGGCGCGCTTTCGACGCGCGTTTTTTATTTATATTTATTTTTTATATGAAAAACTCCTTATGTATAGGTTCCTTAATAAAAATAATCCTTTCTTTAAATCAACCGAAGTAGCCATACAAAGTTTCCTCAAAGCCGCTTGAGGAACCAAACTTTAACCAAATGTTTGGTTTAACGAATCCTTTGAGCTTGGTTGAATTTCCTTTATGATAATACAATTGATGGTTTAAAACGATTTGCTTAAGAGCTTAAACATTGTCAACATCAATGAACCGTGATGAAACAACTAGAGATTGATCTTTGCTGAAGCAGCAATTAGTTTTTTTCATTTAACGTATTAATATTGTCTGAAGTTCTGCCCAGCCTTAGCGAGTCTTAGTATATTTAAATATTTTTTTACCTCTTAGTAAAAATCCTCCAAAGCTTATCATATAAAACATTGTCTCAAACATGCTTGGAAATTCGAGCATTATTTTGACAACCTTCTTCGAAATAAATCGAAAATGTACTGGTCAAATACAAACGAGTAGGCGGCCGGCAATGTGACTATGAAAATACATTATGTGTCGTGTTTAGCGGCCGAATAAATTACTATGAAAACTCATATTTGTCGTGTAATTTAAAAATGGAACGAATTTTTTACTTCGACATTATGGCAACCAAGGAGGTAGCCTATCAAAGATTTTATTAAAATTTCGATTAGGCTTGCAAATAAATCTGTTTAAAGTAAAGAAGAAAGAAATGCACATACTGGCGCCTGAAAAAACTTTTGGTGTTAGTCAGTCATTGATTCTGGAATTTATAATTAATTTACTTAGTTTGAATTTCCGCGCATTATTTGAGAAAAGTACTATATTATAAGCACACAAATGTACAGAGGCGGACTTAATGCCAAAGGCATTTTCTACCAGTCAACCTTTAGGTGATGCAGAGACAAACAGTGGTAGGTGTAATAGCGAGAATTGAGGAATAAATATTTATTGAAATATAAAGATATATATAAATATATATTTCCAATTATATATAAATATAAACAAAAATAAATACACATAAAATACTACTAAAGCAAATAAGACAAACAATGGGAAATCATTACCGATACTGCCAGCTTCTTGCGAATGTGCTCGCGAACTTTAACTTTAAAAGATAATCGGTTGGTCGCCATCCTAATTTCCTGGGGGAGCGCATTCCACAGAGAGATAGACTGAACGAAGAAGGAAGAGTGAATGAAGTCTGTGCGGTGGGTGGGACATTGAACGTAGATTTCTATTGTGGTTGTCGCAAATGTACTGAAAGTGCACGCCTTGGCCGCAACCAGGCATTGATGGACTTACGTAGGTATATTATGTGTGCCTCGGCTTTCGTCTTTGCCCACATGTGTCACGATCGTCCGTTTATGTATCTTTAAATACATATGTATTTAAGTATCTCTCAATTTTCTTAAAGATAGGCTCGCCCCCTATTACATGACTTAAACGTAACTGGCGAAAGACGGGTGTACTATAGGTGCACCTCTGCCTAACCCTTTGGGGATTACATGCGTGATATTTTGTTATGTTATAAGTCCTCAATTTTTGAAATTGCACCTACTACTGTTTATCTTTGCATCACCCAAAAGGTTGACTAGTAGAAAATGCCAATACAATGTCGCCCATGGCATGTGATCGCCCGTTTTTTTCTGAATATTCATGAAAAATTAATTTACCTTAATTTTTTTTTCTTATTATTTTTTGTTTTTTTTTTTCAAATCGTGCTTTTTATGATTTTATGGACTTACACTTGTGTTTTCTAAATAAATACTGTTTTTTTTTTTAGAAAAAAATGTCTTCACTTCCATTTTTTTTTTAAAGTTTTACTTCTTCTTTTATTAGTTTTAAGCATATTGTTTTAACTTTTACTTAGATTTTATTTTTGTTAGGTATGTTTAACTTCGACTCTTGCACGATATCCCTGCAAAAGCTAATTTTATCCGTGGAGGGGGTCTGGTGACCTGTAACACAGGTTTTTCCCAAAAACCTACATCAGTCACCAGTCAGTCTCTCACAAAGGTGGAATACAGCCGAAACTTTTATTTTTTTGTACACATTAAATTTAAGTCAGCTTTGTGAAGAGAGAATAAATGATTGTTGAATGAATTAAATTGAATTTTTGACAAAAAATGCTAGTTAATCCAATAAAATAACTCATAAGCTTTTAGAAACAATAAACAAAATCCAAATCGAGCCAATAACATCGGAGATATGGCAAATGTTACACAAAAAAATAAAATAAAATATACCATGAAAAATATTAAAGATAGACCGCATTTTAAGTAAATTTTCAATAATTAAAAAAAATAGAAAAATACGGGCGGTGACATGCCCTAGATGACAATAAATTAAGTCCGCCTCTGTACATAGTGTCTTGAAGTATTAAATTAATAAATTGGTCAATGTCTAAGACGTTCACAATCACCTCTGTCACGGATTGGCTAATCTCATTCGTCCAACGTAATATTTACTCTCGATATTAGGACAAAGATCCTTATTTACAGGAGTATTTGTACAGGATCGATGTTGGCAATTTGGACGTAAGTGCCGAAAGAGCAAAGGCACATTAGGTGCGTTGATATAGGTACAGACCTACATAGATCGCGAGGTGTGTGTATCATCTACTTTAATCTTAGTCAGGGAGTCAAGTTGACAACCAAATTAAATTGTCCGTATATTCAAAACACAACTGTCATTCTTTGATAGTTAAATGAAATTACTATAATGTCCATTTGCTTATCAATTAATTTACTTTAACACCATGACAATAGAATATAACATTTTCCATTATTTCATAAATCATAATCATCTAAAGACTGTGATTAATTAAATAATGGAAATTTAATAGGGCATCGCAATTAATATCATTAATTAAATAAAAACACTTTGGTATCTATATTAATACTAGATTAAGTTTGTTTCAAGAATCGAGTTTTAAGATGAAAATTGCTACTACAATTAGTACTACGCACTTAAGTTTTGGATAGATTACACAATCCATCCAATTACTATAACATGCAATAAAACCTCTTTAATTATACTCAAGTATTTCATCAAAATGTCAACTCTTAATACGTGTTAACTTTCATTATGAATTTAACATTTCAACTAGAAATAGTTCTAAGTATTTACCAAATAACTTGCATTGTTTCCAAGACTCTCGACATCGAACATCATAAACTTAACTTTAACTTGAACGTCTCCTTCACGCTGCATCTTCTGTTGTATATTATTATATCTAAAATGTTTTGTCAAACTTAGACAAGCTGTCTACGCCGCAAACATCTTTGCAGTGGTTTTTGGCAACTTAACATGAACTTATATTGTTGAGTTTACACGGTCCAAACTAATCTTGGACTATTAGAAGTTTCACTAACGTTTTACAAAGGTTTGACGTTTTGGTGTCGTGTGACAACATGAAAGATTTCCTCTTATTTGTTTCTGTTTCTTATTCAATTCAGAGCCACTTTTTGTTTGCCACGCTGAACTAAGTGAATCCATATTCATACTTCTGTACCAACCTCTTTCCTGTCTTTCTGTATTTTCTTCCATTATAATATATTATATTATAAATGCTAAAGTGACCATGACCTGCGTTAGGACACAGGACACTTTTTTTATCCTGGTAGTACGTTTTCTTTGGTTTAAATTCCGACCTCCTCGAGAACAAAGCCGCGGGCATAAGCTTGTATTCTTAAAAAATAGCCCTTTCGTTCTGTATAATCACAATATTTCAAGCAATCCGACTTATCACCTTATATTCATTAGTTAGGGCTCCCACACAAAACTGCGAATTCGAATCGCATTGCAAAAATCTGCGAGCTCAGCCTAGGCCGTGCGCACTGCGAGCTCGCAGATTTTTGTAATACGATGCGAATTCGCAGTTTTGTGTGGGAGTCCAAAACGGATCTAGTTTATGACGGGTTTCTAGGAACGCGTTAGTGACTTCTATTTCAAATTTGTTCTTAAATCCAATATGTTCTTAAATAGGTAAAGTAAGGTAGGTTAATGTAAAAAGGTAGGATAACAAACAAGGCTGTGTTTATTAAGCGACAACAGTTTATCTAAAGTAAATAGAGTGTCGAAAGGTTGCGTTTCACGTAGGCCCACCGTCACGACTCACAGAATGTCTTCAGAGAGTATTTTCCGTAGACCTCATTCATTCATTGCTTTCCGCCAGGCCAAGAGCAAGCCTATTCATTAATTTAAAAAAAAAAGCTATAGCAAAACATGATTATCGAATTTATCGAAAGTAAATTATGTCACACAAACAAGATGTCTTCGAAAAACATTTTCACATTTAACGTTTTCCGAGAACGTACAATTAATCATCGCGGATGCTGCTGAGATGGCGTTACTCGTGGGCTGCAATCAAGCTAGGAAGTGGGCGGGCTAGAGTACTTCCTTCAGATTGTACTAGGAAATAAAAGAACTATGCAGTGTTCAGAATGCTTTTGAAGAAACTTAAGTTCTTTTTCATTGAACAGATTGTTTAGCATCGGAACTCCGAGTTTAAGGAATTTTTGGTTGGAATATCGTTTGAAGTTTCTTTAATGCGACTATAACTATAATAGAAAATGGAGAATAAAGCCGAAATTATTCAACGAAAACATGCCAGCTAATGCTTACGTGCGCATTAATAATTCAAATGTTAGCTTACATTAGGCATACCTATAACAACAACTTTCTAGTTCTGAAACATTTCTAAACGTTTCATTGATAACGATTATAAACAAGACAAAGTTGTATCCTGAATTCTCAGCAACGTTACTTACATATCAATATGATCCAAAAATGATTTGATTAACATTGAATCGTGGGAGGCATTTGGTATTTTTATATATTTTTTCTGCGAATATTCTTTGATACAGCATTCTTCTCATAGCAAATATATTTACGTAATTTTGAAAGTATAGGCTTGATATATGCACGTTTTACGTTCTTTACCTTTGACTTTTATATTTAATTTATAAATACTCATCTCATTACCTTATGTTTTTCTCATGGAACAAATATTCGTACCTACTTAGGGACCTGCATCCGTCAAGGGAGTGATTTTACCTGTCATGCTAAACAACTTTCGCTATGAAACACATACATGCACAACATTAGTAAAAAAATCATACGTGTATCGAAATAGTCTGTCTACTGTTGTATAGAAATTAGTTTATTTTTTTCACGAATCGGATATGGGTTTCATTGTGAAAGTTGTTTAGTATGACGTGTAGAATCACCCCTTTGACGGATGCAGGTGTCTAAATCTTACTGAAGCGATTGTTAAGAAATTTGACAGATAGGCTTATAGACCTGGAGAAGGATAGGCTACTAACATCCCGGATCACAGAAGTCGCAGACAACAGCTAGTTTCTAATCACAATTGAAGCTTTCTATAATTGGAGATGGACTGTCATGAAATAAAAGATTCTAAAGTTTTTAAATAATTAAATATGCCAGTTATTAATTATGTTCAAAATGAACAAGAATTTAAATTCTGCAAGCCTCATTAAAAGCTTCTTCAGCTACATATACCTACGTAAGTAAATATACGTCTTTTGAACGCAGATTCTCACGTTAAATCAACGTATATTTACTAAGTAAAATTCTGCAGTAAATTGCGACGGCATCGATCCATAAAGACATAGGCATAACTGTATCTACATGAAACTGACATCAAAGCGACACATTTATTTACGTTTTACAGAGTAAATAACTGGTCTATATTGAGAAATAAACTTATTTAATGTGGAGCTATGAGTAAATACATCTGTATTTTCCAATATTTGGCTGCGTCTGTGTTTTTCATTGTACTCTATCAGTTTGTACAAGGACAAACTGTAAGGGATTTAATTTATAAAAGTTGCGTTAAACGGTTCAGCTGACGAATAACGTCAGCTGAACCGTTTCAAACGCAACGTTTGTAGATAAATATTGAGGAATTTTGGTTTAAGTGTGGCGGCTATGCGTTTCACTGGAGATCCTGGATCCCCTTTATGACAAAAATTATATTGAGGTTTTAATATAATTTTTTTCTAAACTGAATAGTTTGCGCGAGAGACACTTCCAAAGTGGTAAAATGTGTGTCCCCTCCCCTGTAACTTCTAAAATAAGAGAATGATAAAACTAAAAAAAATATATGATGTACAGTAAGCGCTCAAAAGTGCATGAGCACGCTAAGAGTCGTATTGCTGTGAACACGCGGTATAGTCCGTACATTTGTATGTGTAAGCAGTCAGACGTCTGTGGTGTGAGTGCCGTACACACACCACAGAGAACGCAGTTTCGCACTACACACTATCGTATCGTCACGGTTCGCGGGCGCCGCACTTATATTTCCATAACTTTTGTTAGCACGCATCATACTCGTACGCGTGACCTTGGCCAGTGTATCGCATTGCTAAAATTCGAAAGTAAATTATATGTGCAGATAGCAGAAGGCGTTAAGCGTTGGTCTTAGATTCAAGATGGCTAAGGTTCTAATCTCGTAAATCACAGCGCTGTTTTTGCAAATATTATTATTTTTGTTTGCAATAATAATATTTTTAAATATCCTGCCTGTTTATTAATGTTGTTATTGCAATAAAGGGTTTAGAATAAAAAATGCGTGATATGTTATAATAAAAAATAAATAATATTTATTCGTTATGTTTATTTTACTTAAGTATAGTTCTCAAATTGCTACAATTATTTATCATTACTTCACCTGAATAATATGTGAAATAGATGTCTAGAAACTTAGAAGCAATTTGTATTATTTTGACATATTTAAATTTTGAAATGTTTTAAATTTTAAATGGATTTTTTTGCACCATAAATATAAAGCTTTGATCATGGTCTAAGTAATTAAGCAATAAATAAGAATATTAGACTACTTAAAATGTAAAAAAATCTACTGACAAAATTGTTGATTTTAAGGTTAAAGGCAGTTGTTCATATTAATTATTTTAAACTTTATTTGGCTTTAGTAAATATTGGTTGGTATTGAGGTTATAGCTTAAGTATTCATTTTCTTTACGAAAAGAAGATTGAAACTAAACCTCAAATTTTAATCCTAAAATAATACTATTACTAAAATAATATTAAACAATTTCGGTATATCTGCAAGAAATACGACAAACACCCTATTGAAACGTGCTTAAAAAATTAGTTACCATAAATTCATGCAATAACGAATCTGTTGTTTATTAAGTTGGTACGGTCAATATTTTAAGGTCAAAAACGGTTTTCTAGCTGGTCTTCAGTGATGCAAGCCTTCAGAGTGCACGGCGAACGGTTCATAATGACGTGTTTTTAATAATTCAGCAAAATATCTCGTTGGTATGAAACCATTTGTTTCATTCACCATTTGACGTCGCTGCTACTCGATAATAAGCCCCTTCCTCATATCTCTTAACCGTCACAGTATTTCTCTAGAACAAAGAAAATCATTGTTTTTATTACACATAATACCTAATTATTTATTATTCACTAATCGAATTAAACCTCACAATGAATTTAAAACTTTAAAGGCATCTTCTGTCTCAGCAATACCTCTGTTCTATCAACAATACCCTTGATTAAGATTTATGTTTAGTAAAATATGAAATATATAAATGATAACACTCACACTTAGTCCGGTTTTATTAGATATTCACTTCACTTTTACGCAGCGCACTAATATTCTCTGATCTGATCTGATCTCTTCAATATATTTTATGCCTGCTTTTTGATAATAATAACCACAACACTGCGCTAAATGCTCGTCACCAATATTATCACGGCACGAACCAACAAAGTTCTATTAATTGAATACTTGTAACAAACTGCATCTACCCCACAGAAATCGAAATAATTTACTTAGTTTTTTGTGGTCTACCTGCTAAACTTTAATATTTATGTGAACAAGACGAATGAAACTAAAAACGAATGATGATTATCGAACTAGTCATTGGTTGCAGACAAAGTGAGTGTGTGTGTGTAATGTGCGTGTCTACAGTATTGTAACAACTTATAGAAGAAGGTCGTAAGTCAAACCGAAGCGTCAGTCTATTGCTTTGTGAGATTGCTCATGGACTTTTAATCGGCACTGTACATTACCATGTAAACTTCCACCGAAAATTGGTTTGAATGAGATCTAGTAAGTAGTTTTTTTTTAATACGTCTTATATCGTAAACCAAAAATACACTATTATTAAAACATCGATCAAAGTTACAACGAACTACAAGAACTTTTATACTATGTTACTTGCTGCTACGGAACCCTTCATGGGCGAGTCCGACTCGCACTTGGCCGCTTTTTTAACCGACTTCCAAAAAGGAGGAGGTTATATGTTCGTCGCGTATGTTTTTTTTTTTCTTTTTTTTTATGTATGTCCACCGATTTCTCCGTCAATTGTGGACCGATTTTGAAAATTCTTTTTTTGTTTGAAAAAATATGCTCTCGAAATGGTCCCATATAAATTTTATTAACTTTGCTTCAACAGTTTTTGAGTTAGCTTCAATAATACGTACTTTTTTCCCACTTAGTATGTGGATGATATGATAAGTTCCTGTCACTGTTATTTACATAGCAGGTAGTGGTTTTCGAATTTGTGTGGGGTAGGTACCATAACTAAAAAGTGAAAAATAAAAACTTTTTACAAAAAAAAATCAACCGACTTCCAAAAAACACTACAAAGTGAAAAATAACTTTAATTTCGGAAGTCGGTGTCTTTCTTTGGTTTTGAATTTTCGTTTTTTGTCACCGACTTCCGAAATTAAAGTTATTTTTCACTTTGTAGTGTTTTTTGGAAGTCGGTTGATTTTTTTTGTAAAAAGTTTTTTTATTTAAATGATTTTGCGGAATGTCCCATCTATACTAATATGTGCTTGTCCTACGTAGCACCACGCTACGGGATCATAAAATGAAGCCAACATTATGTTGACGACCATTGTTTACCCAACTAAGTGTTACATGTTTTTTAAACGCCTGTATTATTGTAGGTACTACAGCTTATAAACCGCAAATGGCTAAAAGGTTAACATAATATAACTACCGTAACTCCTGAAACCACTGTGGTTAATGTAACTGTGTGAAGGTAACCACTAGTAATTTAGACGTCGCTTTCAGAAACTGTAGGTGCAGATTTAGTAAAAAAGACTTAATAAAAAGACTGATAACATTTCGTCTCTTTCAGGGCCGCTTGCAGAAATTTCTTTAGAACCAAGAACCTACCTCCCTTTGTACTGCACTGTCATTATATTTTTCTTGTGTTATTTACTGGGTGTAAATAGATGGCGACTTAGATAAAAATAAGTGATTCTATCTTTAGTTAAGCTGAGGTTAAAAATAATGTCAGTTAAAAGGTGCGACAAACATTGCTGTAGTACTTATAATTATTTTTCTAGGGCTTTGGTATTTTCAGAAAACATATTTCTTAGGTCTAACTAACAAGATAATAATAAATGTAAAGTCTCATTGATCAAAATTAAATGTCATTTATTCAAACTACGTTGAGAATCGGGTCTACGATTCCATCCAAAAAAAAAACAGTCTTTTATTTCACATAAACCTACATGGGCACTTATGAAACGTCAGAAGCTAGGTGCACGGTTCCAATTGGTCGTTTCCTATGGAGAAGAGCCGGCAAGAAACTCCACGGTTACTCTTTAAAAAAAAACACTAGAAAAACACGCTTTTGTAAATGCACGTGTGCCTATCTTCCGGCTTCATCATCAGACCTTAAAACCTAATCATGGTCAAAGTTCATTACTTTTCTAAGAAATCCAAAACAGCTATGATACGATTTTCCATCATGAAGTTCCAGTTCATATCTTCCGGCTCCATCATGAGATCAGTTCGACAGTACCATATTATTGTATTGTCATCAGAACTACATACAGCTACCAATTTTCATTACGCTACGACCCTTGGAAGATGGTTAAATTAGTTATCTTAGATTCCATTACATAGTTAGTTACATACAGGTCGACCTAATAAAAGCGTGTTAAAAATAATTGGCTTTTACAATACTTTCTAATGACAGTGTTACCAGGTATGTGAGGACAGTGTAGTTATTGAAGTACCAGGTACTTAACAAAATAAAAAATGGTCAACAGATCTACAGCTGATCTATCGAACACTCAGGGACATCTTTACTCTCCAGTTTAGGTACGTTATTTGGCGTAGGTACCTATCTACCTATCAACTTAGTACTTATAATTAAAATTAATTGACTACGGCGTGAAATATCGAAGAGTTTGTGTTCCAAACTTTATGACATATTGTGTATTTAGTACCTATACGAAGTGCCAATCTTAACATCAGAAAACGTGGATTATTATTATTATTTATTTATATTGTAACATAAAAATGTAGTAAGTAATAATCGAAAATCGTATCAAACTCGACGAAATTACATGCAAAATACTTTCTTGGAAAAAAGTGACATGAAAATTGAATATGGGGGAATATGAGCGTCGTTTATTTTTAGTCTTGACTGCAAAGGTTAAGTGTCTGTCTACGCTGTTCGGTTTTATTGGAAAATAAACTCTTCGGGGTTTACAAGAACAATCATATCTATCGTCAATTGAGACATTCTTCAGCCCTGCCCACACTAAAAACTCGGCAATTCGAAATTTGATTTGCCAAAAATAAGACATGGAACAATTTTTCGTTCAGAGACAGAGAGTGGGGAAATGATGCATCACGTGAATCACGCTTAGTGCCTCAGTCATCAGTGTGGACGTTGAAGTCGTAATGATCCGGCCATATTAGCCGTTGAACCGATGACCGGTAGGATAGACATTTTCTTGAGTGGAGACCGCGAATTGGCAAATGTAAGGTAGGATGCCCTCAAGCTAGGTGGAGGTACGATCTTCGCAGGGGGGCTGATAGCAGCTGGATGAGAGTTGCCGAGAATCGAGCTGAATGGCGTGCAATTGGAGAGGCCTATGTTCAGCACTGGACTGCTGTAGGCTGATGATGATTTATTTATTTATTTGCTAACATGTAAAACACTGGTTAGGCATGCATTAAAATTTCATGACGCAGTGATTTTATACTGAAGATCACGTCTAAACGAGTAGTTTTAATGATTTGGAAAAAATATATATTAAATAAAAGCATTTTCTTAGTAACAATATAAGAATATTTTAGATTATGTTTATATTACATAGTGAAATTAATTTGTAAAGTTATGTCTAACGCGAATAAAAAACTAAGAATCTATCAAGCGTATTTTTCTGAAACCTGCACCATTTTAAAGATAATTTAATTACTGATCTTTTAGTTTATGTGTTTTATTAAAATAAGTACCTTTTGTTTTATGTATAAAAATTAATAATGCGTCTAATTTGGAACACGAACGCTCCTTGATGGGCGAATCCTATTACTGGCTGGACGTACGACGCGTTGCGTGAGCTCAGTACAGAACACGCAAGCTAACCACTCAAGGTCACTGGCATATAATGTTAGGAATGGCACTGCAAATGTTTCATATCAAATTATTGAATTACTTAATAATATTGATTCTGATTATTACAATATACTAAAAATAAATAATTTATTACTTTTACTTGAAAAAATAGTTGTGCCCCGCGGTTTCACCCGCATAAGTTTCGATCCCGTGGGAATATCTGGATAAAAAGCTACCCTATGTCCTAATCTAGGTCATGGTCTACTCATATACTAAATTTCATCCAAATCCGTTTTGCCGTTTTAGCGTAAAAGCGTAATAAACAAACTCACTTTCGCATTTATAATATTAGTTAGGATAAATCGTTATTTATTTATATTTAAGTAAAAAGACTGAATATTTTACAATATTTATTATCAATTCAATCATTAATTTTAATCATGATGATGGAGACGAGACCTTACAGCTGCCCAGTACTTAGTTATTTATAAGCAATACATCGAATACATCGTTTTATTCGATTATGTTTTCTTGAATAGATTGTTTTTTTTCAATAATAAATCGAAGTCGATAAAGTTACGAATGTTGAGGTAAATTGTTAAGAAATACAACGGTGAGAGAATTCCCAAGTGGAATAATTGGGTATTTTGGCTTTAAATACCATTTGTAATTGAGGAATTTGTGGGTGCTTTAAAAGAACCACTACAAATGGTTATGATGGCCGTATGAAGGTATCTTTGACGCATCCTGTGCAGTCAGCCGCGGTGCCCACTTCGATGACTGTGTGTTGTGTTATTATTGTATAGGATTTTTGTTTTGTATTCAGGTAAATTCGTAGGATTATGTACGATTTCTATGCAGAAGACGTTTAGTATTTGATACGTAGTACAAAACCGATAGAAAAATTACTCTCGATTTTACTTGGAAACTTATTTTCGATTTAATAAATTGGAGTATTAATGCAATTGACCCACTCCAGGATGACCAGTAGAATATCCAATTTGAAGATTATCTTTGAATGATCGGTCCTAAAATCCCGATTCTCCGATACGATGCAATTCCCGTTGGAAAAGATTTAATGTCGCAACATTCAATAGTCGCACACAATCCGATTAGGGGCTTGTGAGCGGGACGTTAAACGCATTATTCAGTTAGCATTGTGTAAGTGCACGAGACAAAGATACACCCTGTCTCCGAGTATGTGGGTGAGGCAGGCGCGATCGCAAATAGGTGCACTTACCTGTTGACTGCAGCCTATTACGTTTTATTGTAGAAGACGACGACTTACATTATGACCTGATAAAAAAATAGGGTGAATTAACTCATTAATATCCTGCGGAAATTTAATAGAAATATGCCATTTTTATATCGTAATTAGCTTGATTTATAAGTCCGACAGCCGAAAATGGTGCCATAAAAGTAATTTACTGTTCTAGTTATTTCACCCCTTATGAAAATGAATCAACGATTTTTATAATATCACTTACCAGTGCTCAGCAACGCTCCACAGTATAACGAACGATATTTTAATTTTACAGCGACGTATATATTTATTTAATTCAGAATTCTCTAATATAATAAGTAAGTAGTCAACAGGTAACACAGATGCGAGTATCAACAACAGTTTCTAAATATCTCAAAAGTTACAACAAGTTACAACGCGCTCAGGATCATGTTACTGAGAGAGCCGTCCGTAACAATAATAACACTGACAGGAAGACAAAACCAAGCGTATGTGGGAGTGAAGAGAAGGCAGAGAGGAAGCGAAGAGTAGGCATCACAGGTAGTTCGAGATCAGCTCAGAAGTAGAAAATACAAACCGAATCGAAACAAAATCAAAGAAAACCGGACACGAGAGCGTAGTGTTAACACGCGCGACGTGACTCTAGCGAGTTCGGATAAGGTGTGAAAAGTCTGTAAGATTCAACAAGTGGTTTGCGAGCGCCGGCGACGCGGGCCGGCTCGGAGGTCCTCGCGGCGGGAAAGCTCGCCCGCCAGTGCCCCGAGCTGCGCCGCCCGCCTGCTTGCGGGGCGCGTCTGTGTGCGTGCGACCCGCACGCTACACCCTTCATTGTTAAATCTGCGCCTGTGTGCGGCCCACCCCTGTCCGCACGCGGACTGCGCGCGCCTGTCCGCGTCCGCGCGTCTGTGCGAGTGTATGACGCGCCTACGGGTCTGGCGCACAGGTGAGCCCGGGCCGACCTCCAGCCAGCTCGTCCCTGTCCTATCTATACCGCTTTTACAATGAAATGGCTCGGTGAACACAAACTACCTGCGTGCTACATTAGCGGACGCATAGCTCCCATAAGTCGCCCACTTTATTCACTCAGCGTTTTGTAACGAGCTCGTAATACAACGCAAAATTACTGCTGCGATTGTTGGCACATGAAAAGGTTGAATTCCTCGCACTTGTGAAGTGCTCGAGTGAAACTTTCGCGTGCCTTACCGAGCTCCGGTACATATTTATTTAGTACGCCTCTCTTGCTTGAATTTCATGAATAGTTCACATTGCATTGTAGTGAATAATTTTATATTAATTTGTTTAATTAAACAAGCGCCTAGTTAATTACATTGTTACCTGCCTGTCAGTCTGTGAAAAGGTTTCTGTTGCACAATGTAATTTAAACCTTTTACAATATTCTGTTGGCATTTAGTTGGAAAATTGTTTTTACATGGTTCTCATTTATTTTATTCTAAAGTCAGGTTAAGCATTGTTGTACCTGTTCGTGCATTATAAAAAAATCTGCTGAATCGTATTGGACATACTGTATCAGTAGTAGTTATTTCTTGATCACGTAATTTCATGTCAGTTATGCGCTACGCGCGTAGCACGACTGCAAAGCTACGCCTGACACTAATTCGTAACAGACGATTGTAATCAGCTTTCCTTGCTACGGCGTAGCAGCGTAAAAGAAATGATACTGTGCGGTAATATTTAATTATTTTACTTAGTTTATCAAAGATTTATCTAATAAGTTGGTATTCACTGTCCAATAATTTTATAAAAGCCAAATTTTTATGAAATAAACTTATCTAGGTACAGCTATCATAAAAGCAAATCAATCAATATCAGTTCTAAATCTCCCACTCACTTACTGATAAATTCGATTGATAAAGACGTTCTGAGATTCAAACACTTAGAATTTGAAATATATTTTCCTATGTCTGTACACACCCACACACCCTGTGTGTGTGTATTTATTCAGTTAATTTTTAAACTCATTGATTTCGCACAGATATAATTATTTAGGGATCATCATCATCTGCCTAGCCTTTTCCCAACTATGTTGGGGTCGGCTTCCAGTCTAACCGGGTGCAGCTGAATACCAGTATTTTACATGGAGCGACTGCCTATCTGACCTCCACAACCTAGTTACTAGGTAACACGATACCCCTTGGTAAGACTGGTTGTCAGACTTTTAGGCTTCTGACGACCCGTTACAACTGTCAAAGATCTACAATTGACAGCCGGGACCAACGGCTTAACATGCTTTCCGAGGCACGGAGGGGTCTTGGTATGTAAAGATGGTCACCCATCCACGGACCAACCGCGGCAAGCGTAGCTTAACCTGATCGATCCACCCGTGCGGCTATTATTACTTAACCACAAGCCCCTCTAGAGAATTATTTATGAATGACACTTACTTATTTGAGAGATAAAAGCGTATCTATTAACGTAGGCAAATAAATAATTGTATTGTCTTAAAACATTAGTAATATTCCGCCTACGCACCCAGAAACGGCAAGAAGAGGTGTTATAGGTACCTACATTTGTTTACGCCCCCATTTTGATGACTGTATAAAGTTTCAGCAAAGTAAGGGCTTGTGGCTAATAAAAGCCACACGGGTCGTTCGATTAGGTTACGCTAGGCTTGCCACGATTGGTCTATAGATGAGTGACCATCTTTACATACTAGCCACCTCCATGTCTCTGAAAGCACGTTAAGCCAATGTCCCGGCTGTCATTTGTAGATCTTTGACAGTTGTTACGGGTCGTCAGAAGCCAGAGAGTCTGACAATCAGTCGTACCAAGGGGTATCCTGTTACCCAGTTACTGGGTTGTGGAGGTCTGATAGGCAGTCGCTCCGTGTAAAATATTGGTATTCAGCTGCATCCCGTTAGACTGGAAGCCGACCCCAACATAGTTGGGAAAAGGCTTCGCAGATGATGAAAAATTTTGAATAAAGTGAGCCTGTTGGCATTTACTGGTAATGTCAATACTGAGTTGCTACTGAGAGTTTCCAAGAAGGCCCACATGTTAAATAGGCTTTGGAAGTGAATTTTGAGTTCTTGTGCACCTATTTATTTAAAATCAAGATATCTTTTAATAATTTTTCTGTCCCAATCTAGGTCATAGTCTTACCCATGTGTCAAATTTCATTCAAATCGATTCAGCCGTTTTAGCATGAAAGTGTAACAAACAAACATACTCACTTTTGCATTTCATAATATTTGTTAGAATTATAGTTAGGATTAGGATTAGTGAAGAAAAACATCGTGATGAAACCGGCATGTCCTAGAACCAAAAATTCGAAGACATGTGACATCTACAAACCCGCACTGGGCCCGCGTGGTGGATTATGGCCCACTCTCTCTCACAGAGAGGAGGCCTGTGTCCCAGCAGTGGGAAAATTATAGGCTGATTATACAACAGTATCTACCCGGATGTAAATAGTATGAGACATCGAGCTATAGACCGCTGTTATAATTGATAGAGATGACGGTCAACAAAGCCAATCTTTTTCTAGAACTCGATATAGAATAAAAGGAAGAAAAAAGGACTGCCTTGTTGGTCTAGTGGTCGCAAGAGCTTCTGTTGAGCATGAGGTCCTGGGTTCGATTCCCGGGTCGGGCAAAGTGTTATTAGGTTTTTCCATTTTAAATTCCTCAGTAGCAGCCCGGAGTCTAGATGCATGACCGGTTGATGGCAATAGGCTCGCCTCCTATTCCGTGGCGTAACTTCAGATCAGAGGCCCGAGTTCAAAAATTGGGCTCCCGACATCCATCTTACAGGCGTGAACGCTGTTTGCCGTGCTGTATACACTGGTTTGGCAATGAATTTACTAAGAGGACCCTGGATACTAAAACGAGCAAAGTGAGGTCGAATATTTTAGAACCCAGCCTGTGATAGGTTTGATTTTCTTTTGACCATTCTTAATACCGACCGTTTTCTTCTGACCGTTCTACCTTTTTGGATTACGGTGCACTTTCTTCGACCTTCAACACCCCATTCGCCGAATGAGGTTCTAAGTCAAGTGCCTTGTTAGCAGACCTCCTGCCTCGGACACTGAGTGGGCCCCCAAACACAACGGGCCCTTGTGCCCGCACCACTTTGCACCTTAGCAGTTACACCACCACCCCTATTAATTACATGGTGAGATGTAGGTTTACTATAGATGCACCTCTGCCTAACCCTCGAGGAATACAGGTGTGATGTTATGTAAAGAAAACCGGCCAAGTGCGTGTCGGACCACGCACAATGAAGGATTCCCGTATTTGGGATGAATTTATCCCAAAAACAAACTTAACTTTGTAGTTGAAAAACATGTTCTTCCATACATCGATATATTAGAATCACACTAATATTATAAAGGCGAAAGTTTGTGAGTGTGTGTGTGTGTATGTTTGTCTCTTCTTCACGCTCAAACGGCTGAACGGATTTGAATGAAATTTGGCACACAGATAGTTTATAACCTGGATCGAAACTTCTACGAGGGAAACCGCGGGGCGCAGCTAGTATAATATAATTTTATTCACCAAAATAAGAACACATACTACAAAATTGAAAATTTGTCATTATACAGTAAATAATGGCTTAAAGTTAGCATACAAAGTTTAGGACTATCTACATCCGAACTAGGTAGTAAACCTGTATCTAGGATTACATTTGATCCCCTTATATAAACTATGAATATTTAGTAGCCATGTTTAAAGTTGTAAACATAATTAGATTTCCATGTAAGAATTTATATGGAAAGTATGCATAAATGCGTATGCGTATGTGTGGGTGCATGTATGGGAGGGTGTGTGTTTTTGCATGTATATCTGCGTTCATGTGTATGCATGTATGATGTGAATGGGATGATTGTTAAATATGAGTGAGTAAAGTAGTAGCTTGTCTATTTAGTAGGTAGTCCTGTATTTTATTTTTACGGTGTGTGTTATTAAGTGGGTATATATTTATAATTTTGTTGATTTTGTCGTATAGGTAAGGACCAAGGAAAATTAAGAATCTCTTAATAAAAGATGTTTTGGGAACATATGTACGTTTGCATACTGTATGTTTTCTACGTTTCCGTTGAGTGCTTGGATCGTATATGAGATCACCGTGTTGCTTTATATACGTCACGGTCAATTCTCCAATTGCAAAAAAAAAAATTTTAGGTGATAAAACTAAAATTTACGATTTTTGGAAATTTTTCTTTACTTTTATTTTGAGACCTTGCTTCGTGCCAAATTTCATGATTTTAGGTCAACGGGAAGTACCCTGTAGGTTTTGATTTATTTGCGAGTATCAAAACATGTCGCTTAAATGGCCGTATTTTTTTATTACGTTGAATTAAAAGCTTGATTTTTGTAGAGCTGTAAGGGACCACAGACTTACGTATTTGATATTAATTTAAACTTGATACCTCCACGCGTTCCAGAGAAAATGGGTCATGACAGACTGACAGGCGGACTCCTATAAGGGTTCCGTTTTTCCTTTTGAGGTACGGAACCCTAAAAAATGTTTATTTGGCATATTACTAAGGAACACAATTGAACAATATGAAAAGTAACATTAAATATGCAATATTTACGATTGGGTACTAAAGTATCTCGGTAAGTATGAGTATGGCATTATCCCGTTCGTTTCAATAAAATATTGCCAAAGAAGAAATTGAAAAGCATATCCACTTGGGGGTCGATCCAACTGCAAAATTCTGAGACAGTTTCATACAAAGTCGTTCGTGGACTGTCTTTGATCTAGAACACAGAAGATACAGATTACATCGAATTAAGTACATCCCACTTAATTCGATGTAACCTTTTATATTAATATACATAATTACAAATAGGTCTGAGTGACCGCGATATTTTTATAAACTACTTAACTGAATTTGATGTGGTCTTCACCATCATATAAAAAAATATTTTGGAAGGTTTATGTTTAATATAAATTTGTTTTATTTTAAAACATTCCATGTCGGTTTCGGCTTGGCGATAACTATTTCGATTTCAGACGATGTTATATATTACAAGTTCTGACTGCGACGCTAATGTGTATACCTCAAATTAAACTTACATTAAAAAATCTTGATGTTTTGTCAAGCCAAAAACCATCCGAAGTAGCAGGCCGCTAGTTCAATTTGATGATGAAGATTAAGATGACTAGAATCCGATGACGTAAACTTGTTTGATAGCTTCGGCTTTGGGGTAACACCAGGATGTAAAGGGTTCTGATTTAACAACTAAGGGTGGATATCATCATTGTTGTGGAATACAAAGGTCTTGAACGCAGTTTAGATGTGCTGATCGCGTTCAGTTTAATTGGTGATATTGGCAGTAAGTCGTTTCGTGAGAGATTGGAGACCAACTCCAACAAAGGCCAATGTTCCTCTGATTCATACGCTGAAGAACCTACTAATGGGTTTTACGAGTTCTCAAATTGTTTACAGGAATTTTGAACGCTTCGCACCTACCACACAAAATAAAGATAGTTATACCGACCAACTATTTTATGTTATTATTAATGAATTCATTAATCAAACAAGTCACAGGGCCTGACACCGAAGGCTGAAGGCTGCGGGTGTCGACCTCAGGACAAGCTGCTTCTCACACGGACAAGTGTCCGTCGCTTGCTCCAGAGTCACCATTCCTGACTCTCTATATATTTTGGCTGCTGAGAATAAAACTACAAACGTAGTAGAAGTTTTATAAAAATGTGGCTGTTATTGTAGTATATTGTGGTGTCGTACGACTTCCACGCGAACCAAGTCGCGGGCAGAAGCTAGTTAATCAAATAACTGATGAAGTAGAATAGGTATCTCATAATTATTAACATTTTGAATTATTTTTTTATTGTTTTTGCTGCATGTTAATTGAAATATTTATTATATGATTGTTATGTTTATTTTAATTAAGGAATAAATAAATGCTATAATAATAATAACCCAACCGCCGTATCTCTACGTTGACGTTGTGGTGGGGCTTGCATGCTCCGAACTCTAGGCCTGAGCCAGTAGAGTTTACTTTGCCGGAACGGGTCTGGAATGAGGAGCCAGACCAAGAGAGATACAAAAACCCGCAGGCCAGCATGTCGCGAGCTGTTGGGCAGTAGCGACCCTACGGACCCTATCTCCCGGGAGAAGTCTTGTTCCTCACCTCTGGCTTGCCTTTATTGGCCGGCTGAAGTGAACACTGACGAGGAACAGAGCTCCCACCTCATTCTTGCCTTTATTGGCCAGCTTGAGTGGAGATTCGCAAGAGCAAACGTGCTCGGAGGAAGAAAGTATTCCAGTAAGATGCTGGTAGGGATCTTGACCGTACTTCCGGGATTGTCCTGATAGCCGTGGAATACCTCTCCACTCCTCATAAGCACCTCAGGACGTGTTGCTCCCTTGTCGCTACGACACTATGTGCTAGCGACCGTTTTCGGGGGCCCATTATTGAGTGTGCAAGTCACCCCCTGCCATTTTATCCGTGTGCATATAAAACATAGATCAGGCAGGGGCCATAGTCCTTCCATAGTTCCAGGTGACCAGTCCACTTTAGCAACCCAAACCCATAGTCCGATATCTTTGTTTCCATATCTTACAATAGTCCTACACTAACCGGGGGTTGTCCTTGGTTGCACTTGCATAGTGCGAACAGGGATAGTCGTCGGTTGGTGCCTCAACACTTAAAAATGTCTAAGGTTTCCTCTACGAGTTGCCTTCGGCCCCTCGTACGCCTTCCAAAGGTCCGGGACCCCAGGGTCCTGAGATTTGTCAAAGACATTTAAAAATAATAATAATACCGACCAACAGTGTGTTTCAGTTTTATTAATATCAAGAGAAGTTTTGGCTTATTGGAAAAAGTTCAGATTGAAAGGTAAGTAATAAAAAAGTATTAGTAAACGAACGGTAAACGGACCCACAAGATGATTTTATTACTAACTGTATTCCGGAACTGTGAACTTTAGGTAGGTAGGTAGGTACACACGGCTACACATCAAGCTGTAGTGTATAAGTACATATGTGTAGTTATAAGCATGATGTATTAGTTCTAAGAGAGAGTCGTAATAAACCACTCGTATCGTAAAGACGTGTTTTGTTCGCCTTTCCACAATCCACAAACTTCATGGCGATCCTGCCAGGATTCCAATATAAGCTGTCCTCGTATTGTACGGAAATCCTATGCTTACAATGTAAGATCAACATAAACTGGAAATGTATAGCTTGATGTGTAGCCGTGTGTACTAGTATTACGTAACTGAAGTGTTGGCGGCCAACCCTGATTTTACGAGCCAATTTTGATGGCAAATATCGAGATATTTATAAAAGTAGGAAGGTAATTGGAAGCCGTTACCGCTATCGCTCTACCTACTCGTTTTAATTATAATTATGAGTACGTAGATCGGTACTACTTACCATACTATAACACATCTACATTTTTACTATAGCACGCCCACATTAACGGTAAGTCATACTTTTTCAATGGAGGCGAGTTTATTTGTATTTAGGAATATCAGGATATTTCCACACTAAAGAAAGTGATTTATAATATCGACGGTGAAAATTTCAAATGTCGTAAGGGACAGGGAATACAATGTCCCTTACGACATTTGAAATTTTCTTCCGTAACTTAACTGTAAGTAAAGGATTTTTTTTATTCAAACGAAGATATTTAATCACCACGCTCACCTACGACACAGCATGTTGCCAGATTTAAAAACGAAACGGAACCCTAAAAACCAACCTAAAATACATCGGAATACCACTAATATTTTTTTAATTAAAACGGCGTTTTAATTGAAACTCTAAAATCAACCGCTTCTCATAATACTCTATGGGAAGAGCTGTTTAATTCCCTAGTAACTATTGCAGACAATTAATATTAATAATTTTAAGTTAACAGATAATTTTGAGTACATAAGTAGTTGGTGCCTATAGAATTAAAACTTAGTAAAGGCCTTAATTAACATTACTTTTCTTACTAAGTCAGTAAAAAAACTTTGAATAAGCCCTAAATATTTTTATTTAAGTACCTACGTAAGAGCATAATAATTGTTGAGACGTCGGGGATCGAGTTGAATTATGTGTTATTGGAGAGTCCTATCATGTGTCTAGTAGTAGACTAATAAAGCTTGATTCTGAAAATAGCTTCTATACATATATGGGAGTGGCCCCTCAGAAAGTTTTGCGATACTAAAAAAAAAATATATAAATAAAGCCTTTATTGTTGAGCTTAGTTTCAATAGCAAAAAGTTTTGTAAGTATGCCTAAGAACTCATTAATACTATCTAAATTTACTAACTAATATACTTTATAAACTGTTATACTATTCATGTTTAACTGATTCTAATTCGGCAAACGGTAGCTACTCCTCAACTTGTCTTCCGACAAAGGCCTCCTCTAAAGATCGCCATTCAATTCTATCCCTTGCCGTTCGAGTCCATGTTGGACCCGCTATTTTCTTGATATCATCTTCCCATCTCTTAGTTTGTCTTCCTCTGTTCCTTTTGCAGTCCAGCGGGTACCATTCTGTTATTAGTCTTGTCCATTTTTCCTTCCTCTCTCTTGTTATATGTCCTGTCCTGTCCATCTCCACTTTAGTTGTTTGTATGTTATGTATGCATTCTTGAATTTAGTTTTACTTTTAATGTCTTTTAATTTTTCTCGGTCTTTTCTTTTAACACCTATTGTACTTATCTCAATTCCGTTATAATGTACTTCAGGTTATAATGTTTTTATGATTACTTTTCAAATAACTCTCCAATGGCGTCTTTACACAGTTTCATACGTCTAAACCAATTTTCATAAAACATTTTCCAGTCCGCATCAGACCCCTTTTTAATCCCCTTCTCAAATGCAACCAGTGCATCTTCTGGTAATGAAAACCGTTTTCTCTTGAGTTGTTTTTTTTTTTTTTTTGGGCAACAAAAATGGTAAATTCATCCGTAATGATATCTTAAACGCGTCGAGACGAGCCTGCTACAAATTTTGCTATCATGTCTCGGGACCATTCTACCCGAACCTTCTGAACCTGCGTTAGATTTTGCGGTCCCACCATGAAACTATCGTCCTTACCCGAAGATGCCCGTGTAAAATTTCATGCACACTTCCCTTTGCAGTAGGTATATGCTAAACCTCTTCATATGTAATTCGCCTATTCTCTTGAATTACATTTTTCATAGCCAGCACGTTTTCTTATGTTACAGTCGTCATCCGGCGCCACTTCTTTCTTCGTCCGCCAAAGTTACTCGACCACTCATAAATTCATTGAACCAGTGAAAAACAGTTGCTTTAGAAGGGCTTTTGTCTAATAACACCATTCGAATTCTTTCAATCAATTATTCTAGTTTTAATTGACATTTGAATTCGTACAAAATCATCGAGCGAAAATTCAAAACGAGTTTATATTGACATACTTTATAAACAGAATACCGAAATTTAAAAATAGAATCATATTATAACACTTTTTCTCTAACAAAATAATACTATAAAACATTTTTTTTTTCTATTACGGTACAGCGCTAATCCAAGAAGTTAATATCACCAAAGAGTTTCCATCAACTTTTGGCGGGGGACAGCAGCACCCGCTGTAGCGCATTGTGCGGTGATGTGCTGGTGCAGGCGACATTCATTTGTTTTGTAGTACTTACTGAATTTTGTGGGATTTTTAAATTTATTCTTGATCTTTAACTTTGATTTTTTATTTAGTATTTGTTTCAATCCCAATGTTTGAGAGTAGATAAAGTAGTGTATGAAACTGCACATAACTAGGTATTAAAACATTCGTGTGATACTATTAATAAAAACCTCGCCTACGGCTCGGTTTTTAAACACACACCCATGTTTTAATACCCCTCATTATGCAACAGTTTCATGAACTACTATTTTTTTACCGTATTATATCAGGGTAATTTTACCGTTTTACATCCTTATATGTGACCGTTGTTTTTCCAAACTACGCAACGGATTTTGATGCGGTTTCCACCATCAATCAGTGAATTTATTCCGGAACGTTTATGAGTATGAAACATTATTAAAAATTATTTAAACAGAAATCTCGCTGTTTTGTCAAGTCGTTAAAACAGTGCGAAGATGGAGCGGGTTGCTACTCATTAATCAAATTGATTAGTTAACGTTATATTATAGAGGAGCTTGCTACGTAATAACAGCTGCACAGATCAATCCATCAGGTTAAGCTACGCTTGTAGGGGTGGGTGACCATCTTTACACACCGAGACTCCTCTGTGCCTCGAAAAGAACGCTAAGCCGTTGGTCCCGGCTGTCATTCGTGGATCTTTGACAGTCGTAACAGATCACCAGAAGCCCGAAAATTTGACAACCAGTCTTACCAAGAGGTATCGTATTACCCAGTTACTGGGTTGTGGAGGTCAGATAAGCAGTCGCTCCGTGTAAAATACTGGTATTCAGCTGCATCCGGTTAGACTGGTAAGCCGACCCCAACATAGTTGGGAAAAGGCTAGGCAAATTGATTGAGCATATTTTAAACGTCTTAGTACACATTTTAGTTGCAAGGTTGCAAAGCTATCAGATACTTAGTATTGATCGTGGGTGCCGTATTTCTACTTAAAACGCAGATATATGCCAGTGGCCTTGAGTGGTTAGCTTGCGTGTTCTGTACTGAGTTCACGCAACGCGTCGTACATCCAGCCAGTAATAGGACTAGCCCATCAAGGAGCGCTGTCCCAAATTAGACGCATTATTAATTTATTATAGGTACATAAAACAAAAGGTATATTAATAAAACACCTACCTACACTAAAATATCAATAATTAAATTATCTTTAAAATGGTGAAGGTTTCAGAAAAAATACACTTGATAGATTTTGCGCGATTCTCAGTTTTTTATCCGCATTAGATATAACTTAACAAATTAATTTCACTATGAAATATAAACATAATCTAAAATATTCCTATATTAAGTTATTAAAAAAATGCTCAAATTTAACATATATTTTTTTCAAATCATTAACACTACTCTTACGGCCGCCATGGCCCACGCACAATGGTCCACCTGACGGACTAACTGCGGAAACCAAACCCCATAACATAGAACATAGAACACTACTCTTTTAGACGTGATCTTCTGTACAAAATCATTAAAAGTCGGCTATCATCGCCTTTATTGGTGTCTGTTAATGGTGTCATAGGTTCATTTAAGTACCAACTGCGTTAGATCGCTTTCAGATTAAGGCGACTTTTGCAGCGCGAAAGTCGCGCGACAGACGCGCGACCGTCGCGTCGCGCCGTCAGAATTTCATATCATAAACAGAAGCGCGCGCGCGGCGCTTTCGCTTAATCGGCGATGAGCCAGTGTTGCAAGTGTCGGAATATAACCTCAATTTGATTTGATTGTCTATGCGACTATTGTCTATTGACATTGTCGATGTTCTTTTTATACTTGTAATTTTTTATTAATTAATTTAAATATGTCTGATTTTTTTCCCTTCGTCAATAATCAATTTGTTTAGAGTTTGAAAATTGACCATTGTAATGTTAATTAGATTAAATTCGGGGTGGAGCCTGGTGATCCGTCACACAGGGTATCCTAGTATCGACGCCAGTCTCTCGCAAAGGATCATATTTTACGCATTATTGTCAAAACGCTATATTTCTTGTTATAACTATGTAAACCTTTGTGAACAGACAAATAAAGATGATTACTATTAATTGAAGAAAAAAATATAGGAATGTTGAAACATAATTATAGCTATATAAGTAAACCAACTTATTATAATTACGTGCCCCAACAGCAAACGTGATTAGGTATAGTCCATTTTTAAAATGAAGTGTGCCACACTGATCTAAACAGCGGCGCGCCCGCCGCGCTGCTGTCGCGCGGCTGTTCTTATAATGTAAAGGCTTCTGCTACTGCCGCGCTACTATCGCGTTGCAAACGTCCTAATGTGTAAGCGGCCTTAGGCAGAGACAAATAGAAGGAGAATATCTAAAAGGAATACATAGATAGAGAAATGATACACCATTTCAGTACTTATATTTCTGTATTTATAATCTTGCACACATACAAACTTGGTACACTTTTAGCATTATTTAACAAACTATTTAATTAGATACTTAATATAATAACGTTGTAGACTTTAGACTTCCTGAAGACACCTTTAGGTTTCGAGGCTCAAATCGAACTACACTAGAAGGTAAGCGACGCTCCAAACATCATGTTTCCAATTCCGTTCCATTAAAAAACCAGTACTTTTACGGTAACTGTCAAATGTCACTTTTAAACTTTATGGTAACACTGATACAAAAAAAAAACTTTTTACAAAAAAAAATCAACCGACTTCCAAAAAAAAACACTACAAAGTGAAAAATAACTTTAATTTCGGAAGTCGGTGTCTTGGGTTTTGTGTTTTCGTTTTTTGCCACCGACTTCCGAAATTAAAGTTATTTTTCACTTTGTAGTGTTTTTTTTTGGAAGTCGGTTGATTTTTTTTTGTAAAAAGTTTTTATTTTTCACTTTTTAGTTGTTGTACCTACCCCACACACATTCGAATACCACTACCTGCTACCAGTGACAGGAACTTATCATATCATCTACATACTAAGTGGGAAAAAAATACGTATTTTGTAGCTAACTCAAAAACTACCCAAGCAAAGTTAATAAAATTTATATGGGACCAATTTGGGAGCATACCCTTTCAAACAAAAAAAGAATTTTCAAAATCGGTTCACAAATGACGGAGAAATCGGTGGACATACATAAAAAAAAAAAAAAAAAAAAAAAAAAAAAAAAAAAAACAAACATACGCGACGAACATATAACCTCCTCCTTTTTGGAAGTCGGTTAATAATTTGGGGCAAATCACATCTTGTTATATTTAGTATTTAAAATCACTAAATCTTATTAATATTTGGAAATCATGACACATACTCATTTTGCTTCGTTTACGTTTATACATCTGCATAAAAAGTTAATAATTATGCAGACTATCTGAATTTATTTACCTACCCCATGTTCCACACTGAATCGAGTTTTAACTGTAGGTACCTATGTATGTGAAACCCATTATTGCTAACTTCGTTTTAAAATTTTGGTGAATCCATTCGTGATGTTTTTAAATCTGTTTTAAATGGTTTTTCGATGAAAAGGTCACGTTTTTTGGTTAAAAAATCGTAATAATGGTGAGTTGTTACACAGAATATGACCTTGCCTACTAATCGCGTAATCTGGTAGATTTCTGTCTACAGACTATTTTTTCAGGAAAAAAGAGGAATTTCACATATAGGTTTGTAGATTACATCTACTTAGGTATACAAACGAAACTGAAGTTATTACTGATCATTAAAATTGTAGTGGCCTACATGCCATTAGAATAGAATAGTTCTGAATAGTTCTTGCTGCTTGCGTTTTGCTACATGATGTAGTCACATTTTTATAATAAAATGCAGGCGCCGCTACACTTTCAACATTTTCCCGCACTGACAGGGACAGATGAAATAAATGACTGTGTAGTGGTTACACCGCCACATACGAACTACGCATCATAGACATGACGTCAGACAAATCCTGCATCGCGCGGTTAGAGTTTACCGAGCGATCGACATACAAGATTTCAACTTCAAACCGATGGGCAGTTGCCCGCCAGACACAACAGCCGTCTGGTCGGAGGATCCTCCCTTTTCTATGGTAAATGAGTGAACTTTACACCCTAAAACTGCATACCTCACTACTTCTATGAACTTGTATACAAGTGGCGGATTTGCCCTAAGGCTCAGTTTGTCAATCATGACAAAAAAATTCACAGATGATAACAAGAAATAACTCAAACCCTATATACTTATTGTAAACGTTCCCGCACATTATGGCGGGCCGAATTGAACCGCATCGTACTTATAACAATAATAACTTAAAACCATTTAAAAATATGTCCAAATAACGAATTGAAACGTGTCATAGATTTTCGCCGCGCCAAGTCGCCAACCCGACTCACTCAACGCTCATATGTCAAAGTTGTCTATTATCTTTAGACTTATGTTGCAAGTTCATGAGATTATTTATCTGTGCGTTTGCACTGGCGAAACATTCACAGCAAAACTGTTGTTTAAATCTCTAGTTCCTGTCAAACGTTGACAGAAAATAGAGATTTCAACATGTTTTACAAACGCTAAAATGATTAACAAAATTAAATAGTACCACTTTTCACAACTTTATACCACAAACAAAACCACTTGACCACCAGGGACACGACTTAATTTTTTGTAAGAAAAAAAAAATCTGTTTGGTTCATTATTGATTTTTAATAAAAACTGAAATTTGCAACTATCCCTGAAACCTCGTAAAATATTATACATCAGCAGCTTATTATAGTTAACTAAATTTCTGAACCGATTTCGATAAAAGTTGGCAATAAAGTAAATTCAATAATGTGGGTGTACCTGCTACAGGGCTGGGACACCTCTGCCCAAGCCTTCGGGGAAACAAGGCGTTATGTTAATATGTTAAAGTAAATTCATTATGTGGTCTATATGATGGATGCTGAGAAAGGGGCGGATGATACTTACTACGTAGCCTGAGTGACTGGGGCCTAGGGCGACCAAGACTGCAAATCCGCCACTAAACTGTTAAGTACATTAGTACAGTACCTACCTAAGTCAGCAGACTCGCAGCAAAATCACTGCAATACACCTGCACCCTAATTGGGGTAACACAATCTAAATGATTTTGAAGGATATTGCTAATCCATTGCTTCATATTTTCGGTAAATTTGTCTGCTCAACAACGTAAATAACGCCATGAATGTTGTTGAACTGTCAAAATGACATTGCTACTGTCAGTGTGTTACGCAATTACCCACTTTATGTGCGTGTAAATTTACATTCATATCTGTAATTTATATGGTGTACATAACAAAGAGTATTCTATCTATTCAAACCTACTACTCCTTTTACTGAAATAAACTTAAGTGGCGTTTAAAGTCAATGTTACCTATTGACTTGAAAAGGTTTAGATGGTATCGCGAAGGAAAGAGGGTTTATCTTCAACCTGTTGCTTCTACCACATTTTATTTTATAGTTTTCTATCCCACCGACAAGGAAGCGACCAGCTATTAATGATTTTCTCGGTCAAGAAACGTACAAAAGATTATAGGTCCCGTGAAAAAAAAAAAAAGTGGTGGCACTTCGGGAGTGCCGACAGAAGTGAAAAATTGAACAAGATCGCCTTAGTGGAAAAAAAATACTTGTGTAGAACATTGGTCCGTAACCTTATCTAAATAAAAAGCACATTCGCGTTTACCAAAAATAATACTTTTGAAACCTTTAAAGTAAAAAATACTTGCACAGAACATTGATCCGTAACGAAATATAAATAAAGAGCACAATCGCGTTAGCAAAAATGAGGTGTCGTCATGGTGTCGCGAAATCAATTGTTTAGTCCCATCTCAAAAATGCCCAACGCGCCTAAAGAAGTTTTCACTTCAAAAGAAAGAAAGAAAAAAAGTATTTATTGTGACTCGCACAGGAAGATCATAATCTAAACACACAATGATAAAAGTATAAAAAGAAAATTCTAAAAAATGAAAACAAAAAACAAAATGTTCTGTACGAGGCCAAACTGTTCCATCACAGCATGATGCTGCGACATTTAAAAATAAGTGTCGCAACTCTACTCGCTTCTTGTTAAAGCTCCCGCAGGCAAGCGCAAATCGACAGCGCGACGCGACTCTAGTAGAACAATTTCTATGAAAAACTTCATGGAAATTGTTCTACTAGAGTCGTGTCGCGCTGTCGCATCGCGCCTTTCTGCGTGAGCCTTTCATCGCCAGCGGTGTGACAGGTACATTTTGCAAAGGTAGGTCATAGGGATCGCTGTGTTTTACAACTATTGACCTCTTAAGGTCAATGAGGTCCTTGAGGTCAATAGTTGTAGAATTTACTGAAAGAAATACTCTGAAGTCTTGCTATGTTTTAAACGACATTCTTTATTCGTAACACACTAACTAATTATTTACATCATCGGAACATAAGATAACATAACACAAGCTCATTTATCTGGCGTGATTTATTGCAATCGACTTCTTCTCAGTTCGTCGGTCACGTGTACATGAGTCTTGTCTAGGTAGAGCTGCTCCATCATCGAAGCCGATTAACTTGGCTTTATGATGATGCCTTTTGCCGCGAACGGCATAAAGTTGCATTTTTTAAATCACAATATAAATTAAAATAAAATAGCTTAACTTCTAACATCATTTAACTCAAATCTGATAGGCAGGCCTTAAGGTTGCACTAGTCGACGGCTCGAACTCGTTGGTGCGCGTGGCTAATATGCATGCTATTTAGTATAGTTATTTATTTATCTAGTTTTATTTATTTAGTGACTAGACGATGATTTATAACAAAAACGAGCGCGTAAAATTTCATGAACAGACCCTTGAGCGTATAAGTGTAATGGAAAAACTACAGGATGAATCAACTCAAAATAAAATTATTTAAACTTTTGTATAAATTATCTATTCCTGTGCGGTTTTTATTTTGCCATTTTCATACTACTTACGTTATTTATTTACGCCCAAAGATGAGTTTTTTTTTTTCCAATTCTGCTTCCATACAGGGCTAGATAATGAAAAGAAAAATTGATATAATTTTTAGTTTTGAACGTACACTGTTAAACAGACGAGTTATCATCATACTACGTCTGTATGGAAGAATGACCGACTAGCGTAACCTTAACAATACCTATGTAGCGTCCGCGCCACCACTCAAGTCCGATAGACGCGGCGCTACTGTCTATATCATTGCATCAAATTCCATTAAAAACCGGCCAAGTGCGTGTCGGACCACGCACAATGAAGGGTTCCGTAGTTAAGATGAATTTATCCCAAGAACAAACTTAACTTTGTAGTTGAACATGTTTTTGCAACCGCAAATGTAAGTTGGTCGATTATTACTTATTAACTTGTAAAGGCTACTTAGCTGTGATAGTTATTTTAAGTTTTCTAAAGGTATGGCATTTTGTAGTTGACCTCTGAGGATCGTAATGAACTTAAAGCCTCCAGGAAGGGCGTAAAATAACTTAAATACTAAGCGAACGCTCGCTAAGGGCACCCCCTGTGGGTTACGAACCTCGGCTTAGGGCGTCGCTGGGGGGAGGACAGCAAGATGGGACAGGCTGGATCAAATAGTGATAGTTTTCCGTTTAATTTCGTTAAATAGGTACATATACTACTGCCATGATTTTTTTCACATATCCAAAACCAACCATTTAGCTGGCAGGGACACATACACTTGACTCTAACAAAAATTAGCACTTTAAAGCTTAATATTTCGAAAAGGGATCCCTGAATCCAAACATGGTTTTCACAAACTCATTTTTTGAACCTTTCCAACGACACTCCATAGGCTATGCCATACTATGAAATAGTTCAAAAAAAACATGCCCACTTTAAGTGTAGAAACGGGAGGTAAGTACTTACCTTAAAAAAAATATACCTGATTTTATTTTACTCATGTCAAATTATAGCTAAGAGTCTCTGAGCTAAGCCGCGGACAGACACACTGACAGACGGAGATAGCGAAACTATAAGGGTTCCTTGTTTACTATGGAACCCTAAAAAATGTAGTTCCACAATTTTCCGCCGGACTTCAGTGGTGGCGCGGAATGTGTATTTACAGAATTATAATCATTAAAATCAACTGTATAAATGTCCTATATCGTCAAAATAAACTATTGGAGAGTACAGATTTAAAAGAAAAAAAAGTGTTTATTGTGACTTGCAAAGGAAATCACAAATTAAAATAAAACACAGCCATAAAACCATAAAATTAAAACAACGTAAAATTAAAATAAAAGCAGATAGTCCTGTACGAGGCCAAAAGACTCCTATTTCAGCATAATGGTGCGGCTGGTGCTGTGTTTTGTGGGATAGGATATAATAATGAAATCCAAAACACATTTTTTTGTAGACTTTGTGCTTACTTTACTGCCATCTGTTGAGTCAAATAAGAACGAGTTTTGAATTGGGTTCTGGTTAGTTTTACAAAAACGTAACAGATGACGCTAGTTAAGAGCCCTACACCCTTATCTAATTGAAAATAAATAATTATATTAAATAATTGTTGTCTAAATGGTAGAACCTTTTAAACAAGCGGTCTAAAAGAGATGCAGTATCATTTAAAATTAATTTATATTTTATTTGAATAATCAGCAAGTCCAACCGGATACACATTTCTAAACGATTTTCGACATCCTCATTCCTCAATTACATCTGCACTGCTGTGAAACTTCCGTCTTTCTTGTGGAAGTGGATGTTTACGTTAGACAGAAAGAGACAACCCATCCATTTATGCTATTTATTTTCTGTTCTGACGCATGTAGAACGTAAAATATCTGTGAATGAAAGCGTCAAATCAATCTGTCATTCGTCGACGGCGAATCGGCCGCATCAGCGGACTCGAGTTACGAGTTAATTTACAATTAATTGTAAACTGAACTGTAAAAGAATGCAGTATCGACTGTGAGACGCGCGTGCGAAGTGTTCGTAAAAAATAATTGGACGAAACGTGATCGACAATAAGATGCCTTTTGTAAACATCAAAAAGCAATATCTAGCAATCGGGATGTTGATTTTCGTTTTATTGTTTTTATTTAATACTAGGCCCGCTTTTCAATGTCAGTTTAATGCAGAAGTGAGTTCATATCTCCCAGTGATTTACGGGATTACTCCGACGTACGTGAGACTCGCACAAAAGGCGGATCTTACAAGGTAAGAATTGTTTATCGTGATTCTTCTGCCCTTGATTTATAGTATAGCTTACCTCATTTGTTTGGCTAAAGTATTTGGCAATGGGTACTCTTCGTAAGCCGACAATTATTTTATTTAGTTAATTGATGGGCTTGCACAATGAGTACCTTGAGAATGTGCAGTAGGTACTTGTCATACGAAAAGTACGTCTGACAAGCTTTGTGGATTTCGAAGAAATCTGATCTTTAATTAATTAAGTACTCACCTTTTGATTCAGGGAATAATGTCTTTTTCACAATAAAATATACTTGTTAGTGTGGAAATTAATGCAGCCACACATTTGTTACAGCAGATGACTTAATATTCATTTATACAATGCTCTAAGTGTTGGAATTCGTTCAAAGCTTGAGAACACTGACATAAAACTATATGCGTGATAAATAATTTTATATAAATTATTTAAAATATTTTTTTGAGACTATAGAAAAATTGCAGTTTCATGTTTGTAAACTATCTTGATGACTTCATTGTGTTGTCAGCTGCAGATAATTTCATTGTGCTTTGTGGTACTTCATATTTTGACATGAAAGTTTTGAAAAAAAAAAAATACCTAATTATCTGGTAATAACAGGAAAAGCATTATTGCATAAAAAACAAGTTTACATTATTCAACTAAATAAGTTATCTAAAAACATTAAGTTAGAAAATTAAATTACTTATTAGTCTATTAGGCTAGATTGTAATCAATTACTAAGAACGTCACATTTTTTTTTTTGCATTAATAAATTAATACAGAAAAAAATACATTATTCAACTTAATTCTTCCTTAAATATGAGGGGTTTATTAAAAAGGTTGCTTGGGTTGAGTGACATTCAACTTCGAAAATGTATGGTTTAACAGTCGCTAATCATTACTTTAAGCAACGTATAAAAAAACTCCTCAATGTCAAACTGGCCTAGCTTTTTCCCAACTATGTTGGGGTCGGCTTCCAGTCTAACCGTATGCTGCTGAATACCAGTATTTTACATCCTGCCTATGGTATACGTACAACTGCCTATCTGACCTCCACAACCCACTTACTGGGTAAGACAATACCCCTTGGTAGACTGGTTGTCAGACTTTCGGGTGTCTGACTACCTGTAACAACTGTCGAAAGATCTACAAATGATAGCTGGGACCAACGGCTTAACCTGCTTTCCGAAGCACGGAGGGAGGAGTCTTGGTATATAAAAATGGTCACCCATCCACAGACCAACCACAGCTTAACCTTTTCGATCGACCCGTGCGGCTCTTATTCCTTAGCCACAAGCCCCTACCAAAAACAACCAATTAAGTAACTAGTACTTGCTTTAAAAGCACATCTTCCTGTCTGTAGAAATTATGTTATTATTGAAATTTAATTAAATGAGAATCTTTAATGTCCAGATAGAAATTCACATACAACTTTCAATAAATACCAGGATTGGCATGATTAAATCTAATTAATTAATTTAATGATTTTGTCAGTAAAAACCATTGATTAAATCATATTGTTTTAAATCTTTCCTATTTGTAACACAAACAAAAATTCTTAATTTTAGATAATGGATAGATTAATAACATACATGCAAATGTATGTAAAAATCACTGTGTTAGAATTATAAAATTTAAACAAAAAAACTAACTGTCCGGCTTTTTCTGTTCCTAATCTGTTCCTGATTTTTGAATGTACAATACAGAAAATCTTTGAATGCAGAATTACTAACTTTTAAAAATAACATAAAGTCTTCTTTCAGCAAGATATTTAAGGTAGGTACTTTCCCTTCATGTCACATAATTTTGGGACGCCCTGTATAAACTACTGCTGTGATTTTTTTCACACATCCAAAACCAACCATTTAGCTGGCAGGGGACACACACACTTGACTCTAACAAAAATTAGCACTTTAAAGCTTAATATTTCGCAAATGGATCCTTGAATCCAAAAATGGTTTTCACAAACTCACAATGTTTTTAAAGGACCTTTCCAATGATACCCCACAGCGTGGGTTAAAAAAAAAAAACATCACTTTATGTGTAGGAGAGATACCTACCCTAAAAAAAAATGATTTTCATAATTTTGTTTTACCACTTTGTCGGCGTAATTAATATGTATACCTATGCTAAATTACAGCTTTCTAGTAATAAGGGTCTCGGAGCTAGACCGCGGACAGACAGACATACAGACAGAGACAGACGGACATAACGAAACTATAAGGGTTCCTTGTTTACTACGGAACCCTAAAAATTATGTTTTTTTTTCAATAAACAGTATTTTTCAAATGTTACTCCAGTGTCCTTTTGTCCAATTTATTAAAATCCTTTTAATTTAACTTAAAAAAACAACCGATTTAAAAAAAAAAACACTACAAACTGAAAAATAACTTTTATTTCGGAAGTTGGTGTCTTTGGTTTTGAATTTTCGTTCTTTTTAAGTCTGTTGTTTATTTTTTGTAAAAACTTTTTATTTTTAATTTTTTAGCTGTGGTACCTACCCCACATAAATTCGAATACCACTACCTGCTATGTGAATAACAGTGACAGGAAGTAATCATATCATCCACATACTAAGTGGGAAAAAATACGTATTATTCAAGCTAACTCAAAAACCACCCAAGCAAAGTTAATAAAATTGATATGCGACCACCTCTGAAGTATGATCAACCAAACAAAAAAAAAAAATCATCAAAATCAATTCATAATTGGCGGAGTAATTGCGTAACAAATATACAAAAAAAAAAAAACATACTGCCGAATTGAGAACCTCCTCCTTTTGGAAGTCGGTTAAAAAATAATCCTTTTAATTTCAGTCCGCTGGTTTCGGGTAAGCTCTTTATTATTCGTACGTAAAAACGCCGCAATACGATTTATTAATAATTTCTGACTAGCGAGAAGTTGTTTGATTAGTAACGTGAGACACTGATTTGTCAGATACCATTTTTTTCTACATCTGGGCAACCTTTTTCATTATGTCCAACAGTTCTCAGACAGAATGCTATGTTATCGATCTCTAAACATTTTCAACTCGTTCAAAATGGTTTCTACACATTATGATATTTTCTCCTGAAAAAACTTTTTACAAAAAAAAAAAACAACTGACTTCCACGTCGGTTGTTTTTTTTTTTTTGTAAAAAGTTTTTATTTTTTACTTTTTAGTTGTAGTATTTACCCCACACAAATTCGAATACCACTGCTTGCTATGTAAGTAACATTGAGAGGAAGTTAACATATCATCCACATACTAAGTGGGAAAAAAATACGTATTATTGAAGCTAAGTCAAAAACTACCCAAGCAAAGTTAATAAAATTGATATGTGACCACCTCTGAAGTATGATCTACCAAACAAAAAAAGAATCATCAAAATCAATTTATAATTGGCGGAGTAATCACGTAACAAATATACAAAAAAAAAAACATAGTCGAATTAAGAACCTCCTTTTGGAAGTCGGTTAAAAAATTGTTTATTCGCATCAACTGACCAAATATACCTCTAATGTTCACCTGAAAACAAGATTTTCAGACGGGTTGCTATGGGTTTTATTTTTTGCCTCATTTTTAATTTTCTCAAATGGTCGCCTGGGTACATGTGACGCTACTGTTATCTAAAATAATATATTATATCGTTCAACTACATTATGAAAATCGGACAGATTGCTATGAAACAGTTCGGTTTTTTTTTTTTTGACCCAGTCAGGTCAGACTTGACGCGAAAAATTTCTTTAGGGTTTTTGTATTGAGAATAACCAAATCTATCGATATATACGGTTTTGTTCGTAAAACTATCTTTCTACAACATCATTCTTAATTACGTTATGATAAGATAAGATTCTGGAGTGGCGATCGTGTACCGGAAGACGTAGCGTTGGAAGGCCTCCCAGAAGGTGGACCAATAACCTAGTAAAGGCCGCATTAATCCGCTGGATGCGGGAAGCACAGAACTGTTCGAAGTGACGGTGCTTGGGAGAGGCCTATGTCCAGCAGTGGATGTCTTTCGGCTGAAATGCTGGTGATGATAATGAAGAGGAAGCACTGTATTTTATGGCCTGACGTTTTTAATAGATAGTAGTTTTTTTTTGGGTAGGACAGCCCTTTTTAGTGTATTTTTGAAGACGCCAAAGCTAGCAAAACCATTGGTGCCGAGAAAAAAATCGCCAGTTTTCTTCGGGATTCGTGGGTTAGTGGGAGTATTAAGGGTGGGGAAGATCACGTGGCGGGTCTAAATTTGTGTTTAAGCAATAATAATAAGGCGTAGTCGATGGAGCCCCCCGCCGGGGTGCTATTACTTTGTCTGAACGAAACAACCTATGAGTGATATTCGTAGGTACATTACCTGTGGTAAAATGTCAATTTATTACATGAATTTGTTGAACTTTTTGAACGTTTAGATTTTTTTTCTCGAAAAGTACGCGTTTGCTGGCTGTGACATTTTGCAATAAAAGCGTTCTACATCACAACATCTATACGCAAAAAAAAAATGGAAGCTTCTTACGCGCGGGCCAGAAAGAACAGTGAACTAGTGGAGCCAAAAATATCACTCCACAGCAACCAGCTGCACCTCCAACTTTGCTCATCTAATAAACATGGACGTCTCATAGCTTATGCACAAGAGAAGATTGTTAAACTAATTCCCTTTTTCAGGTTATCACAAACACTGATGCATGTGAAGAACTTCCACTGGGTCGTGATTGAAGACTCCACCGAGAAGACAAAGTTGGTCGCGAACTTGCTCAAAGAGTCCAATTTAAAATACACACATCTTAATATCAAAACGCATAAGACTAAGGCATCTACGGTATGTTTGATAACTTGAAATATTTTAATAATTAATAAGTACTTGGCGCCCATATTGTTCTATTGAGGTCCTTGTTTGTTGCTTCAAACTATAGGTACTGTGGTCAACTGTCAGTCAACCGTCAAGTGTCAACTACCTGTCAAACACCACAACAATATATATTTTTATAATTATGATAATTCAGGATTGTTTGCTGAAGTAACTGAGGATTTCATGTTCAGAAGATATAAATAAATTCTTTATTGGCATAAAAAATGTGTACAAAGTGAAGCCCTGACTCCTGCGCTAGGTAAAAACACCTGTGTTACAGGGGCCAGTGTCTTCTCCCAATCAGTAAGTTTTGGATTTATGCAATAACATCATTTGAATATACTAGACAAACAAAAAGTATTAAATTAGTTATTTTACATTCATTATTAAAATAGTTATTAAATACATGATTAAAAAAAGAGAAGTAAAAATTATGATAACAATTGATTGTCGTTCCACATTAGTGTGAGTGTGAAGTATAAAGAGTGTGTGTGTGTGTGAAGTATAAATCGTGTGGGGGTGTGTGTGTGAAGTATAAAGAGAGGGTGTGTGTGTGTGAAGTATAAAGAGAGGGTGTGTGTGTGTGAAGTATAAAGAGAGGTGGTGTGTTGATGTGTGGTGTGTGGATGAAGGTCAATGAGAGGTTGTGATGATGTGTGATCTTGTTGAACTTAATTATATTCATACCTATATTAAAATGGATTCTGTTTCACTGTACTTTTGAGTCAGTAGCCATGACTTATAGTTTTAGCTTCCCTTATTGTAAGAGGATTAATATTGAGAGCACTGTTTGTTTTATTATAAATGTAACTTGATAAATACATTCGTTGCCTTCTAGCAGCTGCGGTGTCGAATTTAACAGATAGGCAGTAAGCGTGCTATAAGGAATATTTGCCTAAAACTTGCTTATTTATCGGTGTGACAATATGCTATTTGGCAAGTATATGTAAAACATACATTTTCCGTACTGTGAGAACTTGACACTTGTCATATATGGGGAATCTAAAAGGCCTAAACGTCATTACTTTAAGTACAGATCTTTGGGCCCTTTCAAGTCTAATCATGTGCGTTTTGCATGCCCCACCCCATACACCAATGCAATACCCGATCAGTGATCACTGATTGAACCAGAGCGTAATATCCCGTGCGTAGTAGCTCATAATTAGCGACGTGTCGAAGTGTCTTAAATACTAGTAATAAATGAGTTTTCTAATTCGCGCAGTGATTACCTCAATGTGCTGGCGCCAAGTAAACTTATCGTCGAGTAGTACTCCTAAGTATTTAACTGTATTTGATCAAGGAATAGGTAGACATGAGCAGGACGTATAGTTCTGGGGGACATTACATGCGTTTAACTTAACGCATATATTGGAAGGTTTAATTTTAGAGAAACTAAATTGGATTAGGGTCGATTTTGCAAGGTTTAAGGTTAGTAGGTTAGCTCTTACTCAGTGGCTCAAGTTAAGCAAGCCTGACTCGGCTTTTTGTCGAACTTCGTCCCAGGTCTTCCCATGAAATACGAGTGCTGTGTCCTCAGCATATTATGTAAAAATCTTACCATTTGCAAGAGCTAGCTGACACAGAAGAGACTGGGTCCAAGAATACTATCCTGTGGTACGCTGTATGTAACCTAGGTATCTGAGCTAACGTGTTCTCGTATTTTTACTCTCTGTACGATCACAGAGAAAGTCTTGAAAGATGTTTAGTGCCGTTCCCCGAACACCAATCTGTTCCAGTTTGTCCACAAGAATAGGTATCGAAACGGTGTCAAAAGCCTTTGCTAGGTCAAGGAAAATGCCGATACACTTTTTTCGGGAATTCAATTGAGATGTAACATGATCCACAAGTTGCCCGACAGCGTCCTCAGTGCTTTTTCCCGACCTAAAACCAAACTGGGCATCCGACAATGGTGCCGATTCCCTTGTTCACAAACTAAACTAAATTTAAGTTCTGTGCATCTTTTTAAATTAATAATTTTTTCAAATTAATCAGCGCCTGTCACTACCATACTAGTTTAGACGTGATTAAAAACTTGCCTACTAAAATTACGTCAATTTACGTCAAGCGCTGATTAATTTGACAGGACTAAACTAAAATTTATCTTCTGTCCTTTTCTTAATGAAATAGAAAGAAAAAGATGCACTGAACTTAAATTTAGTTTAGTTTGTGAACAAGGGAATCGGCACCATTATCTTGTTAAGTTCTAATTAGCCTAGTATTCAAGTATAAAATGATTTTTGTTCCATATCATATTCTACTTTCTGTATACCTACTGCCTTTTCCAGCTCTTTAAGATCATTATCTGTTGTTGTACACACGGCTATACATCAAGCTATACATTTCCAGTATAAGCTGACCTCGCATTGTAAGGGAATCGTATACAATGCGAGGTCATCTTTAACTGGATTTGTATAGCTTGATATGTAACCGTGTGTACGTTGACCTTCCGGGGGTCTTTCTATAACAGATAATTAATTGTGTCTTCTAAAGTCTCATTGGTCAACGCTTGATAGGTTTTCGAATCTATGGCAACTTTTAAAAAAAGCAAATATTGTCTATGTATGCCCTAGGTAGGTACAGACAGGATTTTGGTTATTTAACTTTTTATCATTTCGTATACACAGTGATGTTCTGCTGTTGACCAAAGACAGAGATAACTAAAGAGGCTGACGATATACAGGATGGTCCAAATAGTGACGTCATAAACAAAAATAGGCTCATGCCCAGGGGTAATTATGACTCGAAAATTAAAGAATCGCGGAACATACATGGGATATTTTCGGATACCCCTGGGCATGAGGAATCAATTTTTTTTATAACGTCACTACTTGGAGCACTCTGTGTATATATATTTTTTTTCACATTTTAATAAACATTTCAGATCATGGATATCAATGTATGTCTGTTTAGAACAAGCATATTCAACACGACTTGGTATTGTGTATGTCCGCCAAATATTTAAGGGAACTCATATTTTTAACTGTTTTAGGAAAACTTGCAATTTATTTAGTTGTTCTTCAGATATTAGATTGCTATGAAAAACTAATTCAAGCTAGGTAGTAACGCTTGAACTCCGAAAATCGCCCTTACAGCTACAAAATAAAAGTGCTATCAATTTCGAATTGTTACCATGGATGTATGGTTAACTGTACTGATTTAAAATACACTGGCAGACTGGGGGGCGGCACCAAAATATGTTTAGTAAGTAAAAGACAGTTTGTAGTTGGGAGCCCCCTACGTATGCTAAATATAAACGTAGGGTGCAAACATTTCCGAGCTCGCTGCGCTCGCTCTTGCATCCTACATCCTCTTTCATCTTTGACTTTTCTACGTAAGTCGATAAAGTCCTAACTCCTATTTATGTTTGCTGTAGCTACCTTACCTATCCGGGGCGGGATACTAGAATTTTCGAGCTCGCTTCGCTCGTCATTACATTCTACATTGTCAAACAAAGTGATTCGCATTTCTGTACTAATGTTCAAAAAAAGATTTAATCTATCCGGAGTGCTAAAATGTTCGAGCTCTCTTCGCTCGCTCTAGTATCCTATATTCGTCTAATGTTCTAACTTTTCAGTACAAGGCTGCAAGTTTTTTTTTTAGGTATATCTCGTAGTTGATCTCTGGGATCATAACTACTTAACCGGGCTTTCCTGTGGGTGCCTTAAGCTACTACACTTAAAACCTCCAGCCAGGGGTTATTCAACTATGCTAATTAAAACTAGGTGAACGCTCGCTAAGGGCATCCCCTGTGGGGTACGAACCTCGGCTTAGGGCGTCAACCGGAGGGAGGACATCAAGGATAGGACGGGCTGGATCAAAGTTTTAATTATGATTATTAATTAGTCCGGGAATTTAAAGCTACGTGCTCAGCTGCAACAACTGCTGGCACCTCATTGTATCGAGCAAGGGTCGGGGGGGAGTACCATTTACTCGGGGACGCGGTCGCGATTGCAAAGAACCTCGGCGGCGAGGTCGGAATGACGGCAGGCGTCTGTTTTTATACACTGCTGGTTTCCCTACTGCTCTCCTGGAGAAAGGTAATTGGGTCGTCAGGGTCGGTAAGGATCGGGAGGTTCCTGTTTAGGATAAGGCGGGAGGAAACACCCGGGTGTCATCATTGTGTGGATCGGCCTGAGGACACGGTGGAGCATACGGTGGAGGTCTGCCCGGCTTGGGCGGAGCAACGCCGTGTCCTCGTAGAGGCGATCGGCGGCGGTGATCTCTCGCGTCCGGGCCTGGTTCAGGCCATGGTAAGGAGCGAGAGGAAATGGCAGGCCGTCACCTCCTTCTGCGAAGCGGTAATGCTCGCGAAGGAGGAGGCGGAACGCGTGAGGGAGAGGCAAATTTCGCGCCCTCTTGCCCCTAACCGCCGCAGGAGGAGACGCCCGGGGCGGGAATCGCGAGCCGATTTCCGGCCACCGTAGGCGCGGGCTTGCGGACGGTGAGCAATGGGTAGCTCGCCGTCCGGTAAGGACCAAGCCCGGGTCGACGGCGCGTTGTGTTCCACGCGCGCCTCAAAGAGATGTCAGCAGAATTGACGGGGTCCGCTAGGGCCAATGCCTGGGGGGTTCGAAGAAAACCGATAGGGACATCGCGGCCCCCGGCAACACGGCAACCGAAGGAACACGGGTGGGTTTTAGTCAGTAAGAGTCTGACACGCCCTCCCGCTCCACCCAGAGCGGGAGAAGTTATTTGATAATTTCCCACGCAAAAAAAAAAAAAAAGGGTCGGTAAGGAAGTCGGCAAGATGTTTCCTATTTCTGTATGAATACTCAAAAAAAACCTGAAATTTTCGAGGCAGTGAGCTTAAAATTTCCAGCTCGCTTAGCTCGCTCTTATACTTATACTACTTCTCAAACTTTTCTGCATACCTGGGCGGGGGGCCTCATTTACTTTTGCCGCCCCGGGCCCGCAACAGACTTGGTCTGCCAATGTAAAAATAACAGATTTTTTTCATCTCGAAGTAAAAACAAATACAAATATGGCTGATAAAACGGACCGCACGTCTGTGGAAGCACTTTGACCTTGAGCTGGCCAGCGTAGTACGGAGTTTCAATAGAATTAGGGGCCAGCTTACACTGGTTTTGTTACCCTGACATGCGGCAGACGTACCTATTGTGAATAACTTAATTTATCCTTTTACAGCCTGGGTCTTTATTGCCGAGTCCAGGGGTGATCTGTACTAAATTAGTGAGTACACTAATAAGTGATTACCGTAACATAACTGCATCCAGTTACGTGACTATTATGCTATGTACCATGTACCTACCATCGCGGACACTGGCAGTGAACACTTTTCAACCTTATAACTAAGGCCATAAGGGTGAAAAGTGGTTCACTGCAAATGTCCGCGGTTGTACCTATGTACAGGAAGGGTGTTATGTATCCACAGTGGGATTCGGTTTTTGTGATTATTTTTCATGCCATGACCCAACCTTTCATGACATGATATAATAATATAGAATTTCTAAGAATTTTGTTTTGTTTTCATTTTTCTGTAATAATGTACCTACGATTTTTAAAGAATGGAAAAGGGAAATATTTAACTGATCCTCTAAAAAATTATTGACCTTCTAATGACGAACGCTTTTTTTTTAAATTAACGACCCTCTAATATATTTATGAAGCTCCTACTGAAGCACACTTTTTTTAAATAAAAGAGCCTTTTAAACTTTCTGGCCTTTTTTCTCAATTGGTCGCATAAACGAAGCTACGAGAGCACCGCGACCAAATGGGTTAGGTTGGACTTACATTCAAGTTGGTCGGAGTTACTTGCCTATTTGGTATTTTTAAGACGCCAAAATAAAAATTATTTGAGATTCACAAAAAGAGGTTCACATTAGAGTGTTCAAAAATATCTTTTTTTAGGAAAGTAAAATACAATTATTTGAGGTTCAATTAAATACATGCCAATGGAAAACTTACGCTTTGATCACTTGATTTCACCATTCACCAGTCATTTGGTGCTCAAAAAGGGGATCACCTGGAAAGGTTTCCGGGAGTTTTGAAAAGTTGGTGATTTGATTGATTTCTATGTGGTCTTTTTGAATTTTCACTTGGCACCGCACCATCTTTGCCGCTCGCGCTGCCATGTCAAATGAGTCTGAAAAAAAACTTTTCGTTTTTGGGTGCCATTTTTTCAAGAAGCGAGGCAGTCAAGTGAAAATTCGAAAATACCACGTCGAAATCACCAATTTTCAAAGCTCCTGGAAACTTTCCAGGTAAAACTACCAAATGACTGGACTATGCATTCCTCCATGCATGACCTATTGCCGTATTAGGCATGCTTATTTTGAACCTGATTGGTATTATGACCGAGTTACCATAAAAATGTAGGTAATTTTAAACGAACTCTATTAAACTCGGTATCCACCATTTTCAAGCGTTTTCATGGTTGCACCGCTAGGAATAATGCAGGCTGACTTGTAAAACATTGGACATACTGAAGGAGGGTTAAGTTGTTCATTCAGTATTCTCGTTACAAATAATAATCCTGTACTTAAAATATATTTTTTCCTGCATTTTTGCCTGTTCCAAGCCCAGTTTATCATACTTTCCTGCCTTTTCAAAGGTCATTTCACTCATTTCCATTCATTCAAAGATCTTCTCCATTGCAGTCACCCGTGCAAGTACTAAGTTACTTAGCAAATCTTAATAAAATATACATGTTGTTTTTTTTTATTATATTTTTATTAATTACTTAAATATTGTTATTTATACTTATTATAATTATAAATCATAATATAATTTTAATATAGGTAATATTAAATATATTATTTATTGATTATTTCATGTCGTTCAGTAGGTATGTCCATCGTCAACCAGTCATGCTGTATATCCAAAAGCCAAAGGTGTCAATAAGTTTTCACGCACTAATTGAAATATGGTTTTATTTTCTTTTGGGTGCTTTAACTTTTTCTATCCAATCTAATATGTCGCAGCCAATGTATTGTGCTGTTTAAAAAAAGGTTTTGACCCGGACTTTTAAATAATGTTTTTAATTCGCTAATTAAATTGCAACAAAAGCTTCAAAAATTGTACCATTTAGGCACAGATACTGTGATTTCGGTATGGAATTATGGCTTTATAATAAATATTTACTTTAAACGTTGAGTACTTAAGGGCCTACCTCGAGCAAAACCTTGCGATAGTGCGTTTTTCTTCGTTATTCAGAAGCTATTAACTCATTAATTAAGATAAATAAACTACATCTAAAAGCAAGTTTATGTTCGATGTCCTATCATCACATTGCACGTTTTTGCAAAAATAATTCACGTTTTATTTTATTTCAAATATCGCTTTTTTGATTTTATTTAAATAATTTAAAAAATGTGTGGATTCGGCGTGCGTAGGGAGCGGGAAGTGCCTTAATAAATTACTGTAGTTATTATAGCAATCTAATAATGCTTAATATTCATATCATTAAATTGTAATTCAAAATCATGATCTCATCACTAAATAATTTGCAAGTTGATCTGTACTCTGATCCGTTTGCGAATAACAATTGGCTTCTGAAGTTCCTATCAGTTTTATTTTCAATCTATAGTAGGTACCTATTTGATATGCTATTCTTTCGAAGGTAGCTATAATATCTCAAAATTCTAAAACTTATACTTAATTACCTATGTATTTCAAATTCTATAGACAACAATTATTATTTTTTGGTTTTTGTGTGAACTCTTTTGTTTAGAATAAAATGGTATTTATGAACTCTGTAATATGGTCAGTGATAGTGCAATAATCAAGGCAGGTTTATACGAGCTCAGTAATCTGACAGTACAGTATTTATATTTTCTTAATGTCCCTCGGGTATCATCGGATTTCCGAATACAAACGAATGCTATTTTCCATGTCCATCAATTATTAGATTTATCGTGTATAATAATTTGAATTCAGAACTAGGTACTTTGTTGTTGTTTTGATTTCCGTGTGAACTATATAGAGCTGTAAAACTATTTTCCTACCTGTCGTGCCTGCCACTTTAGCAGCTTTCCTCGCATTTCTTAAATAAATTACATTAGGTTAAAAGAGTATTAACAACTCTGTATACTTCCAAGTCGATTGAGAGCGTCCGGTCTGCACCAAGTGCAAAGGGTAAATGATAAAAATCCGACAGCTGACGAAACAGGAAGTTTGCCGAGGGACATTAAGAAAATACAACTACAGTAAGTCAGTCCAGCGCTGACTTGCAACTGGGCTCGTGTAGACACTAGTTTCAACCCAGTTCAGTTAACTACCCGTACTACCCGTCTATTTTCGGGTCTAGCCCAGTAGCTTCCCCAGAAACTTAATCTTGTTATCAGCAAAAATCCTTATTTCAAGATAGAGATAAAAGTTGCACGTTCACCGACTAGTTTTAGCAATCTATGCAATCGAATTCCTGGGAACTTCTTTCTTTGACATAACCATAGAATTGGATCTAGTTTTTCTCTTTTACAGCCCAGCAGTCGAGAGAATGCGTGTAAGTTGGACAATTTCTAGTACCATAGCAATAAAAATCAAATTCGCAAAACACATATTTGTTAGTATGAAACTAACAGGTGTTTAGTGATGTAAAACGGTAAAATTACCCTGGTATAAATACGGTAAAAATGTTATTTTACGTAATTTACGGTATTTTACGGTATAATATGGTAATTTTCGGTAATAAACGTATTAAACGTACTCATACAGTCATAACCACTAAAACACTACAAATACGGAAGTGAGTATGTTTGTGTGTATCATGTGTATGTCACTACTTCACTATTAACGGATAAATGGATTTGAATGTTAGCCAGAGATATAAGCAGTATTGGAACTTAAAAAACAGAAAACTGGCCTCGTGCGACTCAAGCGTACTAAAAATCCCTAAAAGTTAATTCTCAAGTCAAGAATTCAAGATATGAATCACACCATGTCATGGATTTATAATAATATCATCTATGTGCAGAGGCAGAGCAGAGAACAGCACAAATTAAAATTTAAAACTTCATAAGTCGCCGGTAATTTTACTGTAATTTATATAAATGACCGTAAAATAACCGTATTTTACCAGCGTTTTCCGTAAAATCACGTAATTTTGCAACCCTACTGGTGTCAAGAACGCATTCTCTCGACCGCTGAACTGTTTGTAATTGGTGGTAAAATATAGAGTTTTCAGTTTAAGTATAAGAAGCGTAGCAAACGTGTTACAGTTTGTTAACAATCTATGTCTTTCATGAACCATCTACGTTATTTCACTAAAACTACGTGATACGTAAAAGTAACGCCTAATAAAAGCGCATTGTTGGATTTTCAACTCTCGGCGCTGAGCTGAGCGTTGAAAATCCAACCGCGCTTTTGGCAATAGATTTAGGCGTCGCGTATACTCCATTTATTGTAATGTAGTATTAGAAAAATAACGGCCAATAATAACAGTCATTGTGTAATATTGTTGAAATTACTGTATTTTAGAGTTATTTTTTGAATGTAAATGGTGTGTAGATTACATTGCTTTAAGTTTATCGTTAAAAAACGGAACTTAGTATACGTTTATATTGAAATAACGAAAGGGTTATAACTGTTATTTGTCTATGTTATAAGTGTTATAACTTATAATAAATGGAGTATTGTGTAAGTGGAAACGGGCATAATGTATTGTCTTACTCTTCGTGTGCTATATATTATATAACTACAAAAGGGATGTTTGTTTCTAATTGTTTGACAAATAGCAAACAGAAAATAATTTGTAGAATTGATGACTAACAAAACATGTGGATATCTTTATTGATTGTTCAATTTTGTAATTGGTTCGTGTAAATATTTCAGGCAAGTGGTGTAGAACAAAGGAATCTGGCTTTGGATTGGCTCAAGGGCCACTTGCAGAAGGCCGAAAACAAAAGAGGCGTTGTGTATTTCATGGATGATGACAACACGTATTCACTCAAAGTGTTTGATGAGGTAAGTCTATTATGAAATACGTAATAATTAGCAGTTCAATAAGTAGCCTATTTAATTAAGAACAACCGATTTCAACCGAGTCGGTTGTTTGTATATAAAAAATGAGCCGTCGCGTCGCGGGACGCCTGGCAGATGTGAAACATCGAAATTATGTACGGGTAATATGCATAAAAGGATAGTTTATGACAGGAAAAATATGGCGACTGTACCAACCGCCACGCCAACAGTTAATCTGACCCCTGACCCGCCGCTATGATGTTTCACATCAAAATATATTTTTAGTCTACGATTTAACGAAACCGACGAGTTTCATGAGTTTTGAAAAATCGCAAACAAGAATTCAAAGTGAATACAGAAGCTCATTTTTTGAAGCACTTACTTCCTTACATATTTCTTAAGGTTTTCACCAATGGCCGGAGTGATTCATGCGGAAGGTTTTAGTGTATAATTTATTAAAGTTTTGTGTAAATTGGCTGAAATTTGACGATTATTGTTGAAGAAGTCGGAAAAAATCATGCCGACTGGGAGCTTTACTGGCGTGCGCTGCCTAAACCGAAAAAGATACATCAAATTTATGTTCTACGGTATTGTTCATCTTAAAAAGTTCTACAAAAAAGTCCGCGATGGCATATGTTTATCTTTTAAGGATGACGCACAATAACCATTTTTATCTTTCAGAAGTTATGCCTTGACATCATATCATTTAAATGAATAGTCTAAAAGATATCACAGTTTTAAAATTACGCGTAGCAACGCGGGTGCAGCGGTAGAAGTCAATGACAATTTCCTCTGTTATTAGGTATGAAATCTCGGTAGTACGTTCCCGTGGGATATTTTCCGACACCCACGCGGGCGAATCCGCGGGCAAAAGCTAGTATTTAAATATAATGAAATAAAAGTCTATTACTGTCAATCGTTTAAAGGTGACAGAGACAGAATGATGTTTTAAATATACAGGGTTTCCATTTCGCTAGCTAATTTAATTAGTTTTGCTAACTAATTTAATTTGATCTATATTTTAGTGATTTGTGACGCAAGATTTAGGCCCGCTTGTCTAAATCTTGATTTTTTACAAATTTTGAGATGCCAATCGTATTCGGCTTATTGGTGATTCGCCTGAATTTACTCGCCCGAAACGGGCGAATTGACACTTTTAAATAATAAAAAAAAATCTCATGGCGATTGGCACGAAGTTAATTTATTTGTAGGCTAATCGATTTAGGAGTTGTCGATTCGCAAATAAATTAATTTAGTGCGAATCGCCTCAAGAATAATAATATTATTTAAAAGTGTCGATTCGCCCGTTTCGATCGAGTAAATTCGGGCGAATCACCAGTAAGCTTTGTATTCGTTGGGATTCTCCAAAAACACAAAACCAGAAATACGCAGAATATAATGAGTGTAGGTACGTGAAAGAATGCTTTATCGTTGTTGACTTATTAGGTAATTGTGAATTCACAAAGAAAAATATTGCAGAATATATTATTTGCAGGCGAAGTAGGTACTTAATTGTTTTATTCTAACAATACAATAACTATGCTTTATCAAGCATGTCCACAAAGTTCTATAAAGGGTTATCATATCTGTCATACATATACAAATATACACACAAATAAATAAAATTGAAGTGTCTGTTTGTAATGTCAAAATAACAGCTTTTTCCTAAATGCATATTCAAAAAAACTTTTTACAAAAAAAAAACAACCGACTTCAAAAAAAAAACACTACAAAGTGAAAAATAACTTTAATTTCGGAAGTCGGTGTCTTTGGTTTTGAATTTTCGTTTGTCACCGACTTCCGAAATTAAAGTTATTTTTCACTTTGTAGTGTTTTTTTTTTGAAGTCGGTTGTTTTTTTTTTGTAAAAAGTTTTTATTTTTCACTTTTTAGTTGTGGTACCTACCCCATACAAATTCAAATACCACTACCTGCTATGTAAATAACAGTGACAAGAAGTTATAATATCATCTACATACTAAGTGGGAAAAATACGTATAATTGAAGCTAACTCAAGAACTACCCAAGCAAAGTTAATAAAATTTATATGGGACCGCCTCTGAAGTATGATCTACCAAACAAAAAAAGGATCATCAAAATCTATTCATAATTGGCGGAGTAATCGCGTAACAAAAAAAAAAAAAAAAAAAAAAAAACATACAGACGAATTGAGAACCTCCTCCTTTTGGAAGTCGGTTAAAAAGCATATACGGTACTTACAACAACAACAATTTTTATTTTTTTCTTCTTGTCCGTCTGTTTGTTCCGGCTAATCTCCGAAACGGTTAGACTGATGTTGACGGAACTTTCACTGGCAGATAGCTGATGTTATAAAGAGTAACTATTAAGCTAATTACTTTTATTTTAGAAAAAAAATAGGGTCCAGCAGCTAGTCAATCTAAAATCACTATTCTACTTGACAGTTATCTTTCTATTACCTGTTATCATCACCGAGTTATCGAAAACCTATCGCATTTTACATACTTAAAGATAATGACCTCTTGTGAAGTAGGTACACACGACTACACATCAAGCTATACATTTCCAGTTTAAGCTTATCTCGCATTGTATAGGATTGCCGTACAATGCGAGGTCAGCTTATACTGGAAATGTATAGCTTGATGCGTAGCCGTGTGTACCTACTGATACTTAGTCATTTACATATTTTAGCTTTAATAAACAAACAGGTAGGTATTAATTATAGTAACTCTGAATATTTAGTTTTAGATGTAAAAAAAGTATTTGAAGTTTTCCAAATGCCCTTTTTGCACCTAAAACGGTTACAACATCAAATTCAGTGATATAATTACAATTCATTATTAATATTTTGGATCACTATAGAGCGATATTTCATATTTCCAAACTAATAAAAACATGTACATATTTGACAGCATTTGCGACGTTACCGACTTTTAGAAATCAATTCTTAGGCCCGGATTCCTCTGTCGCTGACGTCGGTCGCGTACCGTCAGTCGCGTAGCGCGCTGACCATCAGCGCCAATGAAAACATCCGTAGTGCGATACTGACCGCTCCACGGTACAGGCGTCTCCAAGTGGATTTGTTGTGGATTTGTGAAGCGGAGTTTGAATTTGGGATATTATTATGAACCCGTTTATAAATTGTTTAGTTGCTGCAGCATACTTACGCAAGCGGAGACGGCGTCAATATAGAAAAAAAAGATCGTAAATCATCAAACATTCTGGTTGTTTATATTTTTACTAATACCTAGGTAGGTACTAATATTATTATCTCCTAAACGCGTGAACCAATTTACATGATTCAAACGGATAAAATGGTTTTAGACCTAGACCTTTCATTTGACACCAAAATCGTTAAGATATCTCAACAAACAAAAAATCACATTTTCAAGTTGCTCTCGTAATTATCTATCGCGTCGCCCAACCCCCCGCAAGATCCCCGCGTTGCTCCATGAAAGTACATTCGAGTTGAAGTGCATCATAGGTAATACAGTTCTTAATCTTAGAATAGAATAGAATATACTTTATGGTAACTGAATAGTGGTCCCGTCATTTTGATATCAAAACAGCGGGACCAATTTCCTGGAAATCCGATGCAGTTAGGTTTATAATATGCCATGCTTTGTTCTGAAATTGCACAGCATGTTATTCCATTAGACTAGACTATTTTAAACACATAGATTATAATAACAGATAGATTATTTTAAAATTAAAACACAATTATCTTTTACTTACCGATCTCCTTTTTTTTATCATCGCCCTCATTATTGAATTCGGGAAAAAGTGCTTCATAAACTTGTAACCAAACTTTTGCTCTGGCATCGCGATCTTTGTAAAGTTCATTCGATAAATCCCACAATGCAGGACGTTGGCGCACCTCGGCAATCACACGTTCGGTATCAATGTTCATGGTGGCGGGCGACTGTACGCGCGCGTGCCGACGGTCGGGAACAGAGTGAGGACGCTCATAGCGTTCTATAGCGCGTCAGTCGACCGACGAACGCGGCGCTGACGAGCGAGACCGACGCGCGTCATCAGCGGCGCGTAGCAACTCGCGCGCCGCTGATGTCAGCTTTACAGTGTGGTGCTTCATAGAACACAACGTATATTCGTACGCGCAACCGACATCAGCGACCGACATCAGCGACAGAGGAATTCGGGCCTTTAAGCAATAATTTTGCCCATTGGCTTATGTCTTCACGAGTGGTGATATTGTGGGGATACCAAGTACTCTAGGAATGGCTTTTATTTCAACCTCGGTTCGAGGTTTTCTCATGTAGTTTGTGTCAATTCGAGGGAAGGAAAAATATGACCAGTGATCACAACAAAATCTGGTTAATTACTCATTATTGGTTGTGGTTAATTGTGGTTAACGACTGCCTCGTGTTGGTCTAGTGGTCGAAAGCGTTACTGCTGAGCATGAGGTCCTGTATTTTTTCTATATTTTTTTTGTGTGAAAAATTGTCAAATAACTTCGCTGCTCTGGGCGGAGCGGGAGGGCGTGTCAGACTCTTACTGATTAAATCCCACCCGTGTTCCTTCGGTTACCTGTATATTGCCAGGGACCACGGTAACTCTTCGGACAAATCCGCAACCCCGGCAAGCATCGGCCCTAGCGGATCCCTTCAGTTGTGCTGACATCTCTTTGAGGCACGCGTGAAACAACGCGCCGTCGCACAGTGGAACGAATGTATGGGAGCGGTTGGACGTAGACATTTCCGAAAAAAAAGAGTAAAATTATGCCAAACTAATGATGCCATCTTATTCGATTACTTAATGCCTTCATAACTTGTGGTGATGAATTTCTTCATAACTCCCATATTTCGGGAGTAATTTGAGAAAATGTGAAATTTTACTATGAAAATGAGTGTATCGAGCTCTCTCCCTCCTGATTCCGGGCTTGTTTCAAGTAGCGGTCTCTAATATCATAATGCTAATACTAAGAGCTATATTTAATACTAAGACACATAGTGCGCCAAATGTGCACTTTCTGGGATAAAGAGTGATGTTTATTTTATAACACAATTTTTTTATTTTTTGTTTATTTTGTTGATTAAAACCGTTTTTCTAAAGGTTTACCTTATTACAATAACATTTCTGAGCAGCCAATTAGAGAAGATATAAGCTAATTAGGATATATAATTAGGGACTTAAGGTTTACATATAAAACTGATGCACTAATGATTACTGATAAGAACATTGCTATTATTTAATTACTAAATGGCTCTTAATACACTAATTTAGCATGCATCATTTACTAATTATCACAATAACTAATTACCTTGCAATATTTAACAAAGGATACCTGGGATACCTGGATTTTATATAAATAGGTCACTATTAGTAACTTTAAAATCAGTGTTGATTTACACCTCGTTGTATCCAAGCTAATCTCGCAATGTATTTTCCAAATTTTAATACAAATCTTGATATTCACGTTGCTTTATGCGCACGCGCACATAAAGATTTACGCGACTTTAACTATTTGTTCAGTGTTTTAAAAGATAACAGTTGTGTTCAGTTATGTGAAATCGAAGCAGAGATTGAAGCCTTAACTCCATCCACCATCACTGATGGAATTAGTGTCAAACACCAACTGCTGTTGACAATGATTGATGGTAAAATTCATTCCATTATATCCAATACAGCAGCTTCAGTGTGTGACATATGCAAGGCTTGTCCTAAAGAAATGAATAATTTAGAGTTAATCAAAGATAAACACGCAAACGAGGACATGTATAAATATAGCTTAAGCACCCTTCACGCTTGGATTCGCTCAATGGAATGCTTATTACACATTTCCTACAAATTAGACATAAAATCATGGCAAGTAAGGGGTGATATAGCAAAAAGGCAAGTTGATGACAGGAAGAAAAGAGTTCAAGAGGCTGTAAGAAGAGAAACGGGCTTACTTCTCGATGTTGTGAAACAAGGCAGTGGATCCACCAACAATGGCAACTCGGCAAGGAGATTTTTTGAAAACTACACTAAATCTGCTGAACTGACCGGAATAGATGCTATGCTTTTAAGAAAAATCTGTGTGATCTTGCAGTGTATTTCATCAGGAGAGAAGATCAACGTAACTAAATTCCGAGAGTTCTGCTTTGATACTGCTAAGCTTTACGTGGAGTTATACCCATGGTATTATATGCCTTCTTCACTTCATAAAATTTTAATGCATGGGCCAGACATAGTTCAGAACATGTCAATTGTGCCCATTGGTTTTCTATCCGAAGAGGCATCTGAGGCTAGAAATAAAGATTTTAGAAAATATAGAGAGGGGCATTCTCGAAAGCATAGCAGTATCTCATGCAATGAAGATATTATGCACAATCTTTTACTGTCTTCTGATCCACTTGTTACAAGTATCCGTCCAAAAGGAAATAAGTTTGTAAAAAAATCTTCTTTTAAGGAATTTTATGAGCTTACGGATTCTGAGAAAAGTGATATCGAATTTGTTAACATAAATGATTTAGCGGACATCGATTCTGAATTTGAATTAATTGATGATGATGATGATGACGAAGATAATTAAATGATGTTATTGTTTTAAAATGTGTAACTTAGTAAATTAGAGCTTACATCTTAATTATTTATTGTACTTTTAATGAAACTAGGTAATTTATTATCAACTTACTTAAAAGTCATACTCTCATCAGTTCTTGTGAATATTTTTGTTAATATATATTTCTGTATATATATAATATATTTATAGACCTCTTAATAAGTCTGTCTGCGGTTTAAAGTAAATACAAATGGGGAAAAAACGTTTTTTTTTTTAAATTTTCATTTCCTTTTATCCCAGAAAGTGCACATTTGGCGCACTATGTGTCTTAGTATTAAATATAGCTCTTAGTATTAGCATTATGATATTAGAGACCGCTACTTGAAACAAGCCCGGAATCAGGAGGGAGAGAGCTCGATACACTCATTTTCATAGTAAAATTTCACATTTTCTCAAATTACTCCCGAAATATGGGAGCTATGAAGAAATTCATCACCACAAGTTATGAAGGCATTAAGTAATCGAATAAGATGGCATCATTAGTTTGGCATAATTTTACTCTTTTTTTTCGGAAATGTCTACGTCCAACCGCTCCCATACATTCGTTCCACTGTGCGTCGACCCGGGCCCTGGTCCTTATCGGACAGCGAAGTACTCATTACTCACCGTCCGCGCAAGCCCGCGCCTACGGTGGCCGGGAATCGGCCTGCGATTCCCGATGCCTAGGACGTCTCCTGCGGCGGTTAGGGGCGAGAGGGCGCGAAATTTTTCTCTACCTCACGCGTTCCGCCTCCTCCTTCGCGAGCATTACCGCTTTGCAGAAGGAGGTGATGGCCTCCCTTGCCCTCTCGCTCCGTACCATGAGGTCCTGGGTTTCAATTCCTGGATTGGGCAGTCTTATTGGATTTTGAATCTGGAATTTCTCGGTAGCAGCCCACGATCTGGACTTGTGCCCGGTTGATGAATTGGCTCGCCTCCTATTACATTGAGACTTAAACATAAAGGGCGAAATGTGGGTGTAGTTATTATAGGTAGGTACAGGTGGGTGTACCTGTAATAACTACACCAGGTTACGCCGGTGCGTAACCCTTTCGGGAATACATGCGTCATGTTATGGTATGTGGTTAATTAATTTTATCTAGAACAATTTTTCATTCGTTTGCCAAGCGTATCAATTAAAACAGCACTATTAATTAATACACTTGTTATCTTTAAAAATAAAAATTAATGTTAGATAGTGTTCTAAAAAATTTTGTGTAGTTTTGACATCTCTTGAGTGAGATATTATTTTGATTGAAAATTATATCGATATATTAAGACGCTTAGGTATCACAAAAATGTGGGCCATCTTTATGACATGTATTTCGTCAGCGAGTGTGTAAGATTTTCTACTACTTAGGTAACCAGGGCCATACGAGTTTTAATTTCTTATTTATTTTTCCACTGCAAGCGGAAATAATTGAATATATTAAATTATTAATAGCTTACTTCGCACCGACATGTGTGCTATATCTAATAATATCTGGATTTTTTTATAGTTTTCTAAAAATGAAACCTAGCTAGATCGGTTTATCGCCCCCGAAACTCCCTGCATACTAAATTTCATGAAAATCGTTGGAGCCGTTTCCGAGATTCAGATTATATATATATACATATTATGTATATGTATAATCTGAATCTCGGAATGGATTATATACAAGAATTGCTCGTTTAAAGGTATTAGATAAATATGAATGTATTCCGGAATAAATGCTCTAAAAAAAAACAGTGGCACTCCGGGAAGGCCAATAGAAGTGAAAACCTGAACAATTAAAAAAATACTTCCAAAACCTTTAAAGTAAAAATACTTGCATAGAACATTGATCCGTAACGCAATATAAATAAAGAGCACTATCGCGTTTACAAAAATGAGGTGTCGGTAACGGTGTCGCGAGTTCAATTGTTTTTCCCATCTCAAAAATGTCCGCCGCGCCTATAGTAGTTTTCACTTCAATAATCCATTGTATAATTTAGAAGATCTGAGCGGTCACAGACTGACACCAAAAGAGACTTTGTTTTAACTATACTAAGTATGTGTAGATAGTGGATTGGTTTACAATACTACGTATTGTTTAGAAATAGACCGGCCGCCTCTAGTTGTAACTGACAGGCACCGGCTGTGTCTAGAGTATCTGTCTAAATCTAGGTGTTTCACACTTCAGATTCAAGTCGTAGTGTAGTTCTAATATTAGAGCACCTATAGACATTCTTTTAATAGATTATCTATTTCTAATGTGCCTACTGATAACAGTTTTCTTTTTTGTAACTATAAAATTGGTCATACTATTTTCATTATTATACCTACCGTTCAGACCGTTCGTGTACTAATTAAATAGTTTTAGCGTTTTTATATGTGATTGGATAATAACTTTGGGTCACACAATTATGCCAAAGAAACGGGTTTTCTACGGGTTTTGTCGACGGAAGAATAGACAAAATGACAGATTGTAATTGTTTATCTGTCATTTTGTCTATTCTTCCGTCGAAAAAACCCGTTTCTATTGTGGTCATCATAAACGTGCAGCTTAGTGAATGTGGGTAGCTACACACTATAGTAGCAGTTGAACATACCCGATAAAATAATAACAATTTGTATAGGTATTCAGTATTATTATTCTTGTCATCGGAAATATACCCATAATATTTTTAAACTTTAAGTACAACATATTTTCCTTACTTAAGTATACATAGAGTTGCAAAATAACGTAATTTTACGGAAAACGCTGGTAAAATACAGGTATTTTACGGACATTTTTTTTAAATATAAAGTACGGTAAAATTACCGGCGACTTATGAGGTTTTAAATTTTAATTTGTGCTGTCGTCTGCTCTGCCTCTGCACATAGATGATGGTATTATAATCCATGACAAGGTGTGATTCATATCTTGAATTCTTGACTTAAGAATTAAGTTTTAGAATTTTTAGTACCTACGCATAAGTCGCACGAGCCCAGTTTTCTGTTTTATTTTAAGTTCCAATACAGCTTATATCTCTGGCAAATTTCATTCAAATCTATTTATCCGTTAATAGTGAAGTAGTGAAATACACATGATACACACAAAAATAATCACTTCCGTATTTGTAGTGTTTTAACGGGTATGGCTGTATTAGTAGGTACGTTTAATACGTTTTTTTTACCGAAAATTAATATATTTTACCGTAAAATACCTTAAATTACGTAAAATAACATTTTTTACCGTATTATACCAGGGTAATTTTACCGTTTTACGTCCCTTAGTATACCTAAGAATGTTACCAGGACAGAATCGACCGTACTAAACCCACCTATTAAGAATAAAGATAAAAATAGCATGCTAATTATTTACCAACTTAATAAACAAAAATACAGTGCAGCCATTCACGCTAAATTTTTAATACCTAGGTATGAATGCTCACCCATCCCCAGTGATATAGCCTGAATCTTTTCCCTCAAAACCTGACTCCCCCTACTAAGGGAACCTGTACATTACTATAGGTAATAGACAAAACAGCTTCCTTGCATTATTTTTACTTCAATTCTTCACTCCAAATGTAAATTTTTCAATAAGTTCAGACGCCAGCACATCAAGCTACCCGAAACTGTCAAATTTTCCCAATCAACTTTGAACCTTATTTTTCAGCGATACCTATAGTTGAAAATCAATTAAATAAATTTGACAGATTGTAGTAGCTTGAAGTGCTGGCGTCTGTACCTACTTCACCATATATTTTATTTAAATTAAATGTTTTACTATGACGTCTATGACGCATCCTGATATATTTATTGACAGTAGACATCCATGCGTAGCGACATTCATTGTCACATACCTATCTATGTACGAGTAATACGACCGCTACGTTGTTATTTACAAACAATAACAAAATCGCGGTTATTTCAACAGGAAAGTGTTAGGTAACACTATCTTCCTGCGTGACGCTATATTTGTCCGGTAACCCATCATTTGTGTTGTTTAATCTGAAGAATTGCTGACAACTGATTAAATATACAATTGACATTCCAAAACTTGTCTAAAATAGCTGGATTTTTTACAGAATTTTGAATTAACCTATGTTAATTCAAAATTCACCTTTAAAACGTAGGTACCTATGTGAAGTGAGCTGTCAAACTCCCTCAATTCACCTGAGTTTTCACTGTTGGGTTTTTTTTACGTAATAGACTGGCTGTTCTTATGAAGGCTGAGGAGGAAGGAAACTTAATAATAAAAATGTGCAATTATTTTTGTGTGCAAAATTGTAGTTTATGAAACTGTTGCATAATGAGGGGTATTAAAACATGAGTGTGTGTTTAAAACCCAAGCCGTAGGCGAGGTTTTTAATAGTATCACATGAGTGTTTTAATACCTAGTTATGTGCAGTTTCATACACTACTTTATCTACTCTCATACATTGGGATTTGAATCTACTACATAAAAGAACATTTTTTTTTTTAATCCCACGAAATTCAATACAACAAAACGAATGAATGTCGCCTGCACCAGCACATCACCGCACATGCGCTGCAGCGGATGCTGCTGTCCCCCGCTTAAACGTTCCATTACAAAAGTTGATGGAAACTCCTTGGTGATAATAACTTCATAAATTTGCCCTGTATCATAATAAAATAGTAGATTGTTTACCAAGGGAGCAAAGAACTATTTTTAAGGCGAGAGTGTTTCTTTGAATCCAGAGCGTAGCGAGGGATTCAAAGTACGCCACTCGAGCTTAAAATAGTGTTGCTCCCGAGGTGAACACTCTACTTTTTATCACCTTCTATGAGAAAAAAAAACGTGTATGATCCGACAACCATCAGGAACAAAGTTCCTTCACAAGTAAAATTAAAAAAAAATCACTGCCACCATCGTGGATTTACATTGTGACCTCACTATAGACTTAAGCACCTTCGAAAACTATGAAAACGATACCCATGATGAAAATTTTTAAATTATTCGTAGCTGCCATCTTGGATTTATATTTTGACCTCACTATCGGTTTTAGCGCCCTCGAAAACTATGAAAACGACACCCATGACGAAAAATTTTAAAATTTTTGCATCCGCCATCTTGGATTTTCATTTTGACCTCACCATCGGCTTTAGCACCCTTAAAAACCGTGAAAACGATACCCATAATGATAAATTTGAAAATCTTCAGAGCCGCCATCTTGGATTTACATTTTGACCTCACTATCGGCTTTAGCACCCTCGAAAACTATGAAAACGACACCAAAGACAAAAAATTTGAATTTTTTTGCATCCGCCATCTTGGATTTTCATTTTGACCTCACCATCGGTTTTAGCACCCTTAAAAACCATGAAAACGATACACATGACGAAAAATTTTAAAATTTTTGCATCCGCCATCTTGGATTTTCATTTTGACCTCACCATCGGCTTTAGCACCCTTAAAAACCGTGAAAACGATACCCATAATGATAAATTTGAAAATCTTCAGAGCCGCCATCTTGGATTTACATTTTGACCTCACTATCGGCTTTAGCACCCTCGAAAACTATGAAAACGACACCAAAGACAAAAAATTTGAAAATTTTCTAAGCCGCCATCTTGGATTTTCATTTTAATCAAATTCACACTTTCTCTCTCTTGCCAGCCTGTTACTTGTTCATACAATGTTCGTGTTTGATCTCTTTGGTAATTGGAACTTTTACTAACAATATCCACATTCCAAATTCAAATCACTTTTAATCCCTAGGGATTAAAAAGCTATTTTAGTCCCTGTTTACGAAGAACGAATTAGCTCTTTTTGAATAGATGTGATAAAAAAAGAATTTATTGTTTTATGCATTATTTTGTTGAAGAAAAAGTGTTGCCTATAGGTTACTTAATTTGATTCTATTTTTAAATTTCGGTATTGTGTTTATAAAGTAGGTATCTCAATATAAACTCGTTTTGAAGTTTTATAATTCGAATATTACACTATGAGAGTAGATAAAATGTGTTTATCAAGTACATACTTAGGAGGTACTTACATCTTAATACGAAGACATGTAAAAAAAAATGGTAATTATTTTTATGTGCAAAAAATGTGTTTATCAAGTACTAAGTAGGTACTGCTTAATATTGGCCTCAAAAACTGTATTTGGAGGCCCAATAGTGGTTCTGAAGCTGAATATGACTCAATTATGATTATAAAGCAATACCGATGTCCCACTTTTACTTGGCTTAATAATATTGTTTGAACATGAACAATAAGAAGTCGTCCAACTCAATGTATCTAAAATTAGCCAACCTATAGTCATTCAGCGGCTTGGGTCATCGCCACTATCTTATCATTTCCTCCTAACCCGAGCAAGTATCGGGAGTTCCGACGTCCCCGTTCGTTTCCTAAGCCAATATACAACAAATAGATAAAACTTGATTACTAAAGACATTCGAGCGAAAATTTATGGCGTATTGAATATATGACGAGCTCTAAGGCTGTCTATTGTGTGTGTATAAATAATATTAAAATAATACCAGCCCATTATTGTCCGACTGCAGGTCAAAGACCTCTTCTCAAACAGACAAGGCACGAGCTTTGATCACTACGCCTGCTCAAGACATTGGCAATTTCAGACTTATATAAGGTTCAGGTTTCCTCACGATGTTTTTCGTTCACCAATGTCAGTAACGTTCAAGATAAACGCAGAAAGTACATATTATGAATAAATAAATAATAGCATGCGATTTATTCAAAGTCATTAAATATGAATTTTGCAAATAGCATGCTACTACAAAGTTGGTAAATGATTAGCATGCTATTTGTGAACTAGATTCTAAACTAAGTAGGTGGACTTTGTACGATCGATACTGTCCTGGTAACATTTTTGGCAATTGGATTGAGAATGGAACTTGTCAATACAGTGTTGACCTAGGTTTTAAGTAGTCCCGCGGATATCCGAGGGAGAAAAAAGATCTGTATCCGTATCCGTTACTTTTTGGCGGATCTTGAACGGATCTTTTATATTAATACATTTCATTACGTATATGAAATCTTAAAGATATGTAGCAATGAAATTAAGCAATTAAGCTTCAATCCAAATTAGTAAAAAAAAAACATATTTATTATAATTCAAGAGAAGATTAAGTACCAGTAAATTAAGTTGTAAGGTAGTAATTAAACTATCTTTGTAGTGAGATCAAACCTCTAATATTTGTGCTATGCTAATTGAAATAATTATGTGAGTTAACACATCAATTAAAACTATGTTGTTTTCAAGAACTTAAAAAAAATGTACGTCATAATTAATATTGAGTAATGGTAAATTGTATTTCAAAAAGAGTAACTTGGCAGCTTTGTAACCCAAAAGTCAGTTACGATGAGGATCATAAATAATTCCTGCTGAACCTGAAGAAAGTTGAGATCCGTATCCATACCCGTATTCGCGGATCTAGACCCTTATGATCCGTATCCGTGGATCACATTTTTAACGATCCGGCACATCACTAGTTTTAACTAAGTACCTACCTACAATAAAGCAGCTCATAATTATCCTTTTTACCCTATTTATTTAAGACTCATCTACTAACTAAATGCATACTCAGCATAAACCCACATTCTCTGTCACCATTATATATCTCAATATTTATCAACACAAAGTTCGTTGACATTTACTTAAGTACATAATCTTGTGATAACACTGTCACCTAATCCCCTGCCTACCTAAATGTATGTCGCAGGGATATTATTATTATTTACGTCTTTGACATTTCTCGGGACCCTAGGGTCCCGGACCTTTGGAAGGCGTACGAGGGGCCGAAGCCAACTCGCAGAGGCTCCTTAGACGTTTTTATTTAAATGAGGTGAGGTACCAACAGACGACTATCCCTGTTCGCACTAGCAAGTGCAGCCAAGGACAACCCCTGATTGGTGTAGGACTATTGTAAGATATGGAAATAGAAGATATCGGACTATGGGTTTGGGTTGCTAAAGTGGACTGGTCGCCTGGAACTATGGAAGGACTATGGCCCCTGCCTGATCTATGTTGGACAGAATCCATATAATGTGTTAGTAACAATTGTCTTAAGATCTATGTTAGTAGGTACATAATCTAATAAAGTATAGTTTTACTATTTCCCTGTAACTATTCCCACCCAGTGTTCCTGTATGGGACAGTCATGTCTGGGATGCAATCATTTGCAAAATGGTGTTGGTGCTACCGTGCAGTCTGTGGAATAATGACGCCACTTTCTTACGCACTATAGCGTGGAAACCGTCAACGCGCGCATTTGCGAATATTTGCGACGCACTACAATGCCGCAGCAACCCCAGCAGCATTCAGAAAGCATTATTATACTGAATACGCAGGGCGTTGTAGGCACGTTGCGTATACCGAACCCACAGGCCGCTCGAGTAAAAAGACTGGCAATATGCCCTAAAAAGTGTCAGTTTAACTTCTTTGGTACATCGAGCGAACCTACGGGCCAGCATATTGCTTATTACCGCCAACGCCCTGCGTATTGTCAAACCAGTGATATTATAATTTCACTAGTGAAATACGGGCTAATTATTATTATATAGTATATGTTTGTATATTTCCATCAAATGCCTTGTTCTGAACAATACAAGCACACTTGAATGTTGACATTTTGATAGTTTCGCCTACGCCATTTAATACATACCGGTTTGAGTTAGTTCCGTCATATTAATGTACTTACTACGTTTCGATAACAGCTTTATCTTAATAATTTATTCAGATTTTGTAATACCTACATGTAGTAACTGATTAGATAGGGTTTAACGGTATCATCCATAACATTCATTTGTAAATCAACTGATAACCTTTAAAATCAAACTGATTGTCGATTGTTTGCCTACAATGGTAAGTGGCCACATTACCCATGGTTTAAATGTAAACAAAAAGTATCAGGTGAAAATGTAAACAGACGGATCAGGAAATGTGCCTCATACAAATTGAGTGCCTTGAAATGATTATTTGAATACTTTTACTCATCTTAAAGATGTATTTCAATTGATAATTAAGGTTAATTTTATAACATCAATTTTCGTCGATATTTTTTCAATTACAATTTAATAATGTCATTCTAACAATTATTGTTGGCAAAAGTGGTGACATTTAAAAGTTGAAAATGTCTAAATACAGATGAATGTGTTACTAATTCCCTTGAGTGATTGCGTAAGAATTTAACCCAATCAGGGTTTTTATAATACCATAGAATTTGGTTGAATAATTATAGTTATTCTATTGTTTCTTCCTGTTAATTTGAAAGAAGCTACGAAATTGACTCGCGTAAACATAAGTTTCTGCGCTTTTCAATCAAAGTAAATTAATTTGGTTGAACCGTGTAATTTACATACCTACAAAAAAAAAAAACATTAATTCACTGACAGACAACGTACATTCCTAAACCACTGTCTAAAAGCAAGAAATTTCCATAAGAGCTCCATTAGAAAGATTTTTTGAAATTTCATCCCTTTAAATTCAGGGGGTGCAATTTCAAAAATCCTAAGGGCCTAAAGGGATCAAATAAGGGATGAGTTTGTTGCCGATGTGGAATCCCATGGGCATACGGTTTGTTTTGCCATAAGTTTCAAGCTAAAGAGGGCCTCTATCCACTCTTCAACCATAGACAACCCTACTTATAAAACTGTTCCATTTCGTTTGACCTGATTTCAGTCGAATAACGTCGGGTATCAATTGGTAATTTTTTTTTTCTTGTCAACATCTCTTTGTTTACAATGCGAGTAATAAACTGTCAGTGATTAAGAGCCAATGTTTTTGCTGTAGTAATAACAATAAAACTCTTATATAGCAACATAAAACCATTGGAATGGAATGATCAGTAAGAAAGCTGTATAATAATAATGTGTTAATGATTCTCTTTATCGATGTTGCGACGATAAATGCTGTTATGGGTTTTTGCGATAACATATTGTTTATTGTAGCTTTGATACCTTCACACCAGTTGTGAGTTGTGATGAAAATGAGCAGAACTATGTAGGTACTTATAGCTATCGGTTAGTCCTTTGCGAAAAGTCAAGTTGAGGTCTGAAAAGAGCGATATTTAAGTACAGTATAAAAAAACCTTAATATCCCTCGGCAAACGTGTTTCGTCAGTCGTCGGATTTCTATCAGTTGCCCTTTGCACTTGGTGCAGACCGGACGCTCTCAAGCGACTTGAAAGTATATAGAGTTGTTAATACTCTTTTAACTTAATGTTATTTATTAAAAAAATGGGCGGAAATCTGCTAAAGTCGCAAGCATGAAAATAGTTTTACAGCTCCGTATAGTTCACACGGAAATCAAAATAAAACAACAATAAAGTACTTAGTTCTGAATTCAAATTATTATACACGATAAATCTAATAATAATTGATGAACATGTAAATTAGCATTCGTTTTTATTCGGAAATGCGATTATTCCCGAGGAATATTAAGAAAATACGTAGTACTTTGAGCAATAAATAACCCAGCTAAGGCATCAAATTGGAGAGCGAAAGGCAGAGAATTTAAAATTAATTGTTCGTTTCGTATCAATTTTCCAGTGACAGTTAATAACATGCAATTAAGATGCCGTAACAACTTGTTAGTTGAGCGATTAGCTTTGTTTACTATTTTGATAGCATCACAAAATACCAGCTAGTATAATAATCCTTACATATTATAAAACAAAGTCCCCCGCCGCTTCTGTCTGTCTGTCTGTCTGTCTGAACGCGATAAACTCAAAAACTGCCGAACGGATTTTCAAACGGTTTTCACCAATGGACGGAGTGATTCATGCCGAAGGTTTTAGTGTATAATTCATTAAGGTTTTGTGTAAATTGGCTGAAATATGACGATTATTGTCGAAGATGTCGAAAAAAAACATGCCGACTGGGAGCTTTACTGGCCTGTGCCGCGTATACCGTTACAGATACATCAAATTTATGTTCTACGGGATTGAAGATCTTAAAAAGTTAAACAAAAAAGTCCCCGGTGGCATATCTAAGGACGACCCACAGTAACCATTTTTATCTTTCAGAATTTGATAAAAATTCCATTATTATTTCCGAAGCTATATTGACCGGTATCATATTAATCCTTATCCAATAAAATATGTTATTTAAATTGGCCATTTAATTGAGATTAAAATATGCCTTGACATCATCTAATTTAAACGAATGGTTTAAAAGATATCACAGGTTCTAAATTACGCGTAACAAAATAATTATGGTTGGAGTGCAGCGGTAGGAGTCAATAACCTTTTCCTGGACTATTAGGTAGGTATGTAATCCCGGTACTACTCGGTAGTACGTTCCGTTGGTATATTTTCCGACATCTACGCGGGCGAAGCCGCGGGCAAACGAGTATCATATAATTTAAATGAATAGTTTAAAAGATATCACAGTTTCAAAATGACGCGTCGCAACGCGGGCGCAGCGGTAAGAGTCAATGACCTTTTCCTCTGTAGGTATGAAATCTCGGTAGTAGTACGTTCCCGTGGGATATTTTCCGACAGCCACGCGGGCGAGACGCGGGCAAAAGCTAGAAATATATAATACCAGGGAAGCAGAGGGAACCAACCCAAGATAATATGAACCTATTATGAAAGCTACGCTACTATGGCCCATACACTCGGCCAGTTCCGCGTTATCTTATCTACGTTTAACATAGCTTCAAGCTATAAATAAATTCATGAATAATGATGGTAGAGGTCCAAAACAATTCCATATCTATGCCTACTGTTAGTTTTTCCTTACAAGTCTTATTTCATATTTATTTCAGATTTTTTTCATTTATCTATCGCTTCCTACGTTCCATGTTAAAGTCTTCATATTTTTTCATATTTGTAAGAAATACATACGGTTTTAATTGCATCGTAAACTGCTTCGAATAACACAAAACACATAAATATTCTAGCAATCGAAATCTCAATAAAAAGTAAGTTCTCATGAGTTTAACAATGTTCTGCGATGGAATCTTTCCAAGATTTCAACGTCACGTCTTCAACCAATGCGTCCTGCCCGTTATGACATACGGTGCTGAAACGTGGACACTGACAGTCGGGCTGGTCCATAAATTCAAGGTCACAAAACGCGCTATGGAGCAGAGTTTCTTTCAAGGATAAGATCAGAAATGAAGTTATCCGGAAAAGAACCGGAGTTAACGACATAGCCTGCAGAGTATAAGCAAGCTTATCAGGCAGTGGGCTGGCCATGTTTGTCGAAGGACCGATGGCCGGTGGAGCAGACGAGTCCTGGAGTGGAGACCGCGTATCGGCAAGCGTAGTGTGGGACGCGCCCCAGCTAGATGGACCGACGACCTTAAAAAGATGGTTGGGACAGACTGGATGCGGAAGGCGGAGGGACAGGGTGTTGTGGCGCAGCCTGGGAGAGGACTATGTCCAGCAGTGGACTGCGATGGGCTGAGCTGATTGATTGATCTTTCCTTGCGCTGCAGATGAACGGGAATGAACGAAATCCTTGTGTAAAGTTTGCAGCCTGAATAAAATTTGATTTACACCGCGCGTTTTAATTGCCAGTGGCGTACCACAAGTTGAACCAACAATAAAAGTTGCACCGTATATACATTGTCTTGACGATGCAAGTCATTTGTTGCTTTAAATTTAGTGTATGCCACAAGCAAGAAACATTAATCGTGTAAATGGGGTTTAAGGTTACGTTAGTCGGTCATTCTTCCATACAAACGTAGTGAGGTACAAACGTAGGTGATTACTAGACTGTTTGACGGTGTACGTTCAGAACTAAAAATTATATCAATTTGTCTTGTTATTATCTAGCACAGTATGAAAGCAGAATTGAAAAAAAAAATGGTTTGGAAGTTATGAGCGTCGATACTTCCATATTTAATAATGTTAACTCATTTTTGGGCGTAAATAAATAACTTATGTAGTATAAAAATGGCAACATAGAAACTGTACTTACTTAGATACTTAATTTATTTAAAAATCAAATAATTTTATTTTGAGTAGATACATTCAGTAGTTTATCCATAATATCTATACGCCCAAAGGTCTGTTCATGAAATTTTACGCGCTCGTTTTCGTTTTAAATCATCGTCTATTTCACTAAATAAATAATTAAATATATAAATAAAGTAGATAAATAAATACTTAGTAAATAAAACGAAATAAATAAATAACTGTACTAAATAGCATGCTTAATAGCCACGCCACTAACGAGTTCGAGCCGTCGACTAGTGGAACCTTAAGACAGGGATCAAACGTTCTGATTTTGAAAGTTTTGGTATAAAGAACTCTTAATAGCCAAAATTCTAATAGTTTCACTAGATTGTGTAGTAAGTAATCCTCTTTTTCCTGTTTCCAGATGCGGAAAACAAAGAGAGTGGCTGTCTGGCCAGTCGGCATAGTGGGGGGTATGAGGGTCGAGATGCCCCTTGTGACTGACGGGAAAGTGAGCGGGTACAACGCGTATTGGAAACCCTTCAGACCATTCCCCATCGACATGGCAGGGTTTGCTATCAACGCTACCCTGTTTTTGGAACATCCGGATGCTAAGTTCTCCAGAAAAGTGCAGTCTGGATTTCAGGTAGGTTAATCAATATACCTATTTATGGAAAGTATGCTCACACGCACGTCATAGTAACACTTGAAATACGAGTACGAGAACCGAATAGAATACGCTTTATCATGTACCTACACCATGTAAATTACAGATATTAAAATGTAGTTTATTGGGTGTACACAATAGGCACACTTACTGCTTCGAAATAAAGTTGCTATTGATGTCAAATTATTACCATAGACATGCTGGGTTGACTGTACAGTCAAAAGTCAAAAAAGAGATAAGTATACAGGCAGCTAATTTGCAACTATCTTTAATCAATATTGTGCTGACTACTCACTCTTTTAACATTCCTCATATAAGAGTGCTTCTTTAGTCTGTGTACCGAATTCTTTTGTTTACTGTACTAGCTGCACTACTACTACAGATATCCCAAGAAAAGTATGCGCTTCGGAAATGATCGTCTATCTTCGGAAATACGAACGCACGATGATGAGATCTAATATAGAGCTGTAACAACCGTGGAAGTATAGCTTGTCCACTCTGAAATGACGCGCCCCACTACCGCAATTACGCACACGGTAATGCGGATTTCTATGGGTAGTGGGGCGCGTCATATCAGAGTGGACAAACTATATAGGTATGCCTTTATTGCATTACCATTTCAAAATTAAATACTTCATACAAACACGCAATGATAGGTGCACTACGATAAAACGCGGTAGGACAAAACTTAGAAGCATTGCCTCTGTCGGGGGTTACTCTGAGTCGCGACGATCGTGCTATTTCGGAAACACGAAGATTGCCGAAGCGCATACCTTTCCTAGTTTACACCTTATTCGAATTCACACGTAGACATGGTCAGCTCTTTTACACTATACAAATAGTAGCTTTGAAAATTTCACAAACAAATAGCTGATGTTTTAAGAATATAATTGAGTATGACTATTGTCTTCAGAAATGTTACGAGCGACACTAAGCTCCTTGAGATTGCAATCACCGCAATCTGCACTTAAACTAAGCGTAACCTACCTACATACTTACATATCTACCTACCTACTTACTTACATACCTACCTACCCTACCTACACCTACCTAACACAAAACACAAAAAAAATAATTAGCGAAATCGGTCCAGCCGTTCACGCGTGATGCCGTGACCAAGGGAAATAGGGATTCATTTTTATACACCGTGAAATTTGAATCACAGTTTTGCTAGAACAAACGTTATTTAGACCATGGTCTACTACCATTCTACAGCATCCAATAAAAAAAAAAAACAAATTGGTTTTTGAAAAAACACAAAAAGACAAAGTTTAAAATGTCAAGATTATCTACTGCTTACTAAATTTCGTTAATGGAGGTACATTTCCCTGTAAACAATGCTGTGTCCCATGCGTGGTGTCTGTGTTGTAGGGAGTAACGATAATCTTGACATTTTAAACTTTGTTTTTTTTGTGTTTTTCAAAAACCAATTATGTTTATTTTACTTTATTGGATGCTGTAGAATGGTAGTAGACTATGGTCTGAACAACGTTTGTTCTAGCAAAACTGTGATTCAAATTTCACGGTGTATATAGTTATAATTATAAAGATTATGGTGTTTTTAGGGCGAAAACGCCACGGTAGTCCGCGAAATACAAATTTTCTTACTTCTTTTTTGTAATTTGCAGGTCAGTATTAAGTTGTTTGTTGATCAAAATATGATGTAACAATTTTAAAATTTTCTTATAATTTCGGGTATTATGTATTTTGTCCTTGCGAGGGGTTTAATAATACTTGGTAATTTGGTATTGGCTTAGCGCTATTAGTGTACGGCTTTAGCCAAATCTTATTATAGGTATTTACCACTAGTAGGCTTTCTGAAAAACTATTTTCAACCTCATCTGTAACATTGATATTGCTATCAACGTCACAGATGAATGTAAATTCGTCACTAGAAGCTCGCTCCCTGCTCATGTTCAAACTTGAAGAGTTGCAAGTAGTTTTGAAGATGATACTGTTACGTTATCGCCTATTCTTAGAAAGAAGGTTCTTGTTGCTCATAGTTTAAGGTAGGTATTGGAATGCACAGCATTCAACTAAACTCGATAGACAATCATGCATTGTTACAGATAGTGCCACGCCCCACTCCGCGATTACTGTACTGTAAGCTGTACTTTAGTACGGAGCGGAGCGGAGTGGGGTGCGTCTTTGTAGATGGCACTATCTACACAGTCTCGAAGTATCGACAATTCATACATACCTACTTCGATAGTTATACTAGATAAATCGATAATGTACGCACTACTTTGATAGACGTATGTGCTCAACTACGGTAGAATAGAAGATTGGTCGACTCGATTCCAATATAATAAATAGTACATTCTTACCGCGGCCTGCAACAGGGGCATTGATGGACGATCGTGAAACTAAGTAAATTAATTATAAATTCCAGAATCAATGACGAACAACGATAATTTTTCACGCGTCAATATGTTCATTTGTTTCTTCTTTGCTTTAAATAGCTCTCTTTGCAAGCCAAATCGAAATTTTAAAAAAATCTTTGAAATGTTACCTCTTTGGTTGCCATGTGTGTAAGTAAAAAGTTCGTTCCATTTTCAAATTACACAACAGTTATGCGTTTTCATAGTAATTTATTCGGCCGCTAAACACGACAGTTATGGATTTTCATAGTAACATTGCCGGCCACGTACTCGCATGTATTTGACCAGTATAGAATTTCCGATTTATCTCTAAGAAGGTTGTTAAAATAATGTTCTAATTTCCAAGCATGTTTTTTGTTCTATGTGTAAACGCTATATGGCGTTCCGGTGCGAGGATAAATAAATAAATAATATGGCTGCTTCGTTGGTGTAGACTAGTGGTTCTTAAGCAGTAGTAGCTTAAGAACCACTGAGCATGAGGTCCTGGGTTCGATTCCCAGGTCAGGCAAAGTGTTATTGGGTTTTTCCATCAGGAATTTCTCAGTAGCAGCCCGGAGTCTGAATTTGTGCCCGGTTGATGGCAATAGGCTCGCCCCCTATTACATGGGACTTAAACATAACTGGTGAAATGGGGGTGTGCTATACCCTTCGGAGATTTAAGGCGTGATGTAATTTATAAACAATGATAGGGATGATGCCTCGGTCAAAAAAAAGAAATTCTATTTAGTCTCTCAGTCAGATAATAAAAAAATATTAGACACGTATTTTTTGCTTTATCATATTAATAATAAATGACTCGGATAAAACGCATTAAAGTTGGGGAGTGGGGGACGCTACGTCACAAGTAATTATAAAATCTACATACTCGTGACGTCATGGCACATTTTAACTCAGTGTATCGCCGTAATCTTTTGATAACGTAAAAAAAGAAAAAATATTTGTCCAATATTTTTTAATAATCTACAAGACAGACAAAAAACAGTTTTTTAGTCATCATCCCTAATAAAAAAATGTATATAATATAAGTCATCATCTGCCTAGCCTATTCCCAACTGTTGGGGTCGGCTTCCAGTCCAACCGGATGCAGCTGAATACCAGTATTTTACATGGAGCGACTGCCCTCCTCAACCTAGTTACTAGGTAACACGATACCCCTTGGTAAGACTGGTTGTCAGACTTTTTGGGCTTCTAACTACCCGTAACGACTGTCAAAGATCTACAAATGACAGCCGGGATCAACGGCTTAACGTGCTTTCCGAAGCACGAAGGGGTCTTGGTATGTAAAGATGGTCACCCATCCGCAGACCAACCGCGGCAAGCGTAGCTTAACCTGATCGATCGACCCATGCAGCTGTGATAAAAAAATAATAATAATAGGAAGTCTATAATGAATATCTATTTCACTATAGTGACGATAACGTACCTTTCACTCAATGCCAACCTATGTCAGTGCTTATCAGACACATCCTGTAGCGTTGGTCCACACATATATAACAATACATGAAGTACGGCATAACAGATTGGTATTAAAATAATTATAAGCTATTCAAATTCTATTGTATTGAACAAAATACTTCAAATAATATTATTTTTAAGTACAGAGACTGTTCAAAAAGTAATTGAACGTAATACTATGTAGTAAATACTTAATGTATGTATTACATTCAATCAGCAATTAAAACAAAACTTGATATTTTTAGTCCTTGTCATAATTTATTTAGCGTTGAAAGAACGCACTATTCAAACTCAAATAAAAAATTAACAGACCATTTTGGCTATTTTTGATTTAAAATGTTCCTAATAGTCCGAATTAAGTTATTATGAAAAGAAAAAGGGTTTTTTTCGAAAAACTGAATGTCATTTTTTCTATGGGCTTTTTAAACATTAAGAAAAGGTACTTCTGAATAACACAATCAAGGATTGTTCTTGCAAAACTTCAAACATTCTGATAACAAAATATCATGACTAATCATAACCTTGTTTAAATTACAGGAGAGCGAAATATTAAAATACTTCACAAGCAAAGAGCAACTGGAGCCATTGGCAGACAACTGTACGAAGGTGTATGTGTGGCATACACGTACTCAGAAACCAGCAATACTAAACCCTAAAAAGCTCAAACGTCCTGTCGTCCCAGACGAACACATCGAAGTGTGAGTCCAAAACAGTATTATATTGGTCTTCATGTACGGGGAGTATCCTCCCACACAGAACAAAACCCGCCATGTACATTGAAGGGTTAAATGTTCTCTTTACAGTGTTAATCTTTTACAATCTATATTTAAATATTTGAATACTCAATTGGTGTATACTCAGATCAAAAATTGTGTCGTCTATTTTCTACTTTTTGTAGATTTTTATCTGATTTATTTTATATTTGCGTGTTGTTAACTTATAATGGTTTCGTTAGAATGTGAATTTAGCTCCGAAATGCCACTTAATTACTTATATTAATTAATGTAGTTACAAAATTATGTTTTGTGCAATTATTAAGAGCTTATTTATCTAAATTATACCAGTTATTCACTTGGGTGTAGTATCGAGAACAATTATTTGAAAGGCAATATTAATTAGTAAATTAACGTGTAGTAGTTTCAAGCTAGTATATTATTTATTTTTAAATCTATCAAGAACTCAACCACGTCAAATATAGCCCAGACTTTGATAAAATATACAATAAGAAGCGTCATAAAATAGAAAATAATGAAGTTTCACGGAAATTATCAAAAGATGATGAATACAACTAGCTTTTACTGTTGTGTAATTTTATTATAGTATGGTCCGAGTAAAAAAAAACATTTCATACATGGCTCCAGAAGCCATTCTGAAATTTCCAAGGAAAAAAATTTTTTAGCATTTAGATATCGTAATGCAATGGCAGTTTTCTGGGTGATAGAGGGAGACAGCGGTAGAAAACTGCTTAATGATTGATTTATTACTTATTTTGACACTCTTATATTAATTTTATTAATTGACATTGTCCTATATATATTTTTTGACATTTCTTTTTTAACTTAAGTTTTTATTGTTGACATTTTTTAAATATTTTACTATAATAACATTATATTGATTTAGCCAACTCTCTAGCTCTTTCTATAATTTTATTTGATATTGTGAAGTGAATTACGCCTAATGGCAAAGCTTACAGAACTTACAAAAATGTAACATCTCACACACCTGTGTATCTTGTAACCTATGTTTACAAATAAATAATCTGAATCTGAACAATAAAAGGAGAGCAAACGATAAAGATGTTAATTACATCTATCGTTAAATAAATTACCTTTTTAAAAATATGGTCAAGATTCCATGTTCAAATAATCACATTGTCCGGAGCGAACTTTTGTTCCCAAGATGCTTTCACTTATAATTTTAATTTTCTAGAAAATTGTTTCGTTTATTCATCTTTACACTTTTTGATTTACATTTTTAAATATTTATATTTTACCTAGTAAGAAAAAAAAAGAATAATTTATTCTAAACAATCATTATCATTTTCTGTCTAAATGTTTTTATAACATAGCTACAAACTAGTTTTTTCCCTTTCGACCAAACAAGTAATCTTCTGACAGTGTACACCAACCGGGGGTTGTCTTTGGGTGCACTTGCATAGTGCAAACAGGGATAGTTGTCGATTGGTGCCTCATTCCATTTAAAATTGTCTAAGGGGTCTCTGCGAGTTGGTTTCGGCCCTTCGTACGCCTTCCAAAGGTTCGGGACAGCCAAGATATGTCAAAGAAATTTTATAATGATGCATTTCAATTATTCATTTACTTAAATAGGTTTAGTACCCGTCTTAATAAAAAAAAGTGTTAATATCGGTAAGGTTTACACCTCCACTCATCAACCTCTTAAGTTTTATTAGATAAAAAAGGCCTGTTTGTACCTACATTCCGCTTGACGTCATCAGCACCAAAAGTTCCCCTTACTGTATTTTCTATTTTAAAATATAACCTTACATTAAGTATATTATTTTAACCAAACCAGAAAAAATGCCACTAACTTGAGAGATGTTGGCCATATACGCAGTAATATAATTCCTATATTTGTGTTTGTACTCAAGTAAATACTAATTTATGACAGTGAATGCTTGACAACGTTAAGGTTAAATACAATGACTGGTCGTGCGATCAATCGCTGTCTTATTTAAAAAAAGATAAATTATGGAAAAAATATGGCTAATGTTTATTTTGGTGTAATGTATACAAAATGTACATTACATTTCCAGCTGTTAGAAAGAGGCTTTTGAAATTTTCCACTTAAATTACTTTTATGGTGTCATCACAATCTATCATAATAACTAAATAAATATGTAACTTGTGTCATTGTCTTTATAATTGTTCCATTGCGTTCAGTATTATTACTATTTATTTTATTAATATTGTGGACTCTTTCGTAATATAAATTCTGGGTCGCGTAGAAAATGCTAGATTTTATAAATAAAAATTTACGTTTTAAGTGTATAAGTAATTTAGCGTAATAGCATAATTATATTTTACGAGAAAAAAAAACATCCTCTAGTGTAATGCTAGTCTTTATATTTTTATATAATGTTTTGCAATAGTCGATTTCTTACAACAAAATTTTTAAAGTTTTATTGAAACATTTTTATTATATCATAGTCGTCATAATATTATCTTTAGATTTTTAGTAAATTATTTTATAGATATTGGTTGAAAATCATGTAGCAACTATTTTAAACGTTTAATATTTCCGTAATTTAAACGCCATCTTGTAATTGCTGCCATCTAGATTAAGTCTGCGAAATCTTTGGTGTAAGGTATACATTTTCACGGGGCTTATTATGTAAGTACGCGAATTAGTTTGACACTAAATTTGCGTTATTAAATTACTTAAATCGAATAACAAAATATGTAGTAATTTGGGTACTTTTATAATGACCCCCATAACGTACTTCTAAACAGGATTATTTTAGTTTTGTTAGTCCATTTTGAACGTTAGTGACTTAAAATGGACAAGCAAAAAAAAATCTCTTAACGGGTTGCGCTCATTTTTTATTGAAATTTACTAAATACTCTTTTGAATTGAATTGTCATTTCAATTAATTACTTTTGAGATTATTGGCAATTTTTTCAACAACTTGATATTGTGTGCATTCGGAACAGGGTAATAAGGACTTACACGATGTGTCCCCTCCCTTCGTTACAGACTTGTAATAAGTCAATCAATCTGTCCAGCCTTTTCCCAACTATGTTGGGGTCGGCTTCCAGTCTAACCAGATGCAGCTGAATACCAGTATTTTACATGGAGCGCCTGCCTATCTGACCTCCACAACCCAGTAACTGGGTAATACGATACCCGTTAGTATGACTGGTTGTCAGACTTTAGGCTAGGGCTTCTGACGACCCGTAACGACTGTCAAAGATCCATGAATAACAGTCGGGACCAACGGCTTAACGTGCTTTCCGAGGCACGGAGGAGTCTCGGTATGTAAAAGATGGTCACCCATTCACGGACCAACCCCGGCAAGCGTAGCTTAACGTGGTGGATCGACCCGTGTGGCTGTTATTACTTAGCCACGAGCTCCTCAGGTTTGTAATAGGTGTCTCTTTTAAATATGAAAATCGAGCAAGCAGATGATATGGACGTAACACCATTGCTTCCAATTTTTTCTGTTCAAACATGATATCAGAAGGAACATTGTCAGCGTAAGCCAACAATAATGTTCTCTTATTTCACGTTGAGCCGTTAACATGATGCTACTCATACATACAGTGCTTGCAACTGTCAAATTAAGAACGTTTATACAGAAAGTGGGCAACGTCGCAAATAGCTGTCAAATATTTCGCTGTTTTGATTAATTTGTGCAATATTACTGTATGGAAATAAGGAATATGGCTAAACTAAAATATTGATATTGAAATGCAATAATTAATATCGTAACACTGAATATTTAGTTTTAGATGTAAACTATGTATTTGGAAACATTACAAACGCCTTTTTTACACCTAAAACGGTTACAACATCAAATTCAGCGTTATAATTGCAATTCATTATTAATGTAGAATATTTTGTTCACTAGTTAGCGATATTTCTTATTTCCATACAGTAATATTGCCAAATTCATCGAAACAGGTAAATATTTGACAGCTATTGGCGACTTTGCCAACTTTTTGGATGAACGCTCTTAATGGGCCATTTCTAATACCTGTGTAGCATAATCATCCTATAATGTTCCCACTGCTGGGACACAAGCCTTTGTGAGAGGTAGTGGATCATAATCCACCCGGGCCCAGTGCGGGTTGGTGGACGTCACATGTCTTTGAATTTTTGTTGCTAGGACATGCCGTTCACTTTTCTGAGCAGTGGTGATGAAAATAATGTTTACACAAAGTAAAGTGACGAACCCAAAACCTACAACTCTTAAGCCGCGGCCGTTACCACGGCCACTACTGCCCCAAACCTGCCAATACCTGCTTATCGTTTTTTAATTCATTTGCGTTTATTTTCTTTTAAGCTCTAAAACAAACCGTGACTTTAATACTTTTGTGAGTGACGTAGCGTTACGATCGTCCTTGTACGAATATACTTAAAACCAGTGTGCTTTAATATTAAGGAGCTATCAAAACTCGCCCGCATTTTTGTGATGGGATGCTGCCAAAAACAAGAAAAGATTAATAATCAGCTCTGGCAAAGCATAGTAATTAAGAAAAAAACTTAGAACTGCCGATTTACCGCATAAGTCCTAAGTATTGAGCCTAAATATGTAACAACACGGGCAAGTAAATTGCGCAATTATAGACAATAGTGGTCAAAACTTACAGCAACAGCAAATAACAAGATTGTGTAGAAATTGCCCAGCGTAGCTATTCACAATCATTCGAGACAGGTTATCGCATTACTACTAATTTGCCTTGTCCCTGACATGACATAGCTGTCGGAAGAATGGCGAGAAAACAAAACTAAACCAAACTGAATTAAACTCGTTTAATAACGGTTGGGAATAGCTATGCTGAATTGTGCAGTTTTAGTTGTCTGTGAAAGTGCATTATAATGAATTGGTTCACGAGCCTAATTAGTCAGTAGCTTTGTCACTGTAGAAATAGCGTATCGAACAAAGTTTGTTCACCACGAAGTTTAATTGCACTATACATCTCATCAAGTAAACCCTTCGTTTTCTACTAAGTAGCTGTTAGTCTTAGTTGTAAACGTAAGCATAATAAATTAGTTACGAAATGCTCAAACTTCCGAATCGGTCTAATACTGAATTCCTTATAGTGTAGAAATCTTTTTGTACTTATGTGTTTGTTATTAGAAAATGTTGTAAAAGTTTTTTTTTTATCAACTTTATGATGACGCATGTCAACTTTTACAGAGAAATGTGTACTACCGCGATCACGTACTACTATTTTGTACCCTCCGTGAAGAATGATACAAATCGACATGCAACGGTAATGAATTGTTTATCAGCTAATGAAACATTTGATTATGCTTGAATTTTGTACTTGCTAGTATCTGTTTTAGAAAGGGAAACAAGTTTCGTGTTCAATGATACAAGTGGTTTTTCTGGTTAATTTTGACGATATTATTTGTGTATTTTATATTACCTGACTAATATATTTTACATTGAACCGTGGCCTTTTCCTGAAGCAAGAATGAGTAACTATCTTGGTAGCACATGGCACATTTAAAACGTAAACTCTGAGCGCAATTAAACTAATAAAAGTAACATGAAAAAAAAAAACTGCTATGATCACTTGTGAATAATGAATGATATAAACTCAAATTATATCTCTGGGCGGATCCAACCTATAATAACTTCAACTTGAGTAGGTTAGTCTTATCCTGCGAATAAAATTCCAGTAAAAAGGTATTCCCAGGATAATTCTTTTTTTTTTCATCGCCTCTTGTTACATGGGACTTAAACATAACTGGCGAAATGTGGGTGTACCTGCTACAGGGACACCTCTGCCCAACCCTGCGGGGAAACAAGGCGTTATGTTATATGTAAAATTTACTCAAGATTGGTCGAATCCGCCTTTACGAGTAATCAGCACGAAGCCAAACCGAATATTCCCGATTACTAACACCTTGTCATCAACAAGGATGACGACCGAAAAAAAAATTCATTCGTTCAGTGTTGACGAACAGGACTTTTTTTTATTATGTCTTAACTGATACAATTACTCCTATTTTCGCTAAAACTAGACTAAACCTAAATTTATGCCTAAATAAAAACGCGCTGATGGATTTTCAACTTTCGGCGTTAAGCCGAGCGATGAAAATTCAACAGCGCGGTTTTATTTAAGCATTGATTTAGGTGTCGTCTAGTGTTAGCTAAAACGGGCATTAAACCTCTATCAAAGTACACACGTAAAAGATTTTATGAAACACGTTAATTGAAATCAATTATTTTCAAAAAGAAGTCCGAAAGTCTTTTTCTGACTTGTGTTACTCTTCAAGGAAGGTACAGAATTGTTGTAAGTATTTACTATTAAATTTTTAGTGTTTTACTGTCACAGAAACGTCAAGAGCATTAAGATTAAGTTTAGGATTACCTGAACTTAACAAAATATTTGAGATTCGTACTCGCGGTACTTTAACTACTTTTTATCGAATAATTGAGTTGGGTTGAATTATGTATCAGTTAATACAAAAAAATTTGTAACAGTTTGAATTCAATTAATTAAGTGCATATCGATTCTCAATTGTAATGTTATCTCTTTGGTTTATTTATTGAGGGAAAATTTATAAAATAATATTTAAAAAGTAGGTGTCATGTTCGACCGAATGTATTAAAATACGCATAAAGGCTCTAGCAGACAGGCGCGACGCAAAAATTTCTAATAAAACTTCACGGGAATTGTTTTAACAGTGTCGCATCGCGACGTCGCGTCACGCCTTTCTGCGGGAACCTTTACAATTTTGGCCAAGAAAACAAGGCCTAAAATTCCCCCTTGATAAACATTGTAACGTTCTAATCAATTCTTTGTGTTACTGGAAATTTAATACAAATGTAATATTATTGCATTCGAATACGTAATGAATAATATTGTTTTATTGAATGACCGTGTCGCGATGGCAATACTTAATGTAATATTTACATATACAATAGATTTAATCGTACCTTTACAATTTATAAATCTGTATCTTCCGTTGAATAAACTCTAGTTTAATTTTGTAGTGATAAAGTACGAATGACTAGGAAACTCTTTATGTGATGATTTTTTAGATTTCTATTACAAACATTTTGTAAATAGGTACTTCATATTTAATTTTACTGTATGAGAATAAAAAATACAAATGATGATGTGTGTTGTTTTCTTTTCCCTATATGTAGCCAAAATATGTTTGCCTCTTGTACAGACGCCAGCACATCAAGCTACCCGAAACTGTCAAATTTTCCCAATCAACTTTGAACTTTATACTTCAGCGATAAAGTTGAAAATCTATTAAATAAATTTGACAGATTGTAGTAGTCTGATGTGCTGTCGTCTGTACGTTAGCCCGAAACTCAAAATTATTATTATTTATTTATTTATTTCTTACCACAAATTACCTACAGATAATGTTAGTACAAAGTCTACAGACAATTTTATAATTAATTTGTGGAAAACTGGTGCCTAAACTATGTTTTTTTTTACAAAAATCGTATGTCAAGTCACCAGGCCCCCAAAACAAAGTTTTACATTTTTATTGTTGTACTGGAGACGATCTGATTCGCATATAATATTATTCAAATAAATCTCATACATTATAGGTAATGTTGCAATATTGCTCATAAAAATTAATTTACAAAAATAAAAATAGAGAAAGTAAAGTAATTTATTAAGAATACATGCAAGGGAAGATGTAAGTGCATGTGTGTGATCTAGAGTGCGTGAGTGGGTTCCCTATCCATTTGCATAACATTTTAAGACCTAATATAACTTGGCATACTTTTGTTTGTCCTAATTATATTTTCGCATAATATTATTTACTCATAACAGCTTACGCATAATTTCTCTAATCATAATAATTATAACAAGCATAACATTCTAAAGCATAAATTTATTAAACATAGCATTCTAAAGCATAACTTTATTAAGCACAACATTCACAAGCATAAGTTTTTTTTCGCTGTAAGAAACATGCAAACAAGCATATACCATGCATGCAGCAAGCATGCAACATGTAAACAAGAATACACCAGGCATGCAAGCAAGCATGCAGCATGCAAGCAGGCATGGTTTCTGTCACGGCTCCGGCGCTGCGGGCTTCGGCGGCCCCACGTGTGCTAATCATCGCAGACGGCTTTCGCTCACCACCGCAACTTGGGCTTGCTAGCCGGCTCTGCCGGCCAGCCTCAGGCGCGCTGGCTCGCTCCCAGCCGCCTGCTCCTCAACCCACGGGCCGCCTCGCCCCTACGCGCCTACGCGATTTTAAATTACACTCTAGGGGTAGAGCAGACAAGACTACGTGGAGTCGGTTTTGCAGCGATTCGGTTTTGGCACTAACTTTTGTAGCACAACATAATGACTTTTTAAGACAATTTTTTTTTTTTTTCCTTTGCATGAAAATCTAAAATAAATACGTAAAAATAACTCTACCTAATTTGTTTCCGTTATTTCTATTAATTGTATGCCTAAATACTATTATGCTAATAGTCATTAGGCCTAGTAACGTTATGCGAATTAAATTTATGCCAAAACAAAGTAGCCTTCAAGATAATTATGCCAACATAAACTGTAGGTATGCCAAAAAAAAATATGGCAAAGTATTATTTTGCTATATTATTATAGCAAAACAAATAATACCAAAGTCGTTATGCCAAAGTATATTAGGAAAAAGAATATTATGCGAAAAGAAGGGATCCCGTGTGAGTGTGGTGTTGGGTAATTGTGCGTTGCAAAGGGAACTTTAGGTTAGGACGTGGTTTTGAAAAGATCTTCAATTTGGATAAGTATAATCTAAGGAAAAGAAAAATAACTGACTGGCTTATCAAAGCCAATCAGTTATTTTTCTTTAAAAAAAGTTGCTTTGTCGAAAATCTCGAATGAACGCTTTCCCGAATAACGCTATTCCGATTTTCGTGTTTGTTGGAGATAACGTTATTTTGGACTCTTGGGATAGCGTTCATTTGGAACAGCGTTCATTCGGGATAGCGTTCATTTAGAATAGCGAGTTTCGGCCTAACGTAAGTACCTATAAGAGTCAATATGTTCATCACCTTAAGGCCTATTTTTGCCTACTCATTGCATGATAGCATCTGCTTTACCGACTCTGCATTATTTTAATGCGTCGAGTACCTAATGTTAAATACCGCAGAATGATATTCAGCCATTTTGTCGTCTTTATTTTATTTCATGCTGTCAAAGCTCGACATTGGTTATTTATAAATCTACCTACAACAAAATCAAAATCGAGTTCAAAATAGCATACGTAGGTATGCTATTTTGATCTCGATTTTGATTTTGTTATAACTACCTAAACCTATGGAACGTAATGTTTACCTTACCTCTTTGGAGGTAAATGTTAGTTACGGGTTAAATTAAAATAGGTAATAAGGTAGTTAAAATTAAATTCAGATTAGGTTAGAATTAAAATTAAGGGCCGGCTTCACAGGACGTGGGATGTTCGGGATAGGCGGGGTCAGGCTGACAGATGGCCAGCACGAATACAAACGGTTTACAGAGAGGGAAGTCTACAGGTGTTCTTATTGCTAAGGTCAGTGTATACACCGGCTTTATGAAAGGTTTAGAAAACAATAAAATGTACTTGTCCATGGTGTGTTATGTCTATGGTATAGAAAAATTATTTATTTGCTTAATTGAAAAATTACTTATATTTATTTTACAGTTTTTAACACAGCTAACTATTTACATTAGGTACTAAATTAAAAGACTAACTAACTATCTGTATAAATAAAAATAAAAACAAAACGACTGGCAGCATTGCCATTGCACGTTGAATAGCAATGCTAATTCTTTGTCCAAAGAACGAGCCAGCCCTCTGGTCACGTGAAGTGTCGACCAATCGACGAGAAATTTCCTTAAAAAGGAGACGCGCACTCGGGCCCCATGATCCGAGCGTTTCGACCCCAAACGGCTCAAAACTGTAGTTACCCATAAGGTTACAGTATTTGCGCCGCTTGAGGGTCTCAGCAGCCGCAGCAGCGGCGCCAGCACAGCCCACCGTGCTAGGAACATGGGATGGCGCAAGAGTGTCAACACAGGTTGCATCCCACCCCAGAGGCCTACCCACCTTCCAAGGCAACAACGTCATCCCGTCTGGCCTCTTTCCATCGTCACGTACTAAGCCGTTTGGTTCTAATACCGCTGGTACGCCGGCGGTGACAAGGGCTCGACGAATAATGTCGTTGATGCTGGCATGCCGTGCTATGCGACCTGCGCTCCTGTAGCAGGACAGGCCATGATGCCCGAGACTGTCGACAGCTTCATCGCAATGACACCGATGCGGAGCAACACAAGGTGCACCCAAGCGGAGACACGTAGCGAGCCGAAACGATGAGTCATCCGTCATAGTGCCTATGGTGGATGACGGGAGCGCCTGAAGCCACAAGCCTGACTCCCATTCTCCCACAGCGAGCAGACGGGCGCGCTCTACAGTATTAGGTGACGTGTTTAACAGGGTGTTCCGTATAATACTGCAGAGCGGCACGTCCCATCGTCTCTGGGAAGAAAGGTTGTCGGGCAGATCCGTATTGGGACAAGCCATTTTCCAAGCGTTCAACGCTTCGGTCAGGCACGGTACCTCAAAATCGGCCAATGAGGAAGATAAAATGTTCCTGGTTAATTTATTAGTACTGTGGACCGAGGAGAGGAACACCGGTAAACTTAAACTTGAAATTTTGCGGACGCCGAGACCACCCAGGCGAATGGGGAGTGTAGCTTGCTGCCACGCTCGGTCGTCCAGGGCCACATTTAGGATTGAAGTTAAAGTGTTTCTAATAATTTGGTCTACTTTTTCTAAAAGTTGTGGATGCTTCCATAGATGGGAGGAACGGAGGCTATAAGTAAATTTTGGTCCAAAGCAGCAGTATCGAATGAGTGTGAAGGCCGAATGGATATTAATTTTGAAAAGTCTTTCCGAGACATCGTTGAAATTTTGTATTTTCTCCGCAATGAACGTTGGAAAGGATTCATCAAAAATTGGGGACCCTAGGAGGTGAAGAGAGTTTCTTTCCGTAATTTTGATATTTGGTGCTATAGTATTAAATTTCGCTATGGTAGTCTGTCTGTCAGTCGTCTGGGGAAGATAAATTTCACATTTTGAAAGGTTAAGTTCTAGGCCAATGAAACTGAATTTTTCTTTAAAAAAAGTATTTTTTTTTTAAACTGTGTCTACTTCACCTCCTAGGGTTCCGTCATCCAAATACCATACGTTGAATTTAGAATTTAGTTGTCAAATAATTGGATTTATTGCCAAACTAGAAATGACTGGCCCAAGAGGGTCACCCTGTTGACATCCGACGGCTGACTCCAAAAGGTTGTCTTTAAAGTAATTTAGAGGGGTGCCTGTAACATTGATAGAGAAAACTGTAAATTTCGGGTATTTCTTTTTGAACTTCTGTCAGCAAGGTGTCCCTGTTTACGGAATTGAAGGCATTATTTATGTCAACCTTGAGGATAACCTCACCTTTATCGCTGTTGAGGTAAGTAGATAATGCATGTACCGCAGCCTCACAGCCCCCTTTAGACCCGAAGCCCAGCTGTAGGGGCTGAAATTTGCTGGCCAGTGTTTCGTTGTAGAAAGCACAGCAAATTTTGGCTGCGATACGGCGGTAGGTGGACCCTACGGCAATGGGACGAATGCCGCCATCCTTGCGCAGAGCGCATAGGTTTGCCCCATACAAAATATCAATGACGGCTTCGTTCACATTGCCGGAGTGCATGAGATTGATGAGGGCCGTCAGCTCCTTCAAAAGGGACTCACCAGCCTCCCTGGCGCCTGAACACAATAAGTCCTTCAGATGTTGAGGTGTCAGGCCGTCGAGGCCGCCGGCGGAGCCACTTCGAAAGGAGCACACGGCCGCACATACTTGTTGAGCTGTAATTTTAAGTGAGTTGGATTCCGGATCGGGTGGGTCAGGGAAGGAGAGGTCATCTGCCGGGGCGGGGTGTTTGCTCTCCAGAGCTGTAAGTGTCTCTGGAGAGTACGGCGCAACCACATCGCTGCTAAAAATGATCCTAGCTGCGCCTCTGATATCACCCTCACCTAGTTTAGACTCTACATGGTGCAATAAACCTCTTTGGGGGAGGTGCGCTGTTAATTTAGGGTCGAAACTTTGGGCCGAAATGTTACAATTATCTTTGATTTGTGCTGTTAATGTTTTTTTTATTTGCTAAATTTTTTTGCACATGTAGAATTCTAAACGGGAAGGTGAGTAATTGCTCCCAAGCATTGAGAGAGTTCTCTCTGGCGGCGAGACGGACACAACGCGCTAAACTTGAAGCCACGGATGGTCTCGCACCACGAGGAACTCTCTTTAAAACTGGAGTTGAATTTTTTAATTTCGCAAGGGTTTTCCAAAAGGGTTGAATGGGTAAATCGGGTGTTAGGGGAGTGGGCATTGACGGGCAGGATGAAGGCACATTGTGGGGTTTGTGTTTCTTACCCAGATGTACCTTCAGACCTCGTTCACCCTTAAAAAGGCGTGCTTGGGGACAATGAGGGCATCTCACTAGGGCATCCAGCGATGTTGCAGGTTGACTGGCGCTTCGTATGGCATCACTATTGTCGCCATTGTTTAACATAAATAAAAAATTCTACTTTTCCTTATAAATAATACACACTAGAATCTAAAATAAAATAGAAATAATAAAAATGACACTATTACATATAAAAAAGAATTGACACCTTGAGCTTGATTAAAGAATTGATTTTCAATTCGGCGATGACAGCGGCGCATTCACGCTGGCTTCGCCAGCCAGCCTCAGCCACGGCGGTGGGCCTTCAAGCCACCTGCTCCTCAGCTCGCGGGCCGCGCCTACGCGGGCTTAAATTACACTCTAGGTGTAGGGCAGACAAGACGGTGAAGTCGGTTTTGCAGCGGTTCGTTTCTGTCACTAAATTCGGGCAAAATGTAGTGTCAGTAGCACCTATAGAAGTTCCCGATGGTAAGTGTTTTATTTGTGTGAGAATATTCTTTGATCGTCTTAGCATCCAAAACTTATTTTAAATTACTAATTTTCGTCTTTGTAAAATATCTTTGAATTATTTATATTATGACATTATTTTTCATATTAAACTGTCATCTGTCTAATTTATTTTTCTATACCATAGACATAACACACCATGGACAAGTACATTTATTGTTTTCTAAACCTTTCATAAAGCCGGTGTATACACTGACCCTAGCAATAAGAACACCTGTAGACTTCCCTCTCTGTAAACCGTTTGTATTCGTGCTGGCCATCTATTGCTTGATATATCTTTGAAAACGTTTAAAAAAATGGCACAGAACGATAGAAACGGGCTTCAAATTTTTCAGTTTGCAGTGGGAGTTTGAGTTGAGGTCTAAAAGTTTTTTTGGTCTGAAAGCGGCTGGTGAGACCGTGTTTTCGAAGCCCTAGAGCCTAGTTCTAAAACAAAGCTATTTTAAATACTTAAACCTTTGTCTAGTCAATTGAGTGTCTAAAGACTATAATAAACCTTGAGTGCATTTGAACTTTTGTAAATCATTTAACAAGCTCCTGTACTACACCCTTCCGGCCGCATGGCGCAAGGCGCCACACGTATACAGCGGCCTAAGAGGCCTCCGACGCCAAGCGACGTGACGCTAAGCGACGCCATCCTCCAAGAGAGGCCCCCGACACTCTAACGCCAAGCGGCGCGACGCCAAGCGCTGCGACGCCAATCGGCGCGGCGCCAAGCGACACCAACATGGCCTGCCGACATTGACGCAGGCCTCCCATTAGCGTGAGGTACAGACGCCAGCACATCAAGCTACCCGAAACTGTCAAATTTTCCCAATCAACTTTGAACCTTATGTTTCAGCAATAAAGTTGAAAATCTATTAAATAAATTTGACAGATTGTAGTAGCTTGATGTGCTGGCGTCTGTACCACGGAGTGCCTCCGCTATCTAATTGTTATTCACACCCATCTCCGTTAGACGCGTGACGCCGCAGCCCGGCTCCTCCACACTTCCTGACTGCCTACCTGCCTCCGCGCCTGCCTACCCATCTGTCAGCCTGACCCCGCCTATCCCGAACCTCCTATCGCCTGTGAAGCCGGCCCTTAATTTTAATTCTAACCTAATCTGAATTTAATTTTAACTACCTTATTACCTACCTATTTTAATTTAACCCGTAACTAACATTTACCTCCAAAGAGGTAAGCGTTACGTTACATTAGGTAAAGTAGGTACTTTCCTTTACAAAGTCAGGCCACAATACCTTTTTTTTATTCCAGATGTAATTTGACATTTCAAATCTTTGTTGTTTGTTTTTTTTAATTTGGAGTTTGACATTTGCACCTGTCAAATTACTATCTGGGATTAAAAAAAAAACGAACTTTAGGTGCATATTTCTCTATTGGTATCTGGGTGGCTTAGGTGTCGGATATTTTATTAACAACAGATAGGGGTTTGGGTGCTATCTGCCAAAATATTTTCCGAAGGGTTTACCTTCCTAATCAAGTTTAGATAGGTAAGTAAGTAAACCAAACTTCTGAAATTCGATTTGCCCAATAATCAAAGGAGGCTTGTAATGCAAAATGTTTTCGACGTGCGACTGACTTGAAAACTTTTTGAGTGACAAGTTTTTTCTTCGCCGCCGGTAGGTAGGTAGGTGCGGAGGAGTCTGCACAATCGAGGGGTGAATTTGAATGAATCTTGAAGAATATTTACCTAGCTACCTACAAGCAAAATGTCTGTAGGCTTGTTTGTCTTTTTGTTTCAGTGAAACACTTTTTCCTACTGCAAAAAAGCAAGGCATAATCTACCCACAGTACCTACCTATGCCAAGAACGTCCGATTTTTTACCATAAGTCATTACTTTGGTAAGTTTCCGATTATCAAAACTTAGCAAAAAAAAAAACAGTGGCGGCACTCCTACCGGCAGAAATGAAAACTTGAAAAAAAGTCGGCACTGCGGTAATCAACGCGTTGATGTCTTTTTAATGGTCAAAAGCTGGTGTCGTCACAGTGTCCCGAAATCAATGGTTTAGTCCTATCTCAAAAATGCCCAACGCGCCTAAAGAAGTTTTCACTTCGAAAATCTTAGCAGAAGCCATCTATAGGGTCATGTGTCCAACAATGAAACACTAAAAATTCAAAGTCTCATACACCTTTTGTTTTTACAGATAAAAGTCTATTTTACAGGTATATAAGCATTTTATTGGGTATCGAATGTCATTTATAGGTTTTTAATTTATTGTGTATAAATCAATCAGCAAAAAATTAAAAACAAAAAAATAGGATCTGTTTAACAGTGTTGTTGAACACACAGTGTTGTTGGTGTTGTTTACAGTGTTTCACTGTGTCCATTGTGCAACTGTTTCATTGTAGACTACCCTAGGTTTATTTTACTAACTTAAAAAAAAATAACCACATAATTGTAGGTACCTACTTAACTATTTGTAACACTTTAACTTATGACCTATTCCACGTTAATCTACGAAATATGTTTAATGCTAGGTAATCTTGAAAAATACCTATGAAATTATCAACCTTAATTTAATGAAAAATCTATAAAGAATGCTGTAAATAGGTACTTTAATTTCTGTCGAAAAAAATAAAAAAATCTCCGCAGACACGTTTTCTCCCGCGCGGCTCTGATGCAAATTGGGGTAGTGCGGGCGGGGGGTTCTCGAGTGTCCTTACGCGATATAGGATAGACTGGGTACGGTTGTGACAAGTTACGGTTGTGACAATCGCAATATTAGCGAAACTATAAGGAATACCGGAGAGGGTGTAAGGAGAGAGGAGCGCCATGCGGGTCTGAACGTGATTCACAATATTGCGTCAGCCAACGCGCGACGTCGATGTTAGCAGAGGCCCTCATTACTTTTTAACAGTAAAAAGTAACTATTTTTATTCGATTTATTTTAATTATTGTTGTTAAATGTTTACAGATACAGTAATGAGTGTTCTTTTTCATTATTAGTTAAACATTAGTGGTTAAATAGCAATGCTTACTTTGTACGTACATTATTTGATATTGCCACAGTTATTGCTTTTTTGTGAAGGAATGCTTTGAGTACGGTTGTGACAATTTTTTTGGGTACGGTTGTGACGAATATTTAGTATAGTTTGTATTTTGACATTTTACCGTATTGTATAATTAGAATTCTTTACTTAGCTTTTTGAACTGATTGTAATTTAAGACTAATTAAAGTAGGTACTAGTTATTAGCAATTAAACTGCTATATGAAGATTTGTTTTAATATCTATAGATGTTACAGTGTCTTATTATTTATAAACATAGCTTTTTGAACTGATTGTAATTTAAGACTAATTAAAGTAGGTACTAGTTATTAGCAATTAAACTGCTATATGAAGATTTGTTTTAATATCTATAGATGTTACAGTGTCTTATTATTTATAAACATTAAATGTTCTTACGTAACATAAATACGTAAATATATACGTAATTGCAGTTACGTGAATGAATTTTTTTTCGAGAAGAATGGATTTTTCGTGCAATAAAAGTGATTGATGACCATTTTGGTGTATTTTTTAACCTGTCACTGCCGACCCCAGGTACTGTCACAACCGCCCTTGGGGTATGGTCGGTTGTGACATTTTCTCTTTTTTTTCTAACATGCTTCTGTGAGTTAACCATAGTACTTATAAACACAATTTTATTTAAACGTAGGTAAATGTACTCTTCACAATACAAAACTTCTTTTTTACAGTTAACTGCCACACAAACAAAATTATTGGCTGTCAAATGAAAATGGTCACTTCAGTACCCAGTCTACCCTAATGCACGATCGGGTAACGCAGCATTTTAGAAATACCTATCACAATGTTTTATTGTTACCCCTGTTTCACTGTTGGACATCTGATCCTACCTGTACCTAATACATAGTTAGGTAAGTAGCAAAATTACCTCTTAACTATCTAGGTAGGTACAGATTTAAGTTTTGGATAAAAAAAGATGATTCTATTAGGTAGATTATTTACCTACTTACCCAAACGCTTTTACTATGTAGATAGATACAAATACCCACTTACTTAAGTAGGTACATAAATATTTACCAACGTAAACTTACATAGGTACAAGCAATCTAAATCGTAGGCTCGAATCATCTAACGCCTCGCCTGTCGGCTGTAAATTAAACGGGGAAGTCTGTCGCACAGTCAAGCCAAGTGGTTTGTCATGTTAGCTCAGCTTCCCCACTGTGTCCGTCCACTGCTTCTCTAGGGGTCGATTAGTTCACTCGCCACTGGAGTAACTTGAGCAAATACAAGGGCAAAAACTAGTTTCAAAACAGAGGCCTACTTTTGGAAATAAACAGTATAAAACTTATAAAATTGAGTTTATCTCCAAAAGTAGGCCTCTGTGGTATTTAGGTCTTAAACTTACCTACTCTAGGTACTTTGGTACTTAGTGTCATGTCTCAGGACTTAGTAAAATAGTTTTGAGTAGGTAACTATAATTACCTATCTACTATGTAAATGTAGGTTGGTAGGATTCATCACGAAAACCTTCAATGAAAAGAAAAGGACCTAACTATTCAAAAGTGAAGATAAGAAAGTGAAATGTGTGTGATCGTGAGTGAAGTGAGTGAGTGAGTGCTAACACTTCTTTATCCAAACCCATATCTCAGAAAGACTTCGTACGTACCTATTGTGATCTTTAGTAAGTATAATAATAATAAAAAAAACCGGCCAAGTGCGTGTCGGACTACGCACAATGAAGGGTTCCGTAGTTGAGATGAATTTATTTATCCCAAGAACAAACTTAACATTGTAGTTGAAAAACATGTTCTCCCATACATTCCAACTGCAAATCGTCGCTCGGCATCTAATACCGCGAATGTGACATTAAAAAAAATAATTAAATTGCAGTGTCACTTATTTGAACGTGTAGAATGACATAAAACAAAAATCAGATTTTCGTAAAAAAAATCACATTCGCGGTATTAATATAATTATAATACCTTTAAACCAGCAATTCTTGTATATACCTATGTATATATAATCTGAATCTCGGAAACGGCTCCAAGAATTTTTATTAAATTTAGTATGCAGGGGGGTTTCAGGAGCGATAAATCGATCTAGCTAGGTGAGATCACGCCAAAATGTATATTTTTAAGACCTTTCTGTACCCCTATGTTCACAAATAAAGTTTGATTTGATTTGGTTTTTGATTTTTTTTTCATTTTTAGAAAACGTCGTTCAAAAAAAAAATATCAACCAGATATTTTTCTTTATTCAAGTAACAAGGACTCATTGTGTTAGTAAACTTATGAACTATGTTAACTTATTTTACGAGGTCACTTAGAAAGTTTTGCGACTAACAGTTTTTGTCTACTTGTAGAATATTGGCTGGTTTTGATGTCAATTAAAACGATGACTACTTATTACAAAAAAACATAACATTCCAAATTCCCTCCACATTTTTTTACGAGCAAAATCAAAATACTCTGTCTTACTGAAAACTGGATTTATAACGAGAACATTTTCGCGCGATGATTTTGTACGATTTCAAATGTCGACTAAAACCAGAAGAATCGTTTGAAAGACTTCGAATGGTGTTCATAGAAAAAAGCCCTTCTAAAGCGACTGTTTTTCGCTGGTTCAACGAATTTATGGGTGGTCTAGTAATTTTGGCAGACAAAGAAAGAAGTGGCCGCCCTATGACGGTTGTTACATAACAAAAAGTGCTGGCTGTGAAAAATGTAATTCAAGAGAATAGGCGAATTACATAATATGAAGAGGTTCAGCATACACCGTGAAATTTGAATCACAGTTTTGCTAGAACAAACGTTGTTCAGACCATGGTCTACTACCATTCTACAGCATCCAATAAAAAAAAAACATAGGTAATTAGTTTTTGAAAAAACACAAAAAAAGCAAAGTTTAAAATGTCAAGATAAATAGATGTATACTGCCGATTGGATCGGGAAGTGTGCACACTGCATGAAATTCTACACAGGCATCTTCGGTTATGAAAGATAGTTTCACGCTGGTACCGTAAAATCTAACGCAGGGTCAGAAGGAGGTTCGGGTAGAATGGTGCCGAGACATGATAGCAAAATTGGTAGCAGGCTCGTCTCGGCGCGTTTAAGATATCATTACGGGTGATGAATCTTGGATTTTTCAATATGATCCAGAAATGAAGCGTCAGTCGACCGTGTGGCTGTTGAACCAAAATGAACCAACGCCTACCAAAGTGAAGTGAGCCAGAAGTGCAGGCAAAATGTTGACAGCAAGTTTTTTTTTTTTTTCTACCAGGTTATCTGGTGTCAGTACCCTGACGAGATCAAAGAAGCATCAATGCTAAATGGTATGTTACCAAATGTTTGCCAGAAGTTTTTACTACTGCAAGCAGCAAGCGACCGAACACTGGCCTCCGTGGGCTACTGCTTCACCACGACAACGCGCTGGCTCACTCGGCGCTCAAAACAAGGGACTTTCTGGACAGCACACCGGTCAAATTTATAGGTCATCCTCCTTACCGTCCCGATTTGGCTCCGTGCGACTTTTTCTTGTTCCCAAAAATAAAAAATCAACTCAAAGGAAAACAGTTTTCATCACCTGAAGATGCACTGGGTGCATTTGACAAGGAGATTGGAGAGGTGTCTGATGCGGACTGGAAAATGTGTTATGAAAATTTGTTTAGACGTATAAAACTGTGTATAGACGCCAATGGAGAGTTCTTTCAAAAGATATAATAAAAAAAAAATTAACCTGTAGTATATTTTTTTCTAGTATCACAAAACTTTCTGAGTGCCCCACGTAATCTAGTTTAAATTTATTTCACCCCATGGGAGATGGCACTGCAGTGATTGATGTACAGTACCGACCAAAAGTCCATAAGCAATCTCACAAAGCAATAGACTGACGCTTCGGTTTGACTTACGACCTTCTTCTATAAGTTGTTACAATACTGTAGACACGCACATTACACACACACACTCACTTTGTCTGCAACCAATGACTAGTTCGATAATCATCATTCGTTTTTAGTTTCATTCGTCTTGTTCACATAAATATTAAAGTTTAGCAGGTAGACCACAAAAAACTAAGTAAATTGTTTCGATTTCTGTGGGGTAGATGCAGTTTGTTACAAGTATTCAATTAATAGAACTTTGTTGGTTCGTGCCGTGATAATATTGGTGACGAGCATTTAGCGCAGTGTTGTGGTTATTATTATCAAAAAGCAGGCATAAAATATATTGAAGAGATCAGATCAGATCAGAGAATATTATTGCGCTGCGTAAAAGTGAAGTGAATATCTAATAAAACCGGACTAAGTGTGAGTGTTATCATTTATATATTTCATATTTTACTAAACATAAATCTTAATCAAGGGTATTGTTGATAGAACAGAGGTATTGTTGAGACAGAAGATGCCTTTAAAGTTTTAAATTCATTTTGAGGTTTAATTCGATTAGTGAATAATAAATAATTAGGTATTATGTGTAATAAAAACAATGTTTTTCTTTGTTCTAGAGAAATACTGTGACGGTTAAAAGATATGAGGAAGGGGCTTATTATCGAGTAGCAGCGACGTCAAATGGTGAATGAAACAAATGGTTTCATACAACGAGATATTTTGCTGAATTATTAAAAACACGTCATTATGAACCGTTCGCCGTGCACTCTGAAGGCTTGCATCACTGAAGACCAGCTAGAAAACCGTTTTTGACCTTAAAATATTGACCGTACCAACTTAATAAACAACAGATTCGTTATTGCATGAATTTATGGTAACGAATTTTTTAAGCACGTTTCAATAGGGTGTTTGTCGTATTTCTTGCAGATATACCGAAATTGTTTAATATTATTTTAGTAATAGTATTATTTTAGGATTAAAATTTGAGGTTTAGTTTCAATCTTCTTTTCGTAAAGAAAATGAATACTTAAGCTATAACCTCAATACCAACCAATATTTACTAAAGCCAAATAAAGTTTAAAATAATTAATATGAACAACTGCCTTTAACCTTAAAATCAACAATTTTGTCAGTAGATTTTTTTACATTTTAAGTAGTCTAATATTCTTATTTATTGCTTAATTACTTAGACCATGATCAAAGCTTTATATTTATGGTGCAAAAAAATCCATTTAAAATTTAAAACATTTCAAAATTTAAATATGTCAAAATAATACAAATTGCTTCTAAGTTTCTAGACATCTATTTCACATATTATTCAGGTGAAGTAATGATAAATAATTGTAGCAGTTTGATAACTATACTTAAGTAAAATAAACATAACGAATAAATATTATTTATTTTTTATTATAACATATCACGCATTTTTTATTCTAAACCCTTTATTGCAATAACAACATTAATAAATAGGCAGGATATTTAAAAATATTATTATAGCAAACAAAAATAATAATATTTGCAAAAACAGCGCTGTGATTTACGAGATTAGAACCTTAGCTATCTTGAATCTAAGACCAACGCTTAACGTCTTCTGCTATCTGCACATATAATTTACTTTCGAATTTTAGCAATGCGATACACTGGCCAAGGTCACGCGTACGAGTATGATGCGTGCTAACAAAAGTTATGGAAATATAAGTGCGGCGCCCGCGAACCGTGACGATACGATAGTGTGTAGTGGTGTAGTGCGAAACTGCGTTCTCTGTGGTGTGTGTACGGCACTCACACCACAGACGTCTGACTGTTTACACATACAAATGTACGGACTATACCGCGTGTTCACAGCAATACGACTCTTAGCGTGCTCATGCACTTTTGAGCGCTTACTGTACATGCAATCCAGACTGCTAGCGATATTGTTGGAACTGGCCCGTACTCTGCGTACCAGGGATGCACATCTCATTCGCATCGTTACGTAAAAGCAATTAATATGTGCGTCCGCGAATATTCCCGATGCGCTACAAAAACGGGGAGCCCCACCAATACCCTAATAGCATTGTTGTATTGGACTCGAAGAGCGTTGCATGACCTTTGGGTATATCTAGCCCACAGGCTGCACGTGTAAAACGTTGTACAATAAGCTCGAAACAGAGTAATTTTGGCTTTTTAAGTGAGCAGCGTGCAAACCTGCGAGCCAGCATGTTTGCCCTTACCGACAACGCCCTTCGCTCCAGCTCAATATCGAGTCCGTCATTGAGGTCAGGGGTCAATATATGACCAAGATATTTAAACGTAAATACTCTTTGTAGTGGAGTCCCATTGAGTAATACAGGTGGTACATAACCCGGTCTGCCCCCAGCCTCAAAGACCATGATCTCCGACCTATTGGAGTTATACATCAAACCATGTGTTTTGGCATACTGCTCACATTTGGCGACCAATTACTTTCTGAGACCACAGATTGACGCGCTCAGAAGCACCATATCATCTGCATAGCTAATATTATTTACACAAATACCATCTATATAGCAAACCACTCTGGTGCTGCTGAGCTCGCCAATCCTGCCTCACCCCGCATTCCAACCTATTGATCTGGTTACCATACCACTATTTAAAGATGTTTGCTCCGTTGGCAACCTATCCTTCTCCATCTTTCTCCACAATACGTCATAAGCAACCAGATCAGAAACCTTGAATAAATCGATGAACCTAGCATAAATCGGCATCCCACGCTGTGTATAGTAAGTATGTGATAGTATGCTTAAGGCACAACACTGCACTTTCTGTTGTCAAACCACGCCGAAACCTGAATTGGTTGTCATGAACATTTACAGTTTTATTTATTTGTGTATTAAGCAGACGGTCAAACACTTTTGATATTTTGATATTATAGTAGCTAGAGAGATGGGCCTTTTGGATGCCGAGCGACGAAATGTAAGTTTTTACGCACAATATTGAGAGATTTACCATGTTATTTTAAGACCATAGACTTCTTATAGGTTTTCCTGTAATCTATGAGTAAAGAACCATACTATGTATTTTTTTCAAAATTTTTGGTCCAGTAGTTTCGGAGATAAGGGGGGGGGAATGGTCAATTTTCATTGAATTTATTAAATATCTTTAAAAGTATTTATTTTAAAATTATATAAAAAATATATTTAAGATCCTCGCAACAAGCCCTTTCATTTGATATGTCACACGGTACTGTTAGCAAAACTTTTTTTTTTAATTTTCTTGTTTGCGCCCCAAAAGTGACACCTATATTCAAAATTAAATTATTTACGTTACACATTCGTGTTTGGGTCACAGAAATACATATGTGTACCAAATTTCAACTTAATCGGTCCATTAGATTCGGAGTAAATTGGCTGTGACAGACGGACAGACAGACAGACAGACAGACAGACAGACAGACAGACAGACAGACAGACAGACACACGAGTGATCCTATAAGGGTTCCGTTTTTTCCTTTTGAGGTACGGAACCCTAAAAAGAGGTAAAATTTGTTTGTTTGTTTGTATATGTAGGGGGTAATCTCCGGAACTACCAGTCGTAGGTACGACTTATTTGTAAAATAATTTTTTTCTTTATTTGTAAAATTATTTTTGCATTGGATAGTCCAATTCTTGGGGAAGGTTATGGGCTCGCGGGCAGAAACTAATCATCAAATAAGCTATAAATATAATGTTTTATACCTCGCAGTCTCCATGAAAATCCCAATGTTTACAGACAAACTTTTCACCATCACAGAAGCCATCAAACAAAGCACATCGCTCGAACACAATGCAGCTATTCGTCACAGATTCACAGCATCCGCTAAATTACTCCGTGAATACGCTATGTTCTCGTAAAATTACGTGTTTTCAGTGTTTTGCTACTCAAAATGATGCTTCTATTGAAAATTGCGAAAGTTTACGAGGAGCTGTACGAATTTTTCAAAGAAAATATGGGCGAGCTCTCGAAACTTGGGCAATAACGCCAGAAGTGCAGAACTGGAATACTCGTAACTCCCAACTTTATGATCTGTACATATCGTGAAATTTTAAAAACATCGATACCTAAACGCAGAAGTTGATAGGGTACCTACCTACACTTAGGGATGGCGATTATTTGCGAAAAAGATCGATTTTTAAATCGATTCGCATCGTAAGCTGATGTATCGATTCACAAAAAAGTCGAGGTCTAAAAGATCGATTTAAAAAAAATCGATATTTTTTTCAAGTTTGCATTTACAATGTAGGTACTTAAATATAAATCCATTTTATGAAAAACAAGAAAGATACCATAACAAATGATCTCTTATCAGTAAAATCAGTTTTTTTAGGTTAGGGAATTCGATAATAACAATTATTTTTATTACCATATCAAAGTCAGATCAGGTATGAAAGAAGACATTTATTTTCAAAATGTATTTATTACATGAAAAGGTCCCAATGCTTCATATTTAAACTTTTTAAAAACAACGGAAAGAACAAAAAAAAATCGAATGGCGATTTTCAAGGGTGAAATTAATATCGATTCACTGAAAAAAATCGATCTTTTGGTCGTGAAAAATCGATTCTTCGATTAATTGATCCCTACCTACACTTGTCACTATGTACCTACCTAAGTACTTACTACAGGGATTTTGGAGAGTCCGTGTATTTGACTGACTGTCTATGATGTAGGTTAGATTAGCCTACTTGGGTAGTAGGTACATTTCTAGTAAGTTAGACAAACTTATTTTCAAAAACCGATACTTAATTACCTAATTTTAAGACCGACAGCGTTAATAATAGCCTACAGACTTTTAATCCCAACCCTAAGATGAGCAACGAAAACTAATTGGCTAAGCACAAATTACAGACGTGCATTGGTCAATTTGCCCAAATTGCTGACAACCGGGTAACCTAAGGCTTTTAATTGTACTCTTTACTCACCCTCTTCGGGTTGAATGAAGAGTGAGGGGTACCTACGTATTTTAGTTATTTGTAGGTACCTCTAAGTATGTATCTACAATAGAATGAACACACGCACAGATACATAGGACTGCTCCATAGAACAATTTAGAATCAAGACAAAATCAAACTGGTTGCTAATTTAATAGTATTTTTTTTTATGGCATTGATTTTATATTCTGTGATTACTTCCTCACACACTGACTTATTAATTTTACTATTTTAGGAAAATCGTCTACTTTTACAATGTTTGTAAATATGTGAGCACCATGTTGTATCTATCACATAATTAATTTATCTGTCGTTGCTTCATATTTAAATCTTTTTACCTATTGTGGTATAGTAATTTTATTCTAGCTGCATCGTCTTCACATATAATTATTTAACTAATGTAGGTAGGTACCTATAAAAACTATTGTAAACTATTTTACAAGAGTAACGCTGGAGTTTCTTGCCCATTCTTCTCCATACGAAAACTACCTTTTGGAAGGGGGACTAGAATCAATTCTATTATTTTGTACATTTTGACGTTCAAAAGTGCCATACATGGGCCTATTTGAAATAAACGATTTGACTTTGACTTTACACATGGAGGTTCATATGGTGTCCTACATAATAAAGAGTATTCTATTTTATTCTCGTGGTAGGAACCAGTGCAGTAATGTTCCAGTGGTAACGGTTCGAAACGAGGAAGGCGCTTTACTTTGTGTAAGTATATAATTTCATCACCACCTCTCTAAATGATGAAGGAAAACATCGTGAGGAAACCGGCATGTAGGTACTAGAACCAAAATTTCGAAGACATGCGACATCTACTTATCCGCACTGGGCTCGCGTAGTGGATTACAGCCCACTCCCTCTCGAAGAGAGAAGGCCTGTGTCCCAGCAGTGGGAACATTATAGACTGATTATGCTGATAATGCTAGTGGTCAGTAACTTCCTTAACTTCTAATCTTAAAGATACCTTTTCTATGCAAGCTTGCACCGTCATTGTTGCACGTTATTGGACAAACGATGAGTCTATAGAATTATCATTATTTTAAAAGCTGGCTCAGTTATACCAATGAATAAATTCGGAATAATTTTCTAAATTCTAACTTTTGGAATTTAAACCTTGCTGAGGCTGGATAATAACAAAATGATTAATTCAAATCGATTAAGGATTCTCGAGACATTCGGGGATTACTTACATAAATTTTTAAGTTGAGGTTTTGTAGATACGAATACTTAATTAGACGTAAGTACCTACATTATGAAACAGTTTCGAAAGTCGATTGACGAACATCACACAGCCTTAAGCCGACGTTCGCAACGGACGTAATAAAATCGCGGCGGGATTTTATCGCGCACTGGACTTTCAACTCTCGATGTTAAGCCGAGCGTTAAGAATCCAACGCGCTGGGAAGCACTCACGTCCCAATGCGTTGAAAATACACACTGTTGGATTTCCAACTGTCGGCGTTAAGCAGAGCGTTGAAAATACAGTGCACGAAAAAAAATCGCCACGATTTTATTTCGTCCGCGCGAACGTCGCGGCTAAAAAGCCACAGCGCAAAATAAGAATTTGGTAAGAGGTAAACAGTCTGTTGTTTACATTTTATAAACCTCAATTGCTGTGATTTTTGTTGATACTCAACCTCTGATTCGCACCCTAATTGCATAACACACTCTAAATGATTCAATCACAATCTAGATGATTTTGAAGGAGAGGAAAAATTTTACTACTCAACAACGTAAGTATCGCAATGAATGTTGTTAAACTGTCAAAATGAAAGCCATTGCTATTGTTGGTGTATGTTACGCCATTACCCCGCGGATCTTCTCAGACTGATATTCGAAATATTTTCACATGGCCATTCTTCAGAATAGAATAGAATACCTATTCTGTATTATGTAAACCATAAAAATTACAGATATGAATGTAGAAATTGAACATAAGGTGACACAATGAGCGGTCTTATCGCTAAAAGTGATCTTCTGCAGTATCACGTAGCATGTAGGTAAATTACTCTTCCTCTACAGTCAAAAATATCCCAAACGGCATATTGTAAAATGTTTCCAATACCGCTTGATTGCCCGACTAATGAGAACAGCGGCAGCGCTTAAATCTCAAGACATGTACTCCACACATTTTCATACCCAGCAACTCCTAAATAGTTGTGAAGTTTTTTCAGTTAATTTCGAACCGCGTACCAGGGCACAAGTTGGAGGAAGGAGGTAGTAATTAGCTTGGATGAAGTTTCTCGGGCGTCTACGTCTATGTGGACTACTTAAATGAGCCTGCGGTAGACAGTATAACAGCTTTCCGTAACCGTATCTTGCTGCTGAGTGCAACCAGTATAGTTATCGGTACCTAAGTACGTGTTGAAGCTAACAATTGTCTATTAACAATATGGCGATGGAAAAAACCACCCTATTTTTTACCACGAGAAGTGAGTTTGAGAGAAAATAGAGTTTATTTTTTATTTTTAATAATAAAATCGTTTATTGGGAACAAAAAACAATATACATAGAGAGACAAAAATGTTAAAACGATGATAGCTGCAATAGTTAAAACTGTGGCGCAGCTACCAACGCCCGACTCTTAGTGAGAGGGTAGGTTGTTCCAAGACGAATACATAACAAAGGTATTTCAATAAATGTTTTAAAGTAAAGAAACTTATAAAATAATACATTATGAGATAAGTGCCGTGTTTGTGAGTACCTAATGTTGAGTAAGAGAGGTTGAGGGTGTGTTGGGTGAGTTGTGTGTTGTGTCGGTGTGTTTTCCGAGATGTTAAATTTCCACAAGTTTTTCTGTAGCATCATAATTAAGAGATTTTAATAAAATGTCGAGTTTTTTGTTAAGTCGATCTTGATAATTGAAAAGTGTTTAATAATATTAATAATTGCTTTATTTTCAGGCAACTAAAGCCCATAGACAAAATAATCTTACAAAATAATAAACTAATACACAATAAGAACATCTCTACAAAATCTAGTTACTACGTTATTTGATAATTTCCCACCCACAAAAAAAAAAGGTTCGTTTTAAACGTAGGTCAAAAAACGTAGGACCAACGGCTTAACGTGCTTTCCGAGGCACGAAGGAGTTTCAGTATGTAAAGATGGTCACCCATCCACGGAGCAACCGCGGCAAGTGTAGGTAGCAAAGATAGGGATATGTGAAAGGATGAAAGGGAAGCCTCCCTTTCCTCCTTTCATCTATCCCTACCTTTTGTCTTGATATAAAAGTATGGTCAAAAATATTAAATTTTATGTAAGTACTTACTTACATGTAAATATTTAGGTATGTGTTAAAAAAATAAAATTCAATAAATCTCAGGAGGGCTGAAATCGGCCCATCCATTTATTTTTAGAATTTTTCGATATGATCCGAACTGTGAACACGCTGTATAAATTAAATTAGCAATCGGAAGTACCTATTCTCTATGGCCTGTAGGTACCTATACAATCGTACGAACGACTTTTAAACTTAGGTACATACTTTATCTGATGATGCAGATTTGGACAGGGAGCGTAGGGCGTTGGCGGTTCGGTGCAATATGTTAGCCCGCAGGTTTGCACGTTGTAGTAGGGATGTGAAGGTGTATCTTTTTAAGGCCTACTGCCAAACCTTCTACACGTGCAGCTTGTGGGTGAAGTATACGCAGAGGGCCTACAACGTCCTACGCGTTCAATATAATAATGGGTTTAGGATGTTGATGGGACTTCCATGCTTCTGCAGCGCTTCGCAGATGTTCGCGGAAGCCCGTGTTGACGATTTTCATGCCTTAATGAGAAAGCGGGCGGCGTCAATAATGGGTAGATTGCGCGGAAGCTCCAACAGCATCCTAAAAACATTGGTCGAGAAGGTGGACAACCCCTTTATTAGGCACTGGCATAAAAAATATTGAGCCACGTAGTTATTAGTTGTTGTTTGGTTAGTTTGTAAGTTTTACTAACATAGTTTCTAAGTCTATGTTACTAATACTATATGGATTGTATGTACCTTTATGTGTGATCCGCAATAAATGAAATATATAGGTATAAACATAAATAGTGTTCAATAATCATTCTAGAATACGAAACATTGTCTTAACTGCCTTGTCTAATAAGGCTTTTCAAAACTAACTTGATTAAATAAATTTACTTCCAAGTTACTATTCGTGACCAAACCCATCAAACCCCCGTCCTTGGTGACCTTACAGACTATCACAACAGTGTCATTAAATTTACCAAACATTTGGCGTGGGCCAGATTTCCCTTACTTTAGGGCGAGCATCATTTATCTTAATAAGGGACGTTGATTGTCACTGGCGCGCGTCGACGTCACGTCGCTCGCTGCAGGTACGACGATGAACAAAGAAAAATTGTGTACGGAAAATGTTGGCTTTTTGTAGTGGTTCAGAGATTTTTCCCTGGGAGGGTTTTTAATTAGGTTGTTGTGATTGTTAATAGAATATTAGTTACCTATGCTTCAATCAGTACTTATAGTAGAATGTCGAGTATTTACCTTTAACGATTTAGGGCTGATTACACGAATAAAACTGAACGCTATATCAGCACATTTAAACCACATTCCAAAGCTGTAATATGTGTGTCTTTATTGTTGTGGAATATTGTCACTGAGAGCTCTTGAACGTAGTTTAGATGTACCAACTGATCGCATTCAATTGCATTGGTGAACTTGGCACTTAGATTAACTAATGATGCTGATTAAATTAAACTCGTATTTATTTCAGTCTTTACACAAAGCTGTCTTGAAAGCCGAAGCTTTTAGCTAGAGACTAGAAATTTTCTACGACATACCTAATGCAGAAAACATTGTCTTAGAATCTTCTTCACGGTTTTATAACAATAACTGCATCATGTAAAACATGCAACCAAAATCCCATTACCTACCCAAAATGACATAGCAAACTCACATGGAATAACATCTTGAACAAAAGTTGCAACGTGTGGCGTTTACATGAGATTCCACATCTCCTAGAATTTCCAGTGGAGCGAAGACAAATTACGGAACTAAATTCCGTTCCCTGGAGTTAAAATATTGCCTTTCTGCATACGTCCTGAAATATGGTCGTCATCTGCAATGTTGCTTGATATAAATTGCTTCAGGAGAAGTATTCTAGGAATCCTCACCTGTAATTAGGGAGACGTCTCGTCTAGCTGCAGATTAATTGTCTTTGTGAACGTTTTAATCTCATTTGCGATTCTATTGCGACAAGCTGGGAAATTGTCTTTTAACGAGGCATTCCTTGGGTGGACCCGTAAGCTTTTTAGCGCCATGTTATTTTTGGAGCAATGCTATATGATATGACGGACTATTTACATAGGTGTTATTGGCTTAGCAAACCAGCACACTAATTGCCTAACACACTTTCCATCACAATCTTTCAGATTGTAAAGGAAATTCCTAATCGATTGCTTCAATTCTTTGAAAAATTCGTCAACGTAAATAACGCAATGAATATTGTTGAATTGTCAAAATAAAAGTCATTGCAATTTTAAGTGTGCTGCTGAACTTTTCATCGTTCAATGGTAAATTTTTCTTCAACGAGAGATCAGGCATTAGGAAAAGCTTACTAAAAACATTCGGGAGTTGGTAACCATATGCAGTACCCTAATTGCGTAATATACGATCAATTACAATCTGAATCGATTTGAAACAGATTGATAATACATTGATTCATAAGTTAAAAGAATGTTGTTGAACTGTCAAAATGAAACAGATTAGTCTTGATCGTTTTCAGTATTACTATTTTCTTAACATTATACACGCCAAATCTAATTACTGATGGACATGGAAATCAGCATTCGTTTGGATTCGGAAATGCAATGATTCCCGGGGAACATTAAGAAAATAGAAATATTGTACGTAATTAGATAGCTGCTCTAAGACTAGTAGCTCTTAAAATAGGAAAAGTAAGTACGATATAATAAATGGCGACCAGGAAAGAAATATTAATTATTATCATAGTAATATTCATTAGTATATAAGTGATACATCTATTAGTTCACACGTAAGTAATTCCTGCATACTTTGTGGTAACCGAAAAACTAATATCAAAACTATTATTAGTTATTCTAACTCTGTTTTAATTCTATCTATTGATCCTTATAACAATGGCCCGTCGGTCGTTTCGATTAATTTCCCAATCGGAAAATTTCAGTGGCACTCTGGCCAGCAATTTGCATATAAATGAATTCCGTATTATTATACCTTCCTGTGTCACTGTCCATCGGGGGCACATAGATAAGGGAATTTCATAGTTCGCTGAAGCGTGCTGGTTTTATGTAAAATCATAATTATTTTGAGTAGGTGACAGTTAATGGGTTTCATTTAATTAAAATGAAATTCATGGATTTTTTCTTGTCATCCCTTACCTACAGTAGGTAATTCAGATGCTAGAAGAATGGAACGCTTTTAATTCATTTAAGGTCCCCAAAAGATCAATTGCAATTGTCAGTTTTTATGTGATTGGTACCTACACATTGATTTGCAAATTGATCGTCTACCAACAATATATGTAAAAAATAATATAATAAAATAATAATAATATAAAGTAATAATATTAGTAATATAATATATTGATCAAATTTTCCCCAACTTGTGCTGTTTTATTTTCTTTCTTTGCGTCACGTTTACCGCAAATAAACGTGCAATGGATTTTTCACTCCTGCCCGTCCCATCCTTGATGTCCTCCCTCCGGTTGACGCCCTAAGCCAAGGTTCGTACCCCACAGGGGATGCCCTTAGCGAGCATTCACCTAGTTTTAATTAGCATAGTTGAATAACCCCTGGCTGGAGGTTTTAAGTGTAGTAGCTTAAGGCACCCACAGGAAAGCCCGGTTAAGTAGTCATGATCTCAGAGGTCAACTACGAGATGCCCTACATAAAAAAAAGGATTTTTCACGCAGTATTTCTAATAACCAAATATAGATAATCCCGATGAGAATTTTTCTACAGGATTTTTTTCGCATAGAATGTATTTTTTCCTAAAGAATTAAACTTTTTCACTGTTTTATTAATAAGCTTCTGCCCGCGACTTTGTTTGCGTGGAAGTCGTAAGACACCACAATATACTAAAATAACTGCCACATATTCCACTGGCGCTATGACTTCGTTTTTGCTTAGCGTTCTTTTTGCTCTGTTCCTTAGGGCCATAGCTTGAAATAAAATTGCCTTCCTCAAGAATTGGGCTATCAAAAGCAAAAAAAAATTTCAAATCCGACTGGCAATTCCAGAGATTTGAGCATTCAAACAAACAAACCAATCAAATAAACAAACTCTTCAGCATTATTTATTAGTATTGATTATTTTAATTTCGGATTTGCGGAACCCCTTGTGATTTTCCGACGGAACCCTTGGGTTCCGCGAAACCCACTTTAGGAATCGCTGAACTAGAGAATCCATTACATTTTGGGTTATACTTATTTTGTGATGACAGGAAAATTATATTTGGGAAAATGGTAAATACAGAATACTTTAAATACCTAAATTATTTTTGTTGATCTTTATTTATTACAAATTAAGGTCGCTTTATATCGTCTCCGCCTGCGTGCGCTCTTTTAAACTACGCAACAGATTTTGATGCGGTTGTAACTATCATTTAGAGAATTTGTTCCGGAAGATTAATTTGTATAATACATTATTTTTAAAGTTACACATAATTAAGAAACGATATTTTGACACTGTCGATATTATGCTAGTATTTGGATGATGCTGATCGTTCCCAGAACTCACAGCAATTACTTTTTTTCAAAAATATTCCATGTACAGTTTTGACTTCGCTATGATTTTATTATATGTAGGTATAGATAAACAAACAAAAGTTATTTGCAAAACATGATCACTTCCTGGATCTTTTTTTATTTTTATCTAAATTACCTTGCAATATTGCAAGGTAATTGCAAAATCAATCTACCTAGCCTTTTCACAACTATGTCGGGGTCGGCTTCCAGTCTAACCGGATGCAGCTGAATACCAGTATTTTACATGGAGCGACTGCCTATCTGACCCTTGGTAAGACTGGTTGTCAGACTTTCGGGCTTCTGACGACCCGTAACGACTTTCAAAGATCCACGCATGACAACCGGGACCAAAAGCTTATCGTGCTTTCCGAGGCACGGAGGAGTCTCAGTATGTAAAGATGGTCACCCATCCACGGAACAACCTCGGTAAGCGTAGCTTAACCTGATGGATCGACCCGTGGGGCTGTTATCGCTTAGCCACGAGCTCCTCTCCACAAGGTAATTCAGTTAATAGATTTTAAATTGTCTCGGTCGCTAGGTACAAATCACTGAACCGTAATTTACCGGCCCTAGCGGACCCCATCAGTTCTGCTGACATCTCTTTGAGGCGCGCCGTGGAATACAACGCTCCATCGACCCGGGCCTAGTCCTTATCGGACGGCGAGCTACCCATTGCTCACCGTCCGCAAGCCCGCGCCTACTACCGATTTCCAGGTTCGAACCCTGAGTCCCAGCAGTGGAAACATTATAGGCTGATTATGCAAAACTTTGAGACCTAGGTTCGATTCCCAATTTTTTTCATTACAAAGCTTTCAATTGTGGCATATTATCTGATATTGATGCGCGGTTAATCTAGATGAATAGTTTTATTATTCTAAGTTTGGTAGAATTTCAGGAAACCCACAAATCGAATCCTCACCGGCACATAACATCATGTTATTAACATTATTTAGAAGTTTGTCAACCCTACACTAATCGATCGAACTTCAGAATAGATTTTTCGGTACAAGGGTTTCTCATAGCAATTTTGTCTGTCGATGGTCGTGATATTCTGTTTCGGTCGTGATATAAAGTTTAACCGCAAACAATTATATTCGAAAACAAACTCATCTATTTAGTATCTAAATAAGCACGTATACAGGGTGGCACGGACATCGACGCGAAAACTGTTACCATGGATTCAGTACACGATTCTGAACGCCGGACGTTGAAGTTTTTCATAGGTTATTAAAAAAAAACACCTGTTTCATAGAAAAGTTCAATAACCTACGTGTTTTTTAATACCGACGAAAAATTTTAACGCAGGGTTTCTTCAGAATCATGTCTTACTGAAAAGTTCATCATGTCTTAGTGAACCGTTTTCACGTTGATGTCCCTGCCATCCTGTATAGTAGGTGCATACACATATCGACAACTTTTGGATTTCAAAGTAACTCATTCATCTTCCCCTACCGTTTCGATAAACATTTTCTCAGAATTAAAAACATTGAAAAAACTAAACCCCTATATTAAAATGTTATTCAATTTAAAGTATCAATAGCCTAAAATAGACTAACGAATGAATAGTACTGTTATTGGTTGGACAAGGCGCCGTGATTAGGGGTGGCACGCAATCCGGCGCGAGGGCATGTGACGCGCATACTAAATGCAACACGCGGTCCACTCGTCTGTATAAATTATAAACGTGCAAATTGTGGGTGGCATCCCTAATGTTGAATTGGTTTAGTCGTAGATATCGTTAATTGGGTTACTAGAAATTTTGAATAATTTACGTCGATTTGGTGGGGTTGCGTTTGTTCGTCACCATTGCTTCCAGTCAGTCTAACGAGTTTCGTTTTTATCTTTGCCGTATCGAATACTTATAAACATCATCGAGGCGTTATCTATCAATGTTTTATCTGCAGCCTGCACCCTAATTTCATAACACACGATTAATCAAAATCTGTTTCATTTAGACAGTTCAGAGAGCTGACAAATTTTTCGAACATATGTGTTAGCAACAATGGATTAGCAATTTCCTTCAAAATGATTCGATCGTGTGTCACGCAGTTAGGGTGCCAGATTACAAAGTCATTACATGCTATGTATTAGCACAAAACCATGTTAATTTCGAGCAGATGCTCCCAGTACCACACAATACTTAAGCAGTGTGAAATGACTATGTTTATTTTCTACACACACGAATAGCATGCTATAAAAAAGCATGCTATTTACTAGCAAACAAGCATGCTTTTTAATTGTGTGTATATTTTCGCCTTTACTTTCTAAAGACTACTATAATTGGTATTTGCTCCTAGTTTCTGTAATTAAACTGCTCTCCGGAGTGAATTTCCAGCATTTATGTCGATCTCTCTTAGCTAAAGCAAAGTAATTACTCTTTAATGGAACAACTAAATAACGAGATAAACGCTAGAAAAGCTATTTCTGTAACATTTGAGATTGAAACACTATTTGTTGAAGTTTATTTTTTATTTACTCTCTAACGTGGTATTTTTACAAAGGAATTCTTTAACTAAGTATCTATTTATTTATTTACTAGAACTAGAACAACGTGTTGAGCAACTCAAACGACTGAGGAAATGGGGAGAATTTTCGGGTGTATCCCATCTGGCCCGGTGACTTGGCCCGGCACCGGGCCACATGGGACAAAAAAGTTTTAACTGGCCCGGTGATATGTTTACCGGGCCAGATGACACAAATCAAGTGCCATCGTCCCCGGAAAGGGGAGAAAAGAGGATACGCCTCGTAATTTGTGAAATACTAACTATATGCATCTATGAAAGGGATTGAACTTATAAATCAAACTGCTTAGTATAAAATAATCAGTTTTTATTAGTGAGTGAGTTTTAAAGATATAATCTATAAAAAAAAAGAAAAGAACAAAGGTGTGAACTGGGTGAAATGACTTAGGTTTGGTTAGGTTAGAACTGTGACCAACCACGCGCGAGCCGAGCGAGCGAAGCGAGCGGTGCCGCGGCAGCGGCCGGCGAGCGCTACTTCCAAGTTGCTCGCAGCCAGGTAGGCTATTTAATATTAGCGCAAGGTGTATTACGTCGCAAATAAGTTGGTTACCAGTTCACAATTTCTCGCAATGTAAACTCGATTTCTCGCAATGTAGACTGTTTGTATATTATAATAAGTACTAATTAATAGGTAATTTTGACCATTTTATGCGTATATTGTTGTAGTTGATTGTTATAGTAAGTAATAATTAATAATTTTGTTTGATTTTGGCTTCGTTGATTAGGATTATTATAAAAATATTGTTGTTATCTTCAAATTCAAAAAATCTGCTTACAGGAAGTCTATTTCAGGTTGAGATTTATGACACAAGTATACGTATAGTAGAGATATATCGCGTTATTCACAATAAAAACTGATTATTTTATACTAAGCAGTTTGATTTATAAGTTCAATCCCTTTCATAGATGCATATAGTTAGTATTTCACAAATTACGAGGCGTATCCTCTTTTCTCCCCTTTCCGGGGACGATGGCACTTGATTTGTGTCATCTGGCCCGGTAAATATATCACCGGGCCAGTTAAAACTTTTTTGTCCCATGTGGCCCGGTGCCGGGCCAAGTCACCGGGCCAGATGGGATACACTCGAATTTTCAATGTACATAAATAAAGCGATATTACCGTAGATGGTGCATCTATTTATTATAAATGAGAAAGTGTATTTGTTTGTTACGCTTTCACGCTAAAACGGCTGAACGGATTTAGATAAAATTTGACACATGGGTAGACCATGACCTAGAGAAAGACATAGAATACCTTTTATCCAGATATTCCCACGGGATCGAGATTTATGCGGGTGAAACCGCGGGGTGCAGCTAATATTCAATAAGCTGGTTGGTTATTACTAAGCAACTGGTACTTGGAAACTAATTTTACCTACTCGTAAACAATTATACAGAACATGAGTCCAAGGGAAAACCGTATTAGGTGCCTAGGTTTGGAGATCGCAGCGTTCTTAGCAAATAAGATATTTGCAACTTAATTATCATTATACACAGTGGTGGGGCAAGATCAAAATTTGAAGTGGGCGAGGTACATTTCGTGAGGCCCTTTCGTGCCGCAAGAAGACGAAAAAATAAAATACAGTTTAACAGATATCACATTTTTAGGTAGGTATAGGCCATTCAAAAATATTGCGGGTAGGTATGTGAACACCATTTTTCTATTCAGGGATCCGTTTGCGTAATAATAAGCTTTAACATGTTCAGTGCCGGGAACCCTCCTGGAGGGCTCATGTCAATATATTTATCGTTTTAGGACGAGTAAAATTTTTTCGACGCGTTCACGGCTTTTATGTAATGCATAAACCTTCGACACAGAGACCTTCGAGGTGCGAGGCCCCTCGGACCGCGAGGCCGTAGGCGGTGGCCCACGTCGCCCACGCCTTACGCCGCCTCTGATTATTCAATGCTAAGCTTAATGACTACATCATTCTAACTTCACAGCTCATCATAGTTTAATACTGAGCATCTACTAAGTCATCATCTGCCTCGCCTTTTCCCAACTATGTTGGGATCGGCTTGCAGTCTAACCGCACGTAGCTGAATACCAGTATTTTACATGGAGCGACTGCCTATCTGACCTCCACAACCCAGTAACTGGGTATAACACGATACGCATAGATAAGACTGGTTGTCAGACTTTCTGCCTTCTGACAACCCGTAACAACTCTCGAAGATCTACAAATAACAGCCGAGACTAACGACTTAACTTGGTTTCCGAGGCACGGAGGGGTATTTGTATTTATGTGTTTTCATCCATCCACGGACCAACCGCGGCAAGCGTAGCTTAACCTAATTGATCGTCCCGTGCGGCTGTTATTACTTAGCCACAAGCTCCTCCATGAGCATCTTTTAAGTACCTACATAATAAAAATATAAAAGTTCACTCCTGACAGAGAGTTCCTTATACAACGAAATTTTAAGAAATATCGTAATTTTTTCCCGATGTTAAATCTCATCAGGCACGACTTGTAGATATCTAAGCCTTTTCCAATACTGAGTCGACAGGTCGAGGTCGCTTTACAGAAACTCTCTATATAATTCCCTACAAAACCCACAGTATTAATAAAGTTCCATGTAACTCTATCCGTATTCTAGATATAAATGACAATATCACTATTCTACAATTTCATCTCGCCTGAGTTCCCAGGTATACGGACGCGAGTGGAATCTTGTTATCTAGTGCTCACGACTAGCTATTTGTCACCGTATATAATCCTATCTGGTACTACCTGGATGCGTAGGTATCTACTTACGGAGAAATTCGAGCCAGCCACCTACAATTCCACTACACTTTTATGTATTTTTCATGGACAAAAAGAAAATTCATTTTTAACAGACTCCTAAAAAGAGAAGGTTTTCAATTCAACGTAAATATGTTTTATTTTGTATGTTTGACTTTTATTATTCGTAGTTTGTGACGCGATTACTCCGCCAATTATGAATTGATTATGATGTTTTTTTTTTTGGTAGGACTTCAGAGATGGTCCCATATAAATTTTATTAACTTTGCTTGGATAGTTTTTGAGTTAGCTTCAATAATACGTATTTTTTTCCACTTCGTATGTGGATGATATTAATAAGTTCCTGTCACTGTTATTTACATAGCAGGTAGTGGTATTCAAATTTGTGTGGGGTAAGTACCACAACTAAAAAGTGAAAAATAAAACTTAAAAAAAAAACAACCGAATTTAAAAAAAAAAAAACACTACAAAGTGAAAAATAACTATAAGTTCGGAAGTCGGTGGCAAAAAATGAAAATTCAAAACCAAAGACATCGACTTCTGAAATTAAAGTTATTTTGCACTTTGTAGTGTTTTTTTTTGTAAGTCGGTTGTTTTTTTTTTTTTTTGTAATAAGTTTTATATGATACAGTTACTATAGGTATTGACTCCTCAGCCTAACCCTTCGGTGATTAAAGGCATGATGTTATGCTATGATACTGTTCATAACATTGTCTTAAATATTTGTAGTATAGTAAGTAGTAGGTATTTCATCTACAGTTTTGTATATTTACTGAATTTAATTAATTGTATTAGAAGAGCCTTTGACAGGGACCATTTTAAAATACGTCCGGTACATAGGCACTATAATACACACTCATCCCTGCTACTTATAAAGAGAAAAGATTTGTATTTTTGTTTGTAATGAATAAACTCAAAAACTACTGAACCGATTAAAAAAATATTTCACCAGTGGAATGCTATATTATCACTGAGTAACGTTCTATTATCATAGGCTATAATTTATAAGGTTACCACGCGGGTGAAGCCGCTGGCGATGGCGGAATCTAGTCTCTGTTATCTCGAGAAAACATGACAGGCGAATACAATTGTTTTATGTGGAACATAACTACTGCGTAAAACGTTGCAAAAAGTTTCATCATAATCTAGAGATTTAAATACAAATAAACTTTATTTATTGGAGTTTACTCCTTAAGGTTGAACTAGTCGCGGGCTCGAACTCATTGGTGGGCTTGGTCAAAAAGCACGCTATCTCACCTGGCATCGTGTCCGATAGAGATAGTATATGAGCAGTTAGACGCTGGTCTACATGCACAAACTCTAGTTCGCACGCACACAAACACCGTTCAGAACGATTTTAGTAAAAAGACCGCGTAAAAAATTACGAAAAATCCTTTGGAAGGTGGAGTTTTATGAAAAAACGACTGCATAAATCAATTACGAATAAAGTTTATTATAATCTTCGACAATTGAGCCTTGTCGGAACGAGCTTTGTTTTGGATATTTTATACTTCTTTTATTACTTATTTACTCCCAAAATTGCGTTAAAATTAGCAGGAAAAACGAAAATTTGTTGGCTCATAACTTTTTAATTGCTTTTTTTTACTATTCTGCTTCTGTACAGACAAAATTAATAATAAGACAAAACGATTTCTTTGGATGTAAGTACAGTACCGACCAAAAGTCCATAAGCAATCTCACAAAGCAATAGACTGACGCTTCGGTTTGACTTACGACCTTCTTCTATAAGTTGTTACAATACTGTAGACACGCACATTACACACACACTCACTTTGTCTGCAACCAATGACTAGTTCGATAATCATCATTCGTTTTTAGTTTCATTCGTCTTGTTCACATAAATATTAAAGTTTAGCAGGTAGACCACAAAAAACTAAGTCAATTATTTCGATTTCTGTGGGGTAGATGCAGTTTCTTACAAGTATTCAATTAATAGAACTTTGTTGGTTTGTGCCGTGATAATATTGGTGACGAGCATTTAGCGCAGTGTTGTGGTTATTATTATCAAAAAGCAGGCATAAAATATATTGAAGAGATCAGATCAGATCAGAGAATATTATTGCGCTGCGTAAAAGTGAAGTGAATATCTAATAAAACCGGACTAAGTGTGAGTGTTATCATTTATATATTTCATATTTTACTAAACATAAATCTTAATCAAGGGTATTGTTGATAGAACAGAGGTATTGTTGAGACAGAAGATGCCTTTAAAGTTTTAAATTCATTGTGAGGTTTAATTTGATTAGTGAATAATAAATAATTAGGTATTATGTGTAATAAAAACAATGTTTTTCTTTGTTCTAGAGAAATACTGTGACGGTTAAGAGATATGAGGAAGGGGCTTATTATCGAGTAGCAGCGACGTCAAATGGTGAATGAAACAAATGGTTTCATACCAACGAGATATTTTGCTGAATTATTAAAAACACGTCATTATGAACCGTTCGCCGTGCACTCTGAAGGCTTGCATCACTGAAGACCAGCTAGAAAACCGTTTTTGACCTTAAAATATTGACCGTACCAACTTAATAAACAACAGATTCGTTATTGCATGAATTTACGGTAACGAATTTTTTAAGCACGTTTCAATAGGGTGTTTGTCGTATTTCTTGCAGATATACCGAAATTGTTTAATATTATTTTAGTAATAGTATTATTTTAGGATTAAAATTTGAGGTTTAGTTTCAATCTTCTTTTCGTAAAGAAAATGAATACTTAAGCTATAACCTCAATACCAACCAATATTTACTAAAGCCAAATAAAGTTTAAAATAATTAATATGAACAACTGCCTTTAACCTTAAAATCAACAATTTTGTCAGTAGATTTTTTTACATTTTAAGTAGTCTAATATTCTTATTTATTGCTTAATTACTTAGACCATGATCAAAGCTTTATATTTATGGTGCAAAAAAATCCATTTAAAATTTAAAACATTTCAAAATTTAAATATGTCAAAATAATACAAATTGCTTCTAAGTTTCTAGACATCTATTTCACATATTATTCAGGTGAAGTAATGATAAATAATTGTAGCAGTTTGATAACTATACTTAAGTAAAATAAACATAACGAATAAATATTATTTATTTTTATTATAACATATCACGCATTTTTTATTCTAAACCCTTTATTTCAATAACAACATTAATAAATAGGCAGGATATTTAAAAATATTATTATTGCAAACAAAAATAATAATATTTGCAAAAACAGCGCTGTGATTTACGAGATTAGAAACTTAGCCATCTTGAATCTAAGACCAACGCTTAACGCCTTCTGCTATCTGCACATGTAATTTACTTTCGAATTTTAGCAATGCGATACACTGGCCAAGGTCACGCGTACGAGCATGATGCGTGCTAACAAAAGTTATGGAAATATAAGTGCGGCGCCCGCGAACCGTGACAATACGATAGTGTGTAGTTCAAAACTGCGTTCTCTGTGGTGTGTGTACGGCACTCACACCACAGACGTCTGACTGTTTACACATACAAATGTACGGACTATACCGCGTGTTCACAGCAATACGACTCTTAGCGTGCTCATGCACTTTTGAGCGCTTACTGTACAATGTGTAACAGTGTAGTAAAACCCCCCGAAATTTGTATGGAAAAAGTATCGGCTAGTTGCGCCTTAAGAAACGATTTTCATAGGTATTTAGCCCGCGGTTTCATTTCAACCAGTGTTACCAAGGGGTATTACCTAGTTACTGGGTTGTGGAGGTCAGATAGGCAGTCACTCCATGTAAAATACTGGTATTCAGCTGCATCCGGTTCGACTGGAAGCCGACCCCAACATAGTTGGAAAAAGGCTAGGTAGATGATGGTATGAACATTTTATGAGGAGTTAAATCGAGCGTTAACTAAAAGTGAGGCGTTACGTTCCTTTGCGCACCTTTAACTTCGAGATTATGTATGTGTGTATATGTCACGGCTAAAACCCGAAGTGCGGCTACACCTAGTTTTAGCCGGCTAGAACTAGGTGCGGCCGGTAGCAGTTGGTTAAAGTTAGTTGTAGCAAAGGAAAATGGCTGAAAGGTAGGTTAGGTTAGGTTAGAACTGTGACCACATAACACACCGCACGAGCCGAGCGAGCGAAGCGAGCGGTGCCGCGGCAGCGGCCGGCGAGTGCCAGGATCCATTTAGGCAAGTTTAACCAACTGCTACCGGCCGCACCTAGTTCTAGCCGGCTAAAACTAGGTGTAGCCGCACTTCGGGTTTTAGCCGTAACATATATACAAAGTATACTCAGCTTACTAATATGGATATAAAATACAAATATAAGTTATTTACTTAAGTAATTACACCTTTTTAGAACAAACATTTACAAAATATTAATCAAACAAAATTTACTTTAATTTTTTTCCGCGGGCCGATTTTCATGAACTAAAGACGAATGATTTTAAGTTTACACCTTTCATTTAAGATCAAAATTAAAGGAATATCTTTACAAAAAAGTGAGTTTTCAAGTTAAGTAATTAAGACAATTTCAATTTGCTAAAATTTCCTTCTAAATTAACTTTTAACACTGTTAATGGATCAAAATAAGTATTTTAACACGAACCTACTCAGAATCTAATATGAATTTACCTTTTTTTTTTTTTTTTTTTGGGTGGGAAATTATCAAATAACTTCTCCCGCTCTGGGTGGAGCGGGAGGGCGTGTCAGACTCTTACTGACTAAAACCCACCCGTGTTCCTTCCTATGCCATGTTGCCGGGGGCCACGATTTCCCTATCGGTTTTCTTCGAACCCCCGGCATTGGCATTGGCCCTAGCGGACCCCGTCAATTCTGCTGACATCTCTTTGAGGCGCGCGTGGAACACAACCCGCCGTCGACCCGGGCTTGGTCCTTATCGGACGGCGAGCTACCCATTGCTCACCGTCCGCAAGCCCGCGCCTACGGTGGCCGGAAATCTTCCTGCGATTCCCGACGCCCAGGGCGTCTCCTGCTGCGGCGGTTAGGGGCGCGAGGGCGCGAAATTTGCCTCTCCCTCACGCGCTCCGTCTCCTCCTTCGCGAGCATTACTGCTTCGCAGAAAGAGGTGACGGCCTCCCATTTCCTCTCGCTCCGTAGCATGGCCCGAATCAGGGCCGGACGCGAGAGATCACCGCCGCCGATCGCATCCACGAGGACACGGCGATGCCCTGCCCAAGCCGGGCAGACCTCCACCGTATGCTCCACCGTGTCCTCCGGGCGATCCACACAGTGACGACACCCGGGCGTTTCCTCCCGCTTTATCCTGAACAGGTACCTCCCGAAACAGCCGTGTCCGGTGAGTACCTGCGTCAGGCGGAAGGTGAGGACGCCGTGGCGCCTCTCTAGCCACTCCTCAAAGAGGGGTCTTATCGCCGCAATTGTGGCGTGCCCAGCGCTGGGTTGCGACAATCGCACTCTCCATTCCGCCATGAGATCCCGCCGGAGCTCTGTCCGCTGTGCCGCGACTTCTTGCGGCATCGGAGTTAAGCCCCGGCGTTTCGCCTCCTCGCGCCACTCCCAAATGTGCGCGAAATATGAATTTACCTGAGATCACAACATAATAACAATTTCTTACTGAAATCTAGTTAGATATAAAAATTCTTAGGAGTAAACTCCAATCGTGCGTCGGAGCTGACACACACACTTTTTTTGTCCTAAGGACTACTTCTACCTGAGGCCTTTAACAAGTGGAAGCTTTCCATTAAGTTTGTAAGTAACTACGATCCCAAAAGCGTGCACTAATGCTTTCCAAGACGAAAATTTTATCGAACAGTGAGCGTTTAATTCAATCTTCGGTCGGACATCAGGGGTCCGTCAAGATAGTTCTCGAGTTAATCCATCAGATGCCAGCGGTTTCTTCGGTCTTCTACCTCTGTCTTAGTTCAACTAACAGGTGGATAAAAATATCTATTGGTTTTATTGGAACTTGCTGTACTTAAGTTTAAGTAAAAAATAATGCTTAAAAGTTGTAAGTAGGTAGGTACTGCCTTGACCAACGCTGTTAATTTTATGAGGACTGATATGACAAATCATATCGATTTTTTGTGCATAGTGTAGGTAATATTTTCAAAGCGGAATCTACAATTAATTAATTTATGACCAAAATATTATACAGCAGGCATAAGGGCATTAAGAAATTGAATTGGGGATGTTCGTAGTTTAATAGATTATGTTAGTATTCATAGTTTATTTAATATTTTTGAATAAATTATGGTTGACGATGATGACGATGACGCCACGACTCTATGCATTGATCATGACAACTGATGATCATTGAGTTTGTCATTTCAATAATGATACAATTATGTAATACTTAGTACCTAACTACTAATATACTACTGGTACATCTCTGCCTAACCCTCTCGGGAAAACAGGCCTGATGTTATATTATGACGTATGTATATTTAAACATTTTGTAACTAACTTACTAATGTTGTGAAAAGTGCCAACTTTAGGTAACATAGTAAGTAGGAGCTACTAACTTTTTTTTTTAATTTTCCTTGACATAATCATCCCTATTATTTGACATTATATACCTTTAATTTTATTTCGACTCTTTATTAGTAACTTTTGTGGACATGATAATTATTCAGATGTGTTACAGTTGTAATAGCAATCATGTCATTTCGTTCAAAATAGTTTTTTTTTTTTATTAATTTATTTTCTTTTATATAGATTATTTTCTATTTTGTGAATGTGAGAACGCTGTAGGCTTAGTGGACTGTAGATTTGTTGACCATTTTCTATTTTGTTAAGTAGTTGGTACCTACCTACTTGTTGAAAGATCTACACATTACCACTACCTAATAACACTGTTATTTGAAAATATTGTAAAAGAGTTTCTTGCCGGCTCTTCTCCATAAGAAACGACCAATTGGAACTGTGCGCCTAGCTTCTGACGTTAATAAGTGCCCAATTGCCCATGTAAGTTTTTGTGAAATAAAATATTTTGAATTGAATTGAATTTTGAACGAGCTGTTTGCTGACCAAATATCCATAGACTGGCTACATTAACCCACTTAGGTACTTATTATCCCTGAAAGCTCTGCAAGAAGCCAACCTATCTGGCCACTATTTTCGCAGTATGAATCCATCTTACATCAAAGTAAATATATGACAGTCTCTAGAGGAATTTGGGATACATACAAAAAAGATATGTAGCTACAGAAGTCTCGAACTAAATGCTGGCTACATGAAATATTCAACTGTGAAAAGGGTAAGATCTCTAGGGAGCTGTAATTTAAATAAATATTATTTCACCACATATTTTATGTATAAGTACCGCGACGAGGACTTCGTTTAATGCGCTGCTGTTTATGAACGAGTTTGTGTGTTTATTATTTTTTAAAGTAGAAGTAAGTTAAGATCTTTTTGAATATAAAATAGGGATGATGCCTGGGTAAAAAAAATATATATATTATTTAGTCCGTCAGTCATATAAAAAAAATATATTAGACACGTATTTTCTGCTTTATCATATTTAAAATGTTAAATAAAAAGTTGGGGAGTGGTGGTCGCTACGTCACAAGTAAGTATAAAATCTACATACTCGTGACGTCATGGTACATTTTAACTCAATGTATCGCCGTAATCATTTGTAATTAAATGATTACGGCGATACATTGAGTTAAAATGTACCATGACGTCACGAGTATAAAAATAAAAAATAATAAAAAAATAACAGTAAAAGTAAATAAAATAATAATAATAATACCCCACCGCCGTATCTCTACGTTGACGTCGTGGTGGGGCTTGCGTGCTCCGAACTCTGGGTCTGTGCCGGTAGAGTTTACTTTGCCGGAACAGGTATAGGGTGAGGAGCCAGACCAAGAGAGATACAAAAACCCGCAGGGCAGCATGTGGCGAGCTGTTGGGCAGTAGCGACCTCACGGACCCTATCTCCCGGGAGAAGTCTTGTTCCTCACCTCTGGCTTGCCTTTATTGGCCGGGCTGGAGTGAACACTGACGAGGAACGGAGCTCCCACCTCATTCTTGCCTTAATAAATTGCCGGCTTGAGTGGAGATTCGCAAGAGCAAACGTGCTCGGAGGAAGGAAGTAGTCTAAAAAGAATAGTCCTACATCAACCGGGGGTTATCCTTGGCTGCACTTGCATAATGCGAACAGGGATAATCGTCGGTTGGTGCCTTATTCCATATAAAATTGTCTAAGAGGCCTCTGCGAGTTGGCTTCGGCTCCTCGTACGCCTTCCAAAAGACCGGGACCCTAAGGTCCCGAGATATTTAAATATATCTTCTAATATATAAAATTCTCGTGTCACAGTTTTCGTTGCCATACTCCTCCGAAACGGCTTGACCGATTTTGATGAAATTTTTTGTGCTTATCCGGTATCTATGAGAATCGGCCAACATCTACTTTTTTTTTTTTTTTTTTTCTATTTTAAGTGTTAAGGGTGGTCCACCCTAAACATGTATATGGCAAAACAACGTTTGCTGGGTCAGCTAGTATAAAAATAATAATAATAAAAAATATTGGACATATTTTTTTTTTAAATGTAATTATTTAAAAAAAATATGTGTCCAATATTTTTTATTATCTGACTGACGGACTAAATAGATTTTTTTTGTCATCGTCCCTACAGATCAATCTCACTCAAAGGAGTTTATTTATAAAAGTGATTAGATCATCATCATCATCTTCTTGCCCTTGTCCCATGTTACGTGGGGTTGGCGCAATACTATTCTTTATATCATTACACCTATCTTAATCTGTGGTAATACGTTTTCTTCTTCCATATGTCAACCGTCACGCTATCATTCACACCTTTTTCTTTCATTCACAATCATTCTTTTCTTTGGCCTTTCTCTCCTTCTGCATCTTTTAACATTTATATTCATCAGTCTTTTAGTCACATACGTTTCCCCCCTCCTCATTAAAGTGATTAGACAATGTCAGCTTAACCATACATTTTTTGACGTTGAAACATTGAAGTAACGATAAAAAATAAACCTCCAAGTATCTATGTCCAAATATCATAAAACTTAGATTTATTTTATCTGCATGATCCTATATTATAATTCAAAACAACGTCTTCGTCTGTTTTTCTCTATGTGTATGTATTTTTCTATAGGTAACTTGTAGGTACTTACCTAGTAAGTTTTCTATTGGTACTGGACCTACATTTTTGATGTGTTAAACTCGAGAGTGATTTATTATTACCAGCTTCGGTCAAAAAACGTTGTCATAGTATAGGAAAATAATATAAAGGGTATTCCATGATGCCACTGAAAGATTCAAATGCCATTTGAAAAACTTTGGATACTACCTAGAATGTATGATTAAGTTTGTAGTCCAAATTCAACCTCCACATCGCCAAAAAAACGCATAATTTGCAAATGAACGTAGCAGCAGCACAGGTTATATTTACGACCACATGGGCCCTGCCCAACTCACGTATCGGACATTAGTTCGGCAGTTCCACGCCAGCTCACTAATGGCTCAAACGTACGTGCTCGATCATATTCCACACTATTCTGGAAAATTACACGTTTTAGAACAAGAAAAAATTTAGACTGTTTTGGGTGGTATTTCTATAATCCCCTTGACTGTCACGAGGTCTCCTGGAGATCAATAACAATTAAAATTTTATTGTCTCATTCGTGACAGTTGAGCTCATAAAAAAGTTTAAAAGGCTAAATAGAAAAGGTTTAATTGTTGTGGCACCAATGCGCTAGCTACCTCTATCAAATATTAAAAAAAAAAAAATTTTTTTCATCAATGAAACCAAGTAGGTTCCTACAAAAATACTTCCTTTTTTTAAATCCTTCATTTTCAGCAATTCAAGATTGTTAATGCGATCATGATAATTAATTATCATGTTATTGTAATGTACGGAGCCGATGGAACTTGCTTGCAAATAAGTAATTACTCAACCTTAGTAAGTTGAAAAATTGCCCTCTCACCCCTGGACAGAAAATCTTTTAGAGAACCACCAACGTTTTTCAGCCGTAGTACCTACTTAGACATAGGTCTGCAGTATTTTTAGCTTACTGACCACTTTCCAATCTCTAATGTAGGTACACACGGCTACGTATCAAGCTATACTTTTCCAGTATAAGCTGATCTCGTATTGTATAGGATTTCCGTACACCCGATACTTGCTTGGTTACCTACATAAATCACATCTTCAATCACAAAGGAGCACACACGGGTTTCACTTCGACAGTCTCGTGCTTCGTTAAGGTGCGCAACATACATGAGAAATTTCATTAAGACTGCCTTGGCACTGTGGGCACTCCCCTTTGCTTTATTGACAGAATATTGACTAGCTAGGTTTCAGTGGTCGGCAGTATTCATTTCGTATCCTTCTCGTATATTCAGTCGTTTGCTGAGAGGATGGAACCCGAATTAAATTGAAAATAAGAGGTTTCTAGCAAAGGAAAGGCAGGTTGGATGCATTTTGCTAATAAATTACATATTTATACTAGCGGCTTCGATCGCGAGGAGGTAGGAAATTGTCCCACGGGATCGTGACTACCGGGATAAAAGTATCCTATGTTCTAACCCAGGTCTTGGTCTACTTGCCAAATTTCATTGAAATCCGTTCAGCCGTTAAGGCGTGAAAAGGTAACAGACAGACAGACAGACTTACTTTTGCATTTTTTATCGACTTCAAAAAGGAGTAGGTTATATGTTCGTCTGTATGTATGTTTTTATTTATTTTTATGTATTTGTAGATCGATTTTGAAAATTCTGAAAGCTTGCGCGGTGGTCCCATGTAATTTATTATTTACAATGCTTGGGTAGTTTTTGAATTAGCTTCGATAATACGGATTTAATCCACTTTATGTATCTTGATGATGTTATAATACTTTCTGTCACTGTTGTTTACATATAAAGTAGTGGTATACGAATTGGTGTGGGGTAAATGCCATAGTCAAAAAGTGAAAAATATAAAACTTTTTACAAAAAACAAAATACGACTTCCAAAAAAATCACTACAAAGTGAAAAATAACTTTAATTTCGGAAGTCAGTGGCAAAAAACTAAAATACAATTATCCAAAGACGCGAGTTCCAAAATTAAAGTACTTAATTTTTAACCGACTTCCAAAAAGGAGGAGGTTATATGTTCGTCGCGTATGTTTGTTTTTTTTTTTTTTTTTTTTTCTTTTTTTTTATGTATGTTTCTCCGTCAATTGTGGACCGATTTTGAAAATTATTTTTTTGTTTGAAAGGGTATGCTCTCGAGGTGGTCCCATATAAATTTTATCAACTTTGCTTTGATAGTTTTTGAGTTAGCTTCAATAATACGTATTTTTTCCCACTTAGTATGTGGATGATATGATAAGTTCCTGACACTGTTATTTACGTAGGTGGTAGTGGTTTTCGGATTTGTGTGGGGTAGGTACCACAACTGAAAAGTGAAAAATAAAAACTTTTTACAAAAAAAAACAACCGACTTCCAAAAAACACTACAAAGTGAAAAATAACTTTAATTTCGGAAGTTGGTGACAAAAAACGAAAATTCAAAACCGAAGACACCGACTTCCGAAATTAAAGTTATTTTTCACTTTGTAGTGTTTTTTGGAAGTCGGTTGTTTTTTCACTTTGTAGTGTTTTTTATTTTGGAAGTCTGTTGATTTTTTTTTAATTCGCCATCGATACGCTAAGAAGACGAAGAAGTATTAAGTATGGATGATACATCAAGCCCTGTTCCATCTATAAATACAATTAACGGCAACATGATGAGATGGTTTTAAAGCATACCATTTCAAATAGAAAAAAAAAACAAATGCCCGTCTGTTGAAATTGCATCTTCATTCAAGACTTTCCTGTGTCAACTTCAATATGGCACGGGCTAATGATTTGCCGAAGATATTCCTTCAAATATAAGCTAAATGGAGTAGGTGCACAATCTGGAGATCTGTAAATGTAGTACGGCAATGGAGAGGGCTATGCTTGGAGTTTCCCTACGTGATCGAATCAGAAATGAATAGATCCGTAGGAGAACCAAGATACAGACCCTCACCGCACAGACTTAATTCACTCTTCCTTCTTCGTTCAGTCTATCTCTCTGTGGAATGCGCTCCCCCAGGAAATTAGGTTGGTGACCAACCGATTATCTTCTAAAGTTAAAGTACGCGAGCACATTCGCAAGAAGCTGGCAGTGGCATCACAGCGGTAATGATTTCCCATTGTTTGTCTTATTTGCTGTAGTAGTATTTTATGTGTATTTATTTTTGTTTATATTTATATATAATTGGAAATATATATTCATGTATATCTTTATATTTAAATAAATATTTATTCCTCAATTCTCGCTATTGCACCTACTAGAAAATGCTTTTGGCATTAAGTCCGCCTCTGTACATTTGTGTGCTTGAAGTATTAAATAAATAAATAAATAACCGACATAGCCCGCGAATTGCCAAACTTAAGTGGCATTGGGCAGGGCACATTGCTCGTAGAACAGATGGCCGATGAAGCTGAAACGTTCTGGAGTGGCGACCGCGTACCGGAAGACGTAGCGTTAGTAGGCCTCCCACAAGGTGGACCAATGACCTGGTGAAGGCCACAGGAATCCGCTGGATGCGAGAGGCACAGAATCGGTTGAAGTGGTGGTGCTTGGGGGAGGCCTATGTCCAGCAGTGGACGTCTTCTGGCTGAAATTATGACGATGATGACACACTCTGAAAGTCGACAAAGATCTACAATGTTTTTCATTGAAATCTAAAAGTGTATAGACAGCCTCAAAAATATATAAACATCGACAACAATTAATTTAATTGTCTACAATTTTTGTTCAATTATACCTATTGTATCGATGTGTAGCCACAAAACATAAATATTACACATAGAGTATTTACACATTGATACAAGGAACACATAATTGTAAGTTAGACAAAAGAATTAATTCTTGTCGATGCCTTGCCCGTGTCGGTAAGGGGTGCTAAATATATGACCACTTTAAAATTACGATAAAAAATCCATAGAACTCATGGTCCCTTGACCTTCCGGGCGCATTGAAAATGACTATTTCATTAAGGCACTTAAAAATCAGAGGAATTTCCGAAAGGGGTAAACATCTACCCTTAATTGTAATCCTATCGAAACCAGAATCTTATAATTTTGAAGCCCTTTCAATTCTTCAGGATCTTTTTTTAGTTTTTCGATATCTCTTTTCGTTTTTGAGAAGATTCTTTGAAAAAATCCCAAAAGAAACGGTCAAGAACTGACGATCTTTTAAATAAAAAAAAAATATAATTATATTAACAATTTACAAAAAAAAAACAATACTTATAGCCATTTTAGCAATGCATCTTTTGATACCATTTTTATTTCTCTATCTTAATAATTGAGGACGCTAGCTCCCGTTCGCACTTTTCCTGAAAGCGGTCTGAAGCGATCAAAAAAGCATTTTATCTTTCTCCGTAAAACATCATTTTATATTAGACAATAAAGAGTTTTCTATTTTTTTTTTCTTTAGGACATCTCATAGACCTCTGAGGCCATGACTATTTAACCGGTCAATCCTGTGGGTGCCTTAAGCTGCTACACTTAAAACCTCCAGCCAGGGGTTATTCAACTAAGCCAATTAAAACTAGGTGAACGGTCGCTAAGGGTACGAACCTTGGCTTAGGGCGTTTACCGGAGGGAGGACATCAAGGATGGAACGGGCTGGAAGAGTATTCTAACTTCTGATCTATCTATATATACATTTTGGAGGCTGACTTTGCCTGCACAAGTTGTACCTACGTTACTTATAGAGAAAGATTTGAGACGTTTTGAAGTGCCGAGTTCCTTCGTATTGCCGTATTGTGCTATTATTCAAGCCCACGTAGCGAGCTCCGGATTATACTTGAAACTTTGAATCTAGCTTTAACTTTTAAACAATCGATCAGTTTCGAGAAACTTGGGAATATAATGCATTTATTTTGTTATAAATATTTTATAGACTTTGAAGTTGTTTGTTTTATTTGGATTATTTGTATACGTTAAACTTATCTTTAGATTTTCTGTACTTAACATTATAAGTAGCTACTTTTCGATGCCCCATTAGTATTAAGCTTCACTTTTAACCTTAAATAAACTGTTAAAAGTAGCAGCATAGCTTATGAATCAGTAAGTAAGCTCAATGTAAGGAGTTTTTGAAGCGAAAACTTCTTTAAGCGTGTTGGGCATTTTTGAGAAGGGACTAAACCTTTGACTTCGCGACACTGTAACGAAATTTACCGACACCGTGGAGTAAAAGACATCAACGTGTTGATTACCGCGGTGCGCGGAGTAAAAGATATTAACGCGTTGATTACTGCGGTGCCGATTTTTTTTCAATTTTTCACTTCTGTCGGCACTCCCGGAGTGGCACTGTTTTTTTTCTAAACCGGTCTATTTCTAACATCAAAAGTTGCGATAGGCTTAATCTAAAATAACTATACTCCATATATTATAAGCATTAGACAAATAACGGCTAAATGACGACAGTTATTGAATAATATTGCTGAAATTACAGCACTTTGGAGTATTTTTTAAATGGTACGGTAAATGGTAGATTGCATAGCTTTATATTCATCTTGAAATAATAGCTTTGTATTCATCTTGAAATAACGGTGTTTATTTATGTCGAAATAACGAAAGGGTGAAAATCATGTTGTCGAATCTTATAATAAATTCAAAATTAAGTGTAATAGCTTAAAACTATTATTCCATTAAACATAAGCTTATTGTAACTATTTTTGATTGATTAATAATAATCTATTTTTGATTGCGTCATTGGTCTAGCAGTTGCCAGAGCTACTACTGAGCATGAGATACTGCGAGTTCGACTCGACGGTCGAGCAAAGTGTTATTAGGTTTTTCCATCAGGAATTTCTCAATAGTAGTCCGGAGTCTGGATTCGTGCCCGGCTGATGTCAATATTAGGTTCATCACCTGGGACTTAAATATAACTTTCGAAATGTTTGTGGACCGTAGGTAGTACACCTCTGCCATACCCTTTGGGGAATAAAGGCGTGATGTTATGTTATCTTTCCCCAATATTTTTCTAAGGACGTTATAGGCAGTAACTGTAGTGGAGGAGCTCCGTAGATGGGTGACCATCTTTACATGAGACTCCTCCGTGCCTCGGTAGGCACGTTAAGCCATTGGTCCCGGCTGTCATTCGTGGACCTTTGACAGTCGTTACGGGTCGTTAGAAGCCCGAAAGTCTGACAACCAGCCTAATCAAGGGGTACCTAGTAACCCACTTTCTGGGTTGTGGAGGTCAGATAGGCAGTCGCTCCATGTAAAGTACTCTGCCCCCGATAGAAAAAAAGACGCATCTATAATTTTTTCCAAATTTGAGTTATATATATTGCCGGAATCAGAAAAAAAAGGCGCATCTGCCTGATGTATAACTCAAATCTGGAAAAAATGTTAGATACGTCTTTTTTGCTATCAGGGGCAGTACTGGTTTTCAGCTGCATCCGGTTAGACTGAAAGCCGACCCCAACACAGTTGAGAAAAGTCTAGGCAGATTGATTGTAGTGCAGTGAGCGATGATAGAGGATTACGTCTGTTATATGTAGCTAAGAGTTCACAAGCATAATGTAGGTGGCTTTACAAGCCAGCTTCTTGTGAAAAAAAACACAATTCTATGTCGTGGTGTAGTTTTATACTTACATGATACTAACATGTACTTAGGTGAGTATTAAATAGAAGTAGAATGCTAGCTCTGCTTATGAAAAAATCGATGATCTACATACCGTTAAATTCCTAAAATATAGTCACGGCAAAGCAAATAAATGTGCCTACGAGATTGAAAAGTTAAGTTCAATGGGTTTTTCTTTCTTCCATTACAAACTTACAAAGTAAAGTCAAATCTTAACGTAGGTATATACTTACGAGTATCAGAAAAAGTTTAAAACTCTTTCAGTTTGAAACTTCACTGCTGCTCAGGCAGTCTATCAGAAAACGCTTGAAAGTCCACTGAAACTTTCATCTTTATTCAAACAAAAACAAAAAAATCGATGCTTGAAAATAAACGAACTGAATTACACCGAACCCAAGGGACCCATAACATTTAAAACAAACTATTCCTAAAAGACACAGATTCGAAATCTCCAATCGTGCAGAAAGTCATTGTCCGCCCAACTTTGGTTCATTTAAAGCACGGACACTGAATGGTTACCGGAATTGAAAATTTATCAATGAACTCCTCCATTCGTCTGCCCGCCTGGTACCTATTAGTCCCAGGACCCCAGGTAGAAGGTACTAACCTAATTTATTTTTCGGAAATACCCAGTTTTACACAAAGCGGGAATTGGGTAAGTAATCTGTTTGAGTTGGACGTTAAGCGTTTTTGTATGTATAGGTTAGTTAGGTACATAAGTGGTAAGTTCGGTCTTAGCTTTATGGTCTGTAATAACATTACCTAAGTCAGTTTTCCTTAATGTATTTCTTCAACGTGAATCGGTATTATTAACACGACGGCTTCATTTTACATCTTCGCACACGACAGTGATGTCAAAAAATGAGATTTTATAAATAAATCGGGGTTTTCGGAAGTGGGACGCGCGGATACGATCGCGTCCGGATATTGCAAGTCACGTGACTCGGATATTGCCTGAGAAGGCATATTTTATCATTATTCTTGAAGCTAATACATTGACACAAGGATTTGAAACTCCGTTCTGCTGCTTTTATTAGACACTGCGGTGTCCAATAGAAGAATTATGAACACCACACTCCATGTTTTATCGTGACCGAAAAGGAACAAAAGTGCCTTTTATGTGCCTAATTGAAATAAATTATTTGACTATGACTTTGAACTCTCAAGAAATTCCAAGATAAGAAATTAAGTAAATCTATTAAACGGGCACACATTCGTTAAGAATGGTCAACCAATCCATTCAATTAAATTGTTTTACTGATCTAACTAATAACACTCCCGCACCCCTACGAACTCCTGTAGTCTGCGCGCGACTGCTAGTCACTCACCGCCTGAGGTATGGGAGCAGTGAAACTGGGGACGGCGCTGTTGACAAAATTGACAAACTGAGTTAACTTGGCCTTTGTCTACCTCCCCCTTCTCACCACTCACATACCTCAGGCGGTGACTAGCAGTCGCGCGTGGACTATATAGCTCTCACGAGCGCATTGTTGTATACCCATAAATAAATAACTTGTATTATACTTACTATATTCGTATTGTGTAGGTACATGTAAGTACCTATGACAACTTTTAGCAATGAACAATCCAGAATTCCACACTTAGCAACTAGCCGATACTTTTTCAATACAAGTTTTGGGGGGTTTAACTCCACTGTTTCACTTTGTACATCCAAAGTAAAACACGAAATCGTTTTGTCTTATTATTAATTTTGTCTGTACAGAAGCAGAATAGTAAAAAAAAAGCAATTAAAAAGTTATGAGCCAACAAAGATTCGTTTTTCCTGCAAATTTTAACGCAACTTTGGGAGTAAATAAGTAATAAAAGAAGTATAAAATCTCCAAAACAAAGCTTGTTCCGACAAAGCTCAATTGTCGAAGATTATAATAAACTTTATTCGTAATTGATTTATGCAGTAGTTTTTTTCATAAAACTCCACCTTCCAAAGAACATTTCATAATTTTTTACGCCCCCGTTTTACTAAAATCGTTCTGAACGGTGTTTGTGTGCGTGTGAACTAGAGTTTGTGCATGTAGACCAGGGTCTAACTGCTCATCACTGATAATATCTCTGTCGGACACGATGCCAGGTGAGATAGCGTGCTTTTGACCAAGCCCACCAATGAGTTCGAGCCCGTTACTAGTTCAACCTTAACAGTACTCAGTGCTAAATAAGCGCAAATTTAAAGAAAGTCAACATTGGCGGCTCACAAAGTTTCAGTTACGTTCAGTTGATCCCTGCACTGGCTGACTTGTGGCAAGTGACCACACTGCTCTGACAACGTGTGGACGATACGCCGCAAGTTAAGGTTTACTAGAAGAGAATGATTTATGAGAATGTCTTATATTCTTTTCAGTTACGTTCAGTTGATGACTTACGGCAAGCTATAATTTACTGCAGTGTTTTTCAATCATTTTAATGACGCGAACCTTATGAAAAAAAAAATTCGCTAGGTGTCTTCCACTGTTTATAATCTGTATTTTAATAAAATAAAAAATCAAAAACATGCAACATTTTATTATTTTTATAATTACGTATCGGCTAATTACATAATTATGCACGTAAAACAGACATATCACATCGCCAAACCATTGAAAAGCGATACGATGGATTTGTGGGGACACCGTATACCACTCGCCCCCTAATGAAATCCTTCCTTCTAACTTGGATGATGGGTGAGGGACGAGGTTGCTTGTATTATAATTGTTTATGTTGTTTCTTTTGTGTACCTACTGTGCAGATATTTCGACACGAATGTATTTTTGTTATAAAATAAATAACTTGAACTTAGTATATTTTAAGAAAATTGTATGTCGTATAATTGATGGATTTATGAGAGTCGTGGCTTTGAGAAGTTTCCCAGTAGAGTAGGTAATTACGTTTTTAAATGCAGCTAAAACGAGGCAAGTTTGGGAACCAACTTAAATGAAAATCTACTGGAATTAATTAACTAAAGCAACGAAACAAAGTGTATTTTTTTTTTTTACTTTATCCTCCTGCCCCCCAGGGGTTCGCGACACACACGTTGAAAAACACTGATTTACTGGAAGTGATGACAGAATATGTGGTTGACAGTAATACCTATTGCAAATTGATGGATGAATATTGCGATGGAAGCTCACTTCGCTGGTAAAAATTTGCTGAAAATGTATTCAGCCAGAGCCGAATTTGTCACTCAAGCTTGATTGTGAGTAGATTTTTCAATTCTTTGTCACTCTACTGTCGGAACTTTCAAAGTTAGTACAAGATAAACAGAACTGTAGAGCTGCCATTCCACGCCATTTTCGGTCCGTGTTCTTTAGTTTAGTTTGGCTCTTCGCATATGTAAACATGTTTAGAATGTTTCGGTTTCTAGCTCCGTTTGATACAGCTACGTCTGCTAAATATACATATTTAACTAGCACTCCGAATTATTTGGGTACCTAAAACGGGCAGGTAGATTTGACAATGAGGGTTTTCTGAAATGACGTTCACTAGGTGGCAGCACTAGGACGTCAGGTCCATCTGTCAAAAGTGTCAAAGCGCCTATATTTTCTTTAGTCGTGACTGAGTTATGAACGAATGAATGAAATGAATGATGAACGTCATCATATATTTTATATTCATTGTCGAAATGGAAGACCTCTTGTCAAAGTGGTGCCAGCTGGTGGCGTGAATTTTTATGGAAACCACCATTCCTTCGTAATACCTACTTCGTTTACCGGAGGTATTAGCGTTGGAAGGCCTTCTGCAAGGTGGATCGAAGACCTTGTGAAGGCCACAGGAATCTGCAGGATGCGAGAAGCACAGAATCGGTCGAAGTGGCGGTGCTTAGGGGAGGCCTATGTCCAGCAGTGGACGTCTTTTGGCTGAAATGATAATGATGATGACTTCGTTGACTAGTCGTTGACGTACACGTTTTTTTTCTTAGCCGTTTGGTCACCTGGATATTCAAGCGATACGGCCCACAATGACGCGGCCCGCTTGCCAAGAAGTAACCTAGGCCCGTAGGCCGTTCACTCAAGAGTCAAGATATTCAAATCCCCCAGGCTATAGCCATATTTCATAACAAGCAGACGTACCTACACAAAAATAATATATTATCTATTGTTTTATGTCGACAAATGGACGCAAAAACATACGAAAATATACACAATTCCAGGTTTTTTGTTCAACTGGTAATGGCTGTTCACTTTGTGTTCTCTACACAAAGAGATAGTTGTTTTATTACAAAACAATACCTACATAGGTTTTTATTTTCAGAGTTGATGCCTACCGAATGGAAAGTATAAATAAATAAGTAATTGTATTTGATATTGAAATGGATTTAAAACATAAACATTCTCACGTAAAACATAACATCACACCTGTAATCCCCGAAGGGTTAGACAAAGATAACAGACAACAACAAAAAAAAAAAACAATTATAATAATCTCGTAATCCTCTGAACTGAAAAAAATTCAACCGGGGCCTCTGCTTTTAATTTGAGGTATTCCTCGAAGCGCCACTGTTTTGAGGCGCACCTAATGAGGCGCACCTTTACTATTCCTTAGAGCGCACCTTTTAGTAGCGCTCCCGATAACAATTAAAAATATTAACTTCTTTTTCCTCGAAGCGCTCCTATGATTAACTTTCGAATAGAGATAGGATACTAACTGAAACTATCGATAATAAGTAAAACACGTTATTTTATACAATTTGCAAAAACTCTATACTCCTGTATCAGTCAGTACGTAGGTTGTCTTTGTCCACTTTACACACTCAGGATCACTTTTTTTTTTAAACCAATCTATAATCAAGGAGTAATAGAGTTTTTGCAAATTGTATAAAATAACGTGTTTTACTTATTATCGATAGTTTCAGTTAGTATCCTATCTCTATTCGAAAGTTAATCATAGGAGCGCTTCGAGGAAAAAGAAGTTAATATTTTTAATTGTTATCGGGAGCGCTACTAAAAGGTGCGCTCTGAGGAATAATAAAGGTGCGCCTCATTAGGTGCGCCTCAAAACAGTGGCGCTTCGAGGAATACCTCTTTAATTTACATTAAAAGCAGAGGCCCACAATGGTTTCTTTTCGTCCCACATAGCACAGTGTCTCAAGACGAAAGTCTTTGACCAGTGCGTGTTGCCAGTGATGACCTATGTTACTGAAACGTGGCCGCTCACAATGGGCTTTATCAGAAGGCTAAAAGTCACCTAAAGGGCAATGGAGAGGGCTATACTTGGAGTTTCCCTACGTGATCGAATCAGAAATGAAGAGATCCGCAGGAGAACCAAGGTAACCGACATAGCCCGAAGAATTGCCAAACTTAAGTGGCAATGGGCAGGGCACATTGCTCGCAGAACGGATGGCTGATAGGGTCGAAACGTACCGGAAGACGTAGCGTTGGAAGGCCTCCCACAAGACGGACCGATGACCTTGTGAAGGCTGCAGGAATCCGCTGGGTGCGGAAAGCACAGAATCGGTCGAAGTGGCGGTGCTTGGGGGAGGCTTATGTCCAGCAGTGGACGCCTTTCGGCTGAAATGATGATGATTATTCAGAAAACTCAAACCATTTATTTCAATTAAACCATTTACAGGCACTTTTGAATTATGAAATATGAAGCTAGTTGCCCATTCCAAAGCGTAGTAGGTACCTAAGGAACGGGCAAGAAACTCCACGGACACTATTTTAAACTTTTAAATAAAAAATTGTTACAAAATATTGGTTAGATCATTCATGTTAAAATTATACATGTGAGAACAATGTAGAAAGACGTGCACGTTAGAAGCGTCCGTAATAAAAAGATAAAACAAAGATCAATTCAAAAATTAAAATAAATTAAAAATAACTATGGCAGCTAAGAGATGACCAGTCCCAATGTTATTACCCGACAGCCCAAAAAAGGGGTTTAGTTTTTTTTTTTTATTAGGTATGAAAAATACTAGTGGATACTATACCTAACTAATGTCGGTTTTATGAATTTTAAATAGCCACTTGGCAGTTTCAAATTCAGTTCATTTATTGCTAAAAAATACGCCAAACGTTTTGCGATGATATATTTTATACGAAGACTATTTATTATTTTCGACTGCATTCGGATATATCCGTCTGCTCTCCAATCCCTCCCTTAGACACCCCTGCAATGTAGGTAACCGTAACATGACTGAAACCACACATCACTACTAGTGATGTGCCGGATATCCGTATCCGCGGATCCGCGGATATCCGAGGGAGATAAAAGATCTGTATCCGTTACTTTTTGGCGGATCTTGAACGGATCTTTAATATTAATACATTTAATTACGTATACGTAATGAATACGTAATGTATACAGATAAAGGATTCAGATCTTTTTTCTCCCTCGGATATTAGCGGATATCCGCGGATACGGATATCTGGCACATCACTACATCTACTAACATTGTAACAGCGAATCAATTTTCATGCCTCCCTTCTTAAGACCTAGGCCAAATATATTTTGATATTCGGATAGCTCAGGATCTAAAGAGGTGCCATAATATTAATTAAAAATCTCGACGTATTTAAAAGTTATGCAACAACGTGAAACGCGGATATTTTGGTCACTACATGTTATAAAACAAAGACGACGCCCCTTCTGAACGCGGTCAACTCAAAACCTACTGAACGGATTTTCATACGGATATCACCGGCACTCCGTCCATTGGTGATATCCGTATGAAAATCCGTGAATGAATCGCTATTCATGAGGAAGGTTTGAGTGTATAATTCATTAAAGTTTTGTATTAATTGGCTGAAATATGACGATGATTGTTGAAAATGTCGGAAAAAATCATGCCGACTGCCGACTGGGAGCTTTACTAGCGTGGAAGTATTATGCTACTCATAGCATTTGGATAAAATTTGGCACACAGATAGTTTATAACCTGGATTAACACATAGGATGCTTTATATCGCGGTGGTGCGTTGTGTGTATCTCCGATACCCACGCGGGTGAAACAGCGGGCAAAAGCTAGCACGTAATAATCATACAACGACAAACAGACGCCAGCACATCAAGCTACCCGAAACTGTCAAATTTTCCCAATCAACTTTTGAACCTTAAACTTCAGCGATAAAGTTGAAAATCTATTAAATAAATTTGACAGATTGTAGTAGCTTGAAGTGCTAGTCTGTACTTTGTTTACCAAAATATTTCACAATTACCGCCCTAATTATAGCAGGACCAACACAACATCAAACATCACTAGTCAATGAGTTAACCGCAGCTGATGAATTCAAATCGTAGCTAGGATCAAACCTACCCCTAGATGAAAGAGACCAGACCAGTGTAAATAAATCAGTCATTTCTAATTAAAGTGTTAAGGAAGGTATAATTTATGCGTAAAAAGGAAAGGGTAATTAGTGGCCGCTGTCCTCTGGAGTGATTTACGAAGAAAAACTTCAAGAGAAAAGTGTAAACAAAGAGGATTGTTCTAATTACCCACCTCAGCGTAGTTTTTATACTAAAGCAAAGTGAAATTAAAGTTGATTATACAGAATGAGGAGAAATGACGTGTTTCGTTTGTTGGAGCATTCGTTCTGCTTTTAAACAACTAAATAAAAGGAATTTTGTAAAATACTACCACTTCGCCCACAACTTCGTCCGTGCGGATTTCGTACCTTCCCCTACGAACTTCAACACCCCCCATTACAGGGTAATTTTGGAAAATTAATCATTACGGTCTTATTTATCTAGATAAGAACGTAGGTCTAGTTTCGAGTTTCTAAATCAAAGGATGTGATTTTGAAGTGAAACTTTATTTAGGCGCGTTGGGCATTTTTGAGATGGGACTAAACCATTGATTTCGCGACACTGTAACGCAATTTACCGACACCGTGGAGTAAAAGACATCAACGCGTTGATTACCGCGGTGCGTGGAGTAAAAGGCATCAACGCATTGAATATCGCGGTGGCAATTTTTTTTTCAAGTTTTCACTTCTGTCGGCACTCCCGGAATGCCACTGTTTTTTTCATATAAATTGTTTTCCCGCTTTTCACCCCGATAGGGGTTGATGAAAAAGAAAAGATTTTCGGACCTGCAGTGGACACGCGACCATAGTAAATGTTTGTATCACTACTTCGACGCAGTCATCTCGTTCTCGGAGACGTCCCGGTCATGTCTGCGGTGGACAAACGCACTTACGAACATACAGTACAAATGTTCAATGTCCACGTTAATGTCCCTTGGTAAACCTCGTGTTTCATCAGTCGTCGGATTTCTATCAGTTGCCCTTTACATTTGTTGCAGACCGGACGCTCTCAATCGACTTGGAAGTTTATAGAGTTGTTAATACTTTTTAACTTAATGTATTTTATTTTAAAAATGGGAGGAAAGCGGCTAAAGTCACAGGCACGAGGCACGACAGATAGGAAAATAATTTTACAGCTCTATATAGTTCAGTTCTAAATTCAAATTATTATACATGATAAATCTTAGAATTGATGGACATGGAAATTAGCATTTGTTTGTATTTGGAAATCCAATGATACCCGAGGAACACTGTACCCTGTTCTTTTATATTATTGTGCTGTTATTTACTCGTGTTTGAAAGGCAGCAATACAGGCCTGCAACTTTACCACTTAGTAGGTACAGTACAGGGCTACCTAATTGGTCACCACTTTCACTCAATGTGTTTGCAATTTTTGAATTAGATTTTCTGACGACGCTGGTCTTATCGTAGGTACATAATACTCAGACCAAATAAAAACCAAGACATAAGTAGCGCTGTCAACAGTGACGTGAGGCGGGTTTCGTAAATTAGTGTGCGCTTAGTGAGGTGTAGTTTGATTGTAAATGTGTGAGCGTGTATGCACAGAGCGGAGGTGTAGTTTTGGCATGCTTCACTGTATTGTTCGCAGCGCTATGTCTTGGTTTTTCATTAGGTCTTCGACTAACAGGGTTTGGGAGTTTGATTACCTCCCCTGGAAACGAACTTGTAATTAAGGATAATAATCGAAACTGTTTCATTCTGTATGTGAACTCAGTGCATGTCAGGTAATATTTACGAACACGCCTCACTGAATATTCGGAAACAGTTCATAATTTTCCGCAAACCGCATCAATGCGCTTCGTCGATGACTAAATGTAGGTAGTTGTGAACGAAGCATAATTGGAATGAGAGGAATATTTTGCCATAGCTTAATTCTAGCGTCATTAGCATAGTTTTACATTTTAATTTTTCTGTGTTAACACCTTTTTTGAGCATTTTGGTTTACCTCTAATTGGCGACTGTGTTAGACTGTGTACCTATTACTTGACAAGTAATAACTTCATAATTGGCAGAATAATCGAAACCAGATCAAATACAAAAGAAAAAAAAAACTTGATAATTTATTTAGGTTTTTTTTTCTATCTGAACTAAGCTGTGCTGCTGGGGAGTTTGTTGCGGTGGGCGTTTTGGGGGACTGTCTTATGTAGGTAATTTTGACGTTCGGAAAGTGCTGATTCTCAGCCTACATAGTTTGAATAAACGATTTTAGAATTTTGAATAACACGTGGGCTCGTTTTATTTTAAAATTCAAAGGCAGAAGATTCAGCACTTTTTGAACGTCGTAATTACTTACTATGACGGTCTCCCAAAAACGCCTGCCCTCCACCTTTGAGTAAAGCATTCGTTGGTCTGGCGCATCTAATTTAACTAAGTACGTTGTTCTTGGTTAATTTGCGGTTGCTAGATTTTTGGGCTTCTGTCTACCTGTAGAGTATAATGTAATCTGTGCTGTAGGTAATGACTGTCAAAAATCCACGAATTACACCCGGAACCAAAAGCTTAACATTCTTACCAAGACACGTATGAGTATGTAGGTAGGTGATGGACCAAAATCATAGTCAAATCGTTTCAAATAGGCACTTTTGAACGTCAAAATTTACAAAAAAATTTAATTGATCCTAGTCGCCCCTTCCAAAAAGTAGTTTTCGTATGGAGAAAAATGGGCAAGAAACTCCACCGCTAAAATGTTTTACAATATTTAGCCCATCCATGGACTGAAGTCGGCAAGCGTAGCTTAACCTTCGATAAACCCGTATGGCTGCTATTACCTAGCCACGAGCCCCTGCTCAAATTTTCACATTAAGTGAAAAAGATATACAAACATTTTCACAGGAAAAAAGATAAATCAGCCAACAAAAAATGAAAACAAAACATTATATCTATTGCAAATACCTGCAACAGACACAGTTAATTTACGAGGAGTTTCGTTTTACCGGAAAATGTTACCTTTAAAGGCTATTATTGACACCTGCGGGCCATTCAGTTAGAAAGCCTATAAATCGGCCAAATAGCCGCTTATTCGTGGGAACTGACAGTTGCATCCACTAACCGTATTGCTTGCGGTTATTTTTACAGATTATTGCGGGAGTGTGCGAGGGTAATGAAAATTGAGAGTGTTTTTGAGAAGGAAGATTGTGATAAATGTTAACTATGCTTCCCGATATGAAAATGCATTTCATCAAAAAATAAATGTAAAATATCATCTCCTTTCGATTAAAAGGAAAATAAGATCTGTGTCATGGTAGGAAAATGATTTTCAGCGTAAAATCTTAGGTATAAAGCGCTGTAAATTCTTTATTAAGAATTATTATCTAAAGCAGCATCTTCTTCACTTTAATACGATAATACTGTACTCATTAAAATCCCGAGAGTGGAAATTATAGCAAAATATTCTCCTTCAGTCATTCATTTTAGAAAACTATAATTTATTACGTTATAGTTTATTTATTTATTACTTCAAGCACACAAATGTACAAAGGCGGACTTAATGCCAAAGGCATTTTCTACCAGTCAACCTTTGGGTGATGCAGAGACAAATAGTGGTAGGTGCAATAGCGAGAATTGAGGAATAAATGTTAATTTAAATATAAAGATATACATAAATATATATTTCCAATCATATATAAATACAAACAAAAATAAATACACATAAAAATACAACTACTACTAGTTTAGTCAGTGGAGAATGGAAAATTGCAAAAAATAAATAAAAATACACTATAGAATATACTAGTGGCAAAATAATACCTAACCTATACCTAGATACGTTGAAAATTCTTAGTATATTGATTCCAGGAAAAAACCCATAAATTAATTCTAGTGGTGATATATCATAAAATATCAGAATTTTTCAATAACACGCTCGTCTGCTTTGCAGTTCAAACGTTTAATATCAGCGGTGCAGGTGACGGTGCATGGCTCAAGTTGTGAGATAAAACGGGATTGCTTTTTATAGATAAAATTTTAGGTATAGCAACTACGACCCAAGTCTACCCAGAAATGTTATGGGTATTTTGCGGCATAGGTACCTAATATTGAGATGATTTTATAAAATATTTAGCTATTAAGTATTTGGACTGGGCACGCGTGGTGGATTACGGCCCACTCCCTCTCACAGAGAGGCCTGTGTCCCAGCAGTGGGAACATTATAGGCTGAATATGCAAGTATTCGGACGCAGGGTTCCGCTAGATTCGGGAAGCACAGAACCGGTTGAAGTGGTGATGCTTGTGGGAGGTCTATGTCCAGCAGTGGACGTCTTTTGGCTAAAATTATAATGATGAAGCTTGTGGCTAAGTAATAATAGGCGCACGGATCAATCCATCAGGTTAGGCTACGCTTGCTGGGGTTGGTCCGTAGATGGGTGACGATCTTTACATACCGAGACTCCTCCGTGCCTCGGAAAGCAAGTTAAGCCGTTGGTCGCGGCTGTCATTCGTGAATCTTTGACAGTCATTACGGGTCGTCAGAAGCCCGAAAGTCTGACAACCAGTCTTATTAAGGGGTATCGTATTACCCAGTTACTGGGTTGCGGAAGTCAGATAGGCAGTCGCTCCATGTAAAATACATCCGGTTAGATTGGAAGCCGAACCCAACATAGTTGGGAAAAGGCGAGGCAGACTAATTGAAGCATTCGAGTATAAATATATTTCTACCACAAAATTATTGTAAAAATGTATGTCAGTTTTCAAGTAAGGCAATATCACCTTAGCGAATAAACGTCTGATCTCTCATAACTTATAACATTTTATTACCGATTCTCTTCTTCTAAAGTATTAATTTACAATAACAGGTGCGCCGTGTAGCTTTTGCAATCGAATTCATTAAATATTCAGAATGATTTAGATCGCGCCAACGATTGCTTCATGAATCAATTCGAAAAACGATTATAACTGTTAATTCAAATTATGTAGATAAGCATCGTTCCAATGTTGCAATGACTAGAAATAAAATTATCCTGAACGTAAGTTATTTATCGTAATATAATATTATTATTGGTTTTGTTAGTTGGTCTTAACATAACATAGCATAATCAGCCTATAATGATCCCACTGCTGGGACACAGGCCTCCTGTCTCTGAGGGAGTGGGCCGTAATCCACCACGCTGGCCGTAACTCACCATGCGGGCCCAGTGCGGGTTGATAGATGTCACATGTCTTCGAATTTTTGGTTCTAGTACATGTCGGTTTCCTCACGATGTCCTAACAAATACTTAAAGCCAAAAATTTATGCGGGAGATAATTTCCTTACTGTACGAATATGTAGTTTAATTTGCTCCAACATCTTAATGAGGTAAACAAAAACCTTCATTTTGTCCTGTTATAATTACAAAAAATAATTATGTATTCACATTATGTAGAAAGTGAGGTTTAAATACAGCAGGATTAGTGCAGAGTCACGCCTGAGGGCGGTAGACATCTTGCCTTGCTTTTAACATAATATTAAGGAAGAAAATGTACACAAGAAATGAAACACAACATAATTTTATATAAACTTTAATGAAAGATAAAAATACAATGTTTTATAGCAAAAATACTGTGAACTTGACCTTCAGTTGTCCCTAGTGGGATTTAAGAAGGGCGTTCAAATAGCAAAATATAGAATAGGTACCTATTGCACATCAAGTTTTAGAATAAAGAAAAAAAAGCTGTTTCAAAATACGAAATAAATAAATATATTAACTGCTTATTAATAATGTACTTAATATTAATGGTAATTATTTTTCTTTTGATTTTCGTATAAACTTCAAGATAACAGTGTTTTTGCTATAATCTGTAAATATACCTAGATACTGACTTATTCTTTGGTATGAAGTTATAACGATTTTAACCTATTATTTAAAGGATTTTTATATAGCTATCTTATAAAATAAAATATTTTATATTTTTCATGATTTATGAGGATAACATTTCTTTGCTGCACAGATGTAGCACATAGTTTTCTTTTCAACAAAATGCTCATAACTTAGGTATTTTTACCTACAATTAATATGCCTTCAAAAGTTACGAGTAGTTGACATTTTTCCATTTTAGCTGTGATGCCACATTATCATTTTTTCGAACATGCTTGGAAATTCAAGCATTATTTTGACAACCATCTGCGAGATAAATCAAAAATGGTCAAATATATGCAAGCAGGGACCGGCAATGATAGTATAAAAATGCATATCTGTCGTGTTTAGCGGCCGAATAAATTACGATGAAAAGTCATATCTGTCGTCTAATTTAAAAATGGAATGAACTTTTTGCTTTAACACATGGCAACCAAGGAGGTTACATAACAAAGTTTTATTTCTTTCAAATAGAGCTGTTTAAAGTACTTACTTAAACAAGAAATAAATAAATATGTTGGCGCGTGAAAAAATTTCGTTGTTCGTCGTTGATTCTGGAATTTATAATTCCACTTGCTTTGAATTTCCGCGCATTATTTGAGAAAAGTACTATACAAGCCTTGGCCACAACTAGGCATTGATGGACTCACGTATGTGTGCCTCGGCTTCGCCTCGGCCCACATTTTCACGTTCGTTCGTCAACGCCCCTTTTGCAGGCTTTTTTTTTTTTTTTTTAGTTGGGATATTAACACTAGTTTATAAGACCTTTGTTACTAACACTATGGGCGTAGCCCGAAATAAATGATATAATAATAATAATAATTATCAAATAACTTCTCCCGCTCTGGGCGGAGCGGGAAGGCGTGTCAGACTCTTACTGACTAAAACCCACCCGTGTTCCTTCGGTTGCCCTATTGCCGGGGGCCACGATGTCCCTATCGGTTTTCCCTTTTGCAGGCTGGGGCAGTAATTTACTATAAAATTAAGTCAAGTAAAGTAAGTTAAGTCATAAGTAGTTGAATAAGTCAGTAAAAACGGTCTAATGTACAATTCAAACATTTGAAACTAGAAATTTAAATCATAAGTGGCATTACAGTTGAAGTGGAAAAATGTCAACTAACTTTTGGAGGGCACTGTAGGTAATTTCCAATAATAAATATACATTTATTAAATAAAATATTCCAGATCTATTCTTTAACTCAATAAGGCAACAATGATAAATATATTAGGTACCATTAATATGTAGTAGGCTATGTAACAAAGGCATTTTTAACATGTTTGTACTGTATGAGATAATAATAAGTAGATATACTAATTAAGTTTTTGAGATAAAAATTAAAAAGATTATTTACAAATTATGAACTCGTGTCTGATTTCAACTAAAGAGTCCCCGAAACGTTCAACTGCAATTGTCCATTTTTACGTGATTGATATACACATTTATGCGCAAATTGATCGTCTAGCTTTTAAGCAATTGAAGCGATTGACAATATTACTACAATTCAAATTGTTGCCAATTGATCGTTTCGGGGACCTCTTAAAGGTACCTATCTGCGTAAAAATAATAATCATGAACATATGTTCATGATTAATTTTTTTACTACTCATTGAAATCAGACTTAACGAACAAAATGCTTCTTTTAAATTCTTTGAACAGACTTTGGCGCATTATTATACGGAAAATATTGGGTATAGTCCGTGCAATCTACGACGATGCGCCCCACTCCGCTCCGCTCCGTACTAAAGTACAGTAATCGCGGAGTGGGGCACATCGTGGATTGCACAATCTGTATGGGTAATAAAAGTAACCAAAAGTGTGAGAACAATTTTTGAAAATATGACATTATTTATGTTTTAGAGAGATTCGATTTGCTTGATTCGGCGAAATATGAAAAATCAAGCATACACATTATAACCTACGTATAGATTCCGACAATATGTTGAAAGTGTAAACAGATAAAGAAATAAAAAATAACAAATACAATTAAGAGTCGACCACTCAATAAAATTTATCATTACAAATATAAATCAACTTTACACATTACTGTCTTACAGATTCGGCTTATTGGTTGATTCGCACAAATTTACTCGCCCGAAACGGGCGAATCGACACTTTTAAATAATTTAATTTTTCTTGAGGCGATTCGCTCGAAGTTTAGTTATTTGTGGGCGAATCGATAACTCTAGAAATACAAATGAGTCAATTATACAGGCTGGTACATCGACGCGAAAACTGTTACCATGGATTCAGTACATGATTCTGAATTTTTCGTCGGTTATTAAAAAATCTGCTGTTCCATACATTTTGACCGCGTCAGTATTGAACTTTTCTATGAAACAGCAGTTTTTTTAAAATAACTGACGAAAAATTTCAACGCAGGGGGTTCAGAATCATGTACTGAATCCACAGTAACAGTTTTCGCGTCTATGTCCCTGCCACCCTATATATTCATTAAAAGCGTCGATTCGCCCGTTTCGAGCGAATAAATTCGTGCAAATCAACCAATAAGCCACAGATTCACAATATCACTTTCACTTACTATAAACGTAAACCGTACGATTGTTTGTCACAAGTTGGTGCCATTATTATCATTATCTTATTCACATAATTTCATAAGCATGGTTATATCAAGCGATTTTTAGACTTTTGAAAGCGATGTACAACAAAAACGGTATGATTCTAAAGACTTTTATCTATAAAAATTAGAGACAGAATAGAAAAGCTATCCATGCAAAGCTTCCATTATCGTCACCGGTATAAGAAAAGACCCAACAATGACAACAAATTTCCCGACAAAAATCGCACGGCTGACGTCCCCTTAAACGTTTTAAAATTCTTTACTCTAAACAGAGGAATGTTTCCCGGTAATAATGCCCGTGGTTTTATTGTATTCGTACTCTTTGTGCCCATTGTTAGGCCTCTTCAAAGTATCGTCTGTGCCAGATTCTCCGTTGTCTTTCAACAGACCTTTCTTGTCACTGAAAATCAATAGGACTTTTATAGAACGTGATTTAAGACTTCAACAAAAAAGACGTCGGATCGAGGTTAAGGTGCCGCGCCAATTCAAGACAAATTATTCCCGATTTTTCATTAATCTTTTTCCGAGTTTGATTTGCTTGATTGAATTCGGGATGGCTTAGTAAATTTTGATTTGATTTGTCGTTTATTACTTGCCTTTTAATAATTGGTAGGAAAATTTCTGAAGTCTTCGGGAGCGTATTTTTTGTGATTTAATCGTTTTTAATAGCCAGCTGAACTCGTGATGTAAATTGAGATTTTTTAATAAAAATTAGATTGCGAGGAAAATGAATTTATGTACGACGATGATTATGTTATTAAGCTTAATTTAATGATGATCCTTCATATTTACTTGTGAGGTACTCGTTGAGATACTAAATAGAACAGCTGTTCCATATATTAACACAGCGTTTTTAAATCTTACCGTGCGTTCAAAGGATTGGGTTTCCTCTTCTTACTCTTCTTGCAACAGCAGCTGGCTATGATGCCCTGCTTCTTCCAGAAGTACAGTAGAAGGTCCAGAAGTATAAGACATATAACCACTACCACTATTGATATTCCTATGAGCGCTCCTGCTGATAGAAGAGAAGCTGGTGTACTTGGGATTTCACCTGTAAATGATAGAAATACAATTTTAAGCCGCTCAACTGTCGATTGGCCTTTAGAAGGCGATAATAATTAAAAATTCTATTGTGTCTCGTTAGTGACAGTTGAACTCCTGAGTTGAATATAAGCCTGTGAGGGTCGCGCCGGTTTCGAGGATATAC